>OU466862.2:58318208-58943208 GCA_911865555.2 Thlaspi arvense | reverse complement strand
CTCAATGTTTGTTGTCGAGTCTCCAAACTTTCGAGTGGAGTGGTTCCCACGTAAGCGTAGAAGGGAGAGATCTGGCGATGTATATCCTGAGAAACTCTTGCCGGTTAAAGACTGCAAAAATCTTGATTGGTTCTGCAGTGATGGAACGACAAAAGAATCTTGAGATGATCAATGAATTGATAGTTTGTTCCCGCGGTTCAACGATATGCAACCTCGTATTCGGTTGAGGGTTCCATGTTATAGGTGGGTGAGGCATGTGCCCCATACTAAATTTATAAATAATATATATATGTAACACTAACAGTTTAATAACTCAGTTGGTTTTGTAGCTAAATTTTTTTTTATATAAATCTAAATTCAATCTTTTTCCATGTTCTTCCTTTTCTAATTTTATTTATTTATTTAGTTTTATAAATTTTCAAAAATTAATGAAAACTATAATAATTTATGTTATAATTTTCATTATAGCTAAATTATTTTTCATATAAGCTCAAATTCAATCATTTTCTATGTTTTTTATTGTTTTTTTTTTCCAAATTCTTTTATTTATTTAATTTTATATATTTTCAAAAATTAACAAAAACTATAATATTTTATGTTATAATTTTTAATATTTATAATATATTTTAATTAATTTAATTATATTAAATATTTATAAATGTTGTGCCCTATACATAATTATTCATGCGTCCGCCCCTCCAATCATCGTTATATTGGAAAGATATATCTTAAAGATTGCATATGACATATTTGGATTTGCTCGATAAAAGTTGTATAATTTGATTTATATGATTTTATAGCTGTTTAAGTTTTCCGAGATATCAAAACATATGATACTGTATTTAGAGTTTATTTTTAAACAATAACCGTTTGGTTTTATGCGTTTCCCAATTCACTTTGAGTTAATTGTTAACCATCATAAATGAGAGAGAAATACATACTTATATAGTTATAATGAATTATTTTTTATTTTTTAAACTTTTTATTTAATAATTAATAATATTATCTATTCATCAATTTTTCTCATTTTATTGATAAAATTTAAGTAATAATAAGAAATAGTTTTTTTGTTTATTATTTATTAAATTAAAATTCATGTATACACAAATTAATAACAAATTATTATTTTTTATTTAAAACAATATATATATATATATATATATAAAATAGAAACTGCTCTCTTCTTAGGCTGCCACCTCATCAACACATACCTTAAAATTGTGATATATCATCAACCATTTTTATTAATTTTTAATTAATTTGTTATGTTTTATTTTCTTTAATCCTTCAATTTTTATAATAATTAATATTCATTAGTATGATAAAATTTAAATAGAATATGAAAAGTCATTTAGTTATAAAAATAAGTTATATATTAATTTAAAAACTTTAAATTGACAGTTGTAGTTATGTCATATTTATAATTAGAGAAAAATATTGATTTTTTGTCAACAATTATTAAATATAAATATGTTATAAACTTATATATGTTATTAGGAAGAAACAAAAAAAAATACATTAATCATATGAAATTTTTATAAAAAAAAATCAGTATTATCTAAAATATATCTAAAAAATATTAGAAATTTATGAAAAAGATTAACATTATATGAATAAACATTCTATTCAAATTTAAAAATAGAAAAATATATAACTATAATATATAATATAAATTTTTACATTTAAAATTATCTAACATTATCAAATGAGACCAATACTAAATATGTTATTATTTAAATTTTTATTTTTGAAAATTTTGACATTAAATATTATTTATGGACTTAATATAAAAAAGGTTAATAACTAAATAGTATAATATTTTATATATTACTATATTTTTATAATAAAAATGTAAAATTCTGTGCGTAGCATAGAATATTAAACAAAGTGAAATACAAGGGTGAAATACAAAAGTGAAACAGATCAACGTGGTGAAACACAAATCACCGAAAACCTAGATCAAATACATGATAAAAAAACTAAAAATCAAACAAGGGAAAATATACAAAAGGTCATAGAAAAGAATAAGAGAAATGATACTATAGATTAGTTAGCGTAATGATCAGAATATAAATTTCCGCTATCTTTCTCACCCATTCCTTTTTGAATTTGGACAGATAGAAAAAATGATCTGGTACTTTTATATATATATATATATATATTTTTAATGTAAAATTGGTACTTTGATTTAGATTTCTAAATTTTGGTAAAAATTGGTTACTATAATAATTTTAGTTCAGACATGATTTCGTTGAAATTTCATGCTGTAATTTATAAGTTTCAAAAATCTAATAAAGTCCTACCACAAATAAATAAGTTAGTTATCAAAACATATATTAGCAAGATACTTCGGGTTGATTTACAGAAAAATCGCCTTTTCTGTTTTCGTGTTTTCCTGATCTATTTTGAGTTTATTTATTAAAAATTACAGTCTAAGAAAGTTTAAGCAGCTATATTATAAATAGGGATACTCAGATAATATACTACACCTCATTCGAAACTAAACAAGTCTAAGAAAAATACAAAAACTTCCACATGTCTCTCTCTGCCTCCAACGTTGTTGCACGTATGTTGCCTTCTCCCGCCGCCATGAAACAAAACCCCCTGAAACGCAAACGCGAAGATAAGATCACTCAAGATAAAGCTGTATCTGTGGCTATGCATAAAGAAGACGACGAGCGTGAACATACCGAGCCTCCTCCTCCGTCTTGGGGAGTTCTAGACGTTCTTGGCAATTACATGGAGCCTAAGACTCTCTGCGTCGCCTCTTGCGTCTCAACCGCGTGGTTACGCTGTTTTTCCTCGGAGGATCTATGGAAGTATATCATGATGGCACGGTTCACACAAACCCTCTTCTCCCTATAAGTTTGCCTTGGAATCCACGGAAACCATCTCCTACAAACACCTCGTCTCCGCCGTTGAAAGGGACGCGAAACGCCGCCGCAAAGATAAACCGGCGGAGCTCAAGATATCCCTCTCGGATCTCAGCTTTATCGTCCACGTGTCAGCTGGAACAAAGGAAACATCGGTTCTCATAAAGGGGGAAGACCTCGAGTTTGGCCCTAATGACAAGTTCCATATCGAAGTCGACTTAAGCAACTCCGGGATCACTGCCGGTGAGAAGGACGTGAGGCTGACGTGTCAAGTTGTGTACAAAAGTACTTGGGAAAACTTCTTCACGTTAGCGGATACTACAGGATCGTTGAACACAAGCTATGGGTGGTTCACTGATGAACTTAAGGACAAGGATAACCGCAAGCTCGTAGGCGACGTCAAGCCAAGTTTTAACGGCGATGTTCTTAACAAGAATGGATTTGCGATAGTTGACTCGGACGGCTGGGGATCTCTGTTAGTTGATGGGTTTTTGAGATATCTTCAGCGGTTTTTGTTTGGAATAGCTTTTGTATTTTGACAATAATCTCGCGTGATCGATCGGTATAAGAAACAAGTTTGCTTAGCAAGTAACCTAGAGATTTTAAACTATATTTTACACTCCTTTTCCTTTTCTATATATTATGTATTGTATTAATTAAATTCAATAAATTATAAACTTCATGCTCAAGCTTTCGAGATTTGTTCTGAATTATATTTCCTCCTCACTTTCACCAATTTCCACAATTTTGTGAAAGATGAAAGAAAGAAAAAAGGAATAACAATTGGGCTTGGACTATAAAAGCACACATATAAACATTTTAAAGTTTTTACATGAAGCCCACATCGGCTTCAGGCCCACCAGAGATTAAACCATTCGCTGGAAACAGTCTGGTCTGGTGAGTATCGACAGCGAAAACGAAGCGTTGTTGCTCTAATGACTTCGATGGAGACGATGCTCTGCAATACCTCAATCTTCTTCTTCTTCCTTTTCCTCACCTTCTAGATTTAAGCTTTATTCGATTCATCTTCTTGTTAAGATACTATCGTTTCTTCCATCAAAAACTGTTGTATCCACTAGCATTTTGTCTGAGATATGGGAGTTTCTTTGGATGTGGTTGTCTAAACTCGAGTACATAAACGATTTCAGTAGTCCAAAGCCTTCGCTTCGAGATTTTATCAAAAATAATCTGCCTTTACTAAATCATTTCAGCCTGAGGATGTTAAACTGTAGGTTGGAAATTTGGAATCTCGGTTTCTCTTTGTTTGCGCGAGCTATTTATCGATTATTCTTTCAACAACGGTTCTTATGCGCATCTCTTGTGACATGATTATTCTTGTGGATGTTCCTCGAGCGTTTTCTCTGCCTTCATTGAGAACTCTGCATCTTCGGGACCTGACATACTTAAACGAAGATTCTCCTGGCCTTGCTTCTATTTTATTGTCCTTTGTTTTAATTATGTTATTCAAACTAACTAAACATAAACGAACCAAAACCATCACTTATTTTTTGCAATAGACTGAGATGTTCTTGATTCTTTTTATTTTAAATTTATATTTCTAATTCATCAAAATTATATAAAAAAAATTATTTTAACTAAGATTTCAACACTAATATTACATAAACAACCCAAAAACCTATATATTGGATTCTTTCTATCATAAACTCGTATTTCTAGTTCATCAAAATCTTATAATTTTGTTTATAGAAAAAATTAAAACTAATGCAACATAAACTAACCAAAAACCGATATATTTTTTTTGTTTGCAACAGATTGACATGTATTTGGTTATTCCTATTCTTAAAACTTGTATTTATACAATTCATCAAAATCCTATTAAAAAATCCTCTTAAAAAATACATTGACTAAATTTAAAAAAAAATAAAGTATAAATGAATAAAGAATACATTTTTTTCCAATAGATCAACACATATTTGCTTCTTTTTATTCTTAAAATTTGTGTTTGCTTCTTTCTATTCTTAAAATTTGTATTTCTAGAATTTTAATGTTAAAAATGTTATAATTTGAAATGAGATCTAAGAAGCATTCAACCGAATAAAGTAAATAACAAAATTATTTTCATAATATAAATATACATAGTTGCATAAGTGCCTCTAAATTAATATTAAGTATGAAGATCTACATGATAGGATGATGAAGATTGTATTTCGATATTTGATATGACAAGTGTAACTATAAAACTCATACAAGTATTTTTGTCTTCTTTACTTCTTATCAAGTCTTTATTTTTATGAAGATTTGTATGCATCTTGATAGGATAATAAAGATTGTATCTTGAGATTCGATATGACAAGTGTAATTATAGGATAATGAAGATTATATTTTGATATTTGATATGACAAGTGCAACTATAAAATCCAAACAAATTTTTTGATATTCTTCACTTCTTATCAAATCTTTATTTTTACGAAGATCTATATGCCTTTTGATAGGATAATGAAGATTGTATTTCGATATTTGATATGACAAGTGTTATTATAAGATAATGAAAATTGTATTTTGATATTTGATATGACAGGTGTAACTATATAACCCACACAAGTTTTTTGCTCTTCTTCACTTCTTATCAATGACTTACACTTCTGTCCTTGCACTTGTAATCTTGAGGTAAGAATAATTCATGCATATTGTAGATGATTGTTTATGTCTTGAAACGTTTGGATTTGTTGTTCATGTTATGAGATTAAAACATAATTATTTACTTCGTAAATAGATAAGATTTTTCATCCTCATACTTGCGTATAACTGTACAACTTGTGCAAAATACGACTATATTGTTTCTTGAAAAATGGATCATAATATAGAAAATGATTGTCTAGATTTGTTGGTGTCACTAGGTTGAATGCAATCTTGGAAAAGATTGGAAATGCAGAGGAGATTCGTATTCCCATGGATCTTGTAGTTCTCATACTATCGCACCTTTCATTGAAAGACAACATCCGTGCTTCTTCTGTTTGCAAGGCATGGCATAAAGCTGCTGTTTCGGTTCGGCGTAATTCTCCCTGGCTTGTGTATTTTGACCATGATTATCTAACCGGCTTCTCTTTTGGGTTTTACGATCCAACGGAGAAGATTAAAACCAGGTCGATTTTACTACCTAATCAACCCCTTTACGCAAGCCTCTGTTGCTCCAAAGATGGGTGGTTACTACTAATCGTAAATTACCAAGAAGATGATCCCGCTAGCTTAGTATTCTTCAATCCATTTACTCGAGTGTACATAATTCTGCCAAGATTGATAGCAATTGAAAACTTTAGAGCTGACTACGCTTTCTCTTGTGCTCCTACAAACGAGAGTTGTGTGGTGTGTTGCATTATTGATCGCACAGAAGATAGTTTTCTCATCCACACTTGGGACTTCGGTGCAGTTGAATGGGTAACCGATGAGTTCCATAAACCATCACCTTCAAAGTTTTGTGGAAGCAACATTATCACATTCTCTGATGGTTGTTTTTGGTTTCTGGATGAAGATGGTCTAGGAGTATTCAATCCAGTTGCACGTACGTGGGATAAGCTTTGTGTACCACTTCCGAAACCAATCCCCTTTCTCATGTGGATTATGGAGTACAAAGGGAACATATTTCTTGCAAGTCGTGTTAACAATATGGCGGAAACGGAAGTCATCTTGTTTGGACTTAACCGGTTTGGGTTGGTTTGGGAAAAGAAGGAATCATTCGATGGTTCGTCCATCTTTGTCAGTAATAAATCAAGCATTATGACAAATGGGCTCAATCGGGATATGAATAACGTTGTGCATGTGTGGTATTTGGGCCATTTGTCCAAATTCTCCTTGTCTACAAGGCATTTATGTACGGACTTTTCAATCAATAGTGGGAGTCATTCTAGGGCCTGGATCGAGCCGCCCCAAGACATCTATATCTATGAGTTTCCCATTGTAGAGCCCAATTAGGCAAATAATTAAGTCATCTATGTTTCTGAGTTTTGAGATTTAAAATTTCAGAATAATGTTTTTATATTTTATTGATTCAGCTCGCTGTGTATTCTAATAGCAAGAGATAAATAGTTATGTTGGCTTTTGCAAAAGAAGAAACAAAAGACTAAAAATCAATCCTATAATATTTGATAAATGATTCAGTTGAATAGAGAAGCAAAGGTGTACACAAACAATGTAGTCTTTTATTTTTGAAGAATTGAAGCATATTGGTCATGTGAATGTGAAGTATGAGAAATACAGAGGAATCAACTGATTTATTGGACATTTTAGCCCAACACTCTTAATGCATGTGTATTAGACATTTAATTCTCACATTGTAGAAGAGCCCAACATTATAAATACCTTTTACACTTTGGAAGAACACTAGGATCAAACCTGTAATCTTATGGAAAGACAACAAAAATGGAACACCATTAGTCCATTTATTTTTTCTCTGATATAAGCTTTAATTTATATTATGTTTATTCGGCTTGTTTTAAACTAAATTATTAATTTTTTCGTCAAAAAGATGTAGTTTTTTTTTTCAATTAAAATTAAAGTTTCTGGAAGTTAATGTAAGGAAGATTTTTTGTTAATTTATAAATTTATTTTTAGGTTTAAACTCATTAAAAGGCAATACAAATTACATTTGACACAGCAAAATTAGTTTAGAAAATATCATATTTAAAAATTGCAAGATAAGTTAAACAATATTTATGAAATTGAACAAAAATAAAATCATATTTTTATTTATATGTGCATATGTGTATGATTATTAATTTATTTTATTACTGGGATCATATATTTAAATACGAGTTAAGAAATGTATTATCTTATTATCTTGGAATATTATTGTATTATCGAATTTTACTAATTTTTACACTAACCTTACTTAAACCCCACAACTTGTTTTTATCAAAGTTTACTTTATAAAATTTTTACTGTACATGCTTTTATACATTTTGATATGATAATGACGATTTATTTTTATTCTTGGTATTCTAACCTTACTTTAAATATATCAAAACTCAATAACAAGTAAAATCTTTCAAAAAAATCTGAAATTAGGACTATGATCTAAACAATTAAAAAAAAAAAATACAACTATGAATTTAATTATATTCAAGTCAATTAATATAAAAAACTATATACATACCTATATACAATACTAAATTCGGATCTAATAGGATTTATAATAACAAAATTTTAAATTCATTAAAATAATTTGAAAAACATAAAATCAGTCATTGGTAATATATATTAAAAACATAAAACCAAAATCTAAGTGTTGGGACCTTTTTTACCGGATCGAACGAGGACTCGCCACATAGGCTTATACTACATCGATTACTGACAACACATCACACTAGCTCAGCCGATCCATTCCCATGTAGTGTACCGGGGCAGTTGGCAGGCTTCCCCCAACACGCCAGAATGATTACACCCACCTGCTCTCCGGGTATGCGGCTTGGAAGGGACATGACAAGGGATGGCAAGTATAAATAGAAGAAAAACCCTTTAAAGGAAAGAAGAGAGAAAAAAGAGGACGATCGGAGAGAACTGCCCTCCGACGTCTGAGACAATATTCCGGACCATATAGCAGGATCACGTGTAAGTTATTGTCCTGGAACCTTGCCTTTGTACTCGCTACATCTCCCTTCTCACAAGTAGAAAGCCCTCTTAAAAAACTCTAAACCAGACAGAAGTCTCGATCCCCGGACGAAACCCCTAACGATCAACTCATAAACCTCCCCCCCCCCCCCGAGCACTTGTTCCCGGTAGACGTTCATTAACTTGGGCGTTGGAGAACCTTCAGAAGGGAAACCCCCTTTCGGTCCTTCCCGAAGGCCCTTCTGACGTTTGCTTAAGTGTCTGCAGGATCAGACACGACATATGCCCGCCGCTTAGTGACAGGAAGCTCCCCCCCCCCCCCCCCCCCCCCCCCCCCCCCCCCCCCGGAATGGCGATTCGCCGCCCTTTCCTTCATAGAACGAAACTCAGAGACCCGGATAAAGTCCTACCACAAATAAATAGGTTAGTTATCAAAACATATATTAGCAAGATACTTTGGGTTGATTTACAGAAAATCGCCTTTTCTGTTTTCGTGTTTTCCTGATCTATTTTGAGTTTGTTTATTAAAAATCACCGTCTAAGAAAGTCTAAGCAGCCATATTATAAATAGGGATACTCAGATAATATACTACACCTCATTCGAAACTAAACAAGTCTAAGAAAAATACAAAAACTTCCACATGTCTTTCTCTGCCTCCAACGTTGTTGCACGTATGTTGCCTTCTCCCGCCGCCATGAAACAAAACCCCCTGAAACGCAAACGCGAAGATAAGATCACTCAAGATAAAGCTGTATCTGTGGCTATGCATAAAGAAGACGACGAGCGTGAACATACCGAGCCTCCTCCTCCGTCTTGGGGAGTTCTAGACGTTCTTGGCAATTACATGGAGCCTAAGACTCTCTGCGTCGCCTCTTGCGTCTCAACCGCGTGGTTACGCTGTTTTTCCTCGGAGGATCTATGGAAGTATATCATGATGGCACGGTTCACACAACCCTCTTCTCCCTATAAGTTTGCCTTGGAATCCACGGAAACCATCTCCTACAAACACCTCGTCTCCGCCGTTGAAAGGGACGCGAAACGCCGCCGCAAAGATAAACCGGCGGAGCTCAAGATATCCCTCTCGGATCTCAGCTTTATCGTCCACGTGTCAGCTGGAACAAAGGAAACATCGGTTCTCATAAAGGGGGAAGACCTCGAGTTTGGCCCTAATGACAAGTTCCATATCGAAGTCGACTTAAGCAACTCCGGGATCACTGCCGGTGAGAAGGACGTGAGGCTGACGTGTCAAGTTGTGTACAAAAGTACTTGGGAAAACTTCTTCACGTTAGCGGATACTACAGGATCGTTGAACACAAGCTATGGGTGGTTCACTGATGAACTTAAGGACAAGGATAACCGCAAGCTCGTAGGCGACGTCAAGCCAAGTTTTAACGGCGATGTTCTTAACAAGAATGGATTTGCGATAGTTGACTCGGACGGCTGGGGATCTCTGTTAGTTGATGGGTTTTTGAGATATCTTCAGCGGTTTTTGTTGGAATAGCTTTTGTATTTTGACAATAATCTCGCGTGATCGATCGGTATAAGAAACAAGTTTGCTTAGCAAGTAACCTAGAGATTTTAAACTATATTTTACACTCCTTTTCCTTTTCTATATATTATGTATTGTATTAATTAAATTCAATAAATTATAAACTTCATGCTCAAGCTTTCGAGATTTGTTCTGAATTATATTTCCTCCTCACTTTCACCAATTTCCACAATTTTGTGAAAAATGAAAGAAAGAAAAAAGGAATAACAATTGGGCTTGGACTATAAAAGTACACATATAAACATTTTAAAGTTTTTACATGAAGCCCACATCGGCTTCAGGCCCACCAGAGATTAAACCATTCGCTGGAAACAGTCTGGTCTGGTGAGTATCGACAGCGAAAACGAAGCGTTGTTGCTCTAATGACTTCGATGGAGACGATGCTCTGCAATACCTCAATCTTCTTCTTCTTCTTTTTCCTCACCTTCTAGATTTAAGCTTTATTCGATTCATCTTCTTGTTAAAATACTATCGTTTCTTCCATCAAAAACTGTTGTATCCACTAGCATTTTGTCTGAGATATGGGAGTTTCTTTGGATGTGGTTGCCTAAACTCGAGTACATAAACGATTTCAATAGTTCAAAGCCTTCGCTTCGAGATTTTATCAAAAATAATCTTGCTTTACTAAATCATTTCAGCCTGAGGATGTTAAACTGTAGGTTGGAAACTTGGAATCTCGGTTTCTCTTTGTTTGCGCGAGCTATTTATCGATTATTCTTTCAACAACGGTCCTTATGTGCATCTCTTGTGACATGATTATTCTTGTGGATGTTCCTCAAGCGTTTTCTCTGCCTTCATTGAGAACTCTGCATCTTCGGGACCTGACATACTTAAACGAAGATTCTCCTGGCCTTGCTTCTATTTTATTGCCCTTTGTTTTAATTATGTTATTCAAACTAACTATACATAAACGAACCAAAACCATCACTTATTTTTTGCAATAGACTGAGACGTTCTTGATTCTTTTTATTTTAAATTTGTATTTCTAATTCATTAAATTATATAAAAAAAATATTTTAACTAAGATTTCAACACTAATAATACATAAACAACCCAAAAACCAATATATTTGATTCTTTCTATCCTAAACTCGTATTTCTAGTTCATCAAAATCTTATAATTTTGTTTATAGAAAAAATTAAAACTAATGCAACATAAACTAACCAAAAACCGATACATTTTTTTTGTTTGCAACAGATTGACATGTATTTGGTTATTCCTATTCTTAAAACTTGTATTTATACAATTCATCAAAATCCTATTAAAAAATCCTCTTAAAAAATACATTGACTAAATTTAAAAACAAATAAAGTATAAATGAATAAAGAATACATTTTTCTTTCCAATAGATCAACACGTATTTGCTTCTTTTTATTCTTAAAATTTGTGTTTACTTCTTTCTATTCTTAAAATTTGTATTTCTAGAATTTTAATGTTAAAAATGCTATAATTTGAAATGAGATCTAAGAAACATTCAACCGAATAAAGGAAATAACAAAATTATTTTTATAATATAAATATACATAGTTGCATAAGTGCCTCTAAATTAATATTAAGTATGAAGATCTACATGATAGGATGATGAAGATTGTATTTCGATATTTGATATGACAAGTGTAACTATAAAGTCCATACAAATATTTTGGTCTTCTTTACTTCTTATCAAGTCTTTATTTTTATGAAGATTTGTATGATTTTTTAGTTTCAAGGTGGTTACACATTACACTACACAACCAGCTGGCTTGGCTATATTCACAGTTCACACTTGTTGCTGTCGTTCAAATAATATAACCAGGTGCTATTTCTTCTTTTACTAATATCATGACATCTGGTTATGCAAGACGGCTGAAAAGAAAAGCAGCTGAATTATCTGGTCAATCTCAAAAGGGTGCTTTAGATAAATTTGTTATAAAACGAAATGCTAATATTTCTCAATCAACTGAAAACATGAATGATAATCATGCTGCTGTTGATGATGGTCATGGTCCTAGTCATCAAAGTGAGCATGATAATGTTCCAAATGCATCTATGCTTGAAAGTGTGAATGTTCATGGTCCTAATCGAATGAGTGAACATGATAATGTGTCAAGTGCATTTTTGATTGATATTTATGATCCTAGATATTGGGAAAATCTTGATGATAAAATGAGAGATACATTAATCGAATTTGGACCTAAAAGAGAATTGAATTTGAAATTTTCTGTTGACAAGAACAATAGGCATTTCTCATATTCGTATTATTCTAGAAAATTGAGTAATGGGGAGACTTGTGATAGAAATTGGTTGGTTTATTCTAAACATGTGAATAGAGTTTATTGTTTTTGTTGCAAGTTGTTTAAATCTCGTGGTTATTCAAGTGTGTTAGCAAATGATGGATTTAGTGATTGGAAGCATCTTAGCGAGAGACTTAAGCAACATGAGAGAAGTGTAGAGCATATGGCTAACATGAAAACTTGGAATGAACTGAAAGTTAGGTTTAAGAAAAATCTAACTATTGATAAAGAAATGCAAAAAGAAATTGCAAAAGAGAAAGAACGATGGAGGCTAGTTTTAATTAGAATTCTTGCTGTTGTGAAATGTCTTGCTAAAAAGAATTTAGCTTTTCGTGGGTCAAATGAAAGACTTTACCAAGATAGTAATGGTAATTTTCTAGGGATGATTGAATCAATTGCTGAATTTGATTTGATAATGCAAGATCATATTAGGCGTATTCATAGTCATGAAATACATCATCATTATCTTGGTCATAGAATTCAGAATGAGTTAATTTCCCTTTTGGCACATAGAGTTCAAGTTTCAATAGTCAACATTATCAAAGAGGCCAAATATTTTTCTATCATTCTTGATTGTACACCGGATGTGAGTCATCAAGAGCAAATGACTTTAATAATACGATGTGTAAGGTTGTCTGAAAGAAAGATTACAGTAGAAGAGTACTTTTTAGAGTTTATTGTTGTAGATGACACATCTGGATTAGGTCTCTTTGCTAAAACTCTTGAAGCCTTAAAATCTCTCAATCTTGATGTTGATAATGTGAGAGGTCAAGGTTATGACAATGGTTCGAATATGAAAGGAAAACATCAAGGGGTTCAAAGGAGATTACTTGAAATTAATCCAAAAGCGTTATATATGCCATGTGCTTGTCACAGCCTCAATCTTGTGGTTAGTGATATGGCACATTCTTGTGTGAAGGCTATTTCTTTTTTTGGAATTTTGCAACGTATTTATGTACTATTTTCTGGTTCTACAAAAAGGTGGAAAATTCTATTTGATCATGTTCCTTACTTGACTGTTAAGTGTTTGTCTAATACTCGTTGGGAGAGTCTTATAAAAAGTGTTAAAGCTATTAGGTTTCAAGCTCCTCAAGTACGATTAGCTTTATGTGATTTATTTGAATCGTGTGATGATGCCATATCAAAAAGTGAAGCTGAAAGTTTAGTTGGTTCACTTGAGAATTTTGAGTTTTTACTTGGCATGACTATCTGGTATGAAATTCTGTTTGTTATAAACACGGTAAGCAAGAATTTACAATCCAAGTCTATATGCATTGATAATGCTTTAAAGCAATTGGAAGGTATAATGTTGTTTTTTGAAAAGTTTAGAGATGAGGGGTTTAGTTGTTGTTTGAAAGTAGCTCAAGGTCTTGCTCATGAAATGAATGTTGATCCTATATTTCCAATTAAACGTCGTATCTTTAGAAAAAGACAATTTGATGAGAATGATATTGATGAAGAACCATTATCGGGTGAAGAGTCTTTTAGAGTTGATTATTTTCTTGTTGTTGTGGACATGGCCATTGTTTCGGTGGAAAATAGGTTTGAGTAAATGACTACTTTTAAAAGTGTCTTTGGATTTTTGTTTGATTCTCTGAAATTAAAGTCTTTCGATGGAAATGAATTAAGAGAACATTGCATTAATTTTCACAAGACATTTTCTCATGGCATTGTATCTGATGTTGATTTAGAGGACTTTTATTCTGAACTGAAAATTTTGCAAATGAATTTACTAGACGTGCCTATGACACCTACTGAAGTGCTTGAGTATGCTGAAGATTTAAATTGTTATCCAAATGTTTCAATTGCTTATAGACTTCTATTAACTACACCTGTCACTGTAGCATCAGCTGAGAGAAGCTTCTCAAAGTTGAAGCTATTGAAAAATTATATGAGATCTTCTATGTCCCAAGAACGTTTAAATGGATTAGCAATTTTATGCATTGAGAAAAATATGTTAGAGGATATTGATTTTGAAACTCTTATTCATGAGTTTGCATCGAGTAAAGCTCGGAAAAACCGTTTTTTATGATCGTTTACTTCTTTTCAAAATAACTACTGGGTTCTATTTTGTTTCAGGTTATATGATGCAACTTTAAAGATATTCAGAAGCTTAAAACACGAAGCGAATACGTTTTGTAGCCGGTGTTAGGGGCCCTTTTTTGTATCTCGCCCTAGGGCTTGTAAAATGTTTGGGCCGGGGCTGCTTGGGAAAACTTCTTCACGTTAGCGGATACTACAGGATCGTTGAACACAAGCTATGGGTGGTTCACTGATGAACTTAAGGACAAGGATAACCGCAAGCTCGTAGGCGACGTCAAGCCAAGTTTTAACGGCGATGTTCTTAACAAGAATGGATTTGCGATAGTTGACTCGGACGGCTGGGGATCTCTGTTAGTTGATGGGTTTTTGAGATATCTTCAGCGGTTTTTGTTGGAATAGCTTTTGTATTTTGACAATAATCTCGCGTGATCGATCGGCAGAAGAAACAAGTTTGCTTAGCAAGTAACCTAGAGATTTTAAACTGTATTTTACACTCCTTTTCCTTTTCTATATATTATGTATTGTATTAATTAAATTCAATAAATTATAAACTTCATGCTCAAGCTTTCGAGATTTGTTCTGAATTATATTTCCTCCTCACTTTCACCAATTTCCACAATTTTGTGAAAGATGAAAGAAAGAAAAAAGGAATAACAATTGGGCTTGGACTATAAAAGCACACATATAAACATTTTAAAGTTTTTACATGAAGCCCACATCGGCTTCAGGCCCACCAGAGATTAAACCATTCGCTGGAAACAGCCTGGTCTGGTGAGTATCGACGGCGAAAACGAAGCGTTGTTGCTCTAATGACTTCGATGGAGACGATGCTCTGCAATACCTCAATCTTCTTCTTCTTCCTTTTCCTCACCTTCTAGATTTAAGCTTTATTCGATTCATCTTCTTGTTAAGATACTATCGTTTCTTCCATCAAAAACTGTTGTATCCACTAGCATTTTGTCTGAGATATGGGAGTTTCTTTGGATGTGGTTGCCTAAACTCGAGTACATAAACGATTTCAATAGTCCAAAGCTTTCGCTTCGAGATTTTATCAAAAATAATCTGCCTTTACTAAATCATTTCAGCCTGAGGATGTTAAACTGTAGGTTGGAAATTTGGAATCTCGGTTTCTCTTTGTTTGCGCGAGCTATTTATCGATTATTCTTTCAACAACGGTCCTTATGCGCATCTCTTGTGACATGATTATTCTTGTGGATGTTCCTCGAGCGTTTTCTCTGCCTTTATTGAGAACTCTGCATCTTCGGGACCTGACATACTTAAACGAAGATTCTCTGGCCTTGCTTCTATTTTATTGCTCTTTGTTTTAATTATGTTATTCAAACTAATTAAACATAAACGAACCAAAACCATCACTTATTTTTTGCAATAGACTGAGACCTTCTTGATTCTTTTTATTTTAAATTTGTATTTCTAATTCATCAAAATTATATAAAAAAAAATATTTTAACTAAGATTTCAACACTAATAATACATAAACAACCCAAAAACCAATATATTTGATTCTTTCTATCCTAAACTCGTATTTTTAGTTCATCAAAATCTTATAATTTTGTTTATAGAAAAAATTAAAACAATGCAACATAAACTAACCAAAAACCGATACATTTTTTTTGTTTGCAACAGATTGACATGTATTTGGTTATTCCTTTTCTTAAAACTTGTATTTATACAATTCATCAAAATCCTATTAAAAAATCCTCTTAAAAAATACATTGACTAAATTTAAAAACAAATAAAGTATAAATGAATAAAAAATACATTTTTTTTTTCCAATAGATCAACACGTATTTGCTTCTTTTTTTTCTTAAAATTTGTGTTTGCTTCTTTCTATTCTAAAAATTTGTATTTCTAGAATTTTAATGTTAAAAATGCTATAATTTGAAATGAGATCTAAGAAGCATTCAACCGAATAAAGTAAATAACAAAATTATTTTCATAATATAAATATACATAGTTGCATAAGTGCCTCTAAATTAATATTAAGTATGAAGATCTACATGATAGGATGATGAAGATTGTATTTCGATATTTGATATGACAAGTGTAACTATAAAACCCACACAAGTATTTTGGTCTTCTTTACTTCTTATCAAGTCTTTATTTTTATGAAGATTTGTATGCATCTTGATAGGATAATAAAGATTGTATCTTGAGATTCGATATGACAAGTGTAATTATAGGATAATGAAGATTATATTTCGATATTTGATATGACAAGTGCAACTATAAAATCCACACAAATTTTTTGATATTCTTCACTTCTTATCAAATCTTTATTTTTACGAAGATTTATATGCCTTTTGATAGGATAATGAAGATTGTATTTTGATATTTGATATGACAAGTGTTATTATAGGATAATGAAAGTTGTATTTTGATATTTGATATGACAGGTGTAACACCCAAGGATAAGCCGAGGAGTCGGGGGCAACTGTTGGGACCCATTTTACCGGGTCAAACGCCATGTAGGCCTAAACTACATCGACTACTGACACATGCCACACTAGCTCGGCCGACCCACTCCCGCATATTGTACCGAGGCAGTTGGCAGGCTTCCCCCAACACGCCAGAATGATTACACCCACCTGCTCCCCGGGTACGCGGCTTGGAAGGGACAGGACAAGGGGATGGCGAGTATAAATAGAAGAAGAACCCCTTCAAGGAAAGGAGGGAGAAAGAAGAGGACGATCGGAGAGATCTGCCCTCCGGCGTCTGAGATAATATTCCTAACCATACAGGAGGATCACGGGTGGACTTCGCGTTCCTCCCGGGTGATTGCCAACCAGGTTAAGTTATCTCTGTCCTGGAACCTTGCCTTTGTACTCTCTACATCTCCCTTCTCACAAGTAGAAACCCCTCTTGAAACACTCTAATCCAGACATGAGTCTCGATCCCCAGACGAGACCCCTAACGATCAATTCATGTAATCCTTCTTTTTAAATTTTTTATGTAATTACAATGGAATTATCTAATTATTGAATACTGGAAACATTTTGCATGTAAACAATATTCAGCAAACAAATCTTGATGGATAAAAAATTTGGAATACCAAATGAATCATAATTGATAAAAAAAAATTGGAATACCGTATAAAGTGTTTTAATAATAATAATACAATAAAAGAAGGAAAATTATACTTATATAATGAAGCTTATAAATTATTATTTTGTTTGGTAAAAAATTATGAGAGATTTTATGTGTTTATATAGATGTGCATTGTATTTTTGTTTTTCTTTTAAGATTAGTGTTTTAGCTTTTTTTTTTTAATTTTTTCAAATTGAAATATCTCTTTTTATTAACTTCTTTTTTCCAAATTGTATTTTTTATGATTAATATTTTAAGTTATTCTTCTTTTCTAAACTGAATCTTTTTATTTTATTTTTAATTTAATCGCAACACATGTCAAAATCTGATCAATTGATTTGCCATCTATCACAATTATATGAATTATTAACTTTAATACATCCAATTTTATATAATAAAATATGAATTCCAACATACAAACATATTGATATGTGATTGACGTTTTTGTTTATTCCTTGTATTCTAACCTTACTTTTAATTTGTCAAAATTCAAGAATAAGTAAAACCTTCCAAACTTTTTAAAATTTGGAATAAGATCTAAACATTTTTTTTTAAAATAGTTAAAATGGAACTATGAATTTAATTCTATCCAAGCCAATTAATATAAATAACTATATACATGCCTCTAAATTAAGATATGAAGTCTAATATACATCTTGATATGGCAATGAAGATTTACTAGTGAAACTATAAAACCCAGACATGTTTTATTCTTCTTCACTTCTAATTTTTCACTTCTAACCAAAGTAAGAAGAATTGGGGCACATACTGTAATTGTAGATTGCTGTTTTTTCTATAGTGAAGAGTCAAGACCGTAGATTGTTCTTGTTTCATTAGAAAAGTAACATTTTTGTTTTAATAAACATATTTTTTCTTCTTATATATTTGTGTCTGTACGTTGTTGGTTTTTTTTTTAAACAACTGTACATTGTAGTTATGAGAATGAAAACTTAGCCAAGTCAAGTATTTTTTACAATTAAATAATTGATTCTCATCAATTTTGTAATTCTACAAATAATCATAATGACTTAATATTAATTGAGATTAATGAGTATTATAGACTATGATGGAGTTGAAAAGTCTCATCTCTCTCATTCCTTATATAAAGAACATGAAACAACAATCTTCAGATACTTCTTCTATTATTATTTTCTTTAGTTTTTTCATTTTGAGAGTACAACACAGAAAAAGGTTGAAAGCTTATGAATTAAGAATGATGCGAATCATAAGAATTATCCAGTTGTATCCTGGGATTCAGAACGCCATGCAACCGTCACACTATGTGGCGTTTACAGAATTAAAGAAAGGAGATCACCATATCTCGATTCTGCAATCCGTTTTCCTAAATTCTTAATTAATCAGTATTATTTTATATTATGCTTATCAATTTATTTTATCTAATTTTTTCATAAATTATCAGTGTAGTAATTGCTTCCTACAATCTTAGTAAATTTTTGTTTATGCTTATTGCACTAACGGAAACTGATGATTTTGTGAAGTATTTTTGTTTTAAGAACAGAAATTTGGATCTTAAAACGGTATCCAATCAATTATTTGATTATTTTTAGGTTATTTTGGTTCTGAAATTTGTTGTTTATTCAACAAAAATTCAGAAATACACATCCCTTAATTTATTTATATTTTTTTTTAGTTTTTTTTATAACTGGAAAATTATTTAAAATGCTTAGAAAATTATTCAAATTATGTAAATTGTTTAATAATGTCTTTGCTTTTAATCTGACTAAGTTTTGAAATTTTCTGGAATTTATTTTTAAGAAATTGTTTATATTTAACGATTTTGATACTTGCTCTTCTAGAACAGGTATAAATTCTGGAAATTGTGCTGTTGTCACAACAACATCAATTGAAAATTCATGGTTAATTGGATTATTTCTTATTTTTTCTTTTCTGCAATTGATTCAGATTAATCTGCCGTTTTTTAGTGAATAATTCTAAACTGAATTTTTTAAGATATCGAGTTGATATTGTTTGCAGGTGGTGATTTATGGTTCTAAAATTTGTTAGATCAGTTAACAAACAAATTTGGGGCAATTATTTCTGTTTCTGAACATAAAAATCTTTGTCGATAATTTCTGCAATTTGTTTTTTTTTGCTGCATTGGTTTCTGAATTGATTTCAGATTGCTTTACCTTGCATCATATCTTGATAATGGTTATGCTATTGCATTTAACTATATCTTTAATTTGCAGAGAAAATTTGAGATTTGTTTAAGGAGCAATTTCCATAATTACATTGAAAATAAGTTTTCAGGACAAATATAACAGGGAAGCTAAAAGTTTTCCACCTTAACATTTTTCATTTGAGTTTTCTGATTTTACCCTTTAGGAAAGTCTTCCTAAATGTTTTTTGTTTTCTGTTAATGTTTCGTGATTTTTTTAGGAAGGTCTTCCAAATACTAGAGAATTGAACATCGTTTCATATGGTTTAGGAAAGCTATCCTAATTTTTTTTAAATTTCCTGAATTGTGGAATGGCTTCCTGAATTCTGGAAGGATTTCCTGAATTGTGGAAATGCTTCTTGAATTTTAGTTGTATAAATTAACAAAAATAGTAATCAATTATATGATTTACAAAAGCATTCTTAAATACACATAATGATTTCCTTAATTTATAAATTTAAGGAACGTCTTCCTAAAAATTTATAATATCTTCTTAAATTTACGCTCATCTTCTTCCTCACCTCTGCGACATCCAAACCTTAATTTCCGCCGATTTTTTTTTCACCATTGTTGTTGTTTTAGCTCGGGTTTCTTGAGTTTTTCATCCAATTATATCAGATCTATCTATCATTATATGATTTTGTGCTTTAAATTCCGAAATCACTTTCCCATAAAAAACCCCTAAAATCTAAGAGATTCACAATCACAAATCACAATCAAAGGAGAAGAGTGATCCTAAACAAAACAAATGATTTGATTTCAGATCAGTCTTGGCCATTGATACATTTCTTTGTACATTATCTTTCTTCTCTTTTTATTAACTAATATTTTGTTTAACTAAGATTAATATGGTACAAAATATTATGGAATGAATTTTTAGAGTGTTAGTGAATATATGGAACAAAAACTTAGATTAGGTGCGTTTGAGGGAATTTCTCTTGTTTAAGTTATACAAAACGTTTTTTAACTTGTTAACAACATGATTTTTGATTTAATATGGTTTAATTGATTCAACGCTTTCAATTAATGTTTTGGCTTTTGTTATTAAATTAGAAAAACTATTTATTGAGATTTTTGTTAATTATTTAACAAAATAAATTGAAAGGTTTAAGTGTTTTTTGGTGAGCTAAACATTTCCAGATTTATTAGTTTCTGCAATGATTCAATTTCAGTTATTTTTGTAATTTAATGAAATTGCTTATATTGTTTTTTTGAATTTATTTAGATTAAATTTTTAATATTTGGAATTTAATTATTTTAGAAATTTTAATCTTAATTGTATATTACAATTTATTCAGTATTGTTTAAATTGTTTAATATTAATTTTATTGAACTTCTAAAAGTAGGCTATGTTAGTATACTAATTTGATATTGATTTGTTTGAACAGATTTAATTTTTAGTATGACTATCATTTGGTTGGCGGTCTAAAGTCGGACATGTATATGAGTATACGTTGTGTTTCCGATTTATCATTAAAAGCTGTCTAACAAAAATAATGGCAACAAATATGGTGAGTCGACATCCCTAATTGGGAATGGTCTGCCACCTACAATCTTGTATGCCTTATAGATTGGAATTCTAATGTTTATCTGAATGTCCATATCCTACTTTTACAGGTTGTGGTGGAGGATTATGGTTACAAATATAGTGAGTCAACACACCAAATTTAGTGTGGTAGTGGTCTGCCACCTATAATTGTGCCAAATTATGATGTTTATCAAATTATCAAATTAGTGCCCAGTGCTGTAAAGCTATGACTAATGATAGACAAATTCGATTGAACTAGATTCATTATGTGTCAGGTAAAGATATTTATCTCTCTGAGCATGTTGACTTTAGAGAAGCAACTCAAGGAGGATATCATATACTTTCTCTTGAGAAAACTAAAATTTAAAACTCTAGTCAGTGTTGAATCTTGTATCATTGAGATTTCTCTATGCAGTGTTGGATAAAATCAGTATGTACAAACCACGGTATAAATTTACAGTGAGTTGAGTACTTCTATGGAAATATGAGTTTTCTTAAGAAGAAGTAAAAGTCTAAAAATACACACTCTAAGTAATTTGCATTGGCAAAAAATTTCTGAATTTTAATTTGGTAGACTCTAAGTCCTTCATAGAAAATTTATTGAGCTGTGATTAATACATGAGATAATAGCCGAAAATATCCAGGCATATTGGTCGAATGAAAATATTCCATTAGTTTTGAAGTTTCAGCAATTATCTATGTTGTAAGCGAATGGATGAAAGCTTTGATTACTCGATGGCCAGACAGCAGATTGGATCTGCAAATCAAAAAGCATATGATATCACATTGTGAACATAATGCAAAAGTGATTGGGCACAATAATAAGGGGATACTTAAGGTTCCTCCAAAAACCTACACTAGCTCCAAAAAGCAGAATGCTTAAATAGAAATGTAATGGAAAGTGTCACAAGTGTGGCATGATGGGTAAAATGCTAACACATGTCGTAGTAATGCTGATAAATGTTGTAGCAAAATTGACTCATGCAGAGACAATGAGAAATCTCAGACCAATCTGACTAAAATTAACATGTGTAGTGTAGTTTCTGAAGTATATCTGGTTGGGAAAACTCGAATGGGATGGTGGCACTACAATGTTACATCCAATGAAATCTATTGTGATAGATTTATTTATTTGCTGAATTGCAAGAATGTGGCTATGGAAAAATTCAAAGCATATAAGATGGAATTAAAAATTCAACTTGATAAACTATGAAAAATAGTTAAATGTGACAATGAAGGTACGTTTTCTGAGAACTAAATGCATTATTTAGAGCATATGGCATTATTCGTCAGAAAAACTGCTCCTCATTCACTTGAATTTACTAGAGATGCAGAACAAAAATTCTGAATTCTTAATAAGATTATGAATGCAAAGATGCATGATTCCGAGTAATCTCAAGAAATGTGGGGGGGGGGGGGGGGGGGGGGGGGGGGGGGTGCTTACCACATTGAGTCATTGGTATGATTTCATATGATCTTTGAAAGGATAAAGTACATTAGTACAAATATCTACAAGTGTGGGAGTGCCTGTCAAAAGTTGCAGTGCAATCTCTAAAAGAGATCACAATCTGACCAAACAATGATATATTATATTTTCATTGGATATGCACATTCAAGTAATGCTCACCTGGTTCTGATTTATAAATCTGATATCCATATAAATATAATAATAGCCTATGTAAATGAGGCGAATACTTCTGGCACATTAGTATATGATGCAAAAGAAGCAAAATATGTAGTTAAATGTACCAATAAAAGCTCAATCTTTTATTATATGACAGCCTATCTTTTCAAGAATTAAACTAAGAGGTCATGTACATTGAACTAACCTTCGTTGAAGATAAACAATTAATCGTGAGACTGATTCCATTATGAAAAATTATAGATGGATAATAGTCGATTTGTCACAAAGGCTTGGCAATAAAACAACATCATTGAAATCTTTCAAATTAATTCTGTGAAATTAATTGATTATGGAACCAATTCATAGCTTTCGATAAAACAATGAAGCTACAGGTTTCTGAAATTTGTTGAAAAAAATATGATTTGGGATTCGGAACGCCACGCAACCGTCACACTACGAGACGTTTACAGAATTAAAGAAAGAGATCACCATATCTCGGCTCTGCAATCTCTTTTCCTAAATTCTTGTTTAATCTGTATTTTTTTATATTATGTTAATCAATTTATTTTATGAATTTTCTTCATAAATTATCAGTTTGTCTAATTGTAGTAATTGTGTTCTTACAGACATCTGTATGGAGCATAAAGGAATGAATAATAATGATGCTAGATAATGGTGGTAACAATAATAATACTACAGAGAGAGGTGAAAATGAGGAGTTTGATGAGGATGCACGTGTCAAAGCTGTTGTTTCTACGTTTTGTTATGGTGAGGAGAATGAAAATTATCAAGATACTCCCCCTTCTTCGGACTGTGAAGAAGAACAAAATGGAAAGCCTTTATAGAACTTATGAATGTTTGAGAATACAAAATAAAGAATAATTCTCTTTATTAGTCTTAGAAAATCACTCAAAACTAAAGTTTTCAATCTCTCAAACTCATAAGTTATGTCACAAGCTTGACATCTCCATATATATTGAAAGACTAAGGATAGCTCTTAAATATATTAGGAATACAACTATATTTAGATAGCTCCTAAATATATTCCTAATCCTTGTCTACTTAGGATAACTTATATCTCAAGCTATTTTCAAGCATAATCCAACATTCTTCCTCCTAAGCTTGAAGTCATCTTCAACTAAATCTTTCACACCAATGAGGTCTCTCATTTCTCTGAATTTGATTCTTCCAAGAGCCTTCGTCAGAATGTCCGCCTTCTGCTCGTTTCCGGGGACATGCTCGACTTCTACTTGACCATTTTCAACACACTCTCTTATGAAGTGATACCTAGTGTGTATGTGCTTGCTTCGACCATAAAACACTGGGTTCTTAGTGAGAGCAATCGCTGCTTGATTATCTGTTCGGATAACAACCTTCTCACATGGTGACTCGGTGATCTTGCTGAGCAATTCTTGGAGCCATATCGCCTGTCTTGCCGCTTCAGTGCCCGTCATGAACTCAGCTTCACACGAGGACAATGCTACTGTTTCTTGTTTATGTGAACACCAAGAAATCAGGCTTCCACCAAGATATAACACATGACCGGTTATGCGTCTACCATTATATGGGTCCACATTATGACTGATATCGCTATAACCAATCAACTTTGTTGGCATTGAAGTTGACCTCTTAAAAATCAGTCCGAGTGTAGTGGTGCCTCGTAAGTATCTTAAACATTGCTTCATTGCTGCTCCATGAGACTCCTTAGGGTTCTGCATGTAAAGACTTAGCACACCTACACAATAGAAAAAATCTTATTTTGTGTGAAGTAAGTAATGTAGACACCCAACGTTCTTCCTATAATTCGTGGCATCAATGTCCTTTTCTTCAGGCGACTTTGACAACTTTCTGACCAGCTTCCATTGGTGTGTGAACCGAGTTACAATCTTTCATCTCGGCTTCCTCCAAAATCTTTAGAACATAGGGATTTTGATTCAGGGTTATCCCATCTTTGAGTTGACATACCTAAATTCCTAAGTAGTACGTCAACATTCCGAGATCACTCATCTCAAATTTAGATGCCATCTCTTTCTTGAAGGCTTCCATGTTTCTTGTATTTGTTCCGCAAACAAATATATCGTCAACATACACTGCAACGAGAAGAGTATCTTGCTTTACCCTTTTCCGATATACCGATGGTTCCTTAGAACACTTCTTGAACTGGAGTCCTTTGAGAATTTGATTCAGCTTATCATTTCATGCTCTCAGAGCTTTCCTTAATCCATACAAAGCTTTATTAAGCTTGTAGATTTATTCTTCACACCCCTTCACTTCAAACCCTTCTGGTTACATGACACAGACTGTTTCTTTCAACTCCCCATGAAGTAAAGCTGTCTTAACATCGAGATGATGTATTTCCCATCCATTAGATGCTGCGAGGTTGATGAGAAGACGGATTGTCTCAATCTGAGATACTGGAGCAAACACTTCGTCAAAGTCGATCCCATGTCTTTGAACATATCCCTTGGAAACAAGTCTGGCCTTGTATTTATTTATACTGCCATCCGAGTTTCTCTTGAGCTTGAACACCGACTTCATACCTATTGGCTTTCCCCCAACTGGAAGATCAACAAGATTCCAAGTATGGTTTTTAGTGGTCGAATGAATCTCATCTTCACAAGCGAGCATCCATTTTTCGGACTCCTTTGCCTCACTGAAGTCTCTTGGTTCATTGTTCAAACACATCAACAACCATTCTCCTTCTTCAATAGCGAGTAAAGCATAGTTGTCAAGTTGTTTTGGCAACTCATAAGCTTCAAGATACTTCGGTTTCTTCCTCTGCCTTGTTGTTTTTCTTAATCCCGCCTGACTTGGAGCATTGTCATCATCCTCCTCATCATCATCAACATCACTGTTTTGCTCCTCACTTTCTTCTCCATCTTTATCGATATCGTTATTGATATCGGCTCCCGATCCTCCATTATCTCTGTTGTTCTCATTGATATCCTCTGTTTCGTTAGTGATATGCTAATACCATGATTACTGTAGACTCCAATATTAATCCTGAAACTTCCAGCTCTGTCTTGCTCTGAACTTCTTTGTTCTAGTTCCAACCATTTGTCTCATCGAAAACCACATCTCGACTCACCACTATCCTTTGAGTTTGTGGATCAAACAAACGATGTGCTTTTGATCCTGTTTTTGTGCCTAGATGAACTAGCATGCGTGATCTATCATCTAGTTTCTTCACGTGTGGTGTCTCCACCTTTGAGTATCTGATGCAGCCGAAAACTCGTAGATGATTGATATTAGGTTTCTTACTTCGAAAAACTTCATATGGAGTCTTATCCTTGAGTGACCTTGTAGCTATTCTGTTTAAGAGATATGTAGAATGTCTCACTGCCTCTCCCCATAGAATATTTGGGACGTCCATGTGTTTCAAAATACTTTGAGTCATTTCCATTAAGGTTTTGTTACGTCTCTCAACAATGCCATTTTGTTGAGGAGTGTATGGAGCTGTGAGATGCCATTTTATACCTGAGCTATCGCATAAAGAATTAAATTGTTGTGATACAAACTCTCCTCCTCTATCTGTTCTAAAGGTTTGTATCCTCGCTCCTGATTCTTGTTCCACCAAAATCTTAAACTTTTTGAATTTGTTGAATGCTTCACTCTTTTCTTTCAACAAACTCGTCCACATGTACCTAGAGTGATCGTCAATAAGAACAAAATTGTATTTGTTTCCAGCTAACGTACTTGGCGTTATGGGGCCACAAAGATCATGAGTTCTAATACCTTAGTAGCTCGATACATAGTAGCTTGCGGGAACACTTGTCTTTTTCCAAAGAGACATGACTTACATACTTTCTTCTCAACATTAATTTGTGAAACTCGTGTGACAAGATCTCTCTGTATCATGGACTTGATTGTTTCCAAGTTAATGTGCCCTAACCTTGCATGCCATTTGATTGAATCGTTAGTTATCATTGAATGCAGACTTTTGTTGTTTTGTATCCCCATACAAACCTTGTACAGTCAATTTCTTGATCTTATCATTTTGCAGAGTAATTTTCCATCACGATCATGTACTGTTAAGTACTGTCCTTTCATCCTCACATCACAACCTGACTGTAGCTTGTCCTAGACTAATAATGTTACTTCTCAGCTCGGGAATGAAATAGACATTGGATAGTGTCCTTAGTTCACCATTCTTATATGTGAATTTAACACTTCCTTTCCTTTTGATATCTATACGTGAGTCATCACCGAATCTCACTTTCCCGGTAATGTTATAATCAATCTTGGAGAAATACCTTAAATCTCCAGTCATGTGGTTGCTAGCCCCATTGTCAAGGTACCACATATCTTCTCCCTCGGTAATTGCTTCATATTTGCTTGGTACAACCTTTCTCTCGTTTAGATAAACCACTTTGTGCATCATAAGCTCATCTGCATCTTCTGGAGCTAATATTGGTAAACAACCCCCGACTTGGAATTATTCTGAGATGCCCCCTCTAAGGTTGAAAGTTATCCATCTATGTCAGCAGATGATACTGAAAACCAACAACATTAAGGGCAAAATCGTAAAGTCATGACTGAATAGTAATTCAAAATGCCTTAGTTCCTTAAAGTATCTAATTTTATTACCTCCTGATAATATCTATAAATTGACATGTTTTTGCCCTCAGCGACGAGGAACATGTACTCGGGTGTATAATTCATTTTCTAAAAGATCCTGGCTTTCGTGCGTCTTTATTGTGGACTCTTTATTCTGTAACCAAATTCTTCAAAGTGCTTTATTAGTAAATATCTCTTTTATTAAAAAAAAAAATATATATATCTCTTTTATTAACCGCAACCTTTGCAACTAGATATTTGATAATAGATTTTCGGTCAACCTTTAGTCAAAATATGATTTAGATATTAGTTAATTACATATTTCTTCCCTAAATTTAGTAAACTAGTTTTTATAGTTTGGGCCTTAAAATGAAAATAGGATTTGCCCACATCAAAGAAAAAGAATTCATAATTAAAGTCCCACATCGATACTTCTGCTTAGATTCTTCTTGTTTATATTTAGGGAAGAACCAATTATTAACCGTCGAACTAAGTAACGAGAGCTTGTAACCCGAGTGGGGAATTGCTCTTTGTACACAACACTACCACTACTCTGCCACTACCCTTGGCATTGCTTCTGAGCATGCCCCATCGATTTCCTTGTCCCACACTCTTTTTCCTTCCTAAAGCTTTAAAACACCTTCAAATTTTTACCCGAGTGGGGACGTCCATGGTTCAGTGGTTTGTATTGGTAAGCAGCCCCATGGTTCTGTGTCAGATGATACTGAAGAGCAACTTGAAATGCAGGTCAATTGAAAATTTTTAAGGTTTTTTTTGTTCCATTCCTCTATTTTATAATCTACGCCTATTTTTCTTGCTTATCAGTTACTATTCTTCTTGGTTACTCAGATAAAAATCCAAGTAACATAAACTTTGCGTTTGTGAAGGCATGGGCAAGATCAGTGGGTTGCCTGATGAATTGCTAGTGAAAATACTATCGTTTCTTCCAACGAAAGTCTCTGTCAAAACGATGGATAAACGTCTAGATTTTGGTGACAACTCTTGAGTACGAAGACAGTATAACTAGACCGTCTAAACGCTACATCTTACGCTGTTTTATTGTAAGGAATCTGACATTACATCGACCTTCGATCAGTAAAAGCTTGGGTCTCAAGTTTAGTTCTCTTCCACGGCCACCGGATTTACAATCTTCTATATATGGTGTGTACGTGTTTTCTGACCTTGCTCTCTAAGAATGTCGAATCTGGAACCGTGTATGATGTTTATGATATTGAGAAAGTTGGCAATTAGATATTCTCTTAGTGAGGGGGGAGTACGGTTAGAAAGGTTACAGTATAAAGCTGATAAGGGATGGTTAGATTTGTTGTTGGAACGTTTCTGGTTGATTCTTTGTCTTTCCAAGCTCTTCATAGAATCATCTGTTATTCAAAAGCAAGATTCGTTTTATGATCTGATTTCTCAAACAACGAGGGTTGCAAGTTTATACTGCAACGAGCTCGTTGTATGTTCATGTGCTTGTATATTTGTTTATACACAAACGTGTGTTCCAACTACTTGCTAGCCAGGTTCTTCCACTGTTTTTTGTTGGCACAGCATTTCCACGGTTCTTACTCTTCTCTTGCTGCATATTGTTGCTCAAGAAGTTTATAGGATTTTCTTCTGTTATTTGGCTGAGACAGAGTCTTCTCTATTCCAATCAACGACAATGAATTATGAAATTTGGTACTCTTTTTGGTTCGATTAACAATTTCATTTGAATGTTTTGCATCAATGGTTAATTACAGATGAGTTGATGACTGAATTTAATGATATCCTTTGTTTAGCCTCTGGATCCTGTGTCGCCAAAGTTGTCCTCCGTCAACATGCCAGGTGCTGAACTGAGGTTTATATTTTCAATCAATTTATTTATTAGCTCTTGCAAGAAGGACTGTGTTATTTTGTTTTGCCTAAAATCAAATTGATTTTAGAAGGACACTTGAATGTTACTTTTAACATTTTAGCGATGTTCCTTGTGGGGAAGTGAAATTGCAAAGAGCTAGAAGTTTTCTCGACCCCCCTCTACTTCTTCGAGATGATAAAAGGTAACTTCTGTAATTCTCTTCAAATTTAGTAATATAATTTGTTTTTGAATCATGAGTACAAACCCATGATGACTTCAACAGTTTTCAATGTTCTAATGTAGTTGCTTGCTTTTCTCAGTCTTTTGTTATTTGCTTTGCTTAATATATCTTATTTGAATGCACTATATGTTTGAATACAGAGATGTCTTCCCCCAGATGGTTTGGATGAGCATATCGTTATACATTTGGTATTTGGTAATGTATTGTTTTGGTATCACTTATACGTCCATGATGAATTTGTTTAAGTATTTGAAGCAAGTGTCTCCAAAGTCAGAAGCGTGCATTGTCAACTTGGAAGGAAATTGTAGAAGGCACGAAGCAACGGAAGCGCATGAAAGTTTAATTAGGTCATATGGTTATTTTGGACAATAATGAATAGTTTCGAGACAATACATAGATTATAGTATTTGTATATAAATTTTAGGGATAATTTTTGAAATAATCCATTTGACAATTTTATTATGAAACATGACATTTTCATAAAAAAAGTTTATTAGTTTTTTTTTGGTCGAAGTCGAGAGACCAAGGTCTCTCAAGTATTATTCAAAAAACAAAGAAAAACGATCTACATCCGAGAAACAGAGCGTACTCTTATTTTTCCAACAATATCAGCTAAAACAACATGAGCCACATTCGCCGGTGGTGTTTCTAAGTAAATAAAACCCAAAGGTAAAGAAAATGCATAGTTTGCCAAACTATCTGCTAGACAGTTTGTCTCCCTATAGATGTGTTTGATGCGGACTACCCAGTCCCTTGAGATGAAGCCATAGCACAGGTGTACTAGGAAAGACAGTGGATGTCCATCACTTATCCCTGTCGTCAAAAAGCCAGCAACCATTTCCGAGTCTATCTCAATCTCTAGGCGAGTGATACGGTTTTTCCAGGTAATATATAACCCGTAATATACTCCCCAAAGCTCGGCTAGAGGGACAGAACAGATACCTATGTTCAGTGCGAAGCCACCACACCACTCCCCTCTTTCATCCCGTAGCACTCCCCCAGCTGTTGCGAAACCCGTATTTCCGCGAACTGCTCCATCAGTGTTTAGTTTAACCCATCCACTAGATGGTGGCTTCCACGATATCTCAATCTGTATCCTTTGCCCATTATTCGAGTTCCCTCTAGTCTTTTCATGAGCTAAGGACACCTCGTTAGCCATATCCTTTAGAAAGCGTACTCTATCACGACACTTCCTTGTTGAGCCAAAGATATTCTCGCATCGCCATTTCCATCCCCACCATACACCCATTGCAAAAACCGTAGCCCAGTTACTACTTTCTAACACTTCGAAGTCTCCGAGATTCCTGTGAATCCATTCCAACAATGTCATGTCAAAGAAGCATTGCTGTTTTCTCGAAGGGACTATGCGCTGCCATATTCCTGCCATTGCAGGACAGTCACGAAGCACATGCAGTATAGTTTCCTCTCCTCCTCTACAAACTTGGCATACTCCCGTGTCGCTCAGATGACGGCGTTGGCGCTCAACGTTTGTCATGAGAACTTGATGCACCACTAGTACGAGAAACACCCTCACTCTCTCCGGTGCTATTACTTGCCAAATTCTGTTGTAGAAGATCTCCATATTCTGTGTTGGAGAGTGGTTCTTTGTCAACAAAGTGTAAGCTGACTTCACTGTGAAGTTCCCGTTCTGGTTTTCCCCCCATGATCTTCGGTCTTTGGCTCCTGTTATATCATCTAGCACTACCGCCCTCAAGCGTAGTTGTGTATCCATATTCAAATAGTTCTCTATCTGATGTATAAGCCAACCCGTGCCATTCCTCCAAAGGTCCCGGACCCGTAAGTTCATTAACTGCTCCGGCACTTCCTCCTCTGCTATTTCCAGCAACGGGACATTCAACAACCATCTATCTTTCCAGAAGTAAACTAGACGACCATCCCCCACTATCCAGGACATCCCTAACAGCACCACATCCCTGATCCCCGTAAGTATGCTCCGCCAAGTACTCGAGGCATTCCCCTTTACCACAGTCCAGATTATCTCTTGTCCCTCCACAGCTTTGTATTTCTGACGTAGCACTCGAGCCCATAAGGATGACTTGTCCTGCATAAGTCGCCACCCCAACTTTGCAATAAGAGCTTTGTTCATCCCCATCGCTGTACGAATTCCCAAACCTCCTTCTCGTTTAGGCACACAGACTCGTTTCCAAGCTAGCCGGTGCTGCTTTCTCACACCGTCTGTACTTCCCCATAGGAATGCTCTTGAGATTTTATCTAGCTTCGACAGTGTTGACTTAGGCAGTAGGATTGTGCTCATTGTGTGCACAGGGATCGAGGATAACACTGATTTTGTTAGGGTCAATCTCCCAGCTAAGCTCAAAAACCGACTCTTCCATCCCGCAAGCCGTGACGAAACTTTCTCCACAACATCTCCAAACGTATCCTTGTTGATTCTCCTCTGTAGTATTGGCATACCCAGGTATTTCCCAAGCTCACGGGTAGCTTTGATACCACTCTCCTGACTAATCAAATTGCTCAAGTCTCGAGTGACATTATTGGAGAAAAATATTTTCGATTTCTCCAAACTAATCTTCTGCCCCGAAGCTGTACAGAACCTTTCCAGAATACTCCGTATGACTCGAATTTGCGAAACAGATGCTTCTGCAAATAATATTAAATCATCTGCAAAGCAAATGTGAGAAAGCTTTGGTCCACCCCGAGAGACAGTGATTGGTTTCCATTCCTTCTGCGCCACTGAGAACTCAATCAGATGACAAAGCCTTTCTAAACACAGGACAAATAAATATGGAGACAATGGATCTCCCTGCCTAAGACCCCGAAGAGGCTTGAAAGATTCAGTCTTTTCACCATTCCATAGTAAGCTCATTGAGGGTCCTCCCACACATTGCAGAATCCATGCTATCCAGGCTTCCGGGAGTTCAGTTGCTCGCAGCGTATCCTCTAGGAAGTCCCACCGAACTCGGTCATATGCCTTCTCAAGATCTAGTTTCAGGAGCATCCAACCCTTCCTCCCTTTCTTCTTCCGCATTGAATGAACAACCTCCTGAACAATCACTATATTATCCGAGCTGAGCCTCCCCGGAATGAAACTTGACTGTGCAGGACCCACAAGTTTAGGTATCACCTTCTTCAAACGAATCACCAGTGACTTGTAATCACTTTGAAGAGCACATTACAAAGGCTGATAGGTCGAAACTGGGTAATGCTTTCTGGCTTTAAGACCTTCGCTATCAACACCACTAGAGCATCATTAGTTCCATTCGGAAGGTATCCAGTTGAGAAGAACTCCAGTACAAAATGGACTACCGACTCCCCCACGACATCCCAACAATTCTGATAAAACACCGGCTGATACCCATCAGGCCCCGGTGCTTTAAACTTGCCCATACTCCTTATAGCTATCTCTACTTCTGATGCTGTGAACGGCTTGTTTAAGTCATTGACTTCCTCTCTAGTCAGTTTCGTAAATCCTCCAGGTGGTAATGTATCAACAACTTGGTCGACATCATCCATTGAGTATAGACGTGTATAATACTCTAAGGCCAATCTCTCCAACTCTTGTGGCTCCGAGATCCATCTCCCATCATCCCCTTTCAACATTTCGATCTTGTTTCTCCTTCTTCTGACCACTGTTAGAGTATGGAAAAACTTCGTATTTCTATCCCCTAGCGCCACCAATTTCTCTCGGGATTTCTGAAACCAAAGTATCTCCTCTTGTTCCAATACCGATTCAAAGTCTCTCAGTAGAGATGCTTCCTTATTCAGCAAATCATCCGTCTGACTTATCTCTAGTGATTCCTGGATCTCCTTAATCTCTTTCACCAACTTGTCCTTGCGTTGTTGTACCACTCCAAACACTTCTTTATTCCACCGTCTTAAAGTTCCTCTTAGCACTCTCAAAGCTTCTGGCGTCGTGAGACTACCATTCCAGGATGTGGATAGCATCTCTTTGAACTCCGGGTGCTTCAACCACGCAGCTTCGAAGCGGAAAGGTCTCCTCCTCGGGTCTCCTCTTGTCCCTGGCTCCAGCTGTAGATATAGGGGGGCATGATCGGACGCCAGGAAAGGCAAGTGAGTGACCGACGCCTCCTGCCACCTCAACCGCGCATGTGGAGAACACAAAATCCTATCTAGCCGCTTAGCTACAAAGTTTCGCTCCATCCTTCCTCTCTTCCAGGTAAACATATTACCTCGGAAACCCATGTCTATGAGCGAAAGCTCATTAATCCAGTCACCAAACGCTAAGGAGTCCCCGGAGAGTCTCCCGTTCCCTCCCGTTCTCTCATCCATTCTCAAAATTGTATTAAAGTCACCTCCCACCACCAAAGGTTCGTTGATTCCCTGAATGATGTTCTGCAACTGATTCCACAGTCCACTCCTCCTACTCACTGACGGAGCTGCATAAACAACAATCAAGTGAAGCGTCTCCACCCCAATCCCCACCGTGGCATAAATAAACTGATCAGACGATGCGACGATATTTACGTCGCCAACCTCTGAACGCCAGAGCAACCACAAACCCCCGCTCTGTCCCATAGCATCCACGCGAAACGAATTTTCGAAACCTAACCCGTTACAGATTCGCATCGCTCTATCTCTACCCGCATGTGTTTCAAAGATGGCAAGCACATCTGTTCTGTGTTTCTTCAAGACATACCGTATCGATCTCCGAAAATTAGGTTTATTAGCCCCCCGACAATTCCACAATAGGCAATTCATCTTGTATCCTTGCACTAAACGACCAAGAACAACCGGGGCGGCCTGCTAGGCTCTGTTACTATCATCGTCTCCCTTCGTCGGAGTCGAGAACACCTCTGTTTCTTCTCGCATACCACCTGTCTCCGGGACAAAAGACGAACTTTCCTCCACCTCCTCCTGAGACTGTATTGTTTCCCCAATCTCCACTCTTCCATCTGATGCATTTCGGAACACTCCTCCTGGGCGACCATCGTCCACTCTCTCCACCCTTAGTCGTTTCCCAGACTCCGATAGCTCGAGCTCTCCCCTTGTTGGGCCAAAGATCAATCCCCTCATGGGCCGGCTTGTTTTTTGCTTCTTCTTGGTGTTTTGTTTTGTTATACCCGTGGGCTTTTGCTTACCCACACTTTTCTCCATAGGCCCACTATTAAACTCCTGCCCTACATCACTTTCACCACCCCCAATTTCCTTATTTATTCCTTGCGCTTCACTCCTCGATATACTCTGTATATTCTCAGGATTCTCATTTTCCTTATTCGCTTCCCTACTTCTTTCAGTTTCCCTCCCCTCCGAGATACTTTCTATCTCATCGAGATTTCCAAATCTGTTCGAGATGTCGATATTCGCGGATCCCACATTTCTCGGGCTTACCCTGAGATTCCGCATTGGCTCTCCCGTGACTTTTTCCGACCGTGATCCCAACGGGCTCGTGACCACCGTTCCTCGCCGCCGTGAGTTCCTTACTTGTGTGAACCCATTCTCCTCCTGTCTCGAGGCACTCTGTGTTAGTGCCACCCTCTGCACTTCTGCATCTCCTTCTCGTACCGGACTTAATGTCGGGCAGGCCTGTATTAAGTGTCCGTAAATCCCACATTTCGAACAGATATTCGATAGGCCTTCGTATGACACGAAGTAACGATCTTCATTCACTAGAATCGTTCCCTTTAAGGGTTTCCGGAGATTGACCTCCACACAGACCCGCGCGAAGCGAGCTCTCTCAAATTTCAGCGTGGTAGTATCAACTTTGACCGGCTTGCCTAGGCCCTTAGCTATACCCATCAGGATGGCTGGGTGGTAGAAGTTCAGCGGTAAGTTCATCAACCTCACCCACACTGGTGTGGTCATGATTTCATCATTCAGCGGATCAAACTCCGAAGACCAAGCTTTAACCATAAGATGACTGCCAAAAGCCCTCCACAGTCCTCCTGTCAATGCCTCCAGGAACTCCGCATCCAACTCAAAGCGTACCATGAAGTATTGGCGGGGTAAATCTATCACGTGCATCGCCCCCTTCGGCTTCCATATCTCCCTTAGTTTCCGGTTCATGGCTGCAATTTCAACATTACGTCCCAACATCTTAACGATAATACATTGCTTCCATAACCCATTCATCGCCTCCAAAACCTCTCTCTCGATCGTGATTTCGGGCTCACCATCTTCCCCATTCGGAAACTCCACTCGTAGCCTCTCCGTCACAAATCTCCCATCAATAACCATCTCCGGTATCGGCATATCACCCTCACTCGTTCCCCTCACCTTCGCTGCCCACGAGGTTCCTTTATCCGGTGGATCTCCCGGTGGCCTTGTCCCCTCTCCAATCTCCATCATGGTTTCATCGTGTTCACCCTGCTCCAGAGCCCTAAAATCGCCTTCCATCCTGTACTCGATCACGACAGATTGCAGAGCTATTTTTAAAAAAAAGTTCATTAATTTGCTTTCAATCTACTATTATTCTGCCAGTAATATATAATTAGTCTACCATTAGTCTGTCATTAGTCTACATTCAATTATTTGACCAATCAGTCTATCAGTACTCTATATTCAGTCTGATGTTAGTCTGCCACTAGTCTGTCATTAGTCTACAAATAACAGTAGCTAGAAATGTAACACTGGTATTTATAAAAATCGTAAAAAAAGTTATTTTCACAATTTCTCCTTAATGAGGTATCAATTTCACGTTATTTTATCATTCTGTATTATTTTAGAGTATCTTCTCTAAATTTTAAACAATATATTCCATCTAATAAATTTTGTTTATTTTATTTTATATTTTTTTTAACATAGTCAAAAAAACTCAATTTAATATTATATATTATTTAATATTGTGTTTTTAACATCATTTTGAAAATCTGATACTAAACCTTTATTTAGCAACAAATATTAAAAATGATGTCAAAAGTATTAATAACGTTAGATTCTGAAACTGACACTAAAAAAAGAATGATGTTAAATTTGAATTATAACATTATTTCTAAAAGTGATGCTTAATATTTTTAGCTTCACTGAATTTAGTGTCACTTTTAAAAATGACACATAATTCTAGCATCACTTTAAAAGTGATTCTAACTATTAAAAAAACTGATGCTAAGTTAATGTATTTATTGTAGTGTATGTGCGGATAAATAAAGTGATGCTCCTTGCAAATCTAGTAATACAAAAAGAAAATAAAAGAAGCCCTGTTTTGAAATCTATTTCTTGTGCTCAATGATTCTTTAAAACAACAAATTCTCAAGTTTGTAGAGTCAAAGAAACCTAAATCACGTACTGTATGTGCTTGTAAGGGTCCCCATACAAATTTTAGTCAGCTTAGTGAAAAAAAAACATTAGGAAATAAGTCACAAATTTAAGCTAAAAAAGCCCCATCTATTTTGTATAAAACAAGTTAACTAAAGGCCCAAACTTAATGTTTTGCCCTAGGGCCTCGTTTTTTGTTCGATTTAAAGACTCATCATCACTGAGCTTGGAGAATTGAAGATTTTTAGGGTTTTTTTTCTTCTGTTCCTCTGTTTTATTTTCTTTGATTATCTTTCTTACTGATCAGTGATCACTATATTCTTCAAAGTCCTCAAAGGCCGTTGAAGGTATGGACAAGATCAATGGGTTGTCTGATAAATAGCTGGTGAAAATACTATCGTTTCTTCCAACAAAAGTCTCCGTAAGCACAAGTGTTTTGTCAAAACGATGGAAAAACATTTGAATTTTGGGTGACAACTCTAGAGTACAAAGACAGTAAAGCTAAACCTTCTGAATGCTACATGTTAAGCCGTTTTATGTTAAGGAATTTGACGTTAGATAGACCTCCGATCATTAAAAGCTTGGGTCTCAAGTTTAGTACTTCTCCATTTCAACCTATCGATATCACATGGTGGGTTAAAATTTCTCGCAGTAGCTGGGAGCTGAGTATTGCTTATTCTTTTCGTCGATATCTTACTTTTCGTCGGCATAGACTTGAATTTGAAGTTCTGACTTGGCTGAGTAAAAGAGACCTTGTCCCACAGTGCCTTTGATATAGTGGAGAACCTTGTAAAGAGCTTGTTGATGAGCCTGACGAGGAGTAGCCAAAAACTGACTGAGTTTGTTGACGGCATAAGCTATATCAGGACGAGTAATCTGCAAATACATTAGTTTCCCAATGAGGCGTCTGTAAGATTGTGCATCAACAAAGTCACCACCTTTGTCCTTCGAAAGTTTCAGATGAGGATCGAGTGGAACAGAGGATGGTTTACAGCCAAGTAGACCAGTATCATCGAGAAGATCAAGCGCATATTTCCGCTGACATACAGAGATGCCTTCAGCTGAGCGAGCAATCTCCAAGCCAAGGAAATATTTCAGAGGGCTAAGATCCCGAAGCTTGAAGAAGGATTTGAGGTCAGTCTTCAAAGCATCAACAGCAGAATCATCATTACAAGCAATGATGATGTCGTGGACGTAAACCAGGACACAAAGGAAAACGGAGGAAGATATCTTCAGAAAGCAAGTGTGATCAGAAGCAGCTTGTGTAAACCCCAAGCCAAGAAGAGTGGTGGAGAACTTAAGGAACCACTGGCGGGAAGCTTGCTTAAGACCATAAAGGGACTTCTTGAGTTTGCAAACAGCGTTTGGCGGAAAGCCCCCCTTTCGTGAAGAATAACCCAGAGGAAGCTTCATGTAAATCTCTTCGTCTAAGTCTCCATTGAGAAACGCATTGGAAATATCCAACTGTGTGAGAGAAAGACCAAAGATTGCAGCGAGAGCAAGGATAAGTTTTACCGAAGTAAGCTTGACCACCGGGGAGAAAGTTTCATTGAAGTCAACACCTTCTTCCTGCGTGTATCCTTTGGCAACCAAACGAGCCTTGTAACGTTCAACACTCCCATCTGCGTTAAACTTCACCTTGAAAACCCATTTGCAACCGATGCAGTGCTTATCCGGTGGTAAAGTGCAGATGTCCCAAGTGTCAGTATCTTCCAAAGCAATAATCTCAATATCCATTGCATCACACCACACCAGAATACGCGTTGCTTCAGTATAGGATGAGGGTTCTTTTTCTTTGTCAATAGAGGCTAAAAAGGAATAGTAGAGTGGAACAATTTTGTCGTAAGATAGATATTGAAAAATTTCATGGATGGTTGAAGACATACTGAATCACAGTAATAATCTTGAAGATGAGTGGGCTTTTTGGTCCTCATATGGGATGTTGGAACAGAAGGTTCAACAACATCGCAAGTAGAAATGGCAGAAGGCACATATTCTACGGGAGGTGAAGACAGAGAAGTGTCAACACCGGAAGATTGAGGATCCATAGGAGGTTTGTCCATCAGATCAGAAAAGAGAGTGGAAGCTTCTGGGGAAAGATTTGAGTGGACAAAGGGAAAGAGCTCTTCATGAAAGACAACATGTCTAGAAATAAAGATTTCGTTAGACTGAAGGTCGAGGAGCTTGTAGCCTTTGTACCCGCTAGGATAACCAAGAAAAACACAAGCGCGAGCTCTGGGATCAAATTTAAGTCTGCCCTTAGGAGAAGTAGAAGCATAACAGAGGCAACCATAAACTTTAAGCTGCGTGTAGTCAGGAATCTTCTTTGTTAAAACTTCAAAAGGACTCTTATCTTCGAGCACAGGAGCAGGGAGACGATTAATGAGGTGAACTGCGGTGAGAATGCAGTCACCCCAGTAAGGAAGGGGAATATGAGATTGAAAGAGAAGGGAACGAACAACATTTAGAATGTATTGGTGTTTGCGCTCAATGACAGAGTTTTGTTGGGCTGTTTCAGGGCAAGAATGAAAAGAAACAATGCCTTTGGATTTGTAGAAGTCAGTAAACTTAAGTTCTTGAGCATTGTCGGACCTAACCCCCTTAACTCTAGTTTCAAATTGAGTTTCAACCATATTGACAAACGTGGGAAACACTTCTAACACATCCGACTTCTTCTTAAGGAGATAAACCCAAGTAGCCCTAGAGCAATCATCAACAATTGTCAGGAAGTATCTATACCCATCGTGAGTAGGAACAGAGAAAGGCCCCCAGGTATCTATATGAACCAGATCAAAAGGATTCTTATTGAGATTATTATGAGACACAAAGGGTATATGTTTCTGTTTAGCAAGATGGCAAATACGACAATGAAACTCAGGGTTACTATTTTGTTTAGGAAAAGAAAGAACATCATACATAGGATGGATCTTAGACATAGACGGATGACCTAGCCTTTTATGCCACAAATCAGGACTAGATACATTCGCGACGACAGAAGAGACTGAAGTACCTTGAGAGGAAATAGACTCGATATCCAGAAAGTAGAGATTAGCCACCTGTCTACCCATTCCAATCATTAATCCCTGTGTACGCTCCTGAAGAACACAAGAAGACTCATCAAACCAAATTCTACAACCCATACTCTTGGTTAAGGAACTAACACTAAGAAGGTTGAACTTAAACTGAGGTATGTGAAGAACATCAGTAAGGATCAAGTTTCTACCCAAGTGTATAGTTCCTAAACCGACAATGCTCACAAGAACTCCAGTGGGAAAAGTAACGGTGGTATTAGAAAGGGTTTTATAAGTAGAGAAAGAGGATTTATCATGAGAAATATGGTTAGTTGCTCCTGTGTCGATGACCCAAGCATTAATAGCTACGTTATTTCCGTTAACAGAGCAAACATAAGGTCTATCAATTCCGGTAAAAGAACAAAGGATAGAGGGGTAAAAATTACCGGAGATTGGGCAAACAGTTGAGTTAGAAAGGTCTGAGGAAACTGAGACAGAGTGAACTGCAGGTGGTGTGGTGGTGCAAGGAGCCTGAAGCTTACTGCTCAAGAAGGATACTAGCTGCTGTATCTGTGCTGAAGAAAGATCCTCTGTGAGAGCCACTTGTTCTGATGATGAATCATTCATGGCCATATTCGCAGCAACAGAACCCGATTTCTTGTGCTTAGATTTGAAATGCGCAGGATACCCGTGTTTCTTGTAGCAACGATCAACCACATGGCCAGCTTTGCCACAGTATGTGCACAAAGGTTTATCTTCCTTAGATACCTCTCCAGTAGTCTGAGAACTCAAGGCAGGGGCTGTAACATGAGTATGAGACGTCTGAAATGCAGAAGAAGCAAGATCACATGATTGACGAGCAGACTTCTGGCTTTCTTCTTGATCAAGCATATTGTACACTTTAGAGAGAGTAGGCAATGTCTTTTTCATTAAAATGCGGCTACGAATACTCTCATAGTTGTCATTCAGGCCCATAAGGAAATCAATGACCCTGTTTGTCTCACGCTCAGCAATCAAATCCTCAACAGTGTGAGCTGTAATCTGTAAGCTGGATAATTCCTCCCATAGTGATTGAACCTGAGTGTGATAGGATGACAGATCAAGACTGCCTTGACGGAAGGAATGAAGTTGATGTCGAAGCTTGTAGAGGCGAGGCAAGTTAGATTTGTGAAAACGAGTGTGAAGATCCTTCCATATATCGGATGCAGACTTGAAGTATAAGATGCTCGTATATATTGTCTTCGCAACACTGTTTAACAGCCAAGACTTCACCATGCTATTGCAGCGACACCAAATCTTGAAATATGGATCATATTCAGCAGGTTGGGGTATTGATCCATCAATGAATCCCATTTTGTTCTTAGCCTCTAAACTAGTAATCATAGCAATGCTCCAAACACCATAATTCGTTCCATCTAAGGCTTCAGCAGCAAGAACTAAACCAGGATGATCTGAGCTAACTAGATGATAGGGACTATGAACGTTATCGGGAGAATCGGATACCTCAAACGAGTGATGAAGAGATTGCGATGTAGAAGATCGACGAACATCAACGCGATCTGGAGCAACAGAAACACCGCGAAGAACGCCAGAATCATCGCGAGCCTGAGAAGCACCGGGAGATCTCTGAGGCGTGGGAGAACCAAATTCCTTGGAATCTGGTGATGAACGACGATACTTCGACTTGCATTTGCGTTTGGTCATTGTATCGAGAAGAACAACTCAAATCTGGTGAAAACCTCGATCGGAGCTGTAGAACACGACCAAAACGAAAAGGAGCTTGTCAAAGCTAGAAAAGCAGAGAACGGAGCGGAAGCAGCAAGGATTCCGGCGAAAAATCGGAAAGCTGAAGTGAATCAAAGAGAAAAGTAGATCGGAAACGATGGATGATCAAATCGCCTTATTTGCTCTGCTACCATTTTACCAAAGAGAAGCTGAAAATGAAATATTCTCATTGATTGAATTGGAATGTACAATGTGGTTCGACTTATATACAATATCAGAACCTAAACCAATAGAAATAATTAATCGGTTTATATCATACCGATGTACAATAGAGCTATATACACTAATAGAAACATATTGCCTCTGAACTTGTTTAACTCCAAATCCACCGGTTTGGTCTCGTCAACGTTCATGAAAATCTTATTATGATTTTATTAAACCGCAACCTTTGCAACTAGATATTTGATCATAGATTTTCGGTCAACCTTTAGTCAAAATATGATTTAGATATTAGTTAATTAAATATTTCTTTACTAAATTTAGTAAATTAGTTTTTTAGTTTGGGCCTTAAAATGAAAATAGGATTTGCCCACATCGAAGAAAAAAAATTCATAATTTAAGTCCCACATCGGTATTTCTGCTAGATTCTTCTTGTTTATATATAGGGAAGAACCAGTTATAAAGTGTCGAGCTAAGTAACGAGAGCTTGTAACCCAAGTGGGGACGTGTTGGACTAATTGATCTATGTACTCACGGCCACTACTCAATAGCCTTGGCATTGCTCGAGCTTGCCCCATTGAGTCATAACATATATGGCATTTATACCGTTACCACAGTACTAGCCTTGGCATTGCTCGAGCATGCCCCATCGAGTTCCTTGTCCCACTCTTTTTCCTTCCGAAAGCTTTAAAACACCTTCAAAATTTTACCCGAGTGGGGACGTGATGGCATCACGTCACCTAAGCCCGGCGTTTCCATCAATAGTAACAGAAACTTTGCGTTTGTGAAGGCATGGACAAGATCAGTGGGTTGCCTGATGAATTGCTGTCAAAACAATGGATGAACCTCTAGGTTTGGGTGACAACTCATGAGTACCATGACAGTAAAACTAAACCGTCTGAACGCTACATGTTACGCTGTTTTACTATAAGGAATCTAACCCAAGTGGGGACGTGTTGGACTAATTGATCTATGTACTCACGGCCACTACTCAATAGCCTTGGCATTGCTCGAGCTTGCCCCATTGAGTCATAACATATATGGCATTTATACCGTTACCACAGTACTAGCCTTGGCATTGCTCGAGCATGCCCCATCGAGTTCCTTGTCCCACTCTTTTTCCTTCCGAAAGCTTTAAAACACCCAAGTGGGGACGTGTTGGACTAATTGATCTATGTACTCACGGCCACTACTCAATAGCCTTGGCATTGCTCGAGCTTGCCCCATTGAGTCATAACATATATGGCATTTATACCGTTACCACAGTACTAGCCTTGGCATTGCTCGAGCATGCCCCATCGAGTTCCTTGTCCCACTCTTTTTCCTTCCGAAAGCTTTAAAACACCTTCAAAATTTTACCCGAGTGGGGACGTGATGGCATCACGTCACCTAAGCCCGGCGTTTCCATCAATAGTAACAGAAACTTTGCGTTTGTGAAGGCATGGACAAGATCAGTGGGTTGCCTGATGAATTGCTGTCAAAACAATGGATGAACCTCTAGGTTTGGGTGACAACTCATGAGTACCATGACAGTAAAACTAAACCGTCTGAACGCTACATGTTACGCTGTTTTACTATAAGGAATCTAACCCAAGTGGGGACGTGTTGGACTAATTGATCTATGTACTCACGGCCACTACTCAATAGCCTTGGCATTGCTCGAGCTTGCCCCATTGAGTCATAACATATATGGCATTTATACCGTTACCACAGTACTAGCCTTGGCATTGCTCGAGCATGCCCCATCGAGTTCCTTGTCCCACTCTTTTTCCTTCCGAAAGCTTTAAAACACCTTCAAAATTTTACCCGAGTGGGGACGTGATGGCATCACGTCACCTAAGCCCGGCGTTTCCATCAATAGTAACAGAAACTTTGCGTTTGTGAAGGCATGGACAAGATCAGTGGGTTGCCTGATGAATTGCTGTCAAAACAATGGATGAACCTCTAGGTTTGGGTGACAACTCATGAGTACCATGACAGTAAAACTAAACCGTCTGAACGCTACATGTTACGCTGTTTTACTATAAGGAATCTAACCCAAGTGGGGACGTGTTGGACTAATTGATCTATGTACTCACGGCCACTACTCAATAGCCTTGGCATTGCTCGAGCTTGCCCCATTGAGTCATAACATATATGGCATTTATACCGTTACCACAGTACTAGCCTTGGCATTGCTCGAGCATGCCCCATCGAGTTCCTTGTCCCACTCTTTTTCCTTCCGAAAGCTTTAAAACACCTTCAAAATTTTACCCGAGTGGGGACGTGATGGTTCAATGGTTTGTATTGGTAAGCAGCCCCCGACTTGGCATTATTTTGAGATGCCCTCTCTAAGGTTGAAAGCTATCCATCTGTGTCAAATGATAAAAATCCAAGTCACCTAAGCCCGGCGTTTCCATCAATAGTAACAGAAACTTTGCGTTTGTGAAGGCATGGACAAGATCAGTGGGTTGCCTGATGAATTGCTGTCAAAACAATGGATGAACCTCTAGGTTTGGGTGACAACTCATGAGTACCATGACAGTAAAACTAAACCGTCTGAACGCTACATGTTACGCTGTTTTACTATAAGGAATCTAACATTACATCAACCTCTGATCATTAAAAGCTTGGGTCTCAAGTTTATTACTTCTCCATTTCAACCTACAGATATCACATGGTGGGTTAACATTGCAGTTTCTTGCAGTATCTGCAAGCTGAGTATTGCTTATTCTTTTCGTCGATATCTTACTTTTCGTCGGAAATATCTTACCATATTGCCTCGGAACTTATTGACCCTGAAACTCCATGATGATATTCTCTTGGATGTTCCTCTTACGGTTTGTCTTCCGTGTCTGAAATTTTTGCATCTTCGATATGTAGCATACGTAGTGGAAAATTCTCTTCAAATAATTCTATCCAATTGCCCTGTTCTTGAAGATCTGATTGTCGACCATGAGTATAGCAATGTGCGAGAGATTGTTGTTCCAAGTAGCTTGTATACTCACAAATCGCTTGTGACCTTGAAACTCGAAGGAAAGATTCTTGTTGATGTTCCTTGTATGGCTTGTCTCCCCTCCCTTAAAACTTTACACCTTCAATGTATGAGATACTCATATGAAGGATCTAATCAACAGATGATTCTATCCAACTTCCCTGTTCTTGAAGAACTTTTAGTGAAACAATATAGAAGTGATAATGTAATAGCGATCCATGTTAACATCCCTTTTTTGAAGATTTTATCCGGAGACATAGCCGAGATCCGTGTTACTGATGGGTTTGTGATAGATTGTTCTTTGAGGTACTTCAAAGTTATTTACTACAATAGTAATCATCATTTTTTGTTTGATTGAGAATATGCCTAAGCTTGAGGAGGCAGATTTGGATGTTCTATTCCCCAATGTCAACAACTTTTTAGAGGCTTTTACATCAGTCAAGCGTCTTTCATTATGATTAAGCAGCCATGGAGAGATAATTTGTTCTATCATTCAACCTCATGAAGTCCTTAGTCCATTGTTATAGCAATTAAAGCACTAGATCGCATAGTAGCGCGTGAAGGCTGTTATGTATTCTAATGGAATTCTCTTCGACCAGATTGAACACTTGAAGCTATGTACATGTGAAATAAATTGGTCAACGTTTATGGTTCAGGTTCTCAAAGAATCTCATAAACTAAGAGTTCTCAAGCTCTAGGTGGATAATGTGAGTATAATTATCTCTCCTCTGAATATTTTTTTTGTCTAATACACTGCATAAAGTAAACCAAAATCTCATGTATGATCTCAGGAACATGCATGTTACGGTAGGGACCCAATTGTTTTCTGGAAGAATCAACTAAGTATGTTTCTGAATGTTCGTTTTGGAGTCTCAAAACTTTCAAGTGGACAGGGTTCAACGGAGCACAAGAAGCAAGAGATCTCGTGATTTTCATCTTGAAAAATGCTTATCGATTAAAGACTGCGACGACATTGACTCCGTCAGAGTTGGATATACATTGGAAACTTGAAATAATCAAGGAGTTGTCACTTTCTTCCCGAGCTTCAACAATGTGCCAACTCGCATTTGATTGAGGATTTAAATAATAGGATTTTAACTTGCATTATTTTTATCGATATTGTAGCAATGGTCAGATTTTTTCAAATGTGATTATAGTCTAAGGAAAAACAATTGGTAATTTTATTTTTTTTACATCACGTTTAAGTGTTTCATTCTTATTCTCTACGAAAGAGTAGGGTTCAAAAGGAAGTTTGCCTATATCTTTTTATCCTTTTTGTCACGTTAACAACAACTCTTCAGGTACTCAAAGTCTCTTTGAACTACTTCTCAAGGTCGAGGAGGTGAGCTTTGCTCAACCTGAATCAAGTCTTGTACTTGTAAGGACACATTATAGTCAATTTTGGGACCTTTTTGCTAGTAAATTTGAAAATAAAATCCATAGGCCAAAACCAATAAAAATCCAAAATTACTTTTTGTTTTGTTTTTCTTTTTGTGTTCCCCTGGGCCCCTGTAAGAGAGTAGTTTCCATTTATATAGAAAGAGTACTAATCATTCAGTTCATTTGACATCCGTTCCTAGGGTTTTGACAAATTGTAGATGTTCTAGGGTTTTTAATTATCATCCGGTTCCTCTGCATTTGGTGTTACTTGTCTTCTGTGGCTTAGACAAAAATTCAAGCCTCTTACCCTACAGTAAGGGTAACAGAATCTTAGTGGGTTTTGTTTAAGTTATGGAGAAGATCAATGGGTTTTCTGATGATGAATTGCTTGTTAAGATCTTAACGTATCTTCCAACAAAAGTTGCTGTAAGTACGAGTGTTTTGTCGAAGCAGTGGAAGTTTCTTTGGATGCGCGTGCCAAAACTTGAGTACGATGACAGTAGCATTTATTATGAAACTCAAATCTATGCTCCTTAAGCCGTTTCTTTACTGTAAGGGTGACACTACTAGAGCCGTTTCTTTACTGTCAAAGAGCCAAAGGATCCAAAGCAAAGGAAAATATCTAGCAAAAAATAGTGGTGGGGAAGGTTAGAGTAGCAAAAGCCATTGGAATTTTTTTTATACATTGGAATAATTCGTTTGGTTATTAATGACTAGTAAAGGGGAAAAGAATAACTAAAAAAAGAATTAGTTATTCATCAAAGTTTGATTTATTCAATGACTAGAATTAAACGCGGATATATAGCTCGGAGGCGTAGAACAAAACTTCGTTTATTTGCATCAAGCTTTCGAGGGGCTCATTCACGACTTACACGAACTATGACTCAACAGAGAATAAGAGCTTTAGTTTCGGCTCATAGGGGTGTTTTATTGACAGGAATCTGCCATTACTTAGATCTCCGGTCATAGAGAACTTTAGGGGTGGGCATAATTCCAGTTCCATCCCATCCTGTCCTGTTCCAGTCACAATCCCAAATTCCCATACCATATGGAAATACATTCTCATATGGTACATCGTATCGATTCCCATTTGGAAACAGAACGGGACGAGACAGTACAGGAACAGGAATTCCCAAAATCTCATTTGTTCCAAATTATATATAAACTAAATACTTTTATATAAATATACAATTAGATACTTTTTAAAATATATTACCAAAAGTGAGAATTATTATTTATTAATATATTTTATATAAGCGAAAGTTATGTTTGTTTTTACTCTTTATTTTATTCTAAATGACTATTAGACTATATATGGTTTTGTGTTCACTATTCAATGGATTAGGTTGCTCTTTTAAAAAAGAACAAGATTTTAGATCCGTGCACTTGCACGGGTTTCTTTTCATAAAATATTTTTGAGTCACACCAAAAATCAGTTTATATTAAATTTTTGTTCAAAACAAATCAGCTTATATTATTAAATCCAAAATTGGGGCCCAAACAGAAATTGTTTATTAGATTATATAAATTATTCTTACATTATGGTTTTATATTCTTAAAATTATTTAGGCTTGATTTTATTTAAGAAAAGTATTTTGATTAGCGAATTTTCTGTTAATTTTTGTAACAAATATTTCAAAATATTGTGTTTTATAATGCCAGAGAGATTTTATTTGTTTGTAATTAAAATTTCAATATTTACTTAGGCTTTGTTTGTTTTTGCATCGAGATACTTATTTGGATGTTAATGCTCAAATATTTTTCTTTTAAATATCTGGATACAAAATCTATAATATTTCAAAATTTGAATATTTAAGATGCTAAAAAAATAGAGTTTGGATAAAGCATTTAAATCTCAAAAATTAAAAGACAAAACACCTTTTAATTTAAACCACAAAATCAAGTTTTTTATTTTTCAAAACCATAAAATCAGATTTTTCTATCGAGATAAATAGCCGCATTTCCCGCAAATAACTAAAATTACGTTGTTGTACCAAAATCAAAATTTTTTGTAGAAACTGTAAAAATAGCATTTTCTATCAAACAGTATTTTCCTGCCAAAACTGTAAACCCGTATTTTTTAACAAAACCAAAAATTACTAAAATCATGTTGTTATATAAAAATCAGGAATTCTTGTGGAAACGGTAAAAATAGCATTTTCCATCAAACCATATTTTCCTTTCAAAACTGTAAACCCACATTTTTATAACAAAACCCGCCAAAACATGTAAACCTCATAAAATTCGTAAAATCACATTTCTGGCCGAATCCACAAACCCATATTTTCTGTAAATTTGTAAAATCCGAAAATCGTGTTTTTACGACCAAATTTTTAAATTCATGTGTTTCTGCCAAACCTGCAAAATCGAATTTCCAAACCCACAAACCCGCATTTTCCTGTATGAATACATTTTCTCGCTAAAACCTGTAAAACCCATAAAATCCGCAAAAATTGCGTTATTCGTATTCCGTAAACACGTGTTTTCCCGTAAACCCCATAAAATCTGTAAAATCATGATTTACGACCAAATTTATAAAATCATGTGTTTCTGTTAAATCTACAAAAGCATATTTTTTGTCAAACAAACATTTTCTCGTAAAAGTATATATTTTTTGCTAAAACTTATAAAACCTGCTAAAATTTGTAAAACCCGTAAAATCTACAAATTTGTATTTGTCAAATCCGCAAATCCATGATTTTATTCTTTAAATTTATTTATTAATAATATTATTTATTCATCAATTTTTCTCATTTTTACTATATCAATACTATAAACCAAAAATATTATTAATACATTTTAAGTAATAACAAGAATATTTTTTTATTTTTATTTATTATTTACTAAATTAAGATTCACGTATACACAAATTAATAATAATTTTTTTAATTGAAAGTAATTAATATTCAATAAAGTGAAATACAGAGATATTATAATACAAGGTGAAACAGATCAACGCGGTGAAACCGAAAACCTAAATCAAATACATGATAAAAAAAACTAAAAATCAAACAAGGAAAATACACGAAAGGTCATAGAAAAAAAACAAGAGAAATAATATTATAGATTTGTTAATGTAAATGATCAGAATATAAATTTCCGCTCTCCTTCTAATCCCATTCCTTTTTGAATTTGGACAGCAGATAGAAAAAAAATGATCTGGTACTTTAAAATATATATTTTCAATGTAAAATTGGTATTTTGGTTTAGATTTCTAAATTTTGGTAAAAATTTATTAGTATAATAATTTTAGTTCAGACATGGTTCATTGAAATTTCTGTAAGTTAAGAACCATGGAACAGCTGGAAAGTGTGTTACACACATGTCACGAAATTAGAAGAGTTTTGACAACCGGATACGTGGGAATCAAGGAAAATTTAGAAGTTACTATATTCGATGATTTGCGAATATTCAAGACACAGCAAGTTTGGCGTTGCGAGTCTAGGATAAATAGAACATCTTTGTCTTAGTATTAGGGTTAGCACTAAAGAGGATTAGAACACTCTATCTTGGAAGAGAGTTTAGGTGCTCTTGGAGCAAACACATATGTTGCTGTATGGGTAGATTAGAAATTGGTCAGTATCACATTACAGGTCGATTTAGATCATTGTAAGGGTGTATCATTCTGATTAAACAAGTTATTGAAAATTGTTTAAGCGATTTCTAATAAAGAGTTTTGGTTACAAGTTCCATTCTATTCTATTTGAATTGCTCGACTACTTTCAAGTATCTTTGGTCTTTCATTTGGTATCAGAGCGGGTCACCTTATAGGTTTACAAATTTATTTTATAGGTTGAGATCTTGGCGTAACCATGGGTAATATGAGGGAGCTCATCGCGGTTCAAAAGCCCGTGATACTTGATGCTGGGAATTTTGGTCAATGGAAAGCTAGGATGCGTCATCTCATACGTGGGATAAATGAAGATGCATGGACAGCCATCATTGATGGGTGGGAACCCCAACGATCTTAGTAGAAGAAAAATTAGAAGATAATACAATTCCATCCAAGACGGTTGTGAAACCTAAACCTAAGGAGAGATGGACTGAAGCTGTTAAAAACGTATCAAAATACAATTCTAAGGCCATGACAGCTATTTTTGGTGCTGTTGATATAGATCAATTCAAGATCATACAAGCGTGTGAGGCAGCAAAAGAGGCTTGAGATACGCTTATCAATCATTTTGAAGGAGATACAAGTGTCAGAAGAACTCTGATAGACCACCTTGCTTCTCAATTTGAAAACTTCAGGATGGTTAAACATGAGTCTATTGCTAGCTTAACTGCCAAGATCAGCATAATTTCTAATGAAGCATCTGTGGCGGGAAAGAAATACAAAGAGAAAAAGCTGGTTAAGAAACTGCTTAGGTGTCTACCTCCGAAGTATGTTGCTCACAAAGCTGTACTAAAGTATTCTATGAATACAGATGACATGAAGTTTGACAAGCTATGTGGGATGCTCAAGGCAGAAGAAATGGAAGCAGATGCTGAGGAACCTGATCATCAGAAGGGAATAGCCTTCACTACAGAAAATGATGATGTCAGAGTCAAACAAATTGAAGAAAATCTTAGTCTCATAGCCAGAAACTTCAATAAGATGCTCAAACAAGTTGAGAAAGGACAAAACAAGGTGTTTAGAAGAGACTGAAGGAATGATTCTGAGAAAGGATACATATATGATGGTGAAAGGACAAGTAGGAAGAAGGACCTTCAGTGTCACGAATGTGAAGGCTTCAGTCACTTCAGAAACGAGTGTCCTTTGGTCAAGAGGAAAGAACTAAAGTGTCCGGAATGCAGAGGATTTGGTCATACAAAGACAGAGTGTCCAAGTGGATTAAGAAACAAAGATAAATCTCTGGTGGTCTTCAGTGACAGTGAGTCAGATGAAGATAGTGATGATCCCAACCAGGAACTCATGCTTAACTTTGTTGCTTTCACATCCCAAGAAAACGACAGTGTCTTAAAAAAAAAGAAGCCAAGTGACAGTAAGTCTGATGATGATGATGAAGGTTTTGACATTACTCAAGAATATAGTGATTTATACAACTAGAATGTAGTCTTGAGTAATGAGAACCTGTAACTCATGAAGGAAGTTGCTATGATGAAAGCGCAACTCAACATCCTTGAATGTGAAAGAGTTGAAGTTCCCAAAGACAAAGAGAAGGAGTTTACAACAGATAACACAGAGGCTGGGAATCTCAAGAAAGAACTGGAAAGCGAAAAAGAAAGAAACAGAGTGTTGGAAGTTAATATCAAATGCATTATGTCTGCTTGCGCGGAAGAGGAAGAAAAAGCAAGAGGATTATTGCAGGAGCTGAATGATAATCACAAGAAGATCAGGATGCTAAACAAAGGCACACAAAAATTTGGATAAGATATTGTATGTGGGAACACCAGCCAGAGCGAACTGGGGTCTTGGTTTCAATGGGAGATCTGCTCAAACACTAGCATCTCAGCCAAATCAACTGAATTTTGTAAAAGTATCTTCCTCATAACAGAAATTCAATGAAGCAACATCGCTACAAGGAACAAGGGTATCTCAAGTAGTTCAGACTGCCACCCAACCTGACCTACCAGTCAAGAAGGTTCGAAGCAACACAAAATGTTACTTTTGTCACCGTAAGGGACACAAGAAGGTTGATTGTGTGGAAATCAATCTCAGAAAAAGAGTTATCAAGGCATGGAAGAGGAGTCAATGCTTCCCTGAACCATCTCGTCCCGGGAAGTTCTGGATTGCTAAGGAAAAAATGTGTGAGAAAAAGGCAGATGAATCCAATCAAATTGATGACCTAATCTGCAATTTCACTCAGATATCTCAGTGTGCTACATCTCGTGTGTGTGACACAGAGCAAACACTTGTGAGAAATGTTGCATATATGTCTGCTGATGCACAAGATCAAACTCCATGGTACTTTGACAGTGGCTGCTTGAGACATGTGACAGGATGTCAGAATATCCTTGATACATACACATTTGTTAAAGGTGGAAAAGTTACCTTTGGAGATGAAGGCCAAGGTAAAATCAAAGGTGTTGGAAACATCAATACAGAGAGAAAACCTCAGCTGGTTAATGTGTATTTTGTTGAAGGCCTCATGGCGAACCTGATCAGTATAAGTCAGTTGTGAGACGAAGGACTCAAGGTGGTGTTCACGAAGGTTGACTGTCATGCCATTGATGTCAAAGGATTCATTCTCCTATATGAAATTAGATTTGGTAACAACTGTTACATATGGGGAAAATCCAGCCAGTGTCTATCGGCAAAGGAGTCTCAACTTGATCTATGGCATCGTATGCTTGGGCATATGAATGTACATGGACTCAGTAAAATCATCAAGTCAAAGATTGTAAGAGGGATATCTAAGTTGGAACTGCCCTCTGACACGGTGTGTGAAGCATGCAGTAAGGAAAAACAGATTAAAGTACAACACAAGGCACTTGGTGAAATTCGAACTAAAAAAGTTCTTGAGTTAATTCATATGGATCTGATGGGGCTGATTCAAACAGAAAGTATTGCTGGGAGGAAATATATTTTGTGTTGGTTGATGATTTCTCTAGATTCACATGGGTGAGGTTCTTAAGAGAAAAATCAGAAGCAGCTGAGAGCTTCAAAATCTTGGCCCTACAACTCAAGACTGAAAAAGGCGACATTGTTCAGATAAGGAGTGATCATGGAGGGGAGTTCCAGAGTGCTGCATTTGATTTGTTTTGCAACAGTCAAGGGATAAGACATCAATATTCAGCCCCAAGAACTCCACAGCAATATAGTGTAGTGGAAAGAAAAAATAGAACTTTACAACAAATGGCCAGAGCCATGCTTCATGGGAACAATGTGGCGATAAAGTTTTAGGCAGAAGCGATCAATACGGCCTGATACATCATCAATCGTGTCTATGTCAAGCCTGGTACAAATCTGACTCCATACGAGATATGGAAGAGAAAGACTCCAAATTTGAGTTACTTTGACATCTTTGGATGCGTATGCTATATACTCAATGAGAAAGATCACCTTGGAAAATTTGATTCTAGAAGTGATGTTGGTATATTTCTGGATATTCGACTCATTAGCATGGCATTCCGAGTATACAATCATCGAACCAAAATGATCCATGAGTCTGTGAATGTTGTGTTTGATGACAAGAGCTGCTATCAGCTAGAAGAAAGGGTTTCAGATCTGTCTGACACAGCTCTGAACACTGCTACTGAGATGATACACACTGAAGTGGGCAGTCAAGGAAACGCTGAAGCTCAACATGTGAGTCATGATTCCTCAGAGTGAGTAATTGTTCCAAAAAATCACACTCTATATCATGTCATTGGAGGATTTCTTGATGAGAGACAAACCAGAGGAAAGAAGATTGATTTCAAGCAGATGGTCAAATTAGCTTGCTTTCTAACAGAAATGGTTAGGCTTAACTGCTTCATCTCATTCATAGAGCCGAGAAACATTGTGGAAGCACTCAATGACGAGTTCTGGATTTCAACTATGCATGAGGAACTGGAATAATTATGGCGTTTTGATGTGTGGGAGCTTGTACATGTTCCAAGAGATGTTAACATAGTTGGCACAAAATGGATATACAAGAACAAGATCGATGATGAAGGAAATGTGATCAGAAACAAAGCAAGGCTAGTCGCTCAAGGGTATTCTCAGATCGAGGGCATAGACTTTGATGAGACATTTTCTCCTGTTGCAAGACTTAAATCTATTCGTCTGCTCTTTGGAATAGCATGCCTTCTTAACATCATGCTATACCAAATGGATGTGAGAAGTGATTTTCTGAATGGGATGCTTCAAGAGGAAGTCTATGTTGCTCAACCGAAAGGGTTTGAAGATCCTAAGTTTCCAGATCATGTTTACAAATTGAAGCGAGCTCTGTATGGTCTCAAGCAAACACCCAGAGCCTGGTATGATAGGTTGACTCAGTTTCTCTTAAGTGAAAATTTCTCTCGAGGAAGCGTAGACAAGACTGTTCATTCAACATATAGACAATGACATTCTTATTGTTCAAGTCTATGTTGATGATATCATCTTTGGCAGCACCAGTGAGAAACTTGTCAAGCAGTTTGTCTCAACCATGACCACGGAGTTTGAAATGAGTATGGTTAGTGAACTCAACTATTTCTTAGGCTTGCAAGTGAAACAGACATCAGAAGGGATTTTTGTGTCTCAGTCAACCTATGCAAGGAATCTGGTGAAACGATTTGATATGCAGACAAGTAAAACAGCCACCACTCCAATGAGTACAACTAAAAATCTGCACAAAGACATTGATGGAGAAAAAATGGATGAGAAACTTTACAGAGCGATGATAGGAAGTTTGCTCTACCTTACAGCTAGTCGACCAGATTTGTGTTTCAGTGTTCGTCTGTGTGCAAGATATCAGGCATCTCCTCGAACTTCTCACTTGCATGCAGTTAAGTGTATCATTAAATATGTGAAAGGTACATTGGATCTTGGGATATACTACTCTAAAGATACTAATGAAAATCTTGCTAGATTTTGTGATGCAGATTGGGCTGGTTGTTTCGATGATCGAAAAAGCACTTCAGGAGGGTGCTTTTTCCTCGGCAACAACATGATCTCTTGGCACAGTAAAAAGCAGAATTGTGTCTCACTGTCCACAGCCGAAGCAGAGTACATTGCGCTTGAAAGTTGCTGTACTCAACTTCTTTGGATGAAACAAATGCTCATAGATTACGGTATGTACTCTGATTCTATGTTGGTGCATTGTGATAATAAAAATGCAATAGATATCTCGAAAAACCCAGTTCAAAATTACGGACTAAACATGTCGACATAAGGCATCATATTGTTAGTGAACTAGTTGAGGAAAAACTTGTTTTCATCAAACATGTTGCATCTGAAAATCAACTAGCAGATATCTTTAGTAAACCACTTGATCCAAATACTTTTGTATTTCTTAGAGAGGCATTAGGTGTCTGTGAAATGTAATTAGCTTGATCACAGGGGGAGAGGAAGGTAGTAGCTTGTGTCTGAATTTTGTTTTTAAAAAATCTCTTGTAGGCAAGTCAGTTGATTTAGTGTTGATAAGTGTTCGGGTTGTAAGAGAAAAAAATTGATGGTGTATGTCTCAAGAGAAGAATACTCAAGATTGATCCTAGGATGCATCCATCTTATGGTTTCATCTCTTGATCACTGTTTGGATGAGATAGTCTAGAACTAAGAGAAGCTACAAAATCAATTAATTAAGTGAAATGATTTACACCCATTTGGGATTGATTGCTGTCACAATCTTTACTAACATCAGTTGTAGTCATGATCACAATCTTAATAAGTCCTTCAAGTGATATTGTGCTGCACACTTCTGTTAAAGGATCCGGTTGCATTATTTCTCTTGGTATGTGAAAGCAACTCAGATGAGTGATGCTGCATACAATGATCTACTAGGAGTGTGTGGTCAAAGTTGCTAATATATAAAAAAAAAAATTCTATGTGTGAATCAGTTAATAAGCCTCTCGGTATCTAGATTATATACACTAGGAAATGTTATAGTCATAACAGGCGTTATTACACTAGATTGAGTGATTGAATGTGTGAAAGTATCTCAGTTGGGATGTCTGCATATTTCAGCCTATAAGTGATTCAAAAGTTTTGTGATTGATTTCTCACTAGCTACTACTGCCCTGTGTATGTTTTCTCTCTGTTTGCTTTCACAAGGTCAAGTGTGTCTATGTTCAGATTACATGTTTTGGTTGTAACTTTCTAAAAAGCTTCATGTTTCTTACTTCATGGGGTCCTTACTATGTGTCCTTGAATGTGTGCTCTGTTACATGAAAACCGTGTGTTTGACACATTTTATTTGTGTCTTTGGGCCTCAGTATGTGCACGTTATTCAATATGGGCCTAGTTAGTTTTTCTTGGTAGCTAATGGGCTTATTTGTGTGAGTGAGCTATGACCCTAGGGTTACTGCCGGTTATATACGAAAACTGTCCATTCCTATGCCACAAAGGTGTTCCACTCTGTCTCAGCAAAATCTTAAGAACGCCTCCTCAATCTCTCACCATGCTTCCAGTTTGCAACACAAGATCTAAGGCTCGACAAGCTCTCGTTGAATCTGCGCGTATCAGCAGATCTATTCCTGACGATAATGACACTCTCGCCGAGGCACTTCTTCGACTCTGGAATCCAAATCAGCGGTCTGGCAAGGCTCCAATGATTGTCCACGACCTCGAAGATGATCAACTCGAACTTCACTGGAAACCGCTGCCGACTGGATCTACTTCGAGTCATTCCTCTGTCAACACATCGCATGCAACTCAGTCAAGGGCCAGTGATAATGCTCCAGAAGATGAAGACCAAGTCGACTTACGAATTCCTCTTGAGAGTGGGTTTCTCGAGCTCGAACCGCGCTATGCTGCAAATCGAGTGGCCTTCCTTGACTGAACTCTCAAATAGTCCTCATCAGATTCCCTGCGGCGATTTTTCGTCTAAGGCTGCGTCAGTCCTGTATGCGTCTTTTGATCTTCAAACTTTTCCTGGTGCCGTTTACTTTCCTCTCGATGATCCGAAACTCGAGTTGGTCAAGCGAGTTTGATTCGCAATCGGATGATGTACACTGTGATTGATGTCGATCCCTACTGCCCGGAAGTTATCAAGGAGTTTTATGCAAATCTTGGAGATTTGGAGACTCGGCATGGGTCTAAATTTGTCTATATTCGGGGGCTTAGCTTTGAGTTCTCTCTGGTCATCATCAATCGCATATTCCTGCTTCCTGAAGATAGTCCTAAAGGAGACTGGGTGACAGCTGACCTCCACAACGTCATTGGGGCACTCACTGAGACTCATCGTTTCGGTTGGGAAGGTCTTCGCTCGTGTTACCTTTCTCTGAAGTATGGTGTCTTCTACCGTCTCTGCTGTCGGAACTGGATACCAACTACAAACAAGACTACAACGGTCAAAGATAGGCTGCGATTTGTCTACGTGCGTCTGTTGGCAAAGGAATTTAATTTTGCTCAATTGGTCTACAATAAGGGCCATTGCTAAGCATCCTGCTCCAGTTGATCGTGTTCTCCCTTTCCCAAACCTCATCTAACAGCTTCTTAATTTCCAGAGGATTGTGCCAGGACATCGTGGTGATGGTCCGCTGATCGGGTCTCCTACCAAATCACCATGGACCCCAAGGCAGGACGTGAATCTGGCAGAAAAGAACCAGAATGGGTCCCTTCACTATCCGCTGATCACATCGAGCTGTCCAAGTCTGTTCGCAAGATACAACAACGTCTTAAAGGTTGCTGACGTTTGTTCTCTATCAGACTTGACTAATGGTTATTTTTGCCATGAATATGCACTCAAGCAGGGGGAGATTATCGATATGATCCCAAACTGGCGCCACTCAGGAATGTCAATCTACTAGAAGATTCAGATGACGAGAGTGAGGGAGGAGAGGAGCCTGATGACGGACTTGGAGGAATCATGAATATAAAGCGGATGACTAAGATGACAGACTGATTTTTTTTTTTTTTTTTTTTTGTATCCAAGTGATCACACTTGATGCTTTTGCATGTGTTTTCAAGAACCTTTCTCGGCTAAGTTTTTGGTTCTCTGTGTTGTTTAGTTTCTTGTGTTTTCCCTTGAACAATCTTAGCTTGCTAAGTGGTGTGAACTGTGCGTTACTAGTCTATCTATGAATGGTTCTTATTTGATATGTTGTGGTTGCTGCGTGTGTATGTGTGTTGCTGAAACTAACATGACATGTAGTTTGAGGTTTCACATTCAGGCAAAAAGGAGGAGATTGTAAGTTCAAGAACTGTGGAACAGCTGGAAAGTGTGTTACACACACATGGCGCGAAGTCAGAAAAGCTTTAACAACCGGATACGTGGGAATCAAAGAAGATTTAGAAGTTACCATATTCGATGATTTGCGAATATGATGGGTGTTCAAGATACAGCAAGTTTGGCGTTGCGAGTCTAGGATAAATATAACATCTTTGTCTTGGTGTTAGGGTTAGCACTAATGAGAATTAGAACACTATATCTTGTAAGAGAGTTTAAGTGCTCTTGGAGCAAACACAGCTGTTGCTTGAAAATTGTTTAAGCGATTTCTAATAAAGAGTTTGATTACAAATTCCATTCTATTCTATTTAAATTGCTCGACTATTTTCAAGTATCTTTAGTCTTTCAATTTCATACTGTAATTTATAAGTTTAAAAAATCTAATAAATTCCCACCACAAATAAATAAGTTAGTTATTAGAATTATCAAAACATATGATATTGCAAGATACTACGGATTGATTTTCGTGTTTTCCTGATCTATTTTGAGTTTGTTTATTAAAAATCACCGTCTAAGAAAGTCTAAGCAGCCATATTATAAATAGGGATACTCAGATAACATACTACACCTCATTCCAAACTAAACAATTCTAAGAAAAATACAAAAACTTCCACATGTTTCTCTCCGCCTCCAACGTTGTTGCACGTGTGTTGTCTTCTCCCGCCGCCATGGAACAAAACCCCCTGAAACGCAAACGCGAAGATAAGATCACTCAAGATAAAGCTGTATCTGTGGCTGCTATGCATAAAGAAGACGACGAGCGTGAACATACCGAGTCTCCTCCTCCGTCTTGGGGAATTCTAGACGTTGTTGGCAATTACGGCCTTGTTCGTTTAATGGTCGCTAGCGATTAGCAGCAGCGATACGTAATATTTGTTGTTTATCATGCAAGATTGTGGAGATTAGAGACGCTAATTAATTGCTGAATTTTTTTTAAAAGCAACATCAACTCTTTTCAATGGCAGCTGCGAGTTTTTTCTCTGGTCGCCAACAATTATTATCTATTGTTGTCATGTCGTTGGTCGCAAGGAGAGAAAACAGCCAGTTTGTACCCGTACTTTGAACAGTGTAGCAATTTAGTTCCCGCACTATTTTGGTGTGTGAACTTATACCTAAACTTCTAAATATTTGAATATAAATACTTCAATTTTTATCGTCCAGCCAAAACCAATTTTGATTACCACCCGTTAGTCAACGTTTCCAACTGCGTTAACGGTGATGATTAAGCTGCCAGCTTTGTATACCCGTGGAACAGTAACAAAACAATATATTTTTGTGGGTAAAGGTTTGGGCTTTGTCATTTGGTTGGGTTTGGGCTGTGACATTTGGCTTTTGGGCAATCTGAACAAACCCCAGATAACACCGTTTTGCAAATCGGTTTGAAAATTATAATCTTCTTCTTCATCTTCGTCGGGTTCGAGTAATCAAATTGGGGAAGAACAATATTAGGATTCAAAGAGAAATTCAACGAATGACGACTTCATCGAATGAAAGCGCATCATCAAGCTATTCAGATAAGATTATGGTGTGAATTTGGTTGTATGAACGCGAATTATTGAGAAATCGTTTTCTAAATCGTGATTGGAAATTCGCAGGAAAATTGCCCACTTTTAGTGCAAGTTGAAGTCGTAGTGTTACTTTAGGGTCAAGAGGGATGCTCGATGCTTGTAAGTGTGGCGAATCATCCATAATAAAAATATCAGCTACCAATAAAAATTCAGGAAGATTATTTTATTATTGTCCAATGGGATCAGAAAATGTAAGTATTTTCTTAAAGCTTAGTACGATTTGGTGTTATTGGAGTAGGCTTTGAAGACTTGTAACTGACTAAAGGTTTTATGTTTTGTAAGGACAAACACCATTTGTTCAGATGAACCGATGAGGTAATTGAAGAAGAGATTGAAGAGATGAAACAAACGTTTGTAAATGGCTTTGAGAAAGAGATAGAAGATATGAAAGGCATTAGTCATGGAATTGAAAAGAAGATGGAAGAAATGAAAACTGAGGTTGAAGGGCATGAAAAAGGAGTTAAGGAAATGGTAGAAGAGATCCGTTTCTTGAAGAATATGATCATGGCTGGAGTTGTTGCGAGTGCTTGTTACTATTGGTTCTGGGTCTAGCTCTTCATAGGATAGATGAATGTTTGAGAGTCTTTGAGAGTGTTGGATACTTTTGGTTTGTTGGATTTGAATGTTGTTTGAGCTGATGGATACTTTTGGTTTGTTTGTATTTGGAATGGTTTTTTGAATGGTGGAAATGAATGTTGGATTAGTTTCTTGTGTGATATTATGTAAACAAGAATGTGTTTCATATCAGAATGTTTGGTGGAAATCAAACAAGAATGTCACCAAAATGACTTGTGTTTCATATAACTAAATTGAAACAACCAAAATGTACCAATATGACACTAGTTTCATACAACCAAATTCAGGAAATCAAATAAAACTAAAATATAACATTTGCTTTAAAAGAAAACAAAACACCCAAGAAAGCCGATTCAACATCAAAATGTGGAGCTCTTTAACATCAAAATGTGGAGCTCAAAACACCAAAAACCTACCATCCTCTCTTGCATATGTAAGCCAAACCTGCATAATAAACAGTTAACCATCTTAACCAATCATCTTCACATATTGTTCAACACATATATTCAAACTGTCTCAAACAATTATCATTAAACAAGCATCAACACAATGTTAGAGCAATTTGAGAAAGTACATAATCACCTCAACAATCTGTTTGTGTTGGTTGAGTAAGACTTGGCCCATCATCAAGTGCCACGGTTTCAGCCTCTTCTTCTGTTTTTTGTTTTTTTGGTGGCCTAGGCTTACATGGAACTCCATCATAAGGACATTTCAATGAGTTATGTTCAGCCAAACTGCATCTGGTACAATGCATTGTGCGTCTATGTTGAGTCACTTTTTTCCCTTTCGTTGGTGACTCGTTTACACCCTTGATCCTCTTCTCTGGATTTTTTTTCGACCCTTATGCATCTCTCTTTCTAGTGCAACAAGTCTTGTTTCTGCACTGTTTTTCCAGAACTTAATCCCACTGACAGGTTCAATGGAATCGATGTATTGCGCTTGCCACTTACTTGTCAAATACCAATCCGAAACCAAATCTTCTCTTTTGTATGTCTTCTTATTATCGAAGACAACACGCAGCGCATGGCAGCATGGTATCCCTGTCAAATCCCATCTCATACACTTACATGTACTCTCCTTCATAATAACCGTGTAACTTTGACCCCTCTCACTAACTTCAAAAATGCATGAACGTCCAAGGATTGTCCTCAGATTTTTTACTTCTTTTTTCTCTTCAGGGATCAATAAGAAAACTTTGAGATTGTGTTTACTCTTATGCTTTCCCATTTTTGTTCTTCTTAGAGCAATCCGCACCATCACTTGTCTCCTTGTTATCTCTTCCTTTAGTATCTCTTATCTCCTCTACCGTCTCTTCTCCTCCGTTAACACCTTGTTATCATAGTCTTCATCACGCTCCATGTATATCTCAACTGATTTGCACCATGTAGCCGCTTCACATCTTCGAAAAGTTGTCTACACCATTACACAAGACCTTTAACTCACTCAAATCTTCATACGACATTTTGTACCACACTTTCTGCCCATACAAACTCACCGGCAAGCTTCTATACAATGCACTCGCTGGTGTAAGAACCTCAGTAATAGAGCCACCGTTGTAATAAGTCATACCATCTGCATTTGTTGAGAAATTCCCTCCATGGCTGCAACATAGTATTCGAAACATCACTGAAAAAATTGAAAAAATAGTGAGAACAGATGAATTTTATATTGTCATTTGACTAAACAATACAACTGCATCGATTAAACAATTAAAAATCACCGATTAAACAATTGAATGAATCGATTAAACAAATCAAAAGCACTGATTATACAATTCCAAATCGATTCTACAATAAAAATCCTAAAATTGAAAATTACCTTATTTTTCGATGGATTGAGTCACTCGAACTTGATTTGATGACCAACTCAACTCCAAATTATTTGTTTTGATGACCCGCTCAACCAATTATACTGACAAACTAAGGTTTTTTAATCTCTCGTGAAATCACCCTCGACGAATACGATGAGTGACTGTTTGTGTGTTTTTGGTTTTCTTTGTTATGATTGCAAAACGGCATCGTCTGGGGTTTGTTCAGATTGCCTATAAGCCAAATGTCACAGTCCAAGTCCAACCAGGTGACAAAGCCCAAACTTTTACCCAGAAAACAAAACGACGTCGTCTTCGTTACTGTTTCACGGGTGCACGGAGCTGGCAGCTTAGTCATCACCGTTAACGGAGTCAGAAACGTTGACTAAAGGAATGATGGTCAAAGTTGGTTTGGCTGGACAGAAAAAGTTGAGGTATTTATATTCAAATATTTAGATGTTTGGGTATGAGTTTGCACACCAAAATAGTGCAAGTACTAAATCGCTACACTGTTCAAAGTGGGGGTACGAATTGTTTTATCGCAAGGACCATGAAAAGAACATAGATATTATAATAAACCATAACTATAACATATATAGTTATTAACGAAATACAGAAATAATAACAAAAGAAAAGTAAGATAAATTAAAAGAAACATCATCACTACATCAAAATTCAGTGATCGGGTCTACAAATCTGTAATATATCCAAACTCTCGTATATATACTCTTGTGCCATAAGATGTGACCCCTTCTAAGTCGTAATTCATTATAAACTGTAATTTGTTAAAGATACTAAAAACGAACCCAATTATTTTAAAACTAAACCCAAATCAGTAGCTACTTACTATACATAAATTTCTAAACCTAAACCAAAGTTACTACGTATATAGAATAACTCAAATAATATAAAACTAAACTCAAACTATACCTAAACCCCTGAACATAAATCAAAGTTACTATGTATATAGAATAACTCGAATAATTTAAAATTAAACCCAAACCACTATTTACTATACTCAAATCCATGAACCTAAACTAAAGTTACTACGTATATAGAATAACTCAAAATAATTTAAAACTAAACCCAAACTATATCCAAACCCCTTTTAGTTATATTCTAACCCCTTTAAATTCTAATTATTGTAAGCGTTATTCCGTTATATAATATATGGACCAAAAGAAAGATAAGTCCATTTATACTATACAAATATTATATGTAGAATAATATTTCTCTGTGACCAGTCTATAAACCTTCAAAATAAATCCACATATTATTTAAGTTTTCATAGTGTCATATGTCGAAAGTAAGCAAAACTAGTCTTAGAGTAAGGAATAGTCTTAACAATAGAAGTAGAGGCTGTTTCAGTAATACTATATATTATATGCTAAATATAATAGCCATCATTTGCTATAGTTACAAAACTAATTTTCGGCTTCAATACGGTCATACAATACAATGCATTTTCCCTTGTTTCAAACCACATTATGGTCTGAGTTAGTTTTTTTTTTTTTATCTACAATGGAAATAAAAGTTTTTTTTAATAAAAATGGGTATATAAAAATATTAGTTATAAAAACCAAATAAGTTAACAAAAATATTTATGATTTTGTAACTATATAAAAAATCAAAAATTATTCAAATTCAATAACATAATTAAATGTAGTATTATTCCAATAAATATAATATTGTTTAAATAAGATTACAAAACCAATAAAATATAAATATCTCTTTAGTTTCTCTCTCTAAATGAGTCTTTAAAACTCTCTTGTTTTCCAGACTTCCTAGCATTCATAAGCTTTGGTTACTTTCTATCATCAGAAAAACGCAGATATGCTTCAGATCTTTTCTTGAGCTTTCTGGTTTATCAATACGACTTTAGTCAACACAACTTTCGGAGGGATATAAATTTCCTAACGGTGGTTGAGCAAGTAAGAGGTAGGTAGAGCCCAATAGAGCTCCCTTACTTGGAATTTACTGCCCCTGTCTGTCAACACGACCTTAGTCAATACGATGCCAGAGGTTCCTGCATATAAATGGTATCAGTGCCCGGTGCTTTCGAATTGATAGAAAGAATCATTGTTCATGATTGATAGTTTTGAATGTTCTGGAGAACACTTTCTCACCATGTCTACTACAAATCCTTTATCCATCGATTCTCCATATTTAATTTCTACTTTACATAAAAACAAAAGCTGTTCCTCCTCTTCCAGCATAAATTCCCTATATGAACTCGAATATGTTCCGGAAGATCAACTACCCGAAACTACCCTTCCACTGGTGAATCCATACGAATACTTTGCTAACAAGCCTATTGCCTTTTCAGTCAAAGGTGTTCGTGTACTAATAAAACCATCTTCAAACAGAAGAGTCATGGAGTATGTCCGATCTAGCAAATTCTCATCATGTCAAGTCCCAACCACTAAAGAAGAACAATTAATTTCGCTCAACATTCCAGAAAATCTACCAAGGTTGTGGCAACAGCACGGATACACTCATCTTCACTTTCGAGTAGTACGAATCGGTCTGACCCTACACGCTCGAAAAGGTCTACCAGTAGTAGCTCGCATAGCTTTAGTCAACTCAAGACTAAAGTCATACCAACAAGATTGAATCGAAACAGTTCAGACAACATTAAATGCAGGAAAAATATTTGTAACACTATTTCCTAACTTTAATGTTTCCCTGAAAGATCTCAATCTGCTACAAACGCTCAAAGTCCAATTGCAACTAGTCGGAGCACTTATGCAAGAAAAAAGCATCGTAGCGACCCTACACCATCAGATCATCTATTGAATTCAAGATCATGCTTTTGATCTTGCACTACAATCATATGATGAAGCTTTATACCTCGAAGTCAGAATGGCATCACCGGCATCCAACTCAATTCAGATTCCTCAACAAATCTCTCGCGATGAGTTACTATGTCGACTACCGGAGTCATGGATAACGAACTATGAAAATCTACATCAAGCAACCCAGACGCCAGTCTAGACATCCAAAGTCAGCTTCCATTCTCGAAATGATGGAAGAACCAAGATCAAATTTCAAAAACTAAGATCAGCATTGTTTCGGAAGCAACTGTTCTCTCAATTTGCCATACAAATTTCCATGATCCTTTCAAGGAGCAGGTTCCAAAACCAATTTCCTTTCTTCAAGACGGAACAATCGTATACCCTTTCAAGGATGAAAATGGACATCAATACTTATATGTATGTTCTTGCACTGCTTGCACAGAAGATTTCTACGAGTCTGGCGATGAAATACGCCGGAGACGAAGAAAAAAGAAAGATCCTTTTTACAAGAGATATCTCAAGGGCAATCCCACTGTCGGACCTTTAGGTGATGACAAATACGATTTTATTGTCCAATACTCAAGGAAAAGGGAAGAACCAAAAATCATGATGATGCAAGCAAACATTTTCCCTCCACCTAAAGACTTCACCAAAGACAATATCGCTCATAGTCTAAAGATCCGCACAAGAGCCATCAACTCTTCTGGGCCTGACCAGCTAAGCCAAGGAAAAAAGGTCCTCAATTGGCAAACGGAGAATGCCCTAGTCTAAAATAACAACAATCACACAAACATTTCATATAATTTTGTGTCTTTGGAAAACTTATTATGTAAGCGTTACGTTTTTATACATATACAATTTTAGTGTTTAACAACAATTACACAAACAATTCAAATCGTTGTGTATTTTGAAATTTTTTTTCGTTTTTTCTAGCGTTTAGAGTAACATATAATTGCGAATGTAAAACTTATATTAAATAATAATTAAATTTCTATTATATTTCTTTTTTCCCTTGCGCAATATAATCTTGTCAATATTTAAGTATACATTTTTTTTTTGACCTATTCCTAAGTAAACCAAAATGGGTTTTACCATTACTATTTATCCTAAGAGCGGATAGATGGTTGGTCTGCACATTCACGCATACCAACCACGTCACTGTTCTTAGGACATGTAAAGATTTTTTTTAATGAATACAAATGACGAATAAATAAAATTGAAATTAGAATGTAATCGAGGTTAAGAAAATATATGCACGACAAATTTGCATGCGACATTAATTTTTGCACAATTTGTTTTTATATCTACACGCATATTTGTGAAAAAAAAATCAAAGTATGGCTTTTATGTGTTAAAAGAAAATAACAAAATATATTTTTTGTAATATATGTTTTTATAATGTATGATTGATTTTTTTAAAAAAAATACATATATTTATGCATGTAGGTATGAGTTATAAATAAGTGAATTGTAATATTTAGGTGTTGGTTAGTTTTTCTGATATTTTTCGCAAATGTTACGATTTTACACGATACAGTTTTTGGCGTTTACAACAATCATGAAAACCGTTTCTATCATTTTGTTTTTGATCAAAAAACTTTAATTTTCAGCATTTTATGATAGTATATGATTTCTCAATTAAAATTATAATAAAAATTATTATAAAATTTGTGAATTATTATTCTATAAAATTCTCCGGTAGCTCTCCGCTCATCTCTTCGTCAAAATTTGTATAGCTCGCAATCGCTCGCTTTTACAAACTCTCTGTAACCGCAGCATTTAAACCAGTCGGATCCTAAATTTATATGTGTATGGTTCAAAGTGTAAAATAATATATTTAATATTTAATTATTATATTAAAAAATAAGAGTTCTTATATTCCTAACTTTGATATATGTGTTAATCTTATATATAATGGATCATAACATAAACAAAACTTGATTCATGAAATAATGTTTTAAGATGTTGAAAAAAATATATGCATGAAAGAATTAATATGTGCAAAATAATATTTATAAATATTTCAAAATAAAAATATATGTATGAAAGAATTAATATGTGCAAGAATTAAAATCGATTAAAATTATTCTTTCTTTTGTCTTTTTTGACTCATATTTTTTTCTTAACCTTAAATAAGATATTAAATATTAAGGTCATCTCCAATGTATTTTTCTATTTTTTCCTCTTAAATACAGTAGATTTATCTCCAACCTATTTTTATTTTAAAGGAAAAACAATTGTTACTTTTTCCTCCAATTATAGAAAAAAAAATAACATCACTATTTTTTCTCTAAATTAGAAGATTTAAAATAAAGGTGGATTATGGATGCTTTAAACCAAAGACATAGCCTAAGATTTTTACAGAAGACTAAAATCGTAAAGATTAATTTTTACTTTTTACTTCTTATTCATATATTTATTTATACCAAATCAAATTTATAATAAATATTTGTTATAAATTTATGAAACTATATTTTATAAAATTCTCTGGTAGCTCCCTGTTCATCTCTTTGTCCAATACTGAGGAATTGGTTTGATGAAGAAAATAAATTTCTTATTGTTGGTCTGCACATATGTATTCACTATAAAATTTGAGCTACACATGTGTTTATTATAAAATTTCTTTTTCAAGATTTTTAAATGGCTCTGTAAAATAAAGTTTAAGAGTGTTTTGGAAAAACAAAACTGTAGAGATTTATTTTTATTTTTACTTCTACTTCTTATTCATATTTGTTTTTTTATTTATAATTTATTTTTTCATCCGGTTATATTGCGTTTTATTTCTGATCTTAAATTCTCGATCGACAATGAGACTATATATGAGTATGATATAAACTTTTAATTTATTTAAAAAAAAGATAAGAGATAAAATGAGGTTGTAATGTAAGCTACGCAAATTCCAGAAAACAATAATATAAAAATTTTAAAAAATTATATACAAATAATAACATATCATACTCCCAACATTATTAATATATAGCTTATATACTATCTTATTGGATAATCTATTATTATTTTTCTATATAAAAATATAAAATATATATTGGTTGTAAAATTTTTGTAATCATATTTTATACAATATATTATGAATATATGTAAAATCTTATTGAAATCATAGTAATTTATTATTTTTAGTGTTATAATCTAGTGTATTTATGTTATAATTTTATAATTTAGTTAATTATAAGTCAACAAATCAAAACATCTATACTATTAAAAGAGGATCCTATTTTTAAATTAACCTTTAGTTACTGTATTATTTACAATATATGCCATTAAATTTCTATAGATTCGTTAAGAGTAATTTAGTCTTATCATTAAATTGTTAACAAATACATTATATTAAATTAAATTATATTAAATTGTTAACAGATAATATCAATAAATTATGTCTGATATTAATAAAATTCAAATTAATTTAAATTTGAATTATTTTAAAATCTTTCATAATATCTTAACATAACTATCACATATATTTGACATGAATAACTAATATAATTATATATATTATATAATAAATTAAATATATATTATATTATAATCAATTTCTACTCTATAGTATTAAAAGAAAAAAGCACTATTTTAAAATGTTTAAAAATTATTATGGTATTTACTAAATGTGAAAATTTATAGTCAATAATGAATATATAATTATTATTTTTGTTATAATATATTATATTATAATCAATTTCTTCTCTATAGTATTAAAAAAGCACTATTTTAAAATGTATAAAAATTATTATGGTATTTACTAAATATGACAATTTATAGTCAATGATGAATATATAATCATTATTTGGTTACATATATACATACTATGTTAAAAATATTATGTAAATAATTTAGTTTTTCTGGTTTGGTAATGATTTTTTTGGAAAATTATGGGTTTGCGGATTTGACAAACATAATTTTGTAGATTTTACGGATTTTACAAATTTTAGCGGGTTTTATAAATTTTAGCAGAAAATATAGTTTTCCGAAAAATGTCGGGTTGACAACAAATGTGTTTTTGTAGATTTAGCAAAAACACATAATTTTTGAAATTTGGTCATAAATAATGATTTTGCAGATTTTACGGGATTTACGGGAAAATACGGGTTTGCAAAATGCGAATAACGTAATTTTGCGAATTTTATGGGTTTTACAGGTTTTAGCAAGAAAATATAGTCATACAGGAAAATACGGGTTTGTGAGTTTGGCAGAAACACATGAGTTTAGAAATTTGGTCGTAAACACACAATTTTATGAATTTTACAATATTACGGTCACGGGTTTTTGTGGATATGACGGAAAACCTGATTTTACAGATTTTACAAAGGTTACATGTTTTTGCGGGTTTTATAGGTTTTGATGGAAAATTATGGTTTTATGAATTTTATTGAAAATGCAGATTTGCGGGTTTGACGACAAAATGCAATTTTGCAGGTTTGACAAAAACTACTTAATTTTAGAAATTTAGCCATAAAATACGATTTTATAGTGTTGGGGGAAAACATAATTTTTGGTTTTGTTAAAAATGTGGATTTACAGTTTTGGCAGGAAAATACGGTTTGATGGAAAATGTTATTTTTACAGTTTCTACCGGAATTTTCGGTTTTGGTACAACAACGTGATTTTACGATTTTGTGGCTTTTTATTTCGACAGAAAAAATGGTTTTGACAACAAAAAAACTTAATTTTGTGGTTTAAATTAAAAATGTTTTTACCTATTAATTTTTAAGATTCAAATGCTACATCAAATCTCTATTATTAGTATTTTAAATATCTAAATTTTGAGATATTATAGAATTTGTATTCAGATAAAATATTCATATATTGATTTAAAAATATTTAAAAGAACAGTATTTGAGAGCATTTGCATCCAAATAAGTATCTAGAGTCAAAAACAAACAAAGTTTAGGAATCTTAATTAGAATCAAATAAAATCTCTCTTGTATTATAAAACATAATATTTTAAAATATTTGTTACAAAACTTAACAAAAAATCCTCTAGTCAAATTTTATTTTTATATAAATTCAAGCTTGACTAATTTTAAGAACATAAAACCATAATGTTAAAATAGTTTATATAATCTAATAAACAAATTCTGTTTGGACCACAATTTTAGATTTAATAATATAAGCTACATTTTTTTGAACAAAAGTTTACTATAAACCGATTTTTGCTATGATCCAAATAAATTTTATAAAAGAAAACCCGTGCAAGTGCGCAGGTCCAAAATCTAGTTTTTTTATTTTAGGAAATTTATCATGTCATATTTCCATGTCACCATTAATTTACACTAATTTTTGCTAATGTGATGACACATCATATTTTTTCATTAAACATGCTTCTCAAATAATAGTTAATATGGGGTATCTTAATGGATATCTGAACACTAAAATAACAGAAAAAAAGAGAAAGAAGTGAGATGAGGTAGAAACCCCTTCGGACTAATGATCTATCAAAAATTTATTAATATTTCTATATTAGGAGGTCTGAGTTTCAAATCTCATAAAGTGCGATTTATTATTAATTATATAGATTAATAAAGAATAATGCAAATTAATAGAAGCAAACTTACAAGAGATCTTCAGCGTGGTGCAACCAGAATCGTGAGGCGTAAATTTTCATATGATGATGGTAAGCGTGGTGCAGATAGAGTTGTTAGTCATAGATCTTCATAAGATAGTACCGTTGTAGAATCGTTGATGTAACAGTTCTCATAATTTGCAATAGATTAATAAATCAGTATTATAAAAATAAGTGAGATAAGGTTCTCATTTGAAATATCCATGAAAAAGAATTGAGAACCCCTCATAGTTATGTGTCTTTTATTCATTGGCTCAAAGTTTTTATTTAAATTAAATCTACAATTCTAATATATGATTATGTTAAAATAACAAAAAAGAATAAAAATTTAAGAACCCCAAAGGATATCTTACCATTGGAAATGTTCTAATAGATCGATACATATTAAATTGGTTATTTTTATTCCTAAAATTTCTATTTTTAATTTATTAAAATCTTATTTTATGTTAAGAGTTTTATAATTTGGAATGAGATCCATGAATAAATGATAAAATCATTTTCATAGTATTAATATACATAACTGACTGAATACCTCTAAATTAATATTATGTATATATGCATCTTTAATAAAGGTAATGAAGATTGTATTTCTACATTTATTCATTTAACATGACAAGCATATCTATAAAACCCATAAGTCTTTTGATTTTTTTCACTTCTTACACAATGGCTTACAATTCTGTCCTTGCAGTTATAATTTTAAGGTAAGAAGGCATACTGTAGATAATCGTATAGGTTATGAAACGTTTATGTTCGATGTTCATGTTATGAGATTAATAGATAGTTTTTTTCATTCGTTTGATATCCTCATATTTGTGTAGAATACGACTATATTGTTTTTTTTGACAAATGGATTATATAATAAATGGAATGATTGCTTGGGTTTCTTGGTGTCACTAGGTTGAACGCAATCTTGGAAAAGATTGGAAACGCAGAGGAGATGAATGAGATTGCATACAAAGGATTTTATCTTCCCATGGAGATTTTACTTGACATACTATCTCGCCTTTCACTGAAAGACAACGTTCGTGCTTCTTCTGTTTGCAAGGCATGGCATGAAGCTGCTGTTTCGGTTCGGCGTAACTCTCCTTGGCTTGTGTATTTCAACATTAGCCGAACTGGCCATGGCGTCTCTTTCGGGTTTTACGATCCAGCGGATAAGATTAAGACCAAGTCGATGAAGCTACCTAATCAACCCTTTCACGCAAGTCTCTGTTACTCTAAAGATGGGTGGTTACTACTCTTGGTAGATTACCATGGAAGCAACAATAGATTAATCTTCTTCAATCCATTTACTCGAGTGCACATGATGCTGCCAAGTTTGATAACAATTGAAACCTTTGGAGCTGACTTCGCTTTCTCTTGTGCTCCTACAAATGAGAGCTGTGTGGTGTGTTGCATTAGTAATCGCACACCAGATAGTTTTCTAATCCACACTTGGTGCTTCGGTGCAGCTGAATGGGTCACCGAGGAGTTTCATAAACCATCAGCTTCAAGATATCGTGGAAGAAACAATATCATATTCTCTGATGGCTGTTTTTGGTTTCCAGATGAAGATGGTCTAGGAGTATTCCATACAGTTACACGTACGTGGGATACTCTTTATGTACCACTACGGAAACTAATTCCCTTTCTGATGTTTATTACAGAATACAAAGGAAACATCTTTCTGGTAGCTGTTGTCTCTAATAGAAGTCAGAAAGGAGTCGTCTTGTTTGGACTTAACCAGTTTGGGTTGGTTTGGGAAAAGAAGGAAACATTTGATGGTTTGTCCATCTTTATTAGTGATGAATCAAGCATTATAACAAATGGGCTCACTGGAGATATGAGTGACATTGTGTATGTGTGGGATTCTCATTTAATACCGTTTTGTCTGTCCAAATTCTCGTTATCTACAGGGAGCTTATGTACGGTCCTTGACGGCCACAGGATGTCTACAGGGACTTCAGCCAACGACAGTGAGGAAATGCATTTTGGCGCCTGGATCGAACCGCCCCAAGACATCAATATCTATGACTTTCCCATTATAGAGCCTTAGGCAAATTAAGTCATCTATGTTTCTGAGTTTTGAAATTTAAGTTTTCATATAGTACTTTTACCTAATTCTTATCGTCTAAACATCTACACGGAAATGTGAGGCTGACATTTCCCAAGAATCTACCAATTCATCGAAAAAACTGTAAAATATCAATTCTGATCAGAATAAAAGAGTTGTGGTGTTTAGAACACCATGACTCAAGGGTTGTGTTGAGAACACCATGGCTTGGACATATTATCTGTTATATTTTATTCCATTTGTTATTTGCTTCTATTCCATTAGAAAGATCTGGATGCCTATAACAATTCAAAGTAAATATTAAGGTATAGTATTCGTTTAAAACAAATCAAATTGTAAATACTAGTTTCTGAAATTTTAATATCTGCTCTGATTCGTAAATTATATATACCGATTATATCATAAATTTATAATCTTTATATACAATATAATTATCTATTAAATGAATAGAAAATTTTTAAAAATAATATATATGATAATTTACATATAATAACTTAGTAGTAATTAATTATATTAAAGTTTTAAATTGTTAATTTTTTTAGAATGTAAACCACCATTTTTAACTATTATAAATTGTTTATTATAATCATTTTTAAAAAAAATTTGTTTCATTTATTTTCCATTTGATAGTTCAAAAAAGTTCTTTCTATTCCAAAATTTTAATTCTAATTCATCAAAACTCTATCAAAAATATCTATTACAAAAAAAAACAGTTTGACTAGATTTGAAAATATAAACGAACCGAAAACTGACACCTTTTTTCAATAAGCCGACACATATTTGATTTCTTTCTATTCTAAATTTATATTTCTAATTTTTTAAAATCCTATAAAAAAAAACCTATAAAACAACTTTGACTAGATTTCAAAACTAATAAAATATAAGCAAATCAAAAACCCATATTTATTTTTAACCGACACGTAATTGGTTCTTTCTATCATAAAAACTTGTATTTCTAATTATTCAAAATCCTATTTTAAGTAAAAAAATTATATAATTTGGAATGAGATCTAAGAACTTTTAAAATAAATAAATTAAATAACAAAATCGTTTTAATATACATAACTGTACGAAGGCCTCTAACTAACTAATATTATGTATGACGATTTATATGAGTTTTGATAGGATAATGAAGATTGCATTTAGATATTTGATACGACAAGTGTAACTATAAAACCCACACAAGTCTTTTCTTGTTCTTCATATCTTACCAATGGCTTACACTTCCGTCTTTGCAGTCATAATGTTAAGGTACTATAGATGATTGTTTAAGTTTGTTGTTCATGTTATGAGATAAAATAGGATCAAGGAATTGTTAGATGTGATCTCATAATATCTTGCCATCTCCTGAAAAACACAACATGCATGCTTCGATTTGAACATAATTCTTTACTTCAGTTCATTGATGGATTTTCTCATATTTTTGTTAGAATTGTACGTTAAAGTTTTACAAATACGACTGCATTGTTTCTTGACAAATGGATCATATAATAAAGGGAATGATTGTTTGGTGTCACTAGGTTGAACGCAATCTTGGAAAAGTTTAGAAAGGCGGAGGTGAAGAATGAGATTGCAAACAAAGGATTTTATCTTCCAATGGAGCTCTTACTTGTAATACTATCTCGCCTTTCACTGAAAGACAACGTTCGTGCTTCTTCTGTTTGCAAGGCATGGCATGATGCTGCTGTTTCGGTTCGGTCTAATTCTCCCTGGCTTGTGTATTTTAACACTACTCCAACTGGCGTCTCTTATGGGTTTTACGATCCAATGGAGAAGAAAAAAACCCAGTCCATGAAGCTACCTAATGAACCATTTTACACAAGGCTCTTTTACTCCAAAGATGGGTGGTTACTACTAAGTGTATATTACCATAAAGCTGAACCCCCTAGATTAGTCTTCTTCAATCCATTTACTCAGGCGCACATAATTCTGCCATCAATTAAAACCTCTCGAGCTGACTTCGCTTTCTCTTGTGCTCCTACAAACGAGAGCTGTGTGGTGTGTTGCATTAGTAATCGCACACGACATCGATTTCTCATCCACACTTGGTACCACGGTGCAGCTGAATGGGTCACCGAGCTGTTGCATATACCGTTACTTTCAAGATTTCGTGGAAGAAACGATATCATGTTCTCTGACGGCTGTTTTTGGCTTGAGGATCGGCATGGTCGACTAAGGTTATTCGATCCAGTTGCACGTACGTGGGATACTCTCAGTGTACCGAAAGTACTCCCCTTTCTCATGTGTACTACAGAACACAAGGGAAACATCTTTCGAGTTAGTTTCTTCTATGAGAGTAACCAGAAGCGACTCGTCTTGTTTCGACTTGACCGGTCCATGTTGGTTTGGGAAAAGATGGAAACGTTCGACGGTTTGTCCATCTTTGTCAGCAATAACTCAAGCATTGTGACAAATGGGCTCGCTGGAGATATGTGTAACATTGTGCATGAGTGGAATTCTCATTTAGACCCGTATCGTCTGTTCAAACACTCGTTGTGTACAGGAAGTTTATGTACGGACAAAGACGACCCTGGTCTTGACTCTTCAACCAACGGTGAGGTACTACGTTCTGCCGTCTGGATCGAGCCGCCCCATAGATCTTGACGGTAATGAGGTAATGCATTTTGGCGCTGGGTCGAGCCGCCCCAAGATATCTATATCCAAGACTTTCCGGATAAAGAGCCCAAATAGGCAAAATTAAGTCATTTATGTTTCGGAGTTTCGAGATTTAAGTTTTTAAAATAATACTTTTTACCTCATCAATTCTGATCGTTAGATAGCTCTGTTGGCTTCTGCAAAAGAAAAGAAAAGAAACAAAGTTCTAGATTCAAGAAAGCAATTTTTCTTTTATTTTTCAAATAACTACTTAAGGAATATCACTCTCTACATTGAGAGATATAATATCAGGCTTCGGCAGATTCAGCCATTAGTTCTGCTCATTTACATTGGAGACATTTAAAACACTCTTTGCTGTGCCCATTCCACAGTAGAAACTAAGATACCTGAACTTTCTTGAGCCATCCAAATCTATTCCACAATTTTGAAAACTTCTCTGCATCAATCTGGCGAAATTCAACCTTGAATCTTAGGCTCCATGCGTTATCGGGCAATCTCACGAGATTCTTGCATTCCACAAATCTCAGCTCTTCAAGAGCAGTCAGATATGAAATGGAGGAAGGTAGCTCTTTAATGCCCGTCCTGCTTAGGTCCAGAGACTTTAAGCATTTCATCTTTCTCGACAAGTCTGGAAACCGCTCAAGACTTGTGCAGCCTGACAGATTCAGCGTTTTGAGATGCTTCAACTTGCAAATGCTGGTTGGAAGATTCACGAGACGTCTACTATTTTCCATGTCCAGTTTCTCAAGCAGTACCAAGTTCTTGATCGATGAAGGTATTTCTTGTATCATAGTCCCACCCAAATACAGTTCTTTCACATTCGGTGAGATTTCAAGGAAATTCTCTAGCTTCGAGCAGCCAGAAAGATTCAGAACCTCGAGAAATTCTAGATCGACCGTGGATGGAACACTCACCAGATTCGAGCAGTCCTTCAGATTTAGAAAAAAGAGCTTTCTAAGATTACAGATAGATTGGCTGATGCTCACCAAACTGTTGCAACCTTCAAGATCAAGAAGTTGGAGATTCGGCGCTCTTGAAAGTCTTGGGATTTTAGTTAACTGGTGTGAATAGCTAAGTCTCATCTTTCTAAGCTTCTCCAGACTCTGCAAAAGGGAGAAACAAACATCAGAAATCATATCTAGTAGAGTAGTACAGTAATCGTGAACATTACCTTCTTTCCTTTCCAATGTTTCTTTGCACAGCTATTTGTCAAGTTAAGCTCTACAAGGTTCTTTGGATGAAAACTTTGGGGCAAGGAGCTTAAAGAATAAAATTCCCAGTGAAGAAGCCTTAGCTTACTTGGCAATTATTCAAGACCTTGAGGTAAAGACACTCCACGGTTCTCTATCACTTCGGAGAAATAAAACTTTAACAGTCTGAAGTTACAAATTTTCTCGAATACATTGGGATTCGCATCGAATTTCACCTTCGACATGTCCAGGAAAATCCCCTCAATAGCTAATGTGCCCTGAAAACCAAGAGAAAATTAAAAAAGTTACCCAGAACAAACCTAAGTGACTTAGGGACAACACAGTCAACAGACCAAAGATTGTCCTGATTGTTGGATAATTCCAGTAGCTTCTAGAGTAAGTTATCTTTAGGAGTAGCTAAAGATATATAGAATAGGAAATATCAAGAATAGAAAAAATGAGTTTTTCATTCCTAATAGAACAAAGAGTTGTTTGATTCTATAAATAGAGAGCTTGTGGAGAGTTGTTCCACAAGACATAAGAGAGAGGTTTAGTTTTTGTGAAGTTTTCTAAATCTAATAACGAAGAGCAGTTCTTTATACTTTTGTGTTTGAGATTATCGACTTGAATTGGTATCAGAACTTCAAGGAGGAAGCCTCGGACCTTGACAATTTGGTGAACCAATAATGGCGGACGTGAATCAACCACAACCGCGAGCTAGGGAAATTGGAACTTCATCCATCCAATATCCAATGCTTTGATAGGGTCAGGTTTTACCCAAATAAAACTACTGCAAGTGCACAGCAAAAGCAGTTGTAGTAAAAGGGGTTATCGAATCCAAAGAGAGTATGTAAACCACACTAGCGATTATAGATTCAGATTAAGCTAAGCGATAAATAATGAATGTAATGCAAAACAGTAAAATAAATGCAAGAGGGCGTTTTTATGCTTGTTCTTAAAGTTCAGAAGGCTAAAGGCGCTAAGTCAGGACAGTTCGCAGGGTGAATCTAAGAGTGTAGAATGCATGCAATCAAGAATGAATTAAAACCGTCTTGAACATGAATCGCAAAGATATAACTAATCAATTCTCATTGCAGAAGTTATCTATGTCTAAATCACAGAGTTTCAAATCTCTTTGCAAACCCTAACAACCTAAACATGCAGTAATGATCAGGTTCAATTGTTCACAAAACTCCTAAGCCAAATCTCTTTGTACTAGGGCGTTTTGCTCATCTAATACTAGTTCAGGTGATTAATAATGCTCTCACATCTATCAAACAACCTAGGGTTTCAAAATCCAGATGATGTGTCTAAGAAATCGATATGAATGCAAGCACAGATGAAGAACCAATGAATTTCCTAGAAGTTTTTAGCAATTCTACAAACTCTTCTTCAACCTTTGAAAAGCCCTAACTTAACTAACAAACTACTCAGACATGGTGATTTAAGAAAACATCATGAAAAGAATAGATTGCATAAAAGAAATAAGAAATAGAAATAAAGGAGTTCAAAATCTGCTCTGAAAGAGTCTGATTTGTCTCTCCAAAAGCTCTTCTACAAATCTCTCTCTAAAGCTCTCCAAAATAATAAGATACAAGATATCTGCCAAAAGAATGGCTGAAAAACCTAATATACAAGCTAAAACACGATCTGGGGCCTTTTTGCAAAAACTGGAACTTCTGGACTAAAACTGCAATTTTTTCCTAATCTTTTAAAAACAGGCCACGACCTCTTTCCTTGGTGGGTGACGAGCGTCACCAGATTGGTGACGAGCGTCACCCATATGCATACTTTCTTCTTCGAGCTGGATACTTTGTGGCTTCAACTTGCAATGCTCCAAAAGGCTCCAATATCTCCAGTTATGCTCCAGACATGCTATAACCTGCAAAGACTCTTCTAGGACTCTAAAAATACCAAAAAGACTCAATAAAAAGAACTTATATCATGGTTAAAAAACATAAAAACCATGATATATCATGCTTACATCGACAAACTATACAGTTTGGTCGATGAGGATGAGGGTCACGAGTCAATGAAGTGTGGGACACAATCGATCCGGGGTTAGCTGATCTGAAGAAGAACTATGCGGCGATAGCTCTTCTCTTCCAATCAATCCCGGAGTCATTAATTCTTCAAGTGGGAGAACAAGAGACGTTGAAGGGAGTATGGGACGCCATTAAATCACGTCATCTCGGAGCAGACCGTGTAAGAGAAGCAAGACTTCAAACCCTAATGACGGAGTTCGATAAATTATCATTGAATGATAACGACACCGTTGATGACTTTGCGGGAAGGATATCTGGACTTGCTTCGAAGGCAGCTTCCCTCGGCAGCGTGATTGAAGAACCCAAGATGGTGAAGAAGTTCTTGAAAGGACTTCCAAGAAACAAATATATACAGATCGTCGCATCGCTGGAACAAGTTCTGGATCTAAACTTAACGGGGTTTGAGGATATTGTAGGAAAATTAAAAGCATATGAGGAACGTGTAGGTGAAGTATCACAAAGCGACGATCAGAATAAGTTGATGTGGTCTAGCAATGACCACAACAACCGTCAAGAACAGAGCACCCGCGGAGGACATGGAGGTTCCCGAGGGAGATCGAGAGGCGGTGGCAGAGGCAGAGGTCGAGGTCGCATAAACCAGAGCTCAGGAGGAGGAAACAAAGACAATGCTCAAAGTCGAAAAAGGGATATGAGCAAAGTATTGTGTTATAGGTGCGACAAGCCAGGGCACTGTGTATCAAACTGTCCAGATTTGCCGAAGAATGAAGAAGCAAATCTGAATGAGACTCAAGAAGCCGAAGCCCTGTACATCCACGAGCTAGTGTTCTTAAACGAGGACAAAGTGTTTCCAGAAAAATATGATATCATCGAAGACAAAGAAAGCATATGGTACTTAGACAATGGCGCCAGTAATCACATAACGGGAAATATAGTGTATTTCTCAACCTTAGATGAGAAGATCAAAGGAAAAGTCAAGTTCGGTGATGGGTCCAATATCGAGATTATGGGGAAGGGCACCATTGTTTTCATAGGGAAGAATGGAGAGAGAAGAGCTCTGAAAGATATCTATTACATTCCTGATTTGAAACATAATATCATCAGTCTTGGACAAACAACCGAGAATGGTTGCGAAGTTAATATGAAAGGCGACAAACTGAAGCTCATAGACCCGCACGGAAGACTACTCGTACAAGTACATAGATCAGCGAACCACCTCTACAAGACACGAATGGATATAGACTACCCCAAGTGCTTTCAGATTCAAACCGATGATATCACAAAAACTTGGCACACAAGACTTGGGCATATAAGTTTTGGCGTCATGGCGAATATGGGAGGATGGCAATGGTAGTGGGAATGCCAGAAAAGCTACTTGAGACAGGAGTATGCGAGGCATGTCTCTCGGGTAAACAAACAAGGACCCCGTTCCCGATCAAAACTACCTTCCGTGCAACACAAGCACTCGAGCTGATCCACGTTGACTTGTGTGGACCTATTTCTCCACCAACACCAGCCAACAACCGATATGTCTTTGTACTTATCGATGACTATTCACTGTTCATGTAGGCTCTGTTATTGAAAGAAAAGAGTGAGGCTTTCAATCGCTTCAAAGGATTTAAAGAAATCGTGGAAAAGCAAACAGGTTTCACGATCAAAACCCTTCGAACCGATAGAGGAGGAGAGTTTACCTCGCTCGAATTCAACAGATTCTGTGAAGAGAATGGCATAACACGACATCTAACAGCATCATACACACCGCAGCAGAACGGCGTAGTAGAGAGGAGAAACCGGACATTGATGGAGATGACAAGAAGTGTTCTTAAAGCAACGAGAATACCAAACTTCTTGTGGGGAGAAGCCGTAAGACATTCGACATATATCATAAACCGAGTTCCCTCCAAGGCGCTAAAAGACAAGACCCCTTATGAGTGCTTCATGAATAAGAAACCAAGTGTCGCACACCTGCGAGTGTTTGGATGCGTCGCACATACGAAAGTTACTGGACCTTATCTGAAGAAGCTAGATGAAATATCAAAGAAAGTAATCAACCTTGGAACTGAGAAGGGCTCCAAAGCTTACAGATTTTACGATCACATAGCAAAGAGGATAACGGTGAGCAGAGATGTAATTTTCGAAGAAAACAGAGCATGGGATTGGTCATCATTAACAAGAGAAACAGATGGTGAACCTGGAATGTTCACACTACCGCGTTACGGTCCGATGGAAGCTGATGAAGATGATGTACAAAACGATGAAAATCAAGTACATGAGCAATCTCACGAAGACCATAACGAAGAACAGGGGGAGAATGTTGTTAATATAGAGAACCAAGAAGAAGAAGATGAACCTGAACCAATATTTACGAGATATGGTCGGGAATTCAATCTTCCGTCATACCTAAGTGACTATGTCATGATTTGTGATATTGAGAGTGAAAGATTGTTGCTCACAATAGATGGAGAACCTGAAAACTACTATGAAGCTGCAAGTCTGCAGGAATGGATTGATGCTATGATAGATGAGTTGGACTATATCGTACGCAACGAAACCTGGGAACTCGTAGACAAACCAGAGGGAGTTAAACCCATTAGATTAAAGTGGATCTACAAAGTAAAGAGAAACGCAGATGGCTCGGTGAATAAATACAAAGCTAGACTGGTCGCAAAGGGCTATGTTCAACAACAAGGTGTTGATTTCGAAGAAGTATTCGCACCTGTGGCGCGAATCGAAACAATATGACTGCTTATAGCCATTGCTGCAACACATGGTTGGGAAATTCACCACCTAGACGTCAAGACTGCTTTCTTGAATGGAGATCTACATGAGCTTGTCTACGTTAGTCAACCGGAAGTTTTCGAAAAGAAAGGACAACAAAAACGGGTGTATAAGCTACATAAGGCGTTATATGGCCTGCGACAACCTCCACGAGCTTGGAATATAAAACTGGATCATGCTCTAAAGGAGATGGGCTTTAAGAGATGCCAGAAAGAGACATCAGTATATCTCAAGCGATCAGAGAAGGAGCAGTTGATCGTGGCGATATATGTGGAGGATTTATTTGTAACAGGAACCTCACAGAGAATGATTGATCAGTTTAAAACTGATATGTCAAGACGATTTGACATGTCGGACTTGGGAAAACTAAGATATTACCTTGGAATAGAAGTACACCAAGGAGAAGACGGGATCTTGATCAAGCAAGAAGGCTATGCTCAAGGGATCGTTATCGATAGCAAGATGGACTCGTGCAACGCAACACATGTGCCAATGGATTCGAGTATGAAGTTTTCAAAAGCAGAGAATGAAACAGAGATCAATGCAACACAGTATAGGTAAACAATAGGGTGTCTAAGATACTTATTGCATACAAGGCCTGATCTCGCTTTCGCCGTGGGTGTTCTGAGTCGTTACATGCAAAGTCTGAGGGAGTCACATGGTCAAGCTATCAAGCACGTTCTGCGATACATCAAGAGAACTACAAGTATAGGCTTGTTTTTCAAGAAAGATGGAGTGAAGAAGATCGTAGGGTACAGTGATAGCAGCCACAACATCGATGTGGATGATGGGAAAAGTACTTCAGGACATGTATTCTATTACGGATCATCACCAATCAGCTGGACATCTCAGAAGCAGCCAACAGTGGCGTTATCTTCGTGTCAAGCAGAATTCATGGCGGCAACAGAAGCAGCAAAGCAGGCGATATGGCTTAAAGAGTTGTTAAACGAGATCCAAAACATAGACAGGAAGGTCGTGTTGAGGATAGACAACAAATCAGCTATAGCGCTCCCCAAGAATCCTGTCTTTCATGGAAGAAGCAAACACATACTCTCGAAGTACCATTTCATTCGTGAGTGTGTGGAGAATGATCAGATCGAAGTGGAGCATGTCCCTGGGACAGAACAGAAGGCTGACATTCTCACCAAACCATTAGCAAGGATTAGGTTCAAGGATATGAGGAGCTTAATTGGAGTACAAGAGATCGAGATTCTTCCTAAAATTCAAGTTGGAATTAAAGGGGAGAATGTTGGATAATTCCAGTAGCTTCTAGAGGAAGTTATCTTTAGGAGTAGCTAAAGATATATAGAATAGGAAATATCAAGAATGGAAAAGATGAGTTTTCCATTCCTAATAGAACAAGGAGTTGTTTGATTCTATAAATAGAGAGCTTGTGGAGAGTTGTTCCACAAGACATAAGAGAGAGGTTTAGTTTTTGTGAAGTTTTCTAAATCTAATAAAGAAGAGCAGTTCTTTATACTTTTGTGTTTGAGATTATTGACTTGACTGATGACTTAGAGTGTCACCTTTGAATACATCCATGATATCTTTGGAGTTCCACAACCTGTCAGGTGCTTCTTGGCGAACAATTTCTCGACCCGTTGCCTGGAGGAACCTGAGCATGTCCACCAGGTTGTGTGATACTGTTAATAGTGATTTGTCAGCAAGGCTTCTAAATCCAACATGTGCAGAGACACCACAACCATCAAGCAACATTGCAGTGTTGTCTTTATCCATCCTTCTAAAGAATCATGCAATGTCCAAAAATATATTCCTCTCGTTGTCATCAAGCACAATACAGCTTCTTTTGAATATACTTGGAATGTAGATAGGAAGGGTTATCTGAATTTGTTGTCATAACCGTTTCCGTTCTTTGTTAGATCTGTTTAAGAATTGAAGAACCTGGGGATTTCCACTTGAGAATTTGACCAGCTCAAGTGAATATGTCCTGTTAGGCTTGAGCAAGAACAAACTCGAAGTCCCACGTTCAAGAAGTAGTAGAGACTTAGAATCATCTAATGGCTTGACCTCGTAGACTTGATTGATTTTACAGAGTACAAAAACATGTCTGTTCCTAGAGGTTATGATTACTCTGCTTCCTGGACCAGAATAGCTAAGCTTCCCCGAAAAAGTTTCGACATCTCTGAAATCATTCACATCGTCGAGAATTACGAGGACTTTTTGACACTGAATCCTACTTCTCAAGAAACTTGTTTTAATGTCGGAAAACCGAATGACATGTGGTTCAACTTCTAAAACTTTAGACCAAAAATCCTCTTTCACAGCATCATGACCTTTTACTTGTACTTATTTGTTAAGGTCCTTGAGGAAGACACAAGTATCATACGGTAAAGAGATTCTGCGTAAGATTTCCTCAGCAATGGCTGTTTTTCCTATACCAACTGTACCCCATATACCTATGCTGTGAACATCATAGCAGTGACAAAATCTGCTCTACTTGCAAATCATCCCAGCCATATCCTCCTTATCATTGGAACATACCACCTTCAAAGCAACTCTGACAATCTCATCTATAAGTTCAAAATCGGACCTGCGAGATTTTAAGAATAAAGCATCAAAGCCAAATATCAGGAAATGACAAGGAAACGTTATAAAACCCCAGAAAAGGTGTTAGATATTTCTAAGTTTACTTAACTCAGTTTTCCTGCTTAATCAAAGGCTTTTATACATTTAGAACACGTAGTTATCTGTCAATATGTAGCCAGGCATCTCGACTAATTCCTTCAAAGCAGCCTGCCATCTTTGTGGCTTGTCTTGGGAAAAAAATCGCTCATAATAAATCGTACAATTAGTGATCAAATCAGATGGCGATTGTTGGAGCAGAGTTTAGCACCAAATCCGGCATATTATAAAGCCCATTAAACAATCATATGAAGCCCATATGCACTGACCTGTCAGATATATGGCCCATTTGTATCTTTACCAACTAATGAGCTTCTGTCAATTAAGGATACTATTCTTTAAGACTAAGTCGAGCACGACCAAGCGAGGTCCCGTCATACCTGGAGCTCGATCCAACAACGACATCTGAGATATCCGAAGCTCGTTACAACTAATCTCCGAGATTCGCTTAAAAAAGGTTATAAAAGGAGCAGGAGGGGTAGAAAGAACAGACTCTTTTGTTTTATCTAATTTACTACTATAACGCTCTACGAGCTCCCGTATTCTTACATCTTTTTACCACTTGAACAACTTACACGCTCTACGAACTCTTGTATTTTGATACACTTATCTCTTATATTCTTATACATTTATCTCTTGTATTCGATCTCTTATCTGATCAATAAAATCTATCTTCTTCGTTTCTCAATTTTAAGTTCTTTGGTTCTAGAAGATATCTCTGGGGAAGATAAAAGACATCTCTAATACCGTAGCCAGATCTAAAGTTCCTTAGAACGATAATGGGGAATTAAACAGATTTGCCGTACCGGCAAACATCAAAGCAACGCTTTGATAAAATACTAACTGCAGTTCGAACAGCGAAAACATTTGAGTCGAGTCAGTGATCGCGAGTCCAACGACTCCCACTCCTGCCACCAGATTGGAAACGTTACACTCTAGCCACGAATAAAACATAGCTGGAGGAACAGATCCACAAGAAAGGATCATCAAAGAGTGTTCAAGAGGCTAGAAGAGAAGTATGTGCTGGTGAAGACTACGATCAAAACCCTACAATTTGGAACTGTATCCACTTCATCAAAGTCTTGATCGACAGAGATTTCCTCTCCAGGAGAGTGCAGCACAAAGATGGCTAATGAAATCATCATTGCTTATGTCCCCTCTTCTGTATCTAATGAGGACATCATACTCTTTTACATCATACTCTGAAGGCACAGATGATGCAGCGCCTTTTTCAGAAGATTCACTATCAGATCCTTCGTATAGGACTATACCCGCTTGCACAGCGTCTTGCAGGCTCAGCGAGGACCTTGGTTGACTACTAGACGCCTGGATAAGACCAGAAGAGCAGAGACTCTCACTCTGATTCTGCTGATTCTCACTAGAAGAAGGAGAACTATCGATCGGGAAATTGGTCTTGGCCTTAGGACCACGGAGGCTACGAGCGGCGGCATCGTATGCGGAATCGAAAGTACCGAGCTAAACTCAGGATTTCTTTACGGATCTCCGCTGCGTATCGACCCCAAGGTCTGTTCCTCACGCCTCTATTCCACGACTCCTTCAAAAATTACGCTGATTCCGCGTGGTGCCTCCGAGAGCTCGTCAAAGTCCTCGAGTGCAGAGACAGAAACCAGCAGCTGGTGACTGATACCAATCTTCTACAAAGTTGAAAAATCAGACGTCGAGAAGCAGAAGAAGAGTTTCGTGGTGCCGTTCAAGGAACCGGAAGTGAATTTTCCGGGAGTTACGGTGGAGGAGATTTCATCGTGGAGGACTGCTCTTGCCTCAGCATCCAACATTCCCGGTTAGGTAGTCAAGAATTAGGTTAATTCTTCATACTTCACTCTCTGCACCACCTAGATCGATAAGTCTCAGTCTTTTTTATTGTCTGCCTCTGCGTTTATCTTTTTTTTAAGATGCTGGCTCTAATTGATAACTTAGGGAATGGCCAATGGCTAAAAAATACAAAAATGTAAAAAATATAATTATATAATTAATTATATTTTATAACAAATAAATTGAAACTACAAAAATTTATTTAAAAATAAAATTTTGTCTATTATTTAAATTTTGTAATTTAAAAAAAAATTATATATTTTTTATTTTGAAAACAAATTATTAAAATAATAAATTATGTCAGTTTGTAATAGTTAATCTAATTATTAATATTTTAATTGTAATGATATATAATAAAAATATTTTAATTAATAATATTTTACAATTCCGTTATTCTGTATAATTTATCTTATCATATATAAAAAACTAGATTAAGACCTGTATATACACGGATTAAGAAATTATTTTAAAATTTACAAATAATAAATTGAAAACAAAAATAAATAGCTTTAATTACATTTTAATTTCTGTATTCATATTTGATTTTTTATTAGTTAAACTTTTTATTACACGTGGTAAATTTGATTAATAGACTCACATATATTTCAATCATTTTAACTTAAACAATGATTTCTATATACATTGATTTATATCAACTATTATATAGCCCGTTAAAAAGTTTAAATATAAAAAGTAAAAAATTAAATTAAATCATTGTGAACATTAAAAATTAAGATTGAAAATATTTTCATAAAACTATTTATAATAAAACTAAATGAAAAAACTGGCTTTCTCCTTAATTCTCTGTTTACTCAAATATTTTTTTTACAAATATAAATGAACATGAAAAAGTAAAAAACAAAATTAGATCACTGTGAACATAAAAAAATAAGATTGGGAACATGTTCGCAAAACTCCTTAAAATAAAATTTATTTAAAAAATTGCCTTTTTATTCCATATTTACTTTTATTTTTTTCACAAGTATGATTTTTTCTAACAAACTCTCATCGAGAATCTCATTTGGTAAAATAGTATCAGGAAAAATTTGGCTTTCTCCTTTATTTTACTTTCTTAATTCTGATTATTTTTCATCTTATTCGAGTTTAAGAGAAGAATCAGCCTAAAAAAATTAGAAACGTTTTATGTATTTATAAAGATTTGAGTAATAATTTTCTTTTTCTTTTAGGATTAATCTTTAATTTTTTTATAAGTTTTTCATTTTTAATGTATTCTTTTTAAGATGTTGTAGTAGTTATATTTTTATTTTTTTCAATAATTATGTTATTTCCTTAATTTCTGTTTTATTTTTAATTTGATAGCAACACATGTCAAAATCTAAATAAAAAAACTTGACATGTGTCACGATCATGTGAATTACTAATATATAAAATTTACTATATATTTTGGCTTTCGCCTTTATTTTGTTTCCTTAATTTTGATTTTTTTATCGATTCATCAGTTCTTTATCTTATTCGTTTAATTCACGATTCCAAGAGAAGATTAGCTTTGTAAAATTATAAGAGATTTTAAATATTTATAAAGATGTGAATAATATTTTCTTTTTACTTTTAGGATTAGTTTTTACTTTTTTTGAAAAAAAAGTCTCATTTTCTTATTTGAAATATATTCTTATTATTTTTTTTTCTTTTAGATATTATAGTGGTTATATTTTCTTACTTTTTTAACAATAATGATATTTGCTAAATTCATATTTTTTTTTTAATTTAATCGCAACATGTGTCAAAATCTGAATCGAATGATTCGCCATGTCATAATCATATGAATTACTAACTTTGATGCTTCCAACTTTATATAATAAGATGTATATATTTTACAATTCTAGTAAGTTAATCTGTAACTTTTCTTTCCATCATTTCACAATTTTAATATGTTACCAATCGAACAATCTGATATTTAATTGCTTTCCATTCTAATTTCTAAACTTGTATTTCTAAGTTATCAAACTTCTATAAAAAAAAACACTTTGGCTAGATTTCAAATCTAATATTTGTGGTAGAATGGTACGTTAAAGTTTTACAAATACGATTGCATTGTATCTTGACAAATGGATCATATAATAAAGGGAATGATTGTTTGGTGTCACTAGGTTGAACGCAATCTTGGACTGGGAAACGCAGAGGAGAAGAATGAGATTGCAAAGAAAGAGTTTTATCTTCCAATGGAGCTCTTACTTGTAGCTCTTACTTGTAATACTATCTCGCCTTTCACTCGAAGACAAAGTTCGTGCTTTTTTTTTGTTTGCAAGGCATGGCATGAAGCTGCTATTTCGGCCTAGTTCTCTCTGAATTTTGTATTTTAACACTACTCCAACTGGCGTCTCCTATGGGTTTTACGAACAGAGAAGAAAAAACCAAGTCCATGAAGCTACCTAATAAATCCTTTTACGCAAGCCTCTATTACTCCAATGATGGGTGGTAAATGATCGTTTAGATTTGTTATTAATATTATGATATTAAATAGGAATACAACAACAACTACACTTGAGCTATGACAGTGGTGAGGAGCATTTCAAAGAACCAGCAGAACTTAAATAATAATCTCTGATGAGAGACTCCCAATATTAATTAAATAATAATTAATATATATATATTTAATTTATATTTTATGAGTCTCAAAATCTCTTACATGAGAGACGAGTCTCTCAACATTTTAAGAGATTCATGATTAAAATATAAATTAAATCAATATGTATATATTGATTTATATTTAATTAATATATAAAGTCTCTCATGAGAGATTACCAATGTGGATGGTCTTAGTTCGAATCTCTTCCCTCTCGATATATATTTTAATCAATTACCAAAGAGCAAAGATCAAGAAAGATCTCAATTTCCTACAACTCACACTACAAATTTCTCTGTACTTATTATTTTAGCTCATTTTCTTGTTTTTTTTTTCTTTTTTAAACACTGTAAATTATCAACATTAAAGTTATTTACTTCTATATATGGTGTATTTCACTCATTAAACTATGTTGGACCCGACTCGATATATTTTTGTAGCTCAGTTTCTTATGAATTGTTTGATAAACCTTTTATATATTTTTTTAATTAAAGGAAATCTATATCTTTTAAGTCATTCATATTTACAAATATTTACCAACATAGTTTTTATGTAAACAATTGGGTTTGTTTCAAACTAAACTATGGTTTTGAGTTAGTATTAGGATATCTCGGCAATCACGTTCAATCCCAACATATTAGCTATGTGATTGAAATCACATTGAAGACTTGATATCGTAATGATTGTGTACATCTCTCTGTTTAGGCAACTAGCTCCGTTATATATATGTATCACTCTCTTCTTTGCTTAATGACACGGACATATTCAGCAACTCTTTTGATACCCAGATTTCTATATGGTATCAGAGCTTGAACCAAAATTCTAAATTTTCTTTTCCAATTTTTTTGCTTTCGACTCGACAATGAACAACGGTGTTCCAACCGTGACGAACCCGAACACGACAACCACGACGATGGAAGTCCGTAGGACTATTTCTCCTTACAATCTGATAGCAGCCGACAATTCCGGTGCTGTGATTTCACACCCCTTGCTGAAAGGCACAAACTATGATGAATGGGCGTGTGGGATGAAGACAGAGTTGTCTTCGCGAAAGAAGTTTGGTTTTTTGGATGGATCGATCAAATGACCTGAAGAAGGATTTCTGGATCTCGAAGATTGGTGGACGATTCAGGTGCTTCTGGTGTTTTGGATCAAAATGAGTATTGATCCAGTGCTGCGTTCCAATATCTCTTATCGTGATGTAGCGTAGGATCTCTGGGATCATCTCAAGAAGCGTTTTTCGGTGACAAATGGGCCACGAATTCAACAAATTAAAGCGGAGCTTGCGTCCTGCAAACAAAGAGGTCTTGCCATTGAGACTTACTTTGGCAAACTAACTCGCATATGGGATAGTATGGCAACATACAGACCATTGCGTTTGTGCAAATGCGGGAAGTGTGAATGTGATCTCAGCACAATTCAGGAACAAGATTGTGAAGAAGACAAAGTACATCAGTTTTTGTTTGGCCTCGACGACAACATCTTTCGAACAGTTTGATCAAGTCTTGTGTCCCGTATTCCAGTTCAGCCACTGGAGGAAGTCTACAACATTGTTCGCCAAGAAGAAGATCTGGTTCGTAGACACAAAAAGTGTGGAAGAACAGCATGATGTTACTGCATTTGCAGCTCAACTGCGTAAAGAGGAGAAAGACAAAGGTTTTATGTGCAAACATTGTAATCGCTCTGGTCATGCATCCGACAGTTGTTACGCTGTGATTGGGTATCCAGAGTGGTGGGGAGACAGACCCATATCGTGGCCGTGGGGGAACTAATGTATTTTCAAGCAATGGCAGAGGTCGTGGTGTTTTCTATGCCAACACGGTACATGTCTCAGCTTTGGTATCCACAGAGCATGCGAACTACGTCCTCACAAACAAAGATCGTGATGGCGCTTCTGGTTTGACTGACGAGCAGTGGTATGGTATAATGAATTTGCTGAACGCAGGCAAAGGTTTCACCTCCAACAATGAACGTCTTTCTGGTAAACACTCATTTCCTTCCTGGATTTTAGATACAGGTGCATCTCACCATTTGATTGGACGTCTAGAGATTCTGACTGATTTGAAAGAAATGTCACCAGTTATGATTATATTGGCTGATGGTAGAGAACGTATATCTGTGTTAGAGGGAACAGTTGTGCTTGGTTCTGGTTTGATATTGCGTTCAGTATTCTTCGCTGAGGGTTTTACTTCGGATTTGATATATGTGGGATAATTGATGGATGAAAATCATTGCGTTGTTCAAATGGCTGATCACAACCTGGTTGTGCAGGACCGCACTTCGAGGATGGTGATTGGAGCGGGTAAGCGTGAATCAGGGACTTTTCACTTTCGGAGCACGGAGGTAGCCGGTTCAGTAGTGAACAGTCCAAGGAGTCTTACGACTTGTGGCACAATCGAATGGGTCATGCTTCTGCGAAAGTTGTTGGTCAACTTCCTGATGTTTCTGTTGTTGTTTCTTCTGAGCATTTGAATAAAGCGTGCAATGTATGTCTCCGCGCTAAGCAAACACACGCTCCTTTTCCAAACAGTCTGAATAAAATGGATGTACACAATGCTTTCCTTCATGGAATTGGATAGCAGCTCTGCGAGTTGTCCGCTTCTTGAAAGGAACGGTTGGGCAAGGTATTTTGCTTCGAAGTGACTCTGATTTGAGGTTTAATGGTTGGTGCGATGCAGATTGGGCGAGCTGTCCCATCACGAGAAAGTCAGTTACGGGATATTTTGTTCAACTTGGTACTTCTCCAATATCCTGGAAAACAATCAAACAAAAAACAGTGAGCCTCTCCTCAGCCGAAGCAGAATATAGGGCGCTGCATTTTCTCACACAAGAACTCACATGGCTCAAACGGGTTTTGATCAGTCTTGGCGGATCACATGATCTATCCATGCTTGTTCATTGTGACAGCAAATCGGCGATTCACATTGCAACAAATCTCGTATTTCACGAAAGGACAAAACATGTTGAGACAGACTGCCATTATGTCCGAGATGAGGTTACAGCAGGTGAAATTTTGCTATCTCATGTTGCATCAAAGGGTCAGCTGGCAGATATATTTACTAAACCTCTTGGTGCAACAGTCTTCTATAATTTTCGATCCAAGTTGGGCATCCGAAATCTGCATATACTCCACCTTGAGGGGGGATATTAGGATATCTCGGCAATCACGTTCAATCCCAACATATTAGCGATGTGATTGAAATCACATTGAAGACTTGATTTTGTATTGATTGTGTACATCTCTCTGTTTAGGCAACTAGCTCCGTTAGATATATGTATCACTCTCTTCTTTGCTTAATGACACGAACATATTCAGCAACTCTTTTGATACCCAGATTTCTATAGTTAGGCTAGATATGTAAAAGTTTTTTTTATGTACAATTGAAATAAAAGTTACTTTATAAAAATATTTGTTAAAAGAAGTCGAAAAATATTTATTATTTTGTAACTAAATACAAAAAAAAAAATCAAATTGAATCATAATTAAATTTAGTATTATGCAAATATATTTAATATTATTCAAGTGATTTTTTTTCTTTAAGAAAATTGAATCACAAATGATTATAAACATAACAAAATATAAATCAATAATTCTATAAACAAAAGTACTTTGACTAGATTATGATGCGAACAAAACATAAACGAACCAAAAATCGAAATATTTTTTTTAAATAGACCAATGCATATTTGATTTTTCTATTCCAAACTTATAATTCTAATTCATTAAAAAATTATTACAAAAACAGTTTGATTAGATTTTAAAATATAAACGAACTAAAAATCGACTATTTTTTTCAACAAGCCGACATATATTTGATTTTTTTCTATTCTAAACATATATTTCTAATTTATCAAAATTCTATCGAAAAAAAATTATAAACAATTTTGATTAGAGTTCAAAACTAATTATAAATAATCAAAACCCGACATTTGTTTTTAACCAACACGTATTTGGTTCTTTTTATTATAAAAACGTATATTTTTAATTATTCAAAATTCTATTTTAAGTAAAAAATTGTAAAATTTGGAATGAAATCTAAAAAGTACTAAAGTAAATAAATTAAATAACAAAATCATTTTAATATACATAACTATACGAAGACCTCTAACTAACTAATATTATGTATGCATTTTAATAGGATAATGAAAATTGTATCTAGATATTTGACATGACAAGTGTAACTATAAAACCCACACAAATCTTTTGCTCTTCTTCACTTCTTACACAATGGCTTACACTTCTGTCCTTGCAGCCATAATCTTCAGGTACTATAGTTGATTGTTCAGGTTACTATAGATGATTGTTTAGGTTTCTTGTTTATGTTATGAGATTAAATAGGACAAACGGATTTAGATGTGATCCCATATGATCTAGCCGTCTCCTAAAGACACAACATGCATGCTTCGATTTGAACATAATTATTTACTTCGTTTAATTGATAGATTTTTCAATTCTTATATTTGTGTTAGAACGGTACGTTAAAGTTTTACACAATACGACTGCATTGTTTCTTGACAAATGGATTATATAATAAAGGGTCTGATTGTTTGGGTTTCTTGGTGTCACTAGGTTGAACGCAATCTTGGAAAAGTTTGGAAACGCAGAAGAGATGAATGAGACTGCAAACAAAGGATTTTCTCTTCCAATGGAGCTTTTACTTGTAATACTATCTCGCCTATCACTGAGAGACAACGTTCGTGCTTCTTCTGTTTGCAAGGCATGGCATGAAGCTGTTGTTTCGGTTCGGCCTCATTCTCCCTGGCTTGTGTATCTTAACACTACTCCAACTGGCTTCTCATATGGGTTTTACGATCCAACGGAGAAGAAAAAAACCAAATCGATGAAGCTACCCAATGAACCCATTTACGCAAGCCTCTATTACTCCAAAGATGGGTGGTTACTACTAAGGGTAAAATACCATAGAGCTGATCCCGCTAAATTAGTCTTCTTCAATCCATTTACTCAGGCGCACATAATTCTGCCATCAATTGAAACCTCTGGAGCTGACTTCGCTTTCTCTTGTGCTCCTACAAACGAGAGCTGTGTGGTGTGTTGCATTGAAAATCGCGCAATATATCGTTTTCTCATCCACATTTGGTACCACGGTGCAGCTGAATGGGTCACCGAGCAGTTGCATGAACCATTAATTTCAAGATTTCGTGGAAGAAACAATATCATATTCTCTGATGGTTGTTTTTGGCTTGAGGATCGGCATGGTCGACTAATGTTATTCGATCCAGTTGCACGTACGTGGGACACTCTTAGTGTACCACAACCGAAGGTACTCCCCTTTCACATGTGTACTACAGAATACAAAGGAAACATCTTTTTGGTTACGGTCGTCTCTGAGAGTAACCAGACGCGACTCGTCTTGTTTCGACTTGACCGGTCCAGGTTGGTTTGGGAAAAGATGGAAACATTCGATGGTTTGTCCATCTTCGTCAGCAATGAATCAAGCATTGTCACAAATGGGCTCGCTGGAGATATGAGTAACATTGTGCATGTGTGGGATTCTCGTTTACACCCGTACCGTCTGTCCAAATTCTCGTTGTGTACAGGAAGTTTCCTTACGAACCAAGACGACCCTGGTGTTGAATCTTCAACCATCAGTGAGGTACTGCATTCTGCCGCCTGGATCGAGCCGCCCCATAGATCTTGACGGTAATGAGGTTATGCATTTTGGCGCCTGGGTCGAGCCGCCCCAAGATATCCATTATAGAGCCCAAATAGGCAAAATTAACTCATCTAAGTTTCTGAGTTTTGAGATTTAAGTTTTCAGAATAATATTTTTACCTTATCAATTATGATTGTATGATGATAGCTTATTGGCTTCTGCAAAAGAAAGAAAATACAAAAGACGGAAAAATGATATATGAGAAACAAAGCAATTTATCTTTTATTTTTCAAAATGATGAAAGCATATTCAGCTTTTAGATAACTACTTAAGCAATGTCAGACTCTCTACATTCAGATATAGAATCAGACTTCAGCAGATTCAGCCATAAATTCTGCTCATTTACATTGGAGACAGTGAAAACACTCTTTCACTACAAGAAAACAAGTCCGTTTTTCACCAAATTTCTGACCAAGTGTTTGATAAATAATAAATGTGATGACTTATTGATCAAAATTCGACCACTATATGAATTTGATCAAAAAATGGTCGATAATTTTTGTTGAATGATAATCATCAAAATTTGGACGAAATTTTTTGACCATATTCTAAGCAACGTAATGGTCGAAAATAAATCATACTATTTAGTAATGAATTTCTGACCAAAATATGAATTTGATCACAAATTAGTAAAAAAAAATTGATGAATGAAGTTCGTCAGAATTTGGACAAAAACTTTCTGATCATTTTCTGATCAAAAATAATAATTGGTCTTACCAAAGTTTTGGTCAAAAATCGATCAAAAAAATTTAACCATTTTTTGACCATTTTTAAAATATTTAAACTTCTGACCAATTTGTGACCAAATTTAACTAATTTCATATTTTTATAATTATTGTATTAACTGATAATAAAAAATCCACAATTAATAATTACAAATACATATAAAATATATTAGTCCAAAGAAAATAATATTTTTGTTTGAAACACATTACAATGATTTAATCATGGTAACATAATGAAAACACAAATTTATTCTGACTGAGATGAAGATGAATACTCTGATGATGCTGACTCGTAAGGTTTTTCAAATTCTCCAATCTCTTCTTCTGAATCTTCTATCATATCGTCTGTTACTAAATTTTGTAAATCAACCAAAGATGTGTCCTCGACGGAATGATCAGCTAAGCTTTGGAAACCAATCGATGTTTGTTGCAATGGATCATTTGGTACGACTCCAAGAACTCTTCCTCAAGGGGTTATTTGAGTAAATGTGATCCAAGGGCCCTGTTTTCGTGTGACACGGGGATAATGTATGTAGCACACCTGATCAGTTTGTGATGCTAGAATGAAAGGATCATATTTGTTCAGTCTTCGACCTGAATGAACTGATGTTACACCAAATTTATCATGTCGAACGCCTCTTCTGATTGTAGGATCATACCAATCACACCGAAAAACAATGCATTTCAAGTTGATAACGCCAGGATACTCTATTTCCAAGATCTCTTTAAGAACACCATAATAATCTGTCAGACCTGCTCGTACGAATATTCAATGGTTAACGGTTGTTCTAGTAGTACCTTCCCGGAAATTTTTAAATGAATATCCCCGTGTACAGTACTTCGGCGAACACATTGCACGTGAAAGTGGTCCCCCAACCAATTCTTTAAACCATGTTGGAAATACTTCACCTCGTGCAGAACCAGAAGAAACCTGGCCAAAACTTGTATTAATACAAATACAAGTGTATATATATATATATATATATATATATATATATATATATATATATGTTTGCATCCTTTACAAATATAATTAGCCTTCAAATTTAATTAGCATTATAAATGTTATTGAAACTCACATAATATTTTAGCCAATCTGCGAACAGCTTTTCATATGCTTCCTTAATTTCGTCTTCAATCAAATGCGGATATCCTTGCTTAAGTATGTGAAGAAATTTGCTGAAATTATTCAAAAGTAAACACAATTAGTTACAATTAAGTAAAACATGATAGTTGCTAAAATTTATTATACACACCTTTTGTATGGTAACACTTCATCGCAGTTATGAAGAATACATCTATGCAAGTGAGTGAACTCCTGATCTGTTAGCCAAGTCTTCTTACGTTTTCCACTAAGTTTACCCACTTGTGCAAACACATCAGGTACAATAGTGGGGTAAATAGGTTTTTCACCTCTATCATCATTGCGACTAGGCTTACGAGCCTTTGTTTGTATGTTGGGTGCAAAGTAGTAGGTCGAGAAGTTTGATGTCTCTTCATTAATACTTTGAGCCACTATAGAACCTTCAATTTTTTTTTAAATTCTTAACCTTCTTTTTAAGATGAAACATCAAGTGTTCGAATGGATACATCCACCTGTATTGCACAGGTCCTCCTAGCGCAGCTTCTCGAGGGAGATGAATAGGAAGATGCTCCATCACATCAAAAAAAGACGGTGTAAATATCTTTTCTAAGTTGCAAAGGAGTACATGTATATTACTCTCCAACTGTTGAATACCATCAACTGTAAATGATCTTGAACATAGGTCACAGAAGAATGCACTAATCCTTGCATAAGTCATAACAAAATCCCATAAAAAATCCAATAATATATGTAAAGTAATAATGTAATATGTCATGTATAATCCATGCATAAGTCACAGCAGAATCCCATAAACAATCAAATAATATATGTAGAGTAATAATGTAATATGTCTGTATATTGAATTTGTACAATATATATAAAAGATTACTCTTACCTGCAACTGCTTCATGCACGTTTGTTGGAAGAAGCCCAGCAAATGCAAACGGAAGAAGGCGTTGCATGAATACATGACAACCATGGCTTTTCATCCCAGATAACTTGCCATCTTCACCGTCTACGCAGTTTCGAAGATTAGATGCATAACCATCAGGGAATTTAACACTGTGGATAATCCATTGGAAAAAATAATCCTTCGCATTTGCATCTAATCTGAATACAAGTATTGGACCTTTACCGTTAGCCATCACATGTAACTCCTCCCGTGCACATAGATCAGGTAAGTCTAATCTAGACTTCAAGTTATATTTTGTCTTCCCTTTGACATTTAAAATAGTATTCATAATGTTGTCGAAGAAGTTCTTCTCAATGTGCATCACATTAAGATTATGTCTCAGAAGATGATCTTTTCAATAGGACAAATCCCAAAATATACTATGCTTGTGCCAATTATGATATTCACCATATCTGTTATGTTGAACATGCCCATATCCACCGCAATATGTAGTCTTATCTGCATCAAAATCTCTCAATTGCATTTGTATATGGTGGCCATCTAACTCAGGAGGTGGACTATCACGAACGACTCTCTTCTTTTTAAATAATGTCTTGCTTCAACGATAAGGATGGTTGCTCGGTAGAAAACGTCTATGACAATCAAACCAACACGATTTTCGCCCATGTTTAAACTGGAATGCATCAGTGTAATCCTGACAATATGGACATGATAACCTTACATGCGTTGTCCATCCAGATAACATGCCATATGCTGGAAAATCACTAATCGTCCACATAAGCACCGCATGCATTCGAAAATTTTGTCGACATGAAACATCGTAAGCTGAAACACCATGATCCCACAACTCTTTCAATTCATGAATTAAAAGCTGCAAGAACACATCAATAGATCGCTTTGGATGCTCTGGACCAGGAACCAATATGCTCAAGAATAGAAACTCTCTTTTCATGCACAATGATGGCGGCAAATTATAAGGTGTAATGATAACTAGCCACAATGAATACTGTCTACCATGCTTCCCAAAAGGATTGAAGCCATCTGTGCATAATCCAAGGTAGACATTCCTTTTTTCATCAACAAATCGCGGGTACACAGACTGAAAATGTTTTCATGCTTGTGCATCCGACGGATGGGCAATTTTACCATTATAAGAATGCTTTGCATGCCATCTCATAGGCCCAGCCGTCCTTTCAAATTGATATAATCTTCTAACTCGTTCAGTTAAAGGCAAATATCATATATATCATGGTTTTATGGTTTTTAACCATGTTATAATTCTTTTTATTGAGTTTTTTTGGTCTTTTTAGAGTCCTAGTAGAGTCTTTGCAGGTCATAGCATGTCTGGAGCATAATTGGAGATATTGAAACTTTTTGGAGCATTGTAAGTTGAAGCCACGAAGTGTCCAGCTCGGAGAAGAAAATTATGCATTTGGGTGACGCTCGTCACCACCTATGGTGACGCTCATCACCCACAAAAGAAGGAGTGTGGCTGGTTTATTAAAAATATGAAGATTATTTGCAGAATTAGCCCAGAAGTTTTAGTATTTGCCAAAAGGCCCCAGATCGTGTTTTACCTTTTATATTAGGTTTTTCAGCCATTCTTTTGGCAGAGATCTTGTATCTTATTCTTTTTGAGAGCTTGAGAGAGAGATTTGTAGCAGAGCTTTTGGAGAGACAAATCAGACTCCTTCAGAGCAGATTTGGAACTCTTTTATTTCTATTTCATATTTTTTTATGCAATCTATTTTATTCATGATGTTTTCTCAATTCACCATGTCTGAGTAGTTTGTTAGTTAAGTTAGGGCTTTTCAAAGGTTGAAGAAGAGTTTGTAGAATTGCTAAACTATTAGGAAAACCCTTTGGTTCTTCATATGTGCTTGCATTCATATCGATTTCTTAGACACATCATTTGGATTTCGAAACCCTAGGTTGTTTGATAGATGTGAGAACATTATTAATCACCTGAACTAATATTAGATGAGCAAAACCCCCTAGTGCAAAAAGACTTGGCTTAGGAATTTTGTGAACAATTGAACCTGATCATTACTACATGTTTAGATTGTTAGGATTTGCAAAAAGATTTGAAACTCTGTGATTTAGACATAGTTAACTTCTGCAATGAAAATTGATTAGTTATATCTTTGTGATTCATGTTCAAGATGGTTTTAATTCATTCATGATTGCATGCATTCTACCCTCTCAGATTCAACTTGCGAATTGTCCTGACTTAATGCTTTTAGCTTTTTGAATTTTAAGAACAAGCATAAAATGCCCACTTGCCTTTATTTTACGGTTTCACTTATTGCTTAGCTTAATCTAAATCTACAAATCGCTAGTGTAGTTTACATACTCCCTTGGGATTCGATAACCCCTTATACTACGACTGCTTTGCTGTGCACTTGCAGTAGTTTTTATTTGGATAAAACTTGAGCCCTATCAAGTTTTTGGCGCCGTTTTCGGGGAGTAATAGCTGCCTATCGATTTTTAGTATTAGGATTTTGTCTAAGTTTATTTTGTTTACTAACTTTCTGCTACTTTTCTTTGTGCTGGTTTCAGGTGTATGCCTAATCGCAGTACCATAAGCAAAAAAGAGAAGGAGCTTTTGACCTTAGGCATTGACGAGCTAGCTAAGTTGGAGAGGACCATCAGGAAAGCTAAGAAGCAATCAACAATGGTTAATCCACTGATCTTGGTTGAAGATGCAGAAGGTCACTTGGTTGACAGAGATGGAAACAGGAGGAATGAAGAAGGGCATAGAATTGATCAAGAGGGGAATGTCATAGTTGAACAAGCGGTTCAACCAATGGCACAAGACGCTGGAGCTCCTGTTGCTGCTAACAACGCTGTTGGGCATTTTGTTCAGAGGACTCTAGGAGATTATAACAGACCTGATCAGTTCTATGCCAACAGAGCTGCAATCCGCCCTCCTATTTTCCAGAGGAATGATTTTGAGCTCAAGCCTGCATATTATCAGCTTGTGGGTCAGCATCCATTCCATGGCTTACCTCATGAGCATCCTATGGATCACATTGAGAGGTTTGAGGATTTAGCTTCAAGTGTCAAAGCTAATGGTATTAGCAATGACTTTCTGTTCTGCAAGTTGGTCCCATACTAACTTGGAGGAGATGCTGCTTACTGGCCGAAACAACTGGAGCCTGGCTCATTAACAACTTGGGAGGACACTAAGAATGCCTTTCTGAACAGTTTCTCTGATTATGCTAGATCAGAGGACCTGAGGACAAAAATTGCATCATTCTCTCAAGGTCCTACTGAAGCTTTTAAGGCTTCTTGGTTGAGGTTCAAGTCTCATCAAAGGGAATGTCCTTATCATGGCTTTAATCAGGTGCAACTGCTTGGTATCTTCTTCTGAGGCATTGACTGAAGATATCAGATGGCGCTGGATGCAGCTAGTGCTGAAAACTTCAACACCAACAGACCAGAAGAAGCAATCAGATTGATTGAAAACTTGGCCTGCAGCAACAACACCAAGAATGCAGATTTTCAGATGATGAAACAAGCTGGTTTGGATGATGGGAATCAGATTGCTGAAGTTAAGGCAAAGTTGGACAATATGCACAACCTTTTGGTGGGAAAGAAATCAGTCCAATTTGCTGCAGATGTGGACACTTTCAAAATTCTGAAGAGTTTGAGCAAAAGGATGTTAACTTCATCAATGAAGGTTTTCAGAACCAAATGTTTGGAAATCAACAGTGGAACAGAGGTTACAATGGCAACAATCAGAAGAGCATCTTTCCAGGAAACCAGAATGCAACTGGTTATACTCCAATGCCACAGTTCCAGAAGACTAAAGTTGAGAAACCTTACCAAAACAGCAGAAATTATGGTTCTTCTTCCTACCAAACTGCACCTCCACAAGACACTAAGATGGAAGCTATGCTGGAGCAGATACTTGAAGGACAGCAGATGATGAAAGTGAACTTCAATGGAAAGCTAGATTCGCTGTACTAAGACCTGAATGGGAAAATTGAGAGTCTGAACTCTCATATGAAGAAGCTAGATGTTCAGGTTGCTCAAACTGCAGGAGCTGTTCAAAGGCAAGAGAGATTCCTTCCTGGAAGGACTGATATCAATCTCAAGCACCAAGTTAATGCCATCACAGTCATGAGTGAAAAAGAGCTTGAAACAGTGCAGAAAAAGAGGCTAAGTGCAGAGCAAATCGTGCAACTGATGGAGTTTGAAGATGAAAATTTTGCAGTCTCTGAGTCCAGTGACGAGCGTCACCAAGGGGGGGGGTGTTGCTCGTCACCCACTTTACACAAACCCGACGCTCTAGGATCATCATAGGTCAGTGACGAGCGTCACCCCCCTGGTGATGATCGTCACCAACCCCAGAATGAAGCTAATTCGCCTGTAAGTGCAGATTATGGCAAGGAACAAGCTTATAAACCCAAAAACACCTTTCCCCAAGCATCCTAGAAAGTCTAAACATGAGATAGAAGAAGCCAGATGCAAAGCTATGATAGACAAGCTGATGCTTGAGATCCCTCTTGTTGATGCAGTCAACCTTTCACCAGCTCTAAGAAGGTATGTAAAGAGAATGGTTGTGAATGGTGTAAGTTCTGAGGAAGGAGCATTTCTTACCAGAGACATCAGTGCAATCCTCTTGGGTACAGTTCCAAAGAAGAAGAAGAAGGTGCCTGTTTCTGAACAAGTCAGCTCCATCATTTAAAGCAGAATTCAAGAGAAGCTTTCTGATCCTGGAAACTTTGTGCTTGATTGCTTAATCTCAGCAGGACGTTTTCCCCACTCTCTATGTGATCAAGGGTCAAGCATTAACCTGATGCCTTCCTCTGTTGCTGCTAGACTTGGAATGACTGATTTCAAGCCAGTTGGGATCTCTCTCATTCTAGCAGATCGATCTATAAGAATCTCATAAGGCATCTTAGAGGATGTTCTTGTTAACATTGAAGGCTGCATAATTCCTACAGATTTTGTGGTTTTGAAATATGCTGAAGAACCTAAAGATCCTCTTATTCTTGGAAGATCATTCTTGGCTACTGCTGGCGCCATTATTGATGTGAAACAGGAGAACATAGAGCTTGATTTGGGTGATGTTGTCATAAACTTTGACATGGATAAGTTAAGAGGGAATTCTACCATTGATGGTCAGACCTTTTCTGTAAGGACTTCTAGAGATGAAGAGCAAGTCATGGAACATTCAAAAGACATTACTGCTGGCTATGTCACTGAATTTGATACAAGTGGGCAGGTGAACAAGATGGTTGTTCAAGAGGTAATATCTGAAACTTCTGCCAAAGCTGTTGGGTTTGAGGATTGTAGTGAGGATCATATCATCATGACTAGGCTTGAAGAAGAGGTTCTCATCAATGCCAAATTGCTAGAGGAGGACGAGTTTGTGATGGAAGCAAGACTTGCATAGCTGAACTGCAGGAAAACTGCAAAAACTTGAACTGCAGGGTCAGTGACGACCGTCGCTGAACTGGTAATGCTCGTCACCAACCTGCACACAAAGGATCAACTTGATCTTACAGCTACAAGTCTATATGATGTTGCCAAACCGAAAATTCAACATTCCACAACCCAGAAATTTGCAATTAAACAAAGGAATGCACTTCCTGGAACCAGTTCCAACCCTCCTAATCTCATCAATAAGAATTAAAAAGATGCAAAAGCTGTTTCACACCTATGCAAGCAACGAGATTCTCGTAGAATGCTTGGTGTTTCTTTTGATGATTCTGCAGGAAAACGAAGTGTATCACCCATAGTCAAGACCCACCCTGCTGATGTTCCTCACTTCCTTGGAAGAGTTCATGCATCTACTGCCTATAAACCACCATGGATGAGGAGACACTCTTCTCCAAGGCATTCAATGCCACCTTCTGTTCCACCAGCTGTCTGAGCAGCATTCAAAGTCGAGCTAATGACTTTAAACAAGCGCTTAGTGGGAGGCAACCCACTGGTAAGTTTTCTTTTTCATGTACTTAGTTTAGTTTTCTATTACATAGCTAAAAAAAACCAAAAATATGAGAAAAACCGAAAAAAAAAAAAAAATAAGAGTCAGTTTGTTCAGTTTGCTTGGATGATGTCGTGTAAACTAGTTGAACCACGCATTATGCTTCGTTTGGATGTTTTGATTGTGGTTTGAGTGCTCTTACAGTATTACTTCGGAGTACACATGATGGCATAACATATCCAACATGGCGATTTTTGGAGTATCAGACGCGATGATGCTCGTCACCAAGCTGGTGACGCTCATCACCCGTCACTTGGCGAGGTACCACTTTTCTGACACGGTTTTACAAGTTCTCCTGCTTCTTTTTGACCAACTCTTGGCTTAATAACGCTGGAGACAGTGTTGTTTAAGTCTGGGGGAGGTGGTTACTGACGTTGTGTGCTTTGTGTTTGATTTATAGAGTCTTAAAGTTGAGTCAAAAACCTGTTTTTATAGAGTCAAAATTTTGAAACTGTCAATTTTTCTTGGAACTAACCATATGATGTTTATGCTTATAAGAACCATTATCACAATAGCTGATTACAAGTCTTACTAAGTTGAAAGTCATAGGTAGATCAGTCTAACAATGAAGGTTTAGGTCCTTAGAGAATCTGAAAAATTTGATGTTAGCTCCACCTTAATGAACTTTAAACTTCTTATCTTGGGGCTTGATTCTCATTGATTTTGATTCTCTCTTTCAACACTGACAAGTATGTTTAGATGCAGTCTCTCTTTGATCTTCCCTGATGCAATTTTTAAAAGTTTTGAGTCAAAAAAATGGTGCATTCATAACCATGTCTCCTCACAAGGAACAACAGTAATGAACACACTCAAGAACCTGACTCTTCACAAGAAACACAAGTATTGAGTAGCATCATATCTTAGACTGTAAAAAATGAGAAAAGAGTTGAAAAATCGAAAAAAAATCAGAAAGAAAAAGCTCAAGGGAAGAGAAAATAGGAGAGCTGTGTTGAGATTGCTTTGTTCAGTTGTTTAAAAAAGGAAAAGAATTTGTAAGTGATTGAGATGATAAAACCTTGATGAGATATCACACTTAGATAAAAGTAAGGAGTTAGCAGCTGAGATTTCAGATTTTTTGATGGGATTTGGATTGGATTTGAGAGATTTGCTAAGCTTGTGATGATTAGACTAAAATTTTATCTTGTGTTGATTTTATGGTATGTGGATTCGAAAGTGTTAATCAATGTGGTGTTCCTGATGTTTACTTGACTGTTACTTGTTTTCAAACCTCGACTATGTTCTCTGTCTGATGTTTGCTTGAGGGAAAGCAAAACCTAAGTCTGGGGGAGTTGATATATCATGGTTTTCATGGTTTTTAACCATGTTATAAGTCCTTTTTATTGAGTCTTTTTGGTCTTTTTAGAATCCTAGTAGAGTCTTTGCAGGTTATAGCATGAATGGAGCATAATTGGAGATATTGAAGCATTTTGGAGCATTGCAAGTTTAAGCCACGAAGTGTCCAGCTCAGAGAAGAAAAGTATGCATTTGGGTGACGCTCGTCACCACCTAAGGTGACGCTCGTCACCCACAAAGGAAGGAGAGTGGCTGGTTTATTAAAAGTATGAAGATTATTTGCAGAATTGGCCCAGAAGTTCCAGTATTTGCAAAAAGGCCTCAGGTCGTGTTTTACCTTGTATATTAGGTTTTTCAGTCATTCTTTTGGCAGAGATCTTGTATCTTATTCTTTTTGAGGGCTTGAGAGAGACTTTTGGAGAGACAAATCAGACACCTTCAGAGCAGATTTCGAACTCCTTTATTTCTATTTTATATTTCTTTTATGCAATCTATTCTATTCATTATGTTTTCTCAATTCACCATGTCTGAGTAGTTTCTTAGTTAAGTTAGGGCTTTTCAAAGGTTGAAGAAGAGTTTGTAGAATTGCTAAACAATTAGGAAAACCCTTTGGTTCTTCATATGTGCTTGCATTCATATCGATTTCTTAGACACATCATCTAGATTTCGAAACCCTAGGTTGTTTGATAGATGTGAGAACATTATTAATCACCTGAACTAGTATTAGATGAGCAAAACCCCCTAGTGCAAAGAGATTTGGCTTAGGAGTTTTGTGAACAATTGAACCTGATCATTACAGCATGTTTAGATGGTTAGGGTTTGCAAAGAGATTTGAAACTCCGTGATTTAGACATAGTTAACTTATGCAATGAGAATTGATTAGTTATATCTTTGCGATTCATGCTCAAGACGGTTTTAATTCATTCCTGACTGCATGCATTCTACACTCTCAGATTCAACCTGCGAATTATCCTGACTTAACGCCTTTAGCTTTCTAAATTTTAAGAACAAGCATAAAACGCCCACTTGCATTTATTTTACGGTTTCACTTTACATTCATTACTTATTGCTTAGCTTAATCTAAATCTACAAATCGCTAGTGTAGTTTACATACTCCCATGGGATTCGATAACCCCTTATACTACGACTACTTTGATGTGCACTTGCAGTAGTTTTTATTTGGATAAAACCTGAGCACTATCAAAATACCACATACGTTTAAATGGGACTTTTACTCTTCCACTTGTAACCTGAAACCTCGGTTTACCACAAAATCGGCAGATCAATAAATTTGCATCATCCTTCCAGTAAATCATACAATTGTCGATGCAAACATCAATTATCTGATAAGGCAACCCAAGACCTTTTACCAACTTCTCTATCTCATAGAATGAAGCAAGTGACAAATTTTCTTCAAGCAAATAATCTTTCACAAAATCTGCTATTGCATCAACACAATCTTCAGGCAAATTCCAATCCGTCTTTACATTCATCATCCTAGTTGCAGCTGATAATGGTGAATGACCTATTTTACAACCTGCATATATTGGTTGTTTTGCCGCATCTAACATATCAAAAAAATTTCTTGCTTCTAAATTTGGTTCTTTTTCTGCATTTCTAGATTCCATAAAAGACGGAATATTTTCTCGATACGCATCTCTCACCATCACAGTAGTAGCTATATATTCTCTATCCACACTACAATGTTATGACATATCTGCACCATTCTGACTAGTACTAGGCAAAGTAGTTGAATCTTCTCCATGTGAAAACCATATAAATAGTTTGGCCTAAATCCTTTCCGTACAAGTGATCCCACATTTCTTGTACCATAATAAAATGTTCATTTTTGCTGCGACTACAAGGAGAGAACATCTTACCAGTTTGTACGGAAATCTCTTAATTTGTGGCAAATTGCATGAAATTAGTAAGACCTTCTCAAAATTCTTGGGTGACTTCTCCTGTTTCTGGATTACGGTGTTTATACATCCATTCTCTTGGATGGAAAAAATTTGAAGACATTTTTTTTCGAATTTGTTTCATTTTCTTCTCTTTACATCTGAAAAAAAACCAGAGCGCACTGAAGGTTTTGTGAAAGAGAGAGATGAAATTTTTAGATAGACATAAATTTTTACCTGCTTTTAATAAGTTAGTCATATTTTTAATTAGATTTTTCATATTTTTGTATCTGCTCTCAACAACCACATATTTATTATCTATTCTTTTTTTTTCAACATTTCTTATCTAAACCTAATATACTCTCTTGTTGCCAAAAAATTAAAAATCTTCTTTCTCGTCTTCTTCCTCTTGGCGGCAACAATTCTTCTCTCTCGTCTTCTTCCTCTTAACACCAACGATTCTCCTTTCTTGTCTCTCGCCGATCAATCCTCATTTCTCGTCTCTCGCCGATCCATTCTCCTTTCTCATCTCAGACGCCGTATTATACTCACCACTCTGTTTTCAACCATTCAACCATTACATACTCTGTTTTCTACTAGCCTTCATATCAGAGATGTCTGAAGATATCACGCCAGATTGATGCAGAGAAGTTTTCAAATTTTTGCATATCATCAATCTGGCGGAATTCAACCTTGAATCTTAGGCTCAATGCGGTGTCCACTGAGTAGTCCTTTGAAAAAATAAAAATTATCGCAACTGTTCTGATTCAGATGGAGACATCTCTCCCTCTCTTGCCATATCTTCAGACATCTCTGACATGAAGGCTAGTAGAAAACAGAGTATGTAATGGTTGAATGATTAAAAACAGAGTGGTGAGTATAATATGGCGTCTGAGATGAGAAAGGAGAATGGATCGGCAAGAGATGAGAAAGGAGGATTGATCAGCGAGAGACAAGAAAGGAGAATTGTTGGCGTTAAGAGGAAGAAGACGAGAGAGAAGAACTGTTGCCGTCAAGAAGAAGAAGACGAGAAAGAAGATTTTTAATTTTTTGGCAACAAAAGAGTATATTAGGTTTAGATAAGAAAGGTTGAAAAAAAAAAGAAAGAAAAATAGATTATAAATATGTGATTGTTGAGAGCAGATACAAAAATATGAAAAATCTAATTAAAAATATGACTAACTTATTAAAAGCAGGTAAAAATTTATGTCTATCTAAAAATTTCATCTCTCTCTTTCACAAAACCTTCAGTGCGCTCTGGTTTTTTTTCAGATGTAAAGAGAAGAAAATGAAACAAATTCGAAAAAAAATGTCTTCAAATTTTTTCCATCCAAGAGAATGGATGTATAAACACTGTAATCCAGAAACAGGAGAAGTCACCCAAGAATTTTGAGAAGGTCTTACTAATTTCATGCAATTTGCCACAAATCAAGAGATTTCCGTACAAACTGGTAAGACGTTCTCTCCTTGTAGTCGCAGCAAAAATGAACATTTTATTATGGTAGAAGAAATGTGGGATCACTTGTACGGAAAGGATTTAGGCCAAACTATTTATATGGTATTCACATGGAGAAGATTCAACTACTTTGCCTAGTACTAGTCAGAATGGTGCAGATATGTCATAACATTGTAGTGTGGATAGAGAATATATAGCTACTACTGTGATGGTGAGAGATGCGTATCGAGAAAATATTCCGTCTTTTATGGAATCTAGAAATGCAGAAAAAGAACCAAATTTAGAAGCAAAAATTTTTTTTGATATGTTAGATACAGCAAAACAACCAATATATGAATAGGTCATTCACCATTATCAGCTGCAACTAGGATGATGAATATAAAGACGGATTGGAATTTGCATGAAGATTTTGTTGATGCAATAGCAGATTTTGTGAAAGATTATTTGTCTGAAGAAAATTTGTCTCCTGCTTCATTCTATGAGATAGAGTAGTTGGTAAAAGGTTTTGGGTTGCCTTATCAGATGATTGATGTTTGCATCAACAATTGTATGATTTACTGGAAGGATGATGCAAATTTGTTGATCTGCCGATTTTGTGGTAAACCAAGGTTTCAAGTTACAGGTGGAAGAGTAAAAGTCCCGTTTAAATGTATGTGGTATTTACCTTTAACTGAACGACTTAGAAGATTATATCAATTTGAAAGGACGGCTGGGCATATGAGATGGCATGCAGAGCATTCTTCTAATGGTGACATTGCCCATCCTTCGGATGCACAAGCATGGAAACATTTTCAGTCTGTGTACCCGCGATTTGTTGATGAAAAAAGGAATGTCTACCTTGGATTATACACTGATGACTTCAATCCTTTCGGGAAGCATGGTAGACAGTATTCATTATGGCTAGTTATCATTACACCTTATAATTTGCCGCCATCATTGTGCATGAAAAGAGAGTTTCTATTCCTGAGCATATTGGTTCCTGGTCCAGAGCATCCAAAGCGATCTATTGATGTGTTCTTGCAGCCTTTGATTCATGAATTGCAAGAGTTGTGGGATCATGGTGTTTCAGCATACGATGTTTCATGTCGACAAAATTTTTGAATGCATGCGGTGCTTATGTGGACGATTAGTGATTTTCCAGCATATGGCATGTTATCTGGATGGACAACGCATGTAAGGTTATCATGTCCATATTGTCAGGATTACACTGATGCATTCCAGTTGAAACATGGGCGAAAATCGTGTTGGTTTGATTGTCATAAACGTTTTCTACCGAGCAACAATCCTTATCGTCGAAGCAAGACATTATTTAAAAAGAAGAGAGTCATCTGTGATGGTCTACCTCCTGAGTTAGATGGCCACCATATATGAATGCAATTGAGAGATTTTGATGCAGTTGTAGGTAAGAGTAATCTTTTATATATATTGTACAAATTCAATATACAGACATATTACATTATTACTCTACATATAATATTTGATTGTTTATGGGATTCTGTTGTGACTTATGCAGGGATTATACCTGACATATTACATTATTACTTTACATATATTATTGGATTTTTTATGGGATTTTGTTATGACTTATGCAAGGATTAGTGCATTCTTCTGTGACCTATGTTCAAGATCATTTACAGTTGATGGTATTCAACAGTTGGAGAGTAATATACATGTACTCCTTTGCAACTTAGAAAATATATTTCCACCGTCTTTTTTTGATGTGATGGAGCATCTTCCTATTTATCTCCCTCGAGAAGCTGCGCTAGGAGGACCTGTGCAATACAGGTGGATGTATCCATTCGAACACTTGATGTTTCATCTTAAAAAGAAGGTTAAGAATTTAAAAAAAAATTGAAGGTTCTATAGTGGCTCAAAGTATTAATGAAGAGACATCAAACTTCTCGGCCTACTACTTTGCACCCAACATACAAACAAAGGCTCGTAAGCCTAGCCGCAATGATGATAGAGGTGAAAAACCTATTTACCCCACTATTGTACCTGATGTGTTTGCACAAGTGGGTAAACTTAGTGGAAAACGTAAGAAGACTTGGCTAACAGATCAGGAGTTCACTCACTTGCATAGATGTATTCTTCATAACTGCGATGAAGTGTTACCATACAAAAGGTGTGTATAATAAATTTTAGCAACTATCATGTTTTACTTAATTCTAACTAATTGTGTTTACTTTTGAATAATTTCAGCAAATTTCTTCACGTACTTAAGCAAGGATATCCGCATTTGACTGAAGACGAAATTCAGGAAACATATGAAAAGCAGTTCGCAGATTGGCTAAAATATTATGTGAGTTTCAATAATATTTATAATGCTAATTATATTTGTAAAGGATGCAAACATATATATCTATATATACACTTGTATTTGTATTAATACAAGTTTTGGCCAGGTTTCTTCTGGTTCTGCACAAGGTGAAGTATTTCCAACATGGTTTGAAGAATTGGTTAGGGGACCACTTTCACGTGCAATGTGTTCGCCGATGTACTATACACAGGGATATTCATTTAAAAGTTTCCGGGAATGTACTACTAGAACAACCATTAACCATGGAATATTCAGGTATTACGGATTATTATGGTATTCTAAGAGATCTTGGAAACAGAGTATCCTTACATTATCAACTTGAAATGCATTGTTTTTCGGTGTGATTGGTATGATCCTACAATCGGAAGAGGCGTTCGACATGATAAATTTGGTGTAACATCAGTTCATTCAGGTTGAAGACTGAACAGATATGATCCTTTCATTCTAGCATCACAAGCTGATCAGGTGTGCTACATATGTTATCCCCGTGTCACACGAAAACAGGACCCTTGGATCACAGTTACTCAAATAACCCCTCGAGGAAGAGTTCCTGGAGTCGTACCAAATGATCCATTGCAACAAACATCGATTGGTTTCCAAAGCTTAGCTGATCATTCCGTCGAGGACACATCTTTGGTTGATTTACAAAACTTAGTAACTGACGATATGATAGAAGATTCAGAAGAAGAGATTGGAGAATTTGAAAAACCTTAGGAGTGAGCATCATCAGAGTATTACTATGATTAAATCATTGTAATGTGTTTCAAACAAAAATATTATTTTCTTTGGACTAATATATTAATTATGGATTTTTTAGGTCATAAGTTTAAATATTTTGAAAATGGTCAAAAATGGTCAAAAAATTTTGATCATTTTTTTACCAAGACTTTGGTTAGACTAATTATTATTTTTGGTCAGAAAATGATCAGAAAGTTTTTGTCCAAATTCTGACGAACTTCATTCATCAAATTTTTTTACTAATTTGTGATCAAATTCATATTTTGGTCAGAAATTCATCACTATTTTATTTTCGACCGACCATTACTTTGCTTAGAATATGGTCAGAAAGTTTCGTCCAAATTTTGATGATTATCATTCAACAAAAATTATCGACTATTTTTTGATCAAATTTATATAGTGGTCGAAATTTGATCAATAAGTCATCACATTTATTATTTATCAAACACTTGGTCAGAAATTTGGTGAAAAACGGACCTGTTTTCTTGTAGTGACACATTTTCTCGAATACATTGGGATTTGCATCAAAATTCACCTTCGGCAAGTCCAGGAAAATCCCCTCAATAGCTGATGTGCCCTGAAAACCAAGAAAACCTTAAAGAAGTCAGCCACCAAAAGTAATTTAGCCAGAACATTCAAGAGACCAAATATCGCAATGTTGACTTACAGTGTCACCTTTGAATACAGCCATGATATCTTCGGAGTTCCACAACCTGCTGCGGTCTCCTGGCCTATCAGGTGATTCTTGGCGAACAATTTCTCGACCCATTGCCTGGAGAAACCTGAGCATATCCACCATGTTGAGTGATATTGTTAACAGTGATTTGTCAACAAGGCTTCTAAATCCAACATGTGCAGAGAAACTACAACCATCAAGCAACATTGCAACGTTGTCTTTATCCATCCTTCTAAAGAAACATGATGTCCAGAAATATATTCCTCTCGTTGTCATCAAGCCCACAACTGCTTCTTTTGAATAGACCTGAAATGTAGATCAAAGAGATTTATGATATTTTTCAGCTCCCCAAGTCGCACAAAAGTTATCCAACTCTCTATATTTCATATATCTGCAGGCGAGAAAGGTTATGATTGGAAATACAAAGAAAGAAAAAAAGAGAAGAAAAAAGAGAGGCAGAATCAGAGAATTATACTAAGAAAACAAAAGAGATGGAGAAAGGGAGGTGCTAGCTCTCTATTTAATCAAGAAGCATCTCCTGGTATCTGCACTCGCTGCTGCAAAACCCTTTCTCTCCTCTGCAACAGAGCAAGGTTAAAAAAAAACTTAGTTTTGGAAAGGAAATTCGATGAACTGACTAGAGAGAAATAAGTAAATATAGATTAATGAGCGGACCTGTATAAATAGATGTCTTGTTTGTGGTCAAGACTCTTGTTGCAGGTGTAGCAATAGCTTAGAAAATGAAAGTCCGTTCTCTTGGTCTTCACGGGTACTGGTGGCACAGCAAGAGAACAAGGAGTCCTCCGAACTTTCTTGAGCCATCCAAATCTATTCCACAGTTTTGAAAACTTCTCTGCATCAATCTTGCGGAATTCAACTTTGAATCTTAGGCTCCATGCGTTATCAGGCAATCTCACGAGATTCTTGCATTCCACAAATCTCAGCTCTTCAAGAGCAGTCAGATATGAAATGGAGGAAGGTAACTCTTTGATGGCCGTCCTGCTTAGATCCAGAGACTTTAAGCATTTCATCTTTCTCGACAAGTCTGGAAACCGCTCAAGACTTGAGCAGCCTGACAGATTCAGCGTTTCGAGATGCTTCAACTTGCAGATACTGATTGGAAGATTCACGAGGTGTCTGCTGTTTTCCAGGTCCAGTTTCTCAAGCAATACTAAGTTCTTAATCGATGGCGGTATTTCTTGTATCATACTCCCACCCAAGTACAGTTCTTTCACATTCGGTGAGATCTCCGGGAAATTCTCTAGCTTCGAGCAGCCAGAAAGATTCAAAACCTCAAGAGATTCTAGATCAACCATTGATGGAGCACTCTCCAGATTCGAACAGTCCTTCAGGTTTAGAAAAAAGAGCTTTCTAAGATTACAGATAGACTGGCTGATGCTCACCAAACTGTTGCAGCCTTCAAGATCAAGAAGCTCGAGATTCGGCGCTCTTGAAAGTCTTGGGATTTTAGTTAACTGGTAGGAGTAGCTAAGTCTCATCTTTCTAAGCTTCCCCAGACTCTGCAAAAGAGAGAAACAAACATCAGCAACACTCACGGTCTATCATATTCAGTTCGACTTGGTGGTAGTACAGTAATCTTGAACATTACCTTCTTTCCTTTCCAAAGTTTCTTTGCACAGCTATTTTGTAAGTTAAGCTCTACGAGGTTCTTTGGATCAAAACTTTGCGGCAAAGAGCTTAAAGGATAATATTCCCAGTGAAGAAGCCTTAGCTTGCTTGGCAAATATTCAAGACCCTGAGGTAAAGACACTCCATGGTTCTCTACCACTTCCGAGAAATAAATCTTTAACAATCTGAGGTTACACATTTTCTCGAATCCATCGGGATTTGCATCGAATTTCACCTTCGACATGTCCAGGAAAATCCCCTCAATAGCTGATGTGCCCTGAAAACCAAGTTAAAATTAAAATGGTCAGCCACCAAAAGTAATTGAGCCAGAACAAACCTATGAGACCAAAGATTGTCCTGATGACTTACATCGTGGCATTTAAATACATCCATGATATCTTCGGAGTTCCACAACCTGCTGCGGTCCCCTGGCCTGTCAGGTGATTCTTGGCGAACAATTTCTCGACCCGTTGCCTGGAGAAACCTGAGCATATCCACCATGTTGTGTGATATTGTTAACAGTGATTTGTCAACAAGGCTTCTAAATCCAACATGTGCAGAGAAACCACAACCATCAAGCAACATTGCAACGTCGTCTTTATCCATCCTTCTAAAGAAACATGCAATGTCCAAAAATATACTTCTTTCGTTCTCATCAAGCCCACAACAGCTTCTTTCGAATATACCTGGAATGTAGATAGGAAGGATTTTCTGAACTTGTTCTGATAACTGATCCCATGCTGCGGTTGATCTGCTACAAAATTGAAGAACTTGTGGATTTCCATTCGAAAATTTGACCAGATCAAGTGACAGTCTCCTGTAAAACTCAGGTGATAAAACACTCCGAAATGTCCCACGATCGAGAAGTAGTAGAGACTTTGAAATATCTAATGGCCTGACCTCGTAGACATGATCGATTTTACATGGTACGAAAACATGTCTATTTCTAGATGTAGTGATTACTCTGCTTCCTGGACCGAAATAGGTAAGCTTCCCCAAAAAAGTTTCAACATCTCTGAAATCATTCACATCGTCGAGAATTACGAGGACCCTTTTACGCTGAAGCCTACTCCTCAAGAAACTTGTTTTAATGTCTGACATACGTACAAGATCTGGTTCTACCTCCAAGAGTTTAGACAAAAAATCTTCCCTCACAGCATCGTGACCTTTTACCTCTACTTCTTCATGAAGGTCCTTAACGAAGACACAAGTCTCATATTGGACGGAGATTCGGCGAAAGATTTCTTCAGCAATAGCTGTTTTTCCTATACCAACCGTACCCCATATACCTATGCTCCGTACATCAGGGGACTCAATGCATAGCAGTGACAAAATCTGCTCTACTTGCACATCCATCCCAATCATATCCTCCTTATCACTGGAACACACCACCTTCAAAGCATCTCTAACAATCTCATCTATAAGTTCAGATTCGGACCTGCGAGATTAATAAAGTAGATGAGACAATCAACAAGATTCTTGATTCGAGAGGAAGACAAGAATCAAATATCAAAAGTATATAACCTTAAGTCCTTAACGATTGCAGACCAGCTTTTCATGAGAAATCATTTTAACACAAATCCTAACAAGTAATCACTGAACTGCCTCAAATTTTTCTAATCAAATTAATCCAAATTATCATTAAATAAAGGATCACGTACCTATCTGTCAATGTGTAGAAAGGCATCTGAGTTAATCTCTCCAAAGCAGCCTGCCATTTTTTTCGCTCCTCTTCGTGAAAATAGCTATCATAAACCTTGCCGTTACTGATCAAATCAGATGGTGATATACCGTAAAAGATCGGATAAACCACTCGATACTTTCTTCGCTGTTGTTCAAGAGTGTTTAAGAGGTAAGAAGAGACGTATGTGCTAGTTAAGAAAATGATCAAAACCCGACATTCTGGAGCTGCGCCCACTACATTAAAGTCTTCATGGACAGAGATTTGTCTCCGGGAGAGTGCTGCACGAAGATGGCTAATGAAATCATCGTTGCTTATGTCCCATCTCATGTAGCTGATTACGACATCATAATCGTTAGAGGCGATCGCCTGTGAGCAACTGTGTGTTCGTATGTACGTCACTTCAAAAACCGTTGGATCATCGTCCGATCTCTGGACTTGCTTCGTTGCCCAACAGTTCTGTGTGTTGCGGTATATGCATCTGTAATAATCCCTAAATATCACAAAAACAAAAAACAACAAAAACAAAAAATCGATTGAATGTGATGATCATGATTTGTGAAGATGATGATGTTGAAAAACAGCAGTCGTAGTTCATTAAAAACACTACTACACATCATCTGGGGAATTGATGATGAACTAATGATAGTTTACCTGGGGAATTTGGCTCCCAATATGTCTTTCTGGCCATATTTTCTCCAGCTATAACCATCATCATGAAGTCTTTCTAAGCCTTCTTCTGAGCTTCTCGCTTTTTTTGTCCACTTTGGCAACGTTTTCCTGCAAAATTCACCCAAATTTGGATTTAATATCATGATGTTATTCAATTTGGTGAAACTTGACAGAAAACCCAATTCTTTGGAATATTTTTGTTGCTACCTTTTCTTTGAATTGAAAATGTAATCGTGGCGATGACTCTCGCCAGAACCTCCTCCATCGACCAAATCTTCACTTCTCAGACTTCCGTCTGCCGACGCCAGAGATTCGGCATCATAATCGTTAGAGGCCATGGCCTGTGAGCAACTGTGTGTTCCTCTGTACGTCACTTCGAAAACCGTTGGATCATCGTCCGATCTCTGGACTTGCTTCGTTGCCCAACAGTTCTGTGTAATACGGTGCGTGCAACTGTAATAACTCCTGAATGTCACATACAAAAAAAAATCAATTGAATTAGTACATCATGAATTGATGATGATCATGATTTGTGATGATGATGATCTATATATAATAACAATCTGAATAAATGTTAATTTCACTTTGAAAAATTGTGTCTTTTCAAAATTTATTGTTGTATTTTTTTATTATAAATAATTGCATCTTTTCAGTATAAATAGTTGGTTCCTTCATTCTAAATAGTTGCTTATATTCAAAATAAAGGGTTGCATTTCATTACAACTATAATTTGTGTTTTTTCAAAGTTAATTATATTGCTTAAAACCAAAGACTAAAATTGGGTCTGATATTTACTTTTTTACTTAATTATGATTGCATCGTTTCATCATTTTTTTATAATCGTTATTAGAGTTAGCGTCTTTTCATTATTTATAAGGTACATTTTTGTTTATTAAAATTTATATCTTTTAATATTTATATTTTTTAACTGTATAAAAAACAAAAAATTATGATCATTTTTATTATTTATTTAACTGAAGTAAGTAAAGTTTATTATTAGTTTGTCATGTTTTTATCCCAAACTTAATCACAAAAAAATTTTAATCATATAAAGAAGTTTATTTTTCTACATTTGAAGGTTCGAAAAAATAAATATATCTAACATTATTAATCTAAAAAATATATAATAATTATTCAACACTATACTTTTTAATTATTTAATGTCATCTATTGATATGCTATCTTCCAAGTGAAGTCTCACACGTCAGAACTCTTTATAATAATAGCAACCTGAATAAATGTTATTTGCATTTTAATAAGTTGCGTTTTTTTCATTATAACATTTTATAACCGCTATTACTATTAATGTTCTTTTATTATTCATTAGGTACATTTTCGTTTATAATTGTTAATTTTCTTAAATATTTTATTTTAAAATTGAATAACTAATTATTGTATTTTTCATTATAAATTGTTTTTAATAACTGCATTAGAGTTCATATCTTTTTATTATTTATTAGGTACATTTTTAATTTATAAAAAATTTGCCTTTTAATATTAAAAAGACACAAAATTATGATAATTTTAATTATTTGTTTATACGACAAAAAATTTATTATTAGTTTGTCGAATTTTTATCAAAAATTTAATCATAAAAGTTTGTAATTCGTATAAAGAAAAAAAATTTCCTTCATTTGAAGGTTTCAAATTTAACATCAATCTAAAAAAATATGTATTAATTATTGAATAAAATATGTATTATATTGAACAATATATTTTTACAATTATTTAATGTTATCTATTAATATAAATTTATTTATATAAAAACTCAGAAATCAGAATTCATTAATAATAATAATTAAAATAAATACTAATTGTAATTAAATAAGTTGCCTCTTTTTATTATTTTTTACTTTTTAACAGCCTTAAGAGTCTAATAAAATATTTCATATAATCTCATTACATTTTCCTTTATATAATTATATGTATTTTTTAGAATGTGGTAAGTTTTCATCATAATATTATAATTATAACTTTTTATTTATAATTGTAACAATTATAGAAAATATTTTACAGATACCCTTTTGTTGAAAGTAGCACTGTAGCGTCTGGAACTGGAACATTCGTCCGGGGCATTAGAAAGCTTGCCTCTTTGCTATTATTTTTTGCTTGATACCTTTCCATTTATACTTACTTCTAATACTTTGACCCAGAATTTAGAGGATTGTGTATTTTATAACTTTTTGTTTTTCTTATTTTTTTAGTATTAACAATCTTATAAATTATTTGAACAAACTGCATATTTGTATCATAAATAGTTTGTATATTTTCATTTATAACTTATTGGTAATAATCCAATTTTTTTACTTTTTTAATAATTATAACTTTCTAGAATATTTATATATTTTTATGATATTTTTTATATGCATTATTGTAATAATTTAAAATATATTTTTGAACTTTTAATATATAATAATTAATTACCTTCGCAAAGCAGAGATTTTATTCCTAGTGTTACAAACAGCAGTCGTAGTTAATTAAAAAACACTGATGATCATGATTTGTGAGGATGATAATGTTACCTGGCGAATTTGGCACCCAAAATGTCTTTCTTGCCATATTTTCTCCAGCTATAACCATCATCTCGAAGTCCTTCTAAGCCTCTTTCTGAGCTTATTCTCACTTTTTCTGTCCACTTTGGCAACGTTTTCCTGCAAAATTCACCCAAATTTGGATTTAATATCATGATGTTATTCAATTTGGTGAAACTTGACAGAAAACCCAATTCTTTGGAATATTTTTGTTGCTACCTTTTCTTTGAATTGAAAATGTAATCGTGGCGATGACTCTCGCCAGAACCTCCTCCATCGACCAAATCTTCACTTCTCAGACTTCCGTCTGCCGACGCCAGAGATTCGGCATCATAATCGTTAGAGGCCATGGCCTGTGAGCAACTGTGTGTTCCTCTGTATGTCACTTCGAAAACCGTTGGATCATCGTCCGGTCTCTGGACTTGCTTCGTTGCCCTACAGTTCTGTGTGCTACGGTGCGTGCATCTGTAATAATCCCTGAATATCACCACACACAAAAAATTAATTGAATTAGAACATCCGAAAAGCAGTCGTAGTTCATTAAAAAACACTGATGATCATGGTTTGTGATGATGATATTTTTACCTGGGGAATTTGGCTCCTAAAATGTCTTTCTGGCCATATTTTCTCCAGCTATAACCATCATCTTGAAGTCCTAAGCCTTCTTCTGAGCTTATTCTCATTTTTTTTTCTGTTAGCAACATTTTCCTGCAAAATTCACCCAAATTTGGACTAAATATCATGATGTTATTCGATTTGGTGAAACTTGAAAGAAAACCCCAATTCTTTGGGATATTTTTGTTGTTACCTTTTATATGGATTGAAAACGTTATCGTGGCGATGACTCTCGCCGGAACCTCCTCCATCGACGAAATCTTCACTTCTCGGACTTCCGTTTGTCGACGCCGGGGATTCGGCATCATAATCGTTAGAGGCGGGATTGTTTAGCTCCAAAACAGAGCTATGAGTCCCGGTGAGTTGGTGGACGACGTTCATGAAATCCGACGATGTGGTGTGAATGACCACCGACTCTGGACGCGGAGCTTGGTCGCGATGCGGCCACCGCGTCGTAGGAGATTCCTTAATCTTGCGTGAATCTTCGTGGACGCTGAGAGGTGGAGAAGAAGAACGGCCACGAAGAAATTGCTCTGGGTTCCAGATCAAACTCCGACTTTCCAGTTCCGACGAATTTAAATCGGCGGGATATTCTGAATGTTCCATTGTACGGGTTTGTTCCCTTCGAAAAAGCTCGGATCCCTCTTTTTCCTGTTTATCTCCGTGTATTGCCCAATTTTTTTCGGGAATTGAATGTTGTTTGAAGAAAAAATGGTTTCTTTCAAGTTTCACCTATGGATTTCGTTGACTAGAGGTCAAGTTGACTTTTCTGCAAATAGCATTCTTCTACTCCCCCACCACAATTTGGAGATTGATTTTTTTTTCTAATCAATAATCAGATAAACCAAAACACTTTTTGCTCGCCGTTGACCGATCGTCATAGATTCGTTGTGTAATCTGTGCAGTAGTGGAGTGGAGGACAAATTGCATCGAAGCGTCTCTCCCATGGATTCTTGTCCTTCTTCCTCTGCAGATCTCGACGTGTTTCTCAGTTTCAGAGGAGCTGACACACGCAACAACTTCACAGGCCATCTCCAAAAAGCGCTCCGCCTCAGAGGAATCGATTCCTTCATCGACGACAAACTCCGTCGAGGGGACAATCTCACTGCGCTCTTCGATAGAATCGAGAAATCGAAGATTGCAATCATCGTCTTCTCCAGAAATTACGCTAATTCCGCGTGGTGCCTCCGAGAGCTCGTCAAAATCCTCGAGTGCAGAGACAGAAACCAGCAGCTGGTGGTACCAATCTTCTACAAAGTTGACAAATCAGACGTCGAGAAGCAGAAGAAGAGTTTCGCGGTGCCGTTCGAGGAACCGGAAGTGAATTTTCCCGGAGTTACCGCGGAGGAGATTTCATCGTGGAGGACTGCTCTTGCTTCAGCATCCAACATTCTCGGTTATGTAGTCAAGGAAATTAGGTTAATCCTTCATACTTGACTCTCCTCAAGATCTAGATAGATATAAGTGTCACGAAGATAAACATTCCGACTCTTTTTGGTCTTCCTCTGCCTTTATCTTTTTCCTAATAAAGCTTCTCCTTCATTTTTGTTAGCACGTCTGAGGCAAAACTTGTGGATGACATTGCTGTTGACTCATTCAAGAAGCTGAATGATTTGGCTCCGAGTGGGAACGAAGGTCTCGTGGGAATGGAATCACGTCTGAAGATTCTTGAGAAGCTTTTATCATGCGACGAGTTAGATTCTGTTCATATCGTAGGCATTATTGGAATGGGTGGGATCGGTAAAACTACTCTTGCTGATTGCTTGTATGGACGAATGCGAGGACAGTTCGACGGTGGCTGCTTTCTTACAAACATCCGTGAAAATTCAAGCAGAAGCGGATTAGAGTCTCTGCTGCAGAAACTCTTCTCTACGTTACTAAATGATAGAGATCTTGAGATTGGAGCTCCTGGAAATGCGCATGAGAAATTTGAGCGCAGGCTTAAGAGCAAGAGGCTGCTTATTGTGCTTGATGATGTGAATGATGAAAAGCAAATAAAATATCTTATGGGGCATTGCAAATGGTATCAAGGAGGAAGTAGGATCGTTATAACTACTAGAGATAGTAAACTGATAGAGACGATCAAAGGACGAAAATACGTGCTTCCGAAGTTGAATGATAGAGAAGCCTTGAAGCTCTTTAGCTTGAATGCATTTGGTGAATCTTGTCCTTTGAAAGAGTTTGAGAGTTTGACAAATATGGCTTTGGATTATGCTAAAGGCCATCCTTTGGCTCTTAAGGTGTTAGGGTCTGATCTTTGTGAGAGAGATAATCTCTACTGGGAAGCGAGATTGGATAGACTGAAAAGTAAATCACATGGAGATATCTACCAAGTTCTGGAAACAAGCTATGAGGAGCTTAGCATTGAGCAGAAGAACGTTTTTCTGGATATTGCATGTTTCTTCAGATCAGAGAAGGTGGATTACGTGAAAAGCCTTCTGAGCGGTCATGGTGTGGATGTGTCTAGCGTGATAGAGGATCTCGTTGACAAATGTTTGATCACTCTCTCTGATAATCGCATCGAGATGCATGACATGTTGCAGACGATGGGCAAGGAGATTAGCGTAAAAGCAGAGACCATAGGAATAAGAGACTTTAGGTGGCTACCACGAAATGGCACCCAGTGCCAGTCTCATATCAGACTATGGAACAGTGAAGATATTTGTGACCTTCTGACCAAAGGCATGGTAATGGCAAATTCTATCATATACAATTATTTGTTATACTTTGGCCTCTTACTTTGACTTAACCACTGACCACTGTATCTATCACTTCGATTCGTAGGGAACTGACAATATAAGGGGGATTTTTCTTGACACATCAAAACTAGGAGCGATGCGTCTAAGTGCCAAAGCCTTCAAAGGAATGTACAATCTCAAATACCTGAAAATATATGATTCTCGTTGTTCTCGTGGATGTGAAGCGGAGTTTAAACTGCGCTTGCGAAAGGGGCTTGATGTCCTTCCTAATGAGCTTACATATCTACACTGGCATGGATACCCGCTACGGAGTATCCCTCTGGACTTCGACCCCAAAAACCTTGTAGACCTTAAATTGCCACATAGTGAATTAGAAGAGATTTGGGACGATGACAAGGTAGATATTTTTGAGTGATCACTTGTAAGCTAAACTCTTGAAATGCTGATTTGGATCTATGATCTGACTTGTGGTTGGATCTTTTTGTCACAGGATGCTGGAATGCTAAAATGGGTCGATCTCAGTCACTCCTTGAGTTTACGCCGGTGTTTAGGTTTGGTTAATGCTCAAAATCTCGAGAGATTGAATCTAGAAGGATGTACAAGCTTGAAAAAGTTGCCATCTTCGATGAATTGTCTGGATAAGCTTGTTTACCTTAATCTCAGGGAATGCACAAGCCTTAAGAGTCTTCCACAAGGAATGAAATCTCAATCCTTGGAAACTCTTATTCTCAGTGGCTGCTCCAGCTTGAGGAAATTCCCAATGATCTCAGAAAATGTTGAAGTTCTACTTTTAGATGGCACAGCTATAAAAAGCCTACCTGAGTCCATCGAAGCCTTGAGAAAACTTGCTTTGCTGAATCTGAAGAACTGCAAAAAGCTGAAGACACTTTCTTCTGATCTTTATAATCTGAAGTGTCTACAAGAGCTAATACTCTCAGGTTGCTCAAAACTAGAAGTTTTTCCAGAAATCAAGGAAGACATGGAATCATTGGAGATTTTACTTATGGATGATACATCCATCACAGAGATGCCAAAGATGATGCATTTGAGCAATATCAAGACATTTTCTTTATGTGGAACAAAGAGTCAAGTTTCTGTTAGTATGTTCTTCTTCTTGCCACCTTCATTGGGCTGCTCTCGGTTAACAGATCTTTACCTCTCAAGATGCAGTCTCTACAGTCTCCCAGATAATATTGGTGGTCTATCCTCACTGCAGTCTCTATGCTTAAGCGGAAACAACATGGAGAATCTACCGGAGAGCTTCAGCCAACTTCAAAATCTGAAATGGTTTGATCTAAAGTATTGCAAAATGCTCAAGTCTCTACCAACTCTCCCACAAAACCTGCAATATCTGGATGCACACGAGTGCGAGTCACTTGAAACTCTGGCAAATCCATTAACGCCTTTGACTGTAGGAGAGAGGATCCATTCTATGTTCATCTTTAGCAACTGTTACAAACTGAGCCAAGACGCACAAGAGAGTCTCGCGGGTCATGCTCGAATCAAAAGTCAGTTGATGGCTAATGCATCTGTGAAACGTTATTATCGGGTAATCATCTCTCTCTTTATCCTTTCTTATCCCTTTTCACCACTGAGATTAGGACAGAATCTTATCGTTTGTCTGTTGCAGGGATTCATCCCGGAGCCTCTGGTTGGAATCTGTTTTCCAGCGACTGAAATACCGAGCTGGTTCTGCTATCAAAGACTAGGACATTCGCTAGAAATCCCATTGCCTCCGCATTGGTGTGACACCAACTTTGTTGGACTTGCCTTTTCTGTAGTTGTCTCATTCAAAGACTATGAAGACAGTTTGAAACGTTTCTCTGTAAAGTGCTCTGGCAAATTCGAGAACCGAGACGGTACCTTCACAAGATTCGATTTCACTCTTGCTGGTTGGAACGAACCGTGTGGAACGGTTAGCCACGAACCAAGAAAGCTTACTTGTGACCATGTTTTCATGGGATACAATAGTTGCTTCCACGTCAAGAAACTCCACGGAGAGAGTAAGAGTTGCTGTTACACAAAGGCTTCGTTCGAATTCTATGCGACGGATGATGAGACGAGGAAAAAGCTAGAGACTTGTGAGGTGATTAAATGTGGGATGAGTTTGGTGTATGTTCCTGATGATGATAATTGTATTTTGTTGAAAAAGACAAATATGGTTCAGTTGAGTTCGAAGACTGAAGCAAGCTGTTCCTACGGTCTTGATAATATCATTGTGGTGGATGATGTTAGACCCAACAGACGACGATGCCAGTTTGGTGGTGTTGATGAAGAACCAGATTGTAAGAGAACGAAGGAGGAGAAGATTTTAGTGGGATAAGATTTATATATTTGATATTAATGTTTATTAATAGTTTAAATAAATCAAAAGTTTAATGTGAATGAATGTTGAATGAGTGTGCTCACTCTGAAGATGAATAAACTTACATTGAGTCTTTATTAGCAGTAATGGCAGTTTGAACGAGAAAAGTTTTTGATGTCAACCGTTTTATCCTCATTATGTGTATGTGTATCTAAGAAAACTATGTTAAGTAATTACAAATATATGAATTATGAGATGTTATTTTGTGGACTAGGAATAGGACAGGTTAATATGCGGTATATTAAAGATTAAATAAAAAATTATTTGAAATAATTATAAATAAAATATATAAAATAAAAAGTAATAATAAAAAAATATAAACATCCAAAATAATTTATAATTATTAAAAAAAAAAAGTTTTTTTAATTATTAACAATAAGTTTTAAATGAAAATATAAAAACTAATTATGATAAAAATATGTAAATTTTTACAAACATTTTTAGAATTGTTATTACTAATTATTAATAGAAAAAAAAACTGAAAAGTATTAAGATATACAACTTTTTAAGAGTTAAAAAAATTATATATGAAAATATACAATATAAATATATTTATAAATATACGATTTTTATTTGTATTCGCGCAAAAGTGTAAAGTAAAAAATAAATATAGAGGCAGTTTTTCAAAAAAAAGTTTATAAAACTATACATTTACTATTAAAAATTTAGAAACAAAAAATTATGATAAAAATTTGATATTTTAAAAAAAATAATACAGGAAATATATGTAATATAAAATAATGTAACGAGATTTTATAATAAATTTTCTAAGATTAATATAATTTCTAAAAAAGATTCGCAATATTAAAAAGTACATTACAAATATATTAGTTAAAATATAAAAAAACTTTGATACCTTAAAAATACATATATAAAATATATGTGATTTTGTTACATTACACAAGTATATTTCTCAGAAATTAGAATAAAGAATCCAAATATTAGGTACTTTAAATTTATAAACAATTAACAAATAATATTAAAATTTGAAAATAACACAATAAACTAAAAATATATAGATGTCTTTCATAAACAAAAAAAAAATAACATAATATATATTAGCAAACAAAATACATATAATTTCTTTAGAATAAAAATATCATTAGATTTTGATTGAATAAAATTTATTTTTCTGATGTAATGCATATAAAACAATTTTGTAATGAAACTGTTCATATTTTAGCTAAAACTGGATCCTAAAATGGAATCTTTTACTCAAATTCAATATCTGAACCCCTAGGACTTTTAAACACTTTGTATCTTGATAACATGTTATGATAAATAAATATGTTTACAACAAAAAAAATCTACCATAATAAGAAAGTAAAAGTTAGACCCAATGATTTTTTTCTGTAGTTTTAAGCAATATAAATAGTTTTGAAAAGACATAAATAACAGTTATGATGAAAAATATAATCATTTATAATGAAAAGATGCAACCATTTATTAGGGATGTCAATTTGGACCAAAGTCTGAAGCCCGGTTTGGCCCCGCCCTGAAAAATACCGGGTTTGGACTTTGGTATAAAAGCCCAAAAAAAATCGGGCTTTTTGGGCTAAACCCATTCGGGCTAAGCCCATTTGGGCTTAAGCCCGATCGGTCTCGGGCTTACCCGAAAAGCCATGTACTTTATATTATAATTTTTTTTTTTTTTTTTTATTAATAAATTATCTTTACAATTTTAAAAACTTAGAGTTATTAATTTTTTATAATATTTTTTATTAATATAAAACCTTAACTTTTAGTTGTGTGCATTCATATAATATCAATGCTCAAATTAAACTAGTTTCAAGAAGCATTTATACTTGCATCCTGAAGATTCTCATTTCGATTTCTACCGTTTTTACTATTTATATTATTTATTTATTTAATTATATTTGGTATTAGAATTTATATGAATTTATAAGTTAAAGTTTTGCTTTCAGATTTGATAAAACTATATTTATGATTATTTTTAAAATTATTTAATTTTTCTAAAAAACCAGAAAAAAGCCCGAAAAATCTCAAAAAAGCTCGATAACCCTTTTAGGGCTGGGCCGGGCTTCAAAATATAGGTCTGATATATTATCGAGCTGGTCCGGGCCAGGCTTAAATATATACGGGCATTATGGGTTTCGAGTTGGACCGGGCCGAGCCGGTAAGTTTGACATGCCTACCATTTATAATGAAAAAACGCAACCATAAATTTTGAAACGACACAACTTTTTAAAGTGTAAATGGTATTTATTCGGATTGTTAACAAAAAAATTAAATAGCATAATATTTATTAGTAAATAAAACACATATAATTTCTTTATAATAAAAATATCATTAGATTTTGGTTGAATAAATTTTATTTTTCTGATGTATTTCATGTAAACTAATCATAGTTCAGCCAAAATTGAATCCCAAAATGGAATCTTTTACTCAATTTCAATATTTGAACCTCCAGAACTTTTAAACATTTTGTATCATGATAATATATTATGATATATAAATAAGTTTATGATAAAAAAAAATCCCCACAATAGTAAGAAAGTAAAAGTTAGATCCAAATGATTTTTTTCTGTGGTTTTGAGATTTATAAATACTTTTGAAAAGATACAAATATGAAATAACAGTTGTGATGAAAAAACACAACCATTTATAATGAAAAGACACAACCACAAAATTTTAAAACGACATAACTTTTTTAAAGTGTAAGTAGCATTTATTCGGATTGTTTACGATAAAAAAAAAATCATCATAGTAAAAAAGTAAAAGTTAGACCCAAATAATTATTTTTCTGTGGTTTTGAGCAGTATAAATAGTTTTGAAAATACACAAATAACAGTTGTGATGAAAAAATGCAACCATTTATAATGAAAAGATGCAACCATTTATAACGAGAAGATGCAGCCATTTATAATAGAAATACGCAACCACAAATTTTGAAACATGTAAATGGCATTTATTTGGATTGTTAACAAAAAATTAAATAACATAATATCTATTGTAAACATAACACATTTAATTTCTTTATAATAAAAATATCATTAGATTTTGGTTGAATAGATTTTATTTTTCTGATGTAATACATGTAAAACAATCTTGTAATGAAATTGCTCATATTTTAGCCAAAATTGGACCTTCAAATGAAATCTTTTTCTCAAATCCAATATCTGAACCTCTATCACTTTTAAACACTTTGTATATTGATAATATATTATGATAAATAAATAAGTTTACGACAAAAAAAATCTTCACTATAGTAGAAAAGTAAAAGATAGATCCAAATGATTTTTTCTGTAGTTTTGAGCAATATAAATAGTTTTGAAAAGACACAAATTATAGTTAATGAAGATAAATGAAAAGATGCAACTATTTGTAATGGAAAGATGTAACCATAAATTTTTAAATGACACAATTTTTCAAACTGAGGCTATAATAATTGATTTAAAGTCAACTCTATAAAGTTTTATAATTTTCAAGATTTGAAGTTTTAATGTTGTTTTTCAAAATTCATGTGTGTGGATTCCTGTCTAAAATATATGCAGTTTGTTTTGGATTTTGTTTCTAATGATTTATTTATGAAACTATATTTCAATTCATTTCAAATGACTTAATATACAAAATTTTAAAAGTTATTTAATTTTCCATAACACCAGATTTTAGTGTAATATTTAAAATTTAAATTGAATTATACCTTTAAAATCTTTTGAGTATAATTTACAAATAAAATATCCAATGACATTGAATTCTAAAACATAATTTAAAATCATTATTTGAATAACATTGATATATGAAAAGTTATGCTTTCGTTGATATATGAAAAGTTATGCTTTCTTTTGAATTATGTGGACTAGGAGATTGCAAGTAACGGTCCACACGGGAATACGGGATGTCGGCAAACAGTAGTAGATTTTATGCGCTGGTGGAATGGATATGTGTGGGGGCCTCAAAGTATGAAGTGACGAAACTCGCGCCAAACTTAGAAAAAAGCAAACAATCTCCCATTTTTCGCCACGTGTATGAATTGCAACATCCGTTGAGTCCCTTCTTAAACAACTGGTGGATAGTGACATAAAGAGGACTCGCTAAAAAAACACGGAATTATTTCCTTAACAACAAGTTAAATATTTTAGACTCGTCAAAACATATTCGTGATATAGTATTGTTTATTAAAAATATCTAATTAATAAAATATATTTTCAGTTTTTTAATTCAACATGTGATATATTACTTAAAAAAATTATATTATTATTTAATATGTTATTACCAAAAAGATAAATTTATAAAAATATATATAATCAACAAAGTGACCAGTTAATTGTCATCACAAACATTTTTTGTTTATTTATTTATCTCAGTTTATCATTTAAATAAAAAATTCAAATATTTTATATACCTGGTAAAATTTACTAAATCCAATTTGATCCAAGTAATTTCAGGCCAAATGTTTTATTATTATTTTTAGTCAACCGGTCGGTTACATATTTTATTTATATAGTTTCTAAATAAAATAAAAGAAAGCAGGGAAGAACCAAAAAAAAAAAAGTAAGAAAAAATCAATAAAGAAAATGGAACAAGCGTCAAGCAACTATACAAACAACCAAAAGAGAAAAACTCCAATCTGTTTCTCTTCCTCTCAATTCACACTAAAAAAAAATCTTCTCTACTTTTTGTTTTCCATTCTTCCTTCATGATCTGGTCTCTTTCGATTCGTTGAGTGATTCGAATTCTCATTCACTGGGTTTTCCTCTCGTCTTCTCAGAAAAACGATCGGAGAATCCAGTCGATTTAGTAACCCTACGTCTCTGTTTCTGGGTTACACAACCGATGACTTATGGCGACGAAGACGATGCGGTTTCTGAACTGCGACTGAGAGTTGAAGAAGACGGAATCGAGAAATTAGGGCATTATGTTAAACTTAGTGAAAATCAGGAAGAGGAAGAAGATTCATCGCCGTCTTCCTCTTCCTCTTCTTCTTCTTCTTGTGTACGGAAACGATCGCTTTGGTTCTGGATCAAGCTTTCTCTTTTCCTCGCAGTTCTAGCTGCGTTGGGTCTCGCTGGTTACAAATGGCTCGCTCCTTTAATCATGGACAAGGTTCAATTTTCCTCCATTTATATATATATATATATATATATATATATCAATGCATGTCTCGATCCCAGAAATTCCCTGTTGGATTGGTGTTTGTTGTGTTATGTCCTTCGAAAAGTTTAATTCTTTTATCAATTAAGTTTCATTAGGGTTTTCAACACCAGAATCATCACTCTTCAATCAGATCTGTATGATGAAATTGTTCTTCTAGTGTAGAAAATAGTTTCCTTTACAAGAGTGGCCACCAGTCTGTATGATGAAACTGTTCTATTAGTGTAGAAAAAGAGTTTCCTTTATAAGAGTGGCCACGAGTCTGTATGATGAAACTGTGCTATTAGTGTAGAAAAAGAGTTTCCTTTATAAGAGTGGCCACCAGTCTGTATGATGAAACTGTGCTATTAGTGTAGAAAAAGAGTTTCCTTTATGAGAGTGGTTCATGTGAATTGGACTCTTTGTATCTGCAATTAGCTCAGGAGTGGATTATCCTTTTTGTAGATAAATGTTCTGTGACCAAAATCTATACATGTTTGATACATATCTTGCCTGATTCTCTTAACAATTTGAGTCTGTAACATCTTTGGCTCTGTTTCTTGCAGGAGCTTATCCCTATCATAAAATGGGAGATGAAGACATTTACACATCCTGTGTGTGGCATTCTTGTATTCGCATCTATAGCACTGTTCCCTATCATACTCCTTCCATCTACGCCGTCCATGTGGGTGGCTGGGATTACATTTGGTTATGGATATGGCTTCCTCCTTACATTTCCAGCTATAGCTATTGGTGTATCTCTTCCTTACTTCATCAGCTATCTCTTCTGCCACAAAATCCAAGTATGTATCTCAGCTTTGAAAATCAGTTATATCAGCTCAAGCAAACAACTTGTTTTTGTATCGCTGAAACTTGAATAATGTTTTCAGGGTTGGTTAGAGAGATATCCTGATCAAGCTGCGATGTTGAGAGCTGCTGGTGGAGGAAATTGGTTTCACCAGTTCCGAGCAGTGACCTTAATCCGGATTTCACCGTTCCCTTACGTTGTTTATAACTATTGTGCTGTTGCGACTCGTGTAAAGTTCGGTCCTTACATCGCCGGTTCTCTCTTAGGCATGGTTCCAGAGAACTTTGTTGCTATTTATACGTGAGTGAAAACGTGTTTGAAGTTTTGATGATAGTTTAATGGTTTTGATTTGGCATTCTGATAGTTTTGTGTGTGTTTGCAGAGGGATTCTTATAAGGAAATTGACAGATGCATCCACTGAGGAAGAGAAGGGCATGTCGATTCTTCAGATTGTTCTCAACATTCTTGGTTTTGTTGCGACTGTTTTGACGACTGTTCTCATCATGAAGTATGCCAAAAGACAGCTCGAAGTTATGAAGAAGGAAGAGGAAGCTTTGTTGCTGCAGTAATGGCGACAACATAGGAAGCTTTTGTGTGTGCTTCTTCCAAAAGTACAGATTTGGTCCAAGATGTGAAAGAACTCTGGTTTTTGGTTTTTGGTCTCTGGGTTCTTCATTTCTGTTTTGCTTTTTTAGCTAAGAAAGAAAAGGGTTTATAAAAAAAGAATATATATGAATAAAAAACACCTAAAAAATTAACTTCTAACACGATCTAATGTTATGTATATTTTTTGATGTTTGTTCTTGTTTTTTGATGTCTGAAAGAAAAATGTGACAATAACTCATATACTATTGTTGTTAATGTGGTATATAATAAGCTTTTCAATCAATCTTCTCGTTCTTTTTCTCTAGTAATAGTTTTCAAATAACTTATAATACAAACAATAATGATTTCGATTTAGCTTTCCTCATCGGCTTACGTCGGTCATGGAGGTTCATACCATGGGATGAATTCTCGTTAAGTCTCAAATTGAGAATTGTAATGATTCAGTTTTTTAAACAAGGTCTGTTTGGAAAATGTAATTCCGAACTAAGACGATTTAAGCCTAATTTCTATTTTTCAGTATTTCCTTTATTTTTAGAGATACATATTTTTGGTTTAGATAAATATTACATTTTTAATGTGATATTAACGAACATTTACCTAAAAGAATTGTGAATATTTTTATTCATAATTATCCTTTCTTTTTTCGTGTTTATCTTTATCTTTTATCCAAGTCTCCCATTGGGTATAAATAGAGAGCCCTAGAAATCTTTCTCTCTTTCCAGCGCCGAGTACTCTCTCTGTCGTTTCTCTCTCTTCTCTTTCTCTCTCGTCGCCGCTCCTCTCTCTTCGCCATGTCCTGCTGTTCATCTTCGCCGCCGTCCGATGGTCACTCCAGCCGCTTCCCGGAGCAGCCGACGTCCTCTGCCGCCGCCGTGGAGGAGCCGCGAGTCCACCACCTTCGGGTTGGACCCGTTGCCGCTCCGACCAGCCGCCCCATCCTGGTGTTTCACATCGACGATGAGCAGGAGTCTTCCCGGAACCACGCGCCGCCGCAGCAGCAGCCCGGAAGGCGGATTAACTTGGCATGGTTAGCCTCCGTTGATCATCTCTCCTCTTTCTCTTCTCTGTACCTCCCTTCGCCACTTCCTTCGCTATTTAGGCCAAGGTGAGGATGAATCTGTGCTAGAATATAATGTGTCCTGCTTTTCTGAATGTTTAATTTGGAGTTAAACCAAGTATAAACTAATTTATATGCTTTAGAACTGAGTCCCAGTTAGGTCTGATTAGGTTGTTGATTGTTCTGTGATCGCCTAGAACTTGTAAGGAGGATAAGAATCCTAAACACGTCTAGGCGATCACAGAACAATCAGCAACCTAATTAGACCTAAATGGGACTCATTTCTAAAGCAGAAAGTAGTTTATGCTTGGTTTAACCCCAAACTAGATATTCAGAAAAGCAGGACACCTAATATTCTATCACAGATTCATCATCACCTTGGCCTAGGTGGTGATGGAAGTGGCAAGGGGAGGTACGGAGAAGAGAAAGAGGCGAGATGATCAATGACAGCTAACCATGCCAGGATAATCCGCCTTCCGGGGTGCTGCGGCGGCGGCGCGTGGCTCCAAGTAGACTCCTGCTCATCGTCGATGTGAAACACCAGGATGGGGCGGCTGGTCGGAGCGGCAACGGGTCCATCCCGAAGGTGGTGGACTCGCGGCTCCTCCACGGCAGCGGCGGACAACGTCGGCTGCTCCAGGAAGCGGCTGGAGCGACCATCGGATGGCGGCGAAGATAAACAGCGGGACATGGCGAAGAGAGAGAAACGGCGGAGAGAGCGTACTCGGCGCCGGAAAGAGAGAGAAGAGAGTTTTAAGGTTTTTTAGTTTTGTGATAGTTTAGAATGAAGAAAAAGAGTGGGAATGGCTCTCTATTTATACCCAATAAGATATTTGGATAAAAATAAAGATAAACACGAAAAATGAAAGAATAATTATGAATAAGAATATTTAGGAAAATGTTTATTAATATCACATTAATAATGTAATATTTATCTAAACCAGAAATATTTATCTCTCAAAAGAAAAGAAAAAAAATTGTAAAATAAGCATTGGGCTTAAACCATCTCAGTTCGGAATTGATTTTTCCAACGGTTTGGTTTGAAAAACCGGGTTGTTTATATGTTTATGTGAATGAATGCGATATGGTGTTAGAACGGTAGGTTTAATAACCATAAACTTTGCTTACGTGCCACTATTATTGTACTAAATTCTTGTGAGTATGTAGTAGTGACCTCGTCACCCATTACTATCAGAATCATCCTTCACTTGTGGTAGGGCGTATTAGGGCATTCTCCATATACAGTAATAGGCTTGTCCAAAACCATACGGTAAAATTTGCTTGAGGACATGGTTGATTCTACGTCTCGCATATCTACAATAAATCAACAATAAGTCAAATATTGAAAAGAAAAAAGAAACTATAAGTCAATAATTGTCACCTCTGTTTCATTCTGTATAACTCGAGAAAAAGAAGAAACAATAAGTCAAAGACAGAAAATTATAAAACAAGAAAGAAAAAAAAGAGAGAGAGCTATAATTGGTGATTTGTTACTCTCACACAAAAATAGAGTTCACAAAAATAGTTTAAAACAAACATGTATAAATTCTCTCGAAAACCTCACCAAATGCAAACCACAATCGCTCTCTCCATTTCCTTAAAACTAATTAGAAACCCAAAACAAATTTTGTAAACACAATCATCGTCTGTTCAAACAAGAGAATGGGTGCAAAAAGAATAAACGAGAGAGTGGTAATATTCATCGTAGCGATGGCTTTGTTAATGAGTGCTACGTGGTGTTTGAACGAGGAGGAGATATTCTCTTCAAAGAAATCTAAAGGAAACGTATCGTTGAAGTATCATGCCTTGGATAAAGACGTGTGCATCAAACACTGTGTCTGGAGTAAATGCATCCCTAAGTTTGATAATCTTAAGCTTTGCTTCGAGACGTGCGACTATTACTGTACTAAACCTCGTCAATATAGCGTAGCGATCCATTTCGATTCTAGTCTTCCTGATATTATTTCTCCGTCGTCCTGCGGAAAATCGTGCTAATCTTTGTTTCGAAGATTGTGGTTGCATATTTGTAACCATGACATGTATTTTTTGTTATCTATTTGATTTCATGACGTGTTTTCTATGTTGAGATTTGGGAGTTTGTACGACTATTTAACCATGATAATGAATGGTAATGAAGTTATTTTTTTTATTTGACTGTTTCACTACTAAATAAGGGAAACAAGAGAATTGTGTTTGTTGTGGCACTGGGACGATTCAGTTCTATAAAAAACACAGCTTCAGCGAAGACGAAACAACAAAGAAACAAAATTGCCAAACACATACGATAGATTTGAGAGCGAGAAAAACATAAACCAAAACTATGATAGTATATTATATTATTATATGTAATATATTGTTAACAATAACAATTAGAATTCGGTCGCAAACCATAACTATTTTTTTGTGAAAGAAAATTTGTTTTTTTATTATCTGTAATATTAAAAATTATAATAATAAATTTTAACTGAGAATTTATCTATTTTACAAAATTTTATAATAGATTTATAGAGTCTCTACAAATAGATATATTTGCACCATTTTAAAAATATTCTTTATCTGCTTTGCTTTCAATATAACTTATAAAAATTATATTTTTTTAGAATCGAAACTCAAATTTCTTAAGTGTAGAAATATTAATAAATCGTTTAGTCAACAAAAACGAAAAAACTGTTTTGTAAAGTTGAGAAATAATGCATTTTCATTGTGAATCTGTGATGGTACTTTTAATATTGTGGGCTGGATAGAGAAGAAGCCCACTTTTCCATATTTCTTTCGAAACCAAATAAAATCTTTTACAAACTAGTCAGAGTATTTTTGTAGCTACGCAATAACTCAATTTAAATGCGTTCGGCATATTAAATGGTGGGATTGAGGAAGAAACCTTAACTATGTTTTTTGAAGAAGCTGCCCCATACTGCGCATGTGTGCCCAATTCAATGAAACCATATCAACTACCAAACAACATAAGCTGAGCATTGAATATTTAATAATAGGTGTGCATGGCTCAAAATTAATTTTGGATTTATTCTGTAGAACAGGATAACAAAACTTAACAGTTTACATTATTTAATTGTGTTTGATTTGAATAAGCGGAATTAACCTGATCAGAATCGAATGTTGATTAGGTTAAAAATGATTTTACTTTTTGTACGTATCTAAAGAAGGTGAAATTAAACATGAACCGAGCTGATATTTGAAAGATTTAAAGATATATTGGACTAAATCCAAGACGAAACTGTATCAAATCCATCAATAATTAATTCCGATTTTTATATTAGTTACAACTTTTATATTGGTGCGTTTGAAGCTCCCTAAATATGTTCAACTACCCTCATCCCTATATAAATGTTGTCTTTGTACCCTTCAAAAGGTGCCTTTGGTTCAAAATCCAAAACCCTGTTAGAATTTTAGACAGTTTTGTCTAAAAGTGTATTTACATACACATACTGTTTACTATAAGTTTCACCTATGGACCAACAAAATTAAATATTTGTCCTATCCTCTAAAATTTGTGTCGGTCTTTGGTCTAACTTAATTATAAATACACCATCCATATTTTCTTATGAATTATCTATATCAACTTCGGACCAAAATATTTATTCGCAGTGACAAAAGGTATTACATAACACATTTTAATTGAATATAGTTAGAAATTTCTTAATATCCTGTTTGGAACGAATAAATTATATCCTTCAGATGGATTATAAATATGCTTCTGACTTGGTACCACTTTCGACAGTGTATCTATGTGTCTTTCATGCGAATGAAAAATCCACTATTCATTAATGGCAATTTGTCGATTGGTGAAACACATGCTCTCATATAAGAATAAGAATTTCAAATTCAGTTGCATGAATTCAAAGATTTTAAATATTGCGAACCGTCACACATATTCCATATTTAACAATATATAAAAATAAAATAAAAACAAAGAAGCATATCGAGTTATTTGCGTGAATTTTGAACTCTCTTGAACTATATAGTCGAATTCGGTAAATTTCGTATGCAGAACAAGACAATGCATGTGTTTTGTACAGTTAGAAACCTTTTGGACAGTGCATTGATGAAGATATTTAAACCCTAACAAACTTATAAGTGTTTAATATAACAAATATAAGAAAAAGTTATAGAACATTTGCATACTTTTATAAATATTTTATACAATATAAACACAGTCGAGAATCTGATTTCCACTGATTAAAATATTATATAACGAGTGCAATTTTATTGACAGAATACACTATTGTAACTTATAAAATGAAAAGAATTGTAAACAAAAACAAACATGAGAAACTGCACCGAATAGCAACGTTACTTTTCATAACTAAGAAAATGACGATTCTATATATATAATTATATATTTGTTTCTGTTGGAGATATTTTTATTCCAGTGACCTTAAACATTTTGGACGTGACTAAAGCATATTTGACTTGTTTTACGGATGTCCAAGTTATCAAATGAATATGAAATAATTAAAAAAAAAAATCAATAAAATCACCCATTTGAAATTGCTAATGTAGCCTAATAGCAATGTAACTAATTATCATTTACCTAATTAGAATTTTATCTTTATCTTTTTTCTTCTTTCACAAATTCACCCAACAAACAATCGCATTGGGAAGATACAAAGAACAAAGATGACATGCACATATAGAAAAACAATCTTAATTTGTTTATTATAAAAAAGGAACCCAATGAATCAATGACTAGATTATTACCACAGTGTAAAATAATAACTGGAAATTACCGATTTATTTACATAAAAAGATAGAGACAAGTCAAATGGGACAGAAGTGACCAAATCGAAATTATCCACAAAAATCGAAATTCCCCGCCGGAAATTTCAGACTCACAACCAAAAAGCTCGTAGGGCTCGTAGCCCAAAGCGGGAAAGCCTGACGTCATTTCCTCCCAAAGTTACGAAAACACCCCTATACACTACACCAATCGCCAGGGACATTCTAGTCTTTTCCAATCACCCTTCTCTCAACAGTCCAATCAAATTCAAATCTTTCGCTACAATCTCCGGAGAGTCCACGCAAGCGACGCTGCACGCTTATACAACGGTGTCATTTTGTGCTTCTGGCAAACAAAAAAATAAAAGAGAAACAAAAAAATTGCCGTTTTGTCGCTTTATAAAATTATAACAGTGGAAAAAAAAAAAAAACTTTGTGACGTTTATTTCCTTTCTCTGCATTCATCTTCTCAAATCTTTTGCTTACTCATCAAAATCGATGACGAATCACAGATTACATTAGGGTTTTCGCTTGCACCAGATTCGTGTGGTGACCTTCACGCGACGTAGAATCCGCCACTGCTTCTTCTTTTCTCTCTCTGCTGCGTTACTGTTCACGAGAGAGATAGTGATTGTAGAGAGGTTTTAGAGAGAGAGAGAGAGAGATATGGAGACGGATACGGATACAGATGAAGAAATGGAGATGGAGGAGATAATGGTGTTCGAAGTGAGTGAAATCGATTTGGAGTATGAGTTTGATGCTGCTCAGTGGTACGATTTCACTCGGGAGGAATCTTCTTTGGAGTCTCGGCAAGCCGAACTCTGGTTCGAGTCCGCTCCGTCGTATCCACCATCTCGTGAGTTTTTGAATTTTTGTTTTTGTTTTCTGTGAATTAGTTTCGTTTTCATGAAGTGTGGGCTAAAATTTTGATTTTTCCGTCAACATCATCGTATGCAATGCTGTGAAGAAAAATTCAGGAGTAATAAGTGAAATTTTTTGACTCGAAATTTTAGGATTTTTCAAATTGGAATATAATTCTCAATTTTCTTGCATTTTTTTTTTCAATTTGCTTCCAAATCAATTTTCACTAATTTTGACTACTTCGTTACAAATGCAGAGAACCCAATGAAAATGTGTATTTAATTATTTTAATTCATTGTATGCTTTTTTCAGCTTTTGCAATCAAATTGTTATTAATGAGAGAGGAGTTATCTGATGAAAAGATGGAGCATTCGTCAAAATCAGAAGATGGAGATGTTACACTTAAAGCAGATGTCCCAGAGAGCGACAGTGAAATCAGACAGCAACAAGATTTGAATGAAACAGGTGAATCTTAGCATGTTTGGTTTTATATGTTTAGCATTGTGTAGCTTTAAAATTTAACCAACCAGAAAATTGGATCTTTGTTTTGTTTTTCAGGAAATGAAATGAAGTCTGGTGTTTTTAATTTCATTCAAGGTGATGATTTGAAGAAAGTTCCAAATCAGTCCTTACATAAAGGTAATCACTTTACTATATCATTCTGTTCAAAGATTTTTTTTTTCTTTTTTCTACTTCATTGATAACAACAACACATGTAAGTTTCTGATCTTATTTGGTATTTCACTTACATTGAACAAACTCGTTTTCTTCTAGTTAGATACATTATTACCAAAGCTGCTACCTTTTTAATTGTTGTTCAGTTTTGCTTTTTCTGTCTCTAAAGCCTCTCATTTTCTCTACTTTTTACCAGGACCAACATTTAGCAATCGCATACAGACTGATAAACCAAAATGCCGACCAAAGACAATATCAAGAAGCTCAACATTGATGAAACCTACTGTTAGTCAATTAGCAAAACAAGATAACGCCAGGTGATTATGAGAATCATTTATATTTTTAAGTATCTTTCTTCTGTGAACTTAACTTAACAGTTGGTTGTTTTCGTTGATCTTATCTTATAGAATCCGTATGCCAATGGATCAAACTAAGGAGAAAGGCTTGTGTCGTTCTGAAATTCAAGCTTCTAAGAGACAGAAGCTTGATGGAGGTTTACTTCATAAGGTAGAGTGTTTAGTAATAGTAGATCAAAGTTTTGTTCCTTTTTTTATTTGACTAGAGACAGTAAAAGAATCTTTGCTCTTTTTGTCTCTTTCAGGTTGCTGAAACGACTCAGGAGATGGATTTTGTCCACAAGGCACTCAAGAAGGTTGCTATCTGTTTCTTGAGTACTCATGAACATATGGAAAATTTTAACCTTCTTGTTTCAAGATAGTAGTGAGTAAGGTGTAAATCATTTTGCAGGAGGGAAACTTACAATTTGGGAGGACGAAGATTACTATCCCACATGAGCCTGATTTTGCAACATCACATAGAGCAAACAGGATACGGTGAGGGCTTAGATATTTAGCTGACAGTGAAGATTTATGGAAAATGTCTTATTAAACAGGCTCTTGTACCAATGATTATGTCAGGCACACTACATTAGAGCAGGACTCAGCATCAGTATACAGATTCAAAGCACGCCCCTTCAACCCAAAAGTTAGTATTATATGCTGCTATTACCAAAACATGGGAATCATTTTTCTTTATTGTGTCTTAAGGCTCATGCATGTGTTTTTTATTTTGTAAGATCTTTGAGGCTCCATCGTTGCCCATACGGAAGAAGAGCACTCCTAAACTACCAGAGTTTCAAGTAAGCATTAGAAACAGAATCAAGACGGTGCTATTCTATTTTTTTTAAAAGGGCTTTAAGATTTTCATTTCTTGGGCTTCTTATCAGGAATTTCACTTGAAGACTTCAGAAAGAGCTATGCAACATTCATCATCAGCATCATCAGGGAATAAATATCATAAGGTTATACATCTTACTGGATGTCAAATCATGTTTACACGATTGTTTTCATATCAATGTGTGTATCTCTTTCACTTAACAGTCTGAAAATGCTCATGTTTAAGGATTGAATCTTTCTTTTTGACAGGAGTCAGATAAGCCTGATACGACAGCTTTTCTTGACGGTGTTAACAGGGAACCAAGAAGGTACGAGGGGTTTTCAGATTTCTTGCTTTCTTATTCAAAACTCTTGTATGGAAAATAATTGTAATTACTCTGTGAGCTGAATCTTAACAGACCAAGAGCTGTCGATATACCTAAGGAGGATGATAAAAAGCACATTTTCAAAGCTCATCCTCATGAGAATAAGGTATAATGTTTTTGTACTTACGTGTTGCATATGCTTGCTTCAAACTTATCATACTATAGGTACACTCATATAGGTTTCGTTTCCAATTGAACAGATGCTCTCAAGCAGACGTGACAATGGCATTTTCAGAAGAAGCAAGCGAGAAACTAGAGTTCCCTTGGTATGTCACTTAATGTCTATATGTTTTCTTTAATCTTGTACAATAGACTCAAATTGTGTTTCAGACTCAACCTCAGGAGTTCGGTTTTCGCTCCGACAAGAGAACTCAACCAGATTTACCGACAGATCTTTTCAGTAAGGTACAATTCGCAGCTTCATAATCATTTGTTCCCATAACATTGTTTCCTCTCAGAACTTGCTTTACAATGGATTTAAATTATACAGCTCTCAATAAAATCCGAGCTCCAGCCAAACAATGGATCTCGCTTAAGATTTCCTCAGCCTGAACAAGTAAAGACTTGCAACTTGTGAATCTACTTTCTGTCCTTATCTTTTAAATGTTATATTGAGTTCTTCAACAATCTTTTTTCTTGGTATAAAGGTCTCGAAGGAAAATAGACTCAACTCCTTTCAAGCAGGGAATGAAGTAAGCTAATTGATTCAAGCCTACCTACTTCACAATCTTGGTTCTTTAATCATCTTTGACTAAGAATTAGTACGTTGCAGAGAACAAGCAGGGTGATGGGAAAACCAACGGTACAACGTGGTATGTGGACCAATAGGAGGTAAGCTGCTTACAACTAAGAACTAACGAGTCATATACAAAAAAGGACTCGCTGCTCTTTTCTTTCTTATATATTAGCTATGAAGATCATCTATATTTGGTTTTGGATTTGGCAGGAGCATAGGCGTTCGCAGACAGTAGAAAAGAACAGCGTTTTCAATCCCATCATATGAATCAGTTCTTTTATTTTTTTTTGTAAATCAATCAAGACTTCTACTCAAAGTGAAGGGTAGCTAAAATATGTATAATTGGTCGGCTAATTTTTTTTGGCAAAAAGGAAATGTATATTGGTGGATTATATACACAGAGATCATAATGGTTTTAAAGATTTTCTTCTGGGTTTTTGAGACATGTACACACGTATGGCATTTGCAAAAGGAAGAAGGATGTAAAAGCATGGTTTTGTGATTTATGGGATGAAAATAGAGTAGGGTAAATAAAAAACGGAATTAAAAATTGGCTTCGCCCGGGTTCGAACCGGAGACCTTCAGTGTGTTAGACTGACGTGATAACCAACTACACCACGAAACCTTATTGTTACACTAATGAATTTAACTAATATATATATAAACAGTATATATATATTTTTTTGTTTAGAAGAAAAAAGTATCATTATTTTTATCAATCAAACAAACATGAGCTATCAGTTTAACCATTATATGATTACACAAATAGAATAAAATATTTGAAGAATTCAAAGATAACTAACACTTTACTGTTCTAGCATTAGTCTCCTTTTCAAGCTTTATCTTCAATTTGTTAACCATTTTTTTTTCTTTTTGAACTTTGTTGCAGCTGTGCACACCACTCCTGCAGACTTGTCTTTCCGGATGGATTGTGGTAGACCACAATAGTTCTCTCTATTAATCTTGTTCTTTTGCACACAAAAAATGATGATATTCATTAGTTAGTGTTATATCTAATTTTTTATTTATGTTTGGCTTTCTTAAAACAATTCAAATTTTAAGGGGTGTGAGACTAGCTGCTCAGTTACACTTTTTCTTCTCTAGAGAAATTATGCAAAATGTTGTTGAATTCCATGCTTGCATATGGAGCTGCCCACGACACTTTTTTATCTTCTTTAGATGTTTTGGACTACTTGATTACTTCTTCCATTCCAAATATGTGTTATTTCAGTACATGCTTTGATAATGCTTTTCTTGTTGCTTTTGACCATTTGTTTTTCATTCAACATACAAAGTGTATTAGTTTGGGTGGTGTGACTCATTACTTATGGTATATAAGTTCTAGTAAACACATATAACTTCGTATTGACTTGTTGTGCTTCATTCTGTATATTAATTCTAACCCTGTTGCAAAAGCTATTCAAGAGTATTAATAAGTTTTTTTCTTGTGATAAGACATGCTCCTGGTGAGTTTTTATAATCACTTGATTATGTAATGAATTGTGGATAACGGGATTTAATTTTTTGACATGTGATTTTGAACATGATTTGATTACTTTGCTTCAATGGGGCTTTAGTGCGTCAACCTCAAGTTGGCATAGTGGTTTGGAGTTTTGCTTTTATTTTTTGCATGAAACCTAATTGGTACACTATTTGATTATAATAAATATATATCTAAAACATTATTTTTTTTTGTTTGGAAGAAAAAAGTATCATCGTCATTTTTATCGAACAAACATGAGCTGTCAGTTTAATGACCACTACTATATCCAATTCTCAATGTTAAAATTGTTGAATGGCTAATAAAAATCCAGACGTTTCTACTTTTCTAATACATTTCATATTCATTGAATGTTTGTTCCCTCACGAGCACCTTTGAAGAGAATGATTTGGGTTCATTGTGGGCTCTTTTGTAACTTTAATTCACATGATACAATGGCTTATGGTTGGATCGTTTCAAAAGTTGAGATGGTATGTGCAAATGTTTTTAGACTTGTGCGGATTGATTCTAAGCTTTATACGGATTGATTCTCAAACAATTATGTCTGATACGATACAACTTATACCGTTTTAATAATTACTAATTACAAAAGCAGTACAAAAAGCGTTACTAACAGTATTATACTCAATTTTTTTTATACAGTTTTAACTCTTTTTTACAGTTTTCAACTATTTTACTTTATGATAACAGCTTACCGCTAAAAGATTCGATTTACCGCTAAAAATCCAGTACCATTTTCGGTTAACATATTAGAGTATATCTACGGTATCATTCTTTCGGACTTCAACCACTAGCGAATCTGCCCAACAACAGAATCTTTCATGGTTAAGCCCAAATAAAGCCCATAAAAGGCTTACACGTGACTCTCGACACGTGTTGAAATTTCATCTTTCTCCAAGAAGTGAGAATGATGATCTGGTGATCTTTCAATTCCCTCATCTATGCCAGGCTTCACTCTTCCCGCACGGCTTATCGCGTGTCCCTCACGCGCTCTGCCTCGTCTTCTTCATCACACGAAGCTTATTCCACGCTGCAAGATGTCTTCTTCTTCTCCCTCTCTCACTGACTCCATCACGCTTCCGAGCCAACCCACCGAGCCTGTCCGTGTCGCTGCGGCCGCGGGAGTCTCTTCCTCTGATTTCAGGCGAGTTTTCATTTTTTTTTTTCCGAATCTCTGGTGCCATTTTTCTCGAATTCCGTATGTTTTTCTTGTGGAATTCTCCGTTAACTTTCCGAATTCGGTTGTAGGAACGCGATAGATTCATCTCTGTTCAGGAACTGGCTAAGAAACTTGGAATCAGAGACTGGAATCTTAGCTGATGGGACAATGACGTTAAAGCAAGTTCTTATTCAGGTGAAATCGATCTTAAACGCATTAAAGCAAAGTTCCGTTTTTTGGAGGTTTCTTGATTAGTTTGAGAGTTAGTCTCAGAGGTAAAGTTCTAATCGTATATTTTGAATTAGGGAGTTGATATGTTTGGAAAACGAATTGGATTTCTCAAATTCAGAGCGGATATATTCGACAAGGAATCTGGGCAGAAGGTATCTGATCATCTTCTTGTATCTGTATCTCTGTACTCTTTGCTTCGGCTCTCTTCTTAGAATGTTAGTTTCTTCTCTTGTGTATTTGTAAGCTAAGAAGACACCATTAGGTTCCAGGTATTGTATTTGCACGAGGACCAGCTGTAGCCGTTCTCATTCTCTTGGAGTCGAATGATGACACTTACGCCGTTCTCACTGAGCAGGTTATTCATTTTTTTTGTTCATTGCTATTTTTGTTTTTGAATGATTTGAGACGAATGTGGAAGATACAAAGATCATGTTTTTTTTTTTGAAGGTTCGTGTTCCTACCGGGAAGATTGTTCTGGAATTACCTGCTGGGATGTTGGATGATGATGAAGGTGATTTTGTTGGCACTGCAGTTCGAGAGGTACACACCTTAATGCTTAAGAGCTTTGGTTGATTTAGTGGAAGTAAAAGAAAGTAGAGAACTTTTTGAGTTGACAAAAACTGCAACCGCAAATGAAATTTCCTGCAAAATGATTGAGAGACTTTGTTGGTTTACACGAGGAGGAACCTGAGATTGTAGAGAAGTCAAAGTGTATTGACAAAGTCTTTTTGGACTCGTGTCTTGTGCAAGTTACATGACACTTTTGCTTCATGGATATAATGTATCAGGTCGAAGAGGAGATCGGTATAAAACTGAAAAAAGAAGACATGGTTGATCTCACGGCTTTCCTTGACCCATCTACAGGCCACCGGATCTTTCCTTCTCCGGTAAAGCCATCTTCTTCCTCACTCCGTCTCCGTTTTTAGTACTCCATTCTAATCTTACTTACACCGAATCTGATTGATTTTTTTATCCCTCTTTTGGTGTCTCTCTGGTTTAGGGAGGCTGTGACGAAGAGATGAGCGTGTTTCTGTACAGAAGGCAAGTGGAACAAGAGACGATCAGACAGCTACAGGGCAAAGAGACAGGGCTCCGTGAACATGGCGAGTTCATCAAAGTACGACTCGTCCCATACAGAGAGCTCTGGCGCAAAACTGCTGACGCCAAGGTTCTTATGAGCATTGGTCTCTACGAAATGGCTCAGAGAGAGGGTCTCGTGTCCAGGCACTGAAACCAAACTCTCTGAATGATGTAATAACTATAGTCTCTGTTGCAAATCGTGTTTTCATAGTTTCGATAAAAACACATGGCCACTTTCTTCTCCTCGTCAATGAAGAAACTCTGTTTAAAGAAAATAATATCATCGACGCCTGGTCCCATATCCATTGTCAAGAACTTGATCCACGACACCATTTCGGCCTCAATCTTATCAGTAGTAATCCATATCTCAATCTCTTCTGGAAATCTTAATTTGTGCTCTAACGAAACCGCGAGCTTCTTCTCTAACACAAGATAAAGTCACATGATAGTGATCAACCTGAACGTTGAAAGGCAGAGGCAGAAGCGGCCCAAATCTCTCTTTTCTAAAATCAAAACAGATTACGTGACACTCAAGTTCGCCTTCTGTGTTCTTTTCTGAAACACACCAGTAAGTGTTTCCCTTGAGAGAGACGCCAGCATGATAAGTGTAGTATATACGCCAGTGTGGAGAGAAAGTAAGAGTCCTCCATAAACAAGAGTCGAAATCATAGATCTCCAAGCAGAAGAAGCGGTTTTGGGGGAGTTTCTTGGAGATTTCGGATGGACGTGGACAGAAGTAAATTTCACAAAAACCTCGAGATTTTGTGGCAACCACGAGATTTCACGGCTTTTGCATAAAGTTTCCCACTTTCTGCAAATTAATCGTACGCCTCTCATAGATTTCAAGGGAAGTCTAGAGAAAATCTCCGCTATCAAATCCCTGGCAAGATTTGAGATCATCGTTGTCGTTTTTACAAGGATGCAACAAAAAGTTTTCTTTTTTTGGTTCTTTTCCTCTGATTTCTTGCGGCTGGGGGCAAGAATTTGTATATTGAAGTCACAGAAACCCTAAACGTAGCTGGGCCAATCGTGGGCTTCAGAATTCTTCTTCTTGTTTGAGAAAATTGCTTCCTTTTTTCCATACGGAAGAAGAGCTTGTACAATAGACTCAACCTCAGGAGTTCGGTTTTCGCTCGGACAAGAGAACTCAACCAGATTTGCCAACAGACCTTTTCAGTAAGGTACAACTCACAGCTTCACAATCATTGCTTCTCGGAAAATTATTTCCTCCAAGAACTTGTTTTTTACAATGGTTTAAATTTTACATCTCTCAATAAAACCCGAGCTCCAGCAAAACAATGGATCTAGCTTTAAGATTTCCTCAGCCTGAACAAGTAAAGTTTTACAACTTGTGAATCCTCATTTCATTTGACTTTTTGTCCTTAGCTTTTAAATGTCATATTGGTATAAGGTCTCAAAGGAATATAGACTCAACTCCTTTCGAGCAGAAAATGAAAGATTTAGAGAATTTGAAGGTAACTAACACTTCACTTCAATAAGGTAGACTGACCTGATCATAACCAACTACACTACAAAACTTTAATGCTACACTATTTGATTTTAATAAATATACTAAGTAATAACCTGCACCATATACATGATAAAATAATTATTATGTATTTAACTCAATATAATTTTACAGTTATATAATATAATACAATTGATTTTATATAAAGTTTAAATCTATTTTTATATATTTGGTAACAATAATTCTGGTGATAACACATCAGCAAAATGACACAATTATAAATAATGTACAAAATTAAAGTTACTCTCTAAAACTTTATTGCTACACTATTTGATTTAATAAATATACTAGATAATAATCCCCACCATATACGAGGTAAAATAATTATTATGTATTTAAATCAATATAATTTTACATTCATATAACATATAACAATTGATTTTATATAAAGTTAAAATATATTTTATATATTTGCTAGCAATAATTTTGGTGATGACACATCAGCAAAATGACACAATTATAAATAATGTACAAAATTAAAATTACTCTCTAAAAATTTTACATAAAATTATGCTATAACATTGATGATATAAATCTTTTTTGTTTATTTTATAAAATATAGGGTCATTTAATTGTTATAGAAATTAATTTTAAAATTATATAATATACACCAAATTGGAGTAGAAACACAAAGTCACTATATATATACAGATATATATATATATTATGTATTCTTATTGACAATATGATTAAGTTTTTCTACTAATCCCAAGCTTTAGATATACAATATTTATATATATATATTTATTTATTTACTTTTGATATTTAGACAATAATTAAATATTATTGCTTAAACTGTTTATTATTTATATTGTATATTAAATGAATTAAAAAGACACATATTTTTTGTTCATAATTTAGAAAACAGTAACTATAACCATAATTTAATATAAATAACTTTCTTTGTAAAATAGAAAAGAACTGGTCTTGACTTAGTCTAAAATATAATAAAATTTTACTAATTAAACTGCATATAAAAGCATAGATTGGTCTTCATGACCGTTTGAATGTTATCAATAAGGATTGATTGGAAGTCTGTCTATTTCTAAAATACAGTATGCATTTGTAACGATTTTGATACATATAAATAATTATAGAACAGTGTTTTGTAATTATTTACATTTACATCAATCTGAATAATTGTACTACAGAATTTGAGGATCAAATAAAAATCGAAAGCATCCTTGTAAATTAGAAATATGTGTAACGCCATCTAGTAAAAATTAAAATATATTATATAATAATAAAAATACATGATAAAAATCAGAAAGAATATTTGTTATGTGAAACGAAATCACCATCTGTTCAGTTATCCTTATCTTTTTTTTTTTTGGACAACATCCTTAACTTTAAACACATATCACAATATTAGTGTTAGCCAACCATCAATACTCACCTAGCTCATCAGCAAAGTTTCTATATACAACATAGTTGATTTTATTTTGCATGTAAGTACAGTAGAACCTCTATAAATTAATATTCGATTAATTAATACTTCGATAAATTAATATTTTTGGCCAGTCTCGGAATTAGTTTATTAACCAAATAATATATCTATAAATTAATAATCATTATAAATTAATTATTATTTTATAAACCTATATAGTCCCAATGTTATTAATTTATAGAGATTTTACTGTAATTGAATAGATACTAAATTGTAGGTTGAAAATATAGTGTATACAAAATAAGATAAAATAATAAATTTAAGATACAATGAATATTGGTAGAGTTTCAATGCATTTTTGCTAATGTTGGTTGTATAGAAAATGATGTTAGATATAAAATTTAGTATAATTAACTTTTATAAAAATATTGATATACATTAAAATATAAGTTTTCCTATTTTACATATTATTTTTTTACTCTACCAGAAAATAACGTTATTACAGTGTATACTCGAAATCTTTAGATATGTAATCGTAATATTATTTAGACCAAAATTAAATGATTTATTGTGTCATAAACTAAATTACCTATGTTGTTAACATATATCAAACGTAGTAGATTGCATTTTGATTAAGTTTTTTAATAAACTATTAATTAGCTCACAATTATATTACATTAAATATAAATTATTATTTTTACATATTAAATTTTAAACTAATGAAATTATTTTAGTTAATTAATTATATTAAATTTATTGATGAATAAATTACTTGTGTAGTTACCATGTATCAAATTTAATAGATACATGTTAATTAAATTATTAGTTAATGCCTAATAAGGTATGATAATAGTAAGATTTTTTTTACTACTAAAATTAGAAAAATTAAATTTTATTGAAAGATTTCATAATTAATTTTAATATTATTTTTAAACGAATGTAATTGCATATTTATGTTAGTCTATAAACATTACAGTTAAAAAATATTAACTTTTACCAAAAGTAAATTGTTGTAAATTTTATTTTAAAATACTAAATATACATAGAGATTATATAAAACAGATTATATATTTTAAAAAAAAAATATTTAAAATTATATATAACTGAGTCAATATTTATAAACTCTTAATATTTTGATCTAATAAAAATATTTATAATATCAAAAAGTTTGATTACTTTATCATATAATATCTTAAAAAAATAGAATTTTATCTTTTTGACCAAGTTATTTTGTTTGTATGAATTAAAAAGTATAATATTTCACTTTTAATCAAACTAAATATATTCTTTTAACATATATAAATATTTTTGTATTTTGAATTTTTGATATAATATTTCAAACCTTTTTATAAAATTTAAATATTTATATTATTTAGTTAATTTATATGGTTTTGCTTCTATTAAAAACCATATTAAACCAAAAATATTATAAATATGAATGTCTATTAAATCAAACTTCCTAATTTTATAATTTTTGATATCATTTATGTTTCTTGATAATGATTTATGAACCATTTATTGATGTACACATCTTCATTTCCAATATAAAAATTTTGAACATATTTTTATTCATTAATAATTTGAGTAATTTATATTTATTTTTGAAAATTGAATTATAACACATGCACATAATATATATATATATATATATGTATATATATATCTTTTACCATATGGATGAGTGATGATGTATTTGTTCACAAAAATAAGTTTAAACAAAGATATAATGTATAAATAAATAATTAATATGATATATTTTTGATAAGAAGAATATTTTAACCTATTATGTACAAATAAATGATATAAACTAATGTATAACCAAATTAATATGAGTGGCATAACATGTAATTAATTTAGTAACATAAGTCCATTTTTATATATTTGCTGAAAATGATTTTGGTGATGACACATCAGCAAAATGACATCATTGTAAATAACTTACAAAATTAAAATTATTCTTTAAAAATATTTCTCAATTAATATATAGGGGATATATAAAACAGTAATTTTTTTTTGGAGAAAAAAAGTATCGTCATTTTTATCGAACAAACATGAGCTATCAGTTTAACCATTATATGATTACACAAATAAAATGAAAGATTTGAAGAATTTGAAGGTAACTAACACTTCATTGTTCCGGCATCATTCTCCTTTTGAAGCTTTATCTTCAATTTGTTAACCATTATCTTTTTCTTTTTGAACTTTGTTGCAGCTGCGCACACCAATCCCTGCAGACTTGTCTTTCCAGATGGATTGTGGTAGACCATAGTAGTTCTCTCCATTAATTTTGTTCTTTTACAAAAAAAAAAATGATTGTATTCATTAGTTACTGTTGCATCTAATTCTTATTTACGTTTGGTTTTCCTAAAACAGTTCGAATCCTTAAGGGTGTGAGACTGGCTGCTCGGTTACACTTCTTCTTATCCAGAAAGACTTTAGTTTCTGTATTCAAGCATGTGGGTCAAGTTAAGAATTTGCATCCAGTATATTACTAGTTCTACGCAGATGTTTACATTGTTTTTATGTGTCAAAAATACATTTTGACTTATTGTCTTTCTTTAATCAGATACGCAAAAAGTTGGAGTTGAACTCCATGCTTGCATATGGAGCTGCCCAGGACTCTTTTTATCTTCTTAGATGTTTTGGACTACTTGATTATCTTCTTCTATTTCAAGTATGTGTTATTTCAGTACAAGCTTTGATAAAGCTGTTTTGTTGCTTTTGACTTAGTTGACCATTTGTTTTTCAGTCAAACATACAAAGTGTCTAAGTTTGTGGTGTGACTCACTACTTATGGTATGCATGTTCTAGTAAATACATTTTCAACACAGCTCTCGAAAATCCGAGCTCCAGCCAAACAATGGATCTCGCTTAAGAATTCCTCAGCCTGAACAAGTAAAGACTTTGCAACTTGTGAATCTCCATTTCATTTGACTTTATGTTCTTAGTTTTTAAATGTTATATTGAGTTCTACAACAATCTTTTTCTTGGTATAAGGTGTCAAAGGAAAATAGACTAAACTCCTTTCAAGCAAGGAAGGAAGTAAGCTAATTGATTCAAGCCTACCGACGTCAATACTCTTTTCTTTCTTATATAAATAGCTTTAAGGATCATGTTTTTTTTTTTTTGGATTTGGCAGGAGCGTAGGCGTTCGCAAACAGTAGAAAAGAACAGAGTTTTTAATCTCACTATGAATCAGTTCTTTTTTTTTTGTGTGTAAATCAATCAAGACTTGCTACTCAAAATGAAGGCTAGCTAAAATATGTATATTGTTTTGGCAAAAGGAAATGTATATTGGTGGGATACTCATTTCTTGATGTGAATCATATATACAAAGAGATCATAATGGTTTTAAAGATTTCCTTCTCATGTAAAACAGTAAAAGTATGGGCCTTGTGATTTATTATGGGATGAAAATAGATTAGGATAAAAATAAAATTAAAATTGGCTTCGCCCGGGTTCGAACCAGAGACCTTCAGTGTGTTAAGACTGACGTGATAAATTGAGACTTCATCTTTAAAACGAAATATTTTACAAACCTAATTAAGGGTTAAGGTTTCCAAAAGCTTACGCTTTGCCATATTTTGAAACTGTACAAGTTTTAGCAATCAAAAGGAAGAAACTTTTAGTTACAGTCTTCTGGTTTCTATAAACCACCAGAAAAAATGAAGATGAATTACAACATAGAACAACTTGTCAACTTCTTCTCCATCACCATACTCTCAAAATGACACCAAATCTTCGTGGTAGAGTTCCGAGTTTGAAGTTGAATCCTATGATGAATGCCGTCCTCTCTTTCTTGATGAAGGCCGGTCTTGCGAAGAACCATTGCTTCTGATCAAATGGCAAAAGATTGAAATATTTTAGAAACTGCAGGAGAAATGGAGTTTTCTTTGGTTCATCAGCAGGTTTTGTAAGCTTACACATTATCTGTTTTACTTGATGGCTCTTGTGTGGCCTGTGATTGTGGAATTACCTGCAGAGAGAAAGAGGGTTTACCGCGTAAGAATTAATCGGAGAATGATCCTCATGAAGTTATAAGCATCACAAAAGAACCTATAAATGCTGTGAGAAAAGTAAGTAAACTCAGAGTAATATCAGGTCAAGCCACAAATCAAAGTAAGTAAAATGTTTAAACAGTGATGGATCAAACATACTGACAGGAAGACCAAGTTGTTTCATGCATCTGCTGTGGGCTTCAAGGTATTCTTCATAAGACTGCAAAAACAACAACAAAACCAGAGCTCATGATGCTTCTCAAGAAACAGAAGGAAAATCCCTGTTAATGCAAAACTCGAGCCAGACATTGAGATATGTAAGCAAAATGGTTGAACATGGATCTTAAATAGCTCAAAGGTTAAAAAAATACTACAAATGTTTTCACCAAGTTTCCAATAGTAGTGTGCCATAAGCATCTTTGATACAACTTAAACACATGATTTACAAAATAATCTAGTTCGCGAACAAGACACCGTAATAGAATGAAATTCTCAGCATAAGTTACAAGCAGATATGCCACTACCATGTTAAGAAAATCATCATCGGTTAGAGAACTAGCGAGAGGGCTCTCCAAAGGCAAACCCCATGAGTTGAAACGTAAAGAATGTTCTTGCTCCACACGAGAGTTAGATGCACCTGATGATGTATGAAGATATTCAGAGGCTACTACTCCATATCCTGATCTTCTCTGCTGTGCAAGATGGAATCTGCTGAGGTCATCCTGGTTTGAGTAGACCGCAGGAGGGTAAGGCATCTGTGTATGTCCCCACATATTGTTATTATACTCATCGTCTCCTGAGGAAGATGGAGGTTCTACGCGAGACCTTTTCGTCGAATAATCATCCTTAGAAGAGCTGTATGAAGATAAAATCAAGAACAAGCTGATACAATAACGAGAAAGCCAAAGCCCACATAGGGTTTCAAAGGAGATACCTATTCAGCAACCCTTCATCGCAGCTATGTGCATCAAGGAGCTCACAAAGTGCTTCACCAATATCTTCAGGCAACTCCTAGAGAATGCACACATTAAAGAACTTCACGTGAGTCATTTTACATGAAGTGGTGGAAGCAAATATAAGGAAGAAACTCTCAAGGTGTACCTGACAATCTCTGCTGATCTTGACGGGCTTGTAATCATTCAAAGGGTTCTTGAGATGAAGTGTTTTCTGAAAAGGCAATTCACTCAACCTCAACCATTTCACTTTAAAACTACGTCCCCAAGGATTGTTCTTACCACCTCCTTGGCTCCATATATGGTCTCGTCTCCAACCCACAGGAGACAGCATCTGCGCATACCCTTGGAAAAATCCGCTCATGTTCACACTGAAGATCAAAACCACTCGACCAGAATTCTACAACAAAGAATATTATGAACTCCGTATACACCACAAACACTAAATGTAAGATTATAGAACGTTGCAACAAACTTTAAAAAAAAAAGAACAGGTTCTTACATGAAAGGCACCTTCCAGTATTGGCTCATTCATTACTTGAGTAGCCCAAATCCCTCTCTCGACCGAAAGTTGAATGTTCTCGTAGTTCAGACTCTTGATGATGAAATACCTCGTTTTATACCCAGGTTTACTGTTCTTGTCTGCGTTCGAACTTTCAAGCTGATCAGGATCAGCTTCCACTTTGCACGGCTTATGATCCTCCTTGCTTCTGTAACTTGAACTCTCTGACCAAAGCAATTCAACAAACACAATTACAAGAAGACAAACTAAACCAACCGTAGATCTTTGTGAAAAGAAAAAGACAAGCTACATAATTTACCTGGATCATCAGAGTTTGCTACATCTTGTTTCCAATCAGTCAAGGACGAATCAACAACAGATGCATTTTCCTTGGCAGTATCAGAAGACATGCCTCTTTAAAACCCTATTCAGTATTTCTGACAGGACATTAACAGAAAAGAACATGAAAACACTAAATTAAAACAGTATACACAAACAGAAGTCACATTAAGTCATTTTCAGGACAAGAACAAAACATAAGTAGATACAGAAGTAAAACATAAACAGATAGGTATTCACACTGAACACAATCGAATCGACTACATAGAATGAGAAACTAGTGTAGTTAGTAAAGCATTTGACCAAATCAAATAGTCTACTAATGATTAAATTAGTGTCTACGACAACAAGATATTAGTAATTCGTGAAGCTAATTTAGGAAGTTCATAGTAGGCAAAGAGATGCGATTTATGAGCAAATGCCAAAAAATGCGTTTCTTCACCGGAATCAAACAAAATACGAGAGAACTTGTATCCAATAAAATTCAGTAGCCAAATTATAATTCTTCTATTGTGACCCCAACAATGTTCCCAGAGAACCAAACAATACCCCAGAGCCCTAATTCGATGTAAGAAGACGAACCATAAGCCATTTCGATACAAACCGCACAGTAATTTCCTCGAACATCCGGCATTTACAGTAAGAAGTACAGTTAACAGTAAAGAAAACGAACCTCGAATTATTTAAAAAAGCTTCTCTGTCACAGAGAAAGAGAGAAACACAAGTGAAGAAGAAGAAGACACAAGAGATATAATGACTGTTTCTCTATTTGAAAATCACAACGAAAGCCCTAATATTCTCTGTTCGACATCCCTCTTTTCGCTTCTTCTCTGTTTTGTAATTCTCTTTTTTTTTTTTTTTCTTTTTCTTCTCTCTGGATGTGTGGTTCTCATTATGGTAGAGTAACGTGTAGGTGAGGAAAGGTGTAAATCGAACGGATAGAATGCGATGGATGATTCAATCTAACGGTACATCATTTTGCTGTGAAAGGCTTAAGTTTACCGCTGGTGTATTGTAAAGTAGAGATAATTGGGCTCAAAATTTTAAGAGGCCCAATTATCTATATGGGTCACCCCTTAGGCCTTAAAAATGTATTCCGCTTTGTATATAATTGGGCCACTCAAGTAATGCATATTGAATCTTTCTAGGCCTCAAGGATAGAGAATTCATATGGACAATCCGATTCTTCTCACCTCAAGGCTTAGAGATAGAAAGACAAAACCAAACCAATCCAATCTAAGCAAAAAAAATATAATTAACAATTTTTTAATTTGGTTTAAACAATCATATTTTTCTAGATATCTTGAAAATACCGAATCTTAATTCGAATCAAACCGAAAGAACAAAAACTGATCCAAAACTTAAAACCCTTTTCTTTCCTTCTGATTTCTTGCGGCTGAAGGTAGAAGCTATGTAACTAACAATTGAAGACATAGAAAAAACGATTTAGAGCTCTTCGATTCGTGAAGCAAAACCCAAAAGCTGAATAACTCTTGTTTTCATGGCCTGAGAAAACATAGTAGAAACGTTTGTTTATTCTGTTTTGCTTTCAAACATTTTATCAGCTATTTCGGTTTTTAAAATTTCTACTTTTATCCGGACTACGTAATAACCAACATTTTTGTTGCATAAGATTATAAGATGGATAGAAGAATGAATGAAAGAAATATACATATAACTATAAGGGTTTGTAAAATGAGACTAACCATCTCGTTTTGTCCATCTCATGGCTTTTCAAGTGCGAAATGTTGCAAATGGACACTTTTCTAAATTGCTTTCTTTCTTCTTCCTTTTGCCTCCTGCACGCTGCTTGATTTGCACTGAACTTGGAACGTAAGGGCACACACTTGCCCGACACCCTTTGACCGCACATTCTCCGAGATCCAATCCTCTAAAGTATCCATCCTCTCCAACGAAGTGAACTCTGTTGCGATTCGAGTCTTCATAGTTTTCATAAAAACCCATGGCCACTTTCTTCTCCTCGTCGATGAAGAAACCCTGTGCAAAAGGAAATCCATCGAAGCCTGGTCCCATATCCATTGTCAAGAACTTGATCCACGACACCTTGTCGGCCTCAATCTTAGTAGTAATCCATATCTCAGTCTCTTCTGGACTTCCGTGCTGTAACGAAACCGCAAGCTTCTCTTCTCTAACACAAGATAAAGTCACATAGTAGTCACGATACCCACCGCTATACGGCAAAGGCAGAAGCGGCCCAAATCTCTCTTTTCTAAAATCAAAACAGATTACGTGACACTCACGTTTTCCTTCTGAGTTATTTTCTGAAACACACCAGTAAGTGTTTCCCTTGAGAGAAACGCCACGCTGATTCGAAGATATACTCCAGTGTGGATTGCCATAGTCAAGATCCTTCCATAAACAAGAGTCGAAATCATAGATTTTGAAGCAAAAAAAGGGGGTTTCGGGAGATGGTCGGAAATTTCTGAATGGAAGTGGACGTGCACGGAAACGAAGGTAAATTACATGAAACTTCAAGAGTTTGTGGCTACGACGAGATTCGTTCTTCTTATTCACGTATCCAAGAGCGTAGTAGGTTCGATCCGTATCTAGTGCTTTGGGTCCTGGGCGATCGTTTGTAGGTTCGATCCACCTTGTTTGCCCACAGTACGGATTCCAAACCACAACCCTAGAATCCTCTTTCAAGATGCATAACAATAAACCCTCACAGTGAAATACTTGAGATATCTTAACTTGTTCGCTAAGGCAAGTAAGTTCACCTTTAGGGCCTATAGATGGATCAACATCGAAGACGACGATCTTTAAATAGAGATTGCAATTCATCAACATGATCATCTGATGAGACACGCCTTCTCTTGGTACGGAAGATGCTTTCTCAGTGTGCATCTTCGTAAAGCTACGGCTTTTGCATAAAGTTTCCCACTTTTTGCAAGTTAATTGTACGATTCTCATAGATTTCAAGGGAAGTCTAGAGAAAATCTCCTCTACCAAATCTCTTGGAAGATCGGAGATGATCATTGTCGTTTTAAAAGGTTGCAACAAAAGGTTTTTTTTTTTTTTGGGGGTCCTTTTCCTCTGATTTCTTGCGGTTGGGGGTAAGTATTTGTATTGACAATTGAAAATCACAGAAACCCTAAACGTAGCTGGGCCAATCGTGGGCTTCAGAATATAATTCTCCTTCTTCTTTCTTGAGAATTTTTCTTCCTTTTTTTCCTTCCATATAAGAGAAAAAAAATTCTAAAACAATTAACTGATGACAAACCTATGTTAGCATAAAAATGGAAACGGGTACATAGAAGCGGAACGTTTCAAAATACGGCAATGTTATTTTAAAAAAAAATATATAGAAATAGAAATATTTTAGAAACGTATATATATATATATTAAATATTAAAGATCTAATTATAAGTAGAATATTTAAATCAATAAAATCTAATATATAATTTTTACATAATTATTAAACTATAAAAATTAAAATATGTTAAGTCAAAAATTTAGAAGATTTTCTTTATTATCGATTTTATTAGTTTCATTAACCAATCTATCTCTAATTCTAATTGATTCAGAGAATAATTTTCAAACTTAATAATCTTAAAATTAATCTTAATTACCAAATCAAAATATTTATTATTTACTATAAATAAGTAAATCAATTATTTAATTTAATTTTTATAATTATTTATTTGTTCTATAAAAACAAGAAATTAGTTTTTATCTTCTTTCAAAAATGGAAAACACGCGTTTCCAAATTAGAATTTTTAGGAAACGTGATTTTTTGTGTTTTCGAAATGTTTCGGTTTCCGAAACGTTTCAGAAGCGGGAAACGTACCTCGGACGGAGTTTCCATGCAACCTGACAACTATAAACAAATTAAACCCTCGATTTTACTCTGCAATAAACCACACCAAATCAGATAAAACAAAAAATCTAGTTTACAATTTTAATTTGGTTTAATAACCATTATTTTCTATATATCTGGAAAACTGACTCTTCTATATTTGAATCAAACTCGAAAGAACAAAAACTAAACCAAAAAACTTAAATTCATTTTCTCTGTCTCTCTGATTTCTTGCGGTTGATGTAGAAGACTAGAAGCTATGTAACTAACAATTCAAAACTCAGCAACCATAGACAAAGAAGCCTTGATGAAACAGAGAGAGACTATGGGAATTGAAACATTTCTCTAGTCTTGTCATCTCTTCTTATATTGTTAATAATCTTTCTGGAGGAAGTCATAAAAGCTTCGCCAAGTGTATAAACAGTCTTTTAGTGCAAGCAAATTTGGCTTAGTTCTTCCTCTGTTATATGATAAAATTAACAACTCTTTACAAACTCTTGTTCTCATCAAAAGGCTCCCATGGCATGAGATAAAAATAGTAGAAACGACTATGATTCTATTTTGCTTTCAAAAACATCTTATCAGCTATTTCGGTTTTAAATTTTTCTACTTATCCGGACTAAGTAATCGATAGTCTAAAAAACTTGATCATGTTGCATAAGATGGAAGAATTGAATTGACATAAATTAGGTTTTTTTTTGTAAATTGTGACTGATCATCTCGTTTTCTCCTTTTTGCTATCTCATGCAGCTTGCTCCTCCTTGCTTGGCTTTTCTAAATTGCTTTCTTTCTTCCTTTTGCCTCCTGCACGCTGCTTGATTGTCACTGGACTTGGAACGTAAGGGCACACACTTGCCCGACACCCTTTGACCGCACATTTTCCGAGATCCAATTCTCTAAAGTATCCATCCTCTCCAACGAACTTAACTCTATACTTTTTATAAAAACCCATGGCCACTTTCGTCTCCTCGTCGATGAAGAAACTCCGTTTAAACTGAAGGCCTGGTCCCACATCCATTGTCAAGAACTTGCTCCACGACACCTTCTCGGCCTCAATCTTAGTAGTAACCCATATCTTAATCTTATTTGGGCATCTTACCTTGTGCTGTAAGGAAACCGCAAGCTTCTCTTCTCTAACACTAGATAAAGTCACATAGCGGTTATTGACCCCAGTGCTAAACGGCAGAGGCAGAAGCGGCCCAAATATCTCTTTTCTAAAATCAAAACAGACTACACCTTGTTTGCCTTTTGAGTTAACACACCAGTAAGTGCTTCCCTTGAGAGAGACGCCACGCTGATAAGAGTGTATACTCCAGTATTCAGAGAAAGGAAGAGTTTTCCATAAACAAGAGTCGAAATCATAGATTTCGAAATATAAACAGCGGTTTTTGGGAGATCCTTGGGGAAGGAATTTAAATTCACAAAACTTCAAGAGTTTGTGGCTACGACGAGATTGGTTCTTCTTATTCACGTATCCGAGAGCGTAGTAGTACATCTGCTTACCTAGTCCGTAGGAACTAGGTTTGATCCATCTATTTTGCCCCAAATACGGATTCCAAACCACAATCCTAGAATCATTTTTCAAGATGCATAACAATAAACCATCGCAGTGAAACACTTGAGATATCTTGACTTGTTCGTTAAGGCAAGTAAGTTTACCTTTAGGCTTTATAGATGGATCAACATCGAAGACGACGCTCTTTAAATATAGATTGCAATTCATCAACCTGATCATCTGATGAGACTCGCCTTCTCTTGATACGGAAGATGCTTTCTCAGTGTGCATCTTCGTAAAGCTACGGCTTTTGCATAAAGTTTCCCACTTTTTGCAAGTTAATCGTACGATTCTCACAGATTTCAAGGGAAGTCTGGAGAAAATCTCCTCTACCAAATCTCTTGGAAGATCGGAGATCATCGTTGTCGTTTTTAGGGCTTATTTCTTGCGGTTGTGTGAAAGTATATAGATGACAAATATGAAGACACAAAAGCCCTAGCTTGGGGTGGGCTTCAGAGTCTATGCAGAATTTTTCTCCTCTTTTTTTAGAGAGAGGAAATATTTTCCTTGAAAACGCAATCGATGCCTAATCATAATAGCAACTGGATATTTATTGCTGACGTGGAACTTTTCATCGCCACACACGATCCGGACTTTCTTATATTTTCCTAATTTTTCCTCCAGTTACAAAAAAAAACAAAACTTATTTCTACTACTGCACTAGTATGAAAACTTTTTATATAACACATCAATACTTGAAAGTATATATCTGTAATGTGAAAACAGAGAGAGCCGAAGAAGAAACATGTTCTGAAAATTTTACAACATTTGAAATATGTTACAATATTTTACATGAAAAATCATGTTCTCGGAAACATCTCTGAAGTCCTCTGAAAAATCATGTTCTCGGAACCATTTGGAGGATTTAGTGTCCTCGGTGATAAAATTAATAATTTGGGTAAGTTACCAAAAATAAAGTAAAGTAACAAAAGATTTTGTTTTGAAGACGAGATTTGAGTTATGGGTTGATCTACACATATCTTGAAAAATTATATCTACATTGGAGAATTTTATGTTGGAAATTCATATGAACAAAAATAATCACTCTCAAAATATTTGCTTAGCTTATATTAGATTTAAAAGAGTCTGGATTTTGTAGCTATAATCACTATACAAATTCTGCATACTCTTCTAATCCAAAACTCATAAATAAGTCTAATAAGTGCATGTAGAATCGCGAAAATACAGATTGAAAATCACGAATGTAAAATCGATTTGTATTAATAATAAATGATAATAAAAGTATAAAACGTTTTATTAATACCTTTAAGGAAAGACGATACACGGAGTCAATATATGATCTTTTTTCTTAATTCTTTGAATCTCCCGCAGTGTAGCAGTTTAAGAAATTCAGAATCCCAGGATACAACCGTGTTGAGATTAAAGTCGCAGCACTCGACTATAGAATATGCGAACTTAAGAATCTACGCTATAGTCTTGAGACTCATCTAAGACTATAGAGACGAGAAGAATTTGCTGAATATTTGTGTTTTCGAAAGCTATATGTTTCACTGATGAAGAATAATGAATGAGAGAGGCAAATATATATAGCGGATGGAAGGATTGGGGCGCAAGGGTTTGCCTTGGCCGTCACTCATAGATAAACGGAAATATTCCAAAAATCTTCTATTCCTTGATCGCAAAGAATAATAGAAACGGAAATATTCCAGAAATCTGTTATTTCTTGCTGATAAGGATCTGGGCGAAACAGAAATATTTTGTTATTAATTTTCGATAAACAGAAATATTCTGGGCTAAAGCCCATATTCACCAAGACCCAAGACCCAAGACCCAACCCCAAGCCCGAGCCCGGCCCGGCTCGGCACGGCACAGCGCATGCGTATCACTATATATACTAGTGGAAAACAGCCCTTTCTCTCCTTCTCCATATTGTCCTCTTCTAAAGGCTAGTGAACCTTGTTGAGAGTGCGTCACTATATATACTAGTGAAAAATTCTTCCAACTTTCCATGTGGGACAAATGCTCATCTTGACATTTGTTGACTTTTTGTCTTGATTACATGCCCACTTTGACCAAAGATTTTTCATTCAAATCAACTTCATTTTTGACAAGTGAATATATTATCTTATAGTACTCATTACAAGGAATCCAAAAAATCCATAATCCAGTCAGTTCGGTAACTGTGCTCACCGGAAATATCGCCGGAAAACTGTCCTGAGCCATTTGTCAAAAAGAAGTTCCAAGAGTGCATTCCTCGACTTCTTAACTTTTGCTCAAATCATTAGTCCTTGAGGTATATGTATTACATTTTCTGGTTCAAGCTCAGATTTCATTTGATCGTTTTTGTGTCTTCCCATAATCATAACAATTAATCGGTAAAATCCAAACACCCATCCACAAGGTCAGCTTATTTACTGAAATATAAAGGCTTGGATTAAAGTCAGGTATAAAAATTCGCTCAGTTCAGATGAAAGTTAAACTCAACATGTCAAACTAAGAATCGATTCTTGATCTAGATGTTGTATCTAGATTCATCATCTAGATATAATTTTCAGATGCATCATTAAGATATTGTTCGTTTTTAAAACTAGGTTTTGCATTTGGATATAGCATTTGGATGCAACATTGTTTGTTTGTGTATTTATAAAAAATCTGAATGTAAAATATCTCAAATGACTAAATGGGTGTATTTTTCAATTTATTTATTCTATTTACAATTAAAATGATTTATTTATGATAATACAAATTAATAGTTTTTCTAAAAATTAAATTTAACAAAAAATAGTTTTGACGAAAAATATAATTTTGGCGGAAAAATATCAGTTTTCAGTTTTAGCGGGAAAACTTGGTTTTGCGGCTTTGAAGAAAAACATGGTTTGGCAGAAAACATGATTTTGGCGGAAAAAACTTGATTTTCTGGTTTTGACGGAAAAACTTGATTTTACGGTTTTGACGAAAAAACTTTATTTTACGGTTTTGGCGGAAAAACTTGATTTTACGGTTCTCGTGGAAAAACTCGATTTTTCAGTTTTGACGGAAAAACTTAATTTTATGGTTTTGGCGGGACAACTCGATTTTATGGTTTTGGCGGAACAACTTGATTTTCCGGTTTTTGCGGGATAAGTTGATTTCACGGTTTTGGTGGAAAAACTCGATTTTTAGGTTTTAACGGAAAACTTGATTTTACAGTTTTGGCGGAAAAACTCGATTTTCCGGTTTTGACGGAAAACTTGATATTCTGGATTTGAAGGAAAAACTTGATTCTTCAGTTTTGGCAGGAAAACTTGATTTTACGGTTTTGGTGGAAAAAATGATTTTCAGGATTTAACGGAAAACTTGATTTTACGGTTTTGGCGGAAAAACTCGATTTTCCAGTTTTGGCGGGAAAACTCGATTTTCTGGTTTTGGCGGGAAAACTCGATTTTCCAGTTTTGGCAGCAAAACCCGATTTTCCAGTTTTTGGCGGAAAAACTTGATTTTACGGTTTTGACGGAAAACTCGATTTTCCGGTTTTGGCGGGAAAACTCTTTTTCCGGTTTTGGCGGGAAAACTTGATTTTCTGGTTTTGACGAAAAAGCTTGATTTTACTGTTTTAACGGAAAACTCGATTTTCTGGTTTTGGCGGAAAAACTCAATTTTCTGATTTTGGCGGGACAACTCGATTTTCCGGTTTTGACAAAAAAGCTTGATTTTACAGTTTTGACGGAAAACTCGATTTTCTGATTTTGGCGGGAAAACTCAATTTTTCGGTTTTGCGGGAAAACTCGATTTTTCAGTTTTTAGCAGGAAAAACTTGATTTTACGGTTTTGGCGGAAAACTCGACTTGACGGAAAAAGTTGTTTTTTGGTTTCAGTAGAAAACTTTATTTTGCGGTTTTGGCAGAAAAATTCGATTTTGAGGTTTTATCGAAAAACTCAATTTTACTGATTTGGCGAAAAAACGTTTTTTTTGTTTTTATTTTACGATTTGGTAAAAAGATAATTAATATAAATTTTGTTGCATTATTTCTATCACAAATGATATTTTGGTCCTTTGGTTTTTGAGATGCAAATGCAACATCCAGACTCTACTTTTTTCAGCATCTCAAATATCCAAAATTTTGAGATATTTTTGATTTTGCATCCAGATACACAATCTAGATATTGATTTAAAAGTGTTCAAACGAACAATATTTGAGTATTTGCATCTAAATATAGCATCTTGATACAAAAACGAACAGAAACAACGGACTCTAAGATATTATTCAAACATGATTTGACTAGAAACAGTTTAATCTACTGAGATAAATATATTCATTTGATAATTATGCAAATTAAATGAAGACGTAAAACACTTTTTAAGGGTTATAAAACAAGAAAAGTAATAGTGATTAAGTTAATTTCTCATTTACAATATACTGGTGTTAGTTTAAGTATTTTCCCTTTAAAAGACATATTTTTCTTTACTCGTTATTACTAGTCGTTTCTTTGTTCTTTTTATTGTTAAAACTTTAAATTGTTAATATTAATTTTTTTTTTTATATCCGTGTTCTATCTTATTCATCATTGAAGTTATTTACATTCTTTGAATTTGATATTTTGTAAATTGCTCAATAAAATTCTTTATTTATTTGTTAATTAAAGATAATCTAATAATTTCTGCGATAAACAACTACGCTACATTCAAATAGGCGTTTATGGATACGAAAAATCCCAAACTCGAACCTGTTTAAAAACGTATAAATCAGTCTTGCAAATTAGATAAGAAATCGGAACCTAAACCATTGAGGAGACCTAATCAAATTTATATTCGTCCACTAAAAACGAAAACAGTTGTTTGACAAATAAAAAAAAATCTGAAAATACCTGAACACTCCACGACAACAACAAGCAAAAAAAAGAGGCAGCTACTACACGTACAGTTAGAATCTGACTGGTTTTAATATAATGATTGCAATTACCGGTGTGAGAATTTGTAGAAATTGCCGTTAATAGTACTACTAACTAACGGTTTGTACGAGGAAGTAGGTATATTTACATGATATTTTTGACTGATTAGTTAACAGGTATAAAAGCGGTTACAAAATAACGATATAAATATATTATATAATTAAAAATATATCATTATAAGAAAATATTAAATTATTATTATAATATAATTAATAATGAAAAGCTCCAAAAATATTATATGCATAATATTTATATTTATTTTAAAGGTTTTTTTTAATTTGAATGAAAATTAGAATTTTTTTAAAATGGTTTTTTGAATATTAAAATAAATTTATTTATTAGATAATAATAGTGATAAAAAATTATCTAATTTTTTGAATTAAAAGTATTATTAATATAAAATTATGATGAATAGTTAATAAATAACAAATTTAGACCATACAAAAATTAATTAATATTAATTTTAAAAATATCAAATTTATTTATACATTTTGTAATTGTAATATTTACAATTTATTTTAAGAAAAATATTATATATATTTTGATTTTAACAAATTTTTAGGTTTTTAACTTTTTTTTTAATTATCCAGTTGTAACTGACCGTAAATACTACTCCCTCCGTTTTAAAATAAATGTCGTTTTAGGTTTTATTTTTGTTTCACAAAGAGTGTCGTTTTATATTTCCAATGCAATTTTCTAAACAAAAATTCTGTTTTAACCTTGTTATATTAATGTATTAATTAGAAAGAGAATGTTATTTTGTGTTTGAACAAAGGGTAAAACAAAACTTTTAATGTTTTTCTTAATTTGTGTGAAAAGTGTTAAAATGATATTTATTTTGAAACAGAGGGAGTAGTAAATAGTAGTAAATAGAAGTTTTTGATTTTGGAAAAAAAAATATTACAAAATGATTAAGAATGGATTGTCAAACAGTAACAGCCAGTACCATCCATAAAAATGATGTTTGCGGATGTTAAGGAGAAAACCAATTATTACTTAAATTAATGATATAATATAACATTTAAGACTTCACGCCTATTGCTATTCTTCAGTAAAAAAAAATAGTTATTGTTTTTTGTATCTTTGTTTTGGGAGGATTTGGTAGGTTGTTTAAACTTTTAATCTTATAAAAACATACTTATTAGTTGTTTGAAAGTCTTCAAAACAGACTTTGGTTGTTTAGAGTTGTAATATCAATTGTCAAATTCGATCAATTTTGTAAAAGTTCGATAAATTATAACGTCGATAATAGTATTACTTTATTGGACTCTTTTCTTTTGTTTTGTCGGCTGTCATTTTCAGGAATCTAATTTATAAATGCTTAAATTCTACTTCACCACAAGGTCCACAACTCTTCTTGTTTATTTGATCAAAGTTTCAATCTCAAATGTCAAAATCTATCTACACTCTTAAAAGTTCGTTAATCACCGACGTATACATCTCTCTTGTACCACACACACATATTATTGCTATGTAACTAAAGATTCCCCTGCCTTTTGATCTGTCATCTTCAAGAATCTAAATTAAATATACTTAAACTCTACTCCACCACAACCAAACGAGTCTTGTCTTAACTAATTTGCCTAACAACCTTATCGCCTCACTAACAACTCCATCACCCAAAACTTAAACACCTTTAGCTATGCAGCTTATGCCTATAAAATCCTGTTAAGTTCCAATGACCTAGCAACCCAAAATATCCGCTCTAAACTAAATACATTCTTTTTGGTCAAGAAAAATTAAAAATTTGATTGGTTAGCAATTAAGATTTCAAAAAAAAAAACCCAAAATGAATGCACATTTGCTCAATCTCCTTCTCACAGCTATCCTAGCATTTTCTTTCGACGTTGAAGCACTCACTCCGCACTACTACGACCAGTCATGTCCACAAGCAGATCACATTGTTACCAATGCAGTCAAAAAAGCTATGTCAAATGACAAAACTGTCCCCGCCGCTCTCTTGAGAATGCATTTCCATGACTGCTTCGTCAGAGTACTTATTACTGCTTTAAAATCGCAATTTTTCATCTTATATGTATATATATACTATAGAAATAACATTGTTGGTGAATATTTTGGATGAGTAAAGGGATGTGATGCGTCGGTTCTGTTGGACTCCAAGGGAAAGAACAAGGCAGAGAAAGATGGACCTCCTAACATCTCACTACATGCGTTTTATGTGATTGACAATGCAAAGAAGGCATTAGAAGAGCAATGTCCCGGTGTCGTCTCTTGTGCCGATATCCTTTCACTCGCTGCAAGAGATGCAGTTGCTCTCGTTAGTCTCCCGCCATCTCATATATATTCAAATTATAATTTTATTTTGATTATTCGAATGAACCACCTACTTATTTGTGTGGATGAAATTATAGTCAGGAGGGCCTTCATGGGAAGTGCCGAAAGGGAGAAAAGATGGGAGAATATCAAAGGCAATAGAAACAAGACAACTACCAGCTCCTACTTTTAACATCTCTCAGTTGCAACAAAGCTTTGGCCAAAGGGGCCTCTCTATGCATGATCTTGTTGTTCTCTCTGGTATTAAACATACTCTTGTTCACTTAAAAGTATATAAGCCAATGATGCCGCTAAACCATGATTACAAAATTTGTTATTATATATATATATTTTTTATTAATGGTATAAATTTGGAATGCTTAATTAAATGTCAGGAGGACATACACTAGGATTTGCCCACTGCTCATCGTTTCAGAATAGGATCCACAGCTTCAACACACAGAAACAGATTGATCCAACGCTAAACCCATCATTCGCGGCGAGCTTGAACGGAATTTGCCCAGCCCATAACAAAGTGAAGAACGCCGGAGCGACCATGGATGCAACCACAACGTCATTCGACAATATTTACTACAAGATGCTTATGCAAGGCCAATCACTCTTCTCATCCGACCAAGCGCTTCTAACAACACCATCTACTAAGAAACTCGTGTCCAAGTATGCAAGTTCCATCGAAGAGTTCGAGAAGGCCTTTGTGAAATCCATGATCAAGATGAGTAGTATCAGTGGGAATGGTAAAGAGGTCCGGCTTAACTGCAGGAGGGTTCGTTAGATTCTCAATCTCCGTTCCAACAAAAGGAATCTAAGTCTTTATAATTCTATCGTCATATTGATTGTTTGTGAATAGGCCGTTCTAATAATTATGGCTGAGGTTCTTGTATCATCATTATAATTCTATCATGTGTGAGTGTGACAGTTATTTACAAGTACTAATATATATATATATATATATATATATATATATATTTCAGAAATTCCTTGAAATGACATCGAAACATGTTTTGGTTCCAAAAATTACCATGGACGCTCAAATGTGATATTCATACCAATATTCATTAAACTAATGATATATATTTTATTCGACCAAGTTATTAAAAAAAGAACAAAACATTATATCGAAGTTATTACATAGCCAAGACTTTTAGTTCTTGCTTCCTCGCCTAAGTATCAGCTACGATAATTATATTTCTAAAACAATTCCTGAACTTTATAGTTACAAGTTCCACTGGTCATTTTGAGGATGTCCTTGACATCATATGAGGAGACTGTCGAATGTTCCCATGTGGATTTCTGAGGTAAAGCCAACAAATCCTAGATAATATTAAAGAAGGTGTCGGAGTCTCCACAACATGTAAAATTGTAGTAGCCTAACCTCTTAATTTGTAAAGCTCCAGCCTTAGCTTCTAAAGAGGAGTTGGTAGATTGATGAACAAGCCACATGTTCATGTCAAGGATTGCCTTGTTGATAATAACTGGAATAGATTGTTCCTCATTTTTTTTTTTTTTTCATTATGTGATTGAGATAACGAACTATTACCCGAGATATGTGGCAGATGTGCTTGCCATGTGATTGTATCTGGTGCACCCCCACATCGTATCAGTGTATAAACTGTCTTTTAGTGCAAGCAAATTTGACTTGGTTCTTCCTCGAATATGTATATAATAAAATTTACCAACTCTTTCGTTCGTGAAGCGAACCCAAAAGTTGAACAACTCTTGATCTGATCAAACGGCTCCCAAAAACATAGTATAGAAACGATTGTTATTGTTTTTTCGCTTTCATAAAACTACAGAATAATAATAACCTAAAAATCTTCTTCATGTTGCACAAAATGGAAAAAAAGAGAGTGAATGAACGACATATATATAAGGGTTCGTAAATCAAGGCTAATCATCTCTTTTTATTCTTCTTCCCATCTAGTTGATTGAGTTTTCAAGCGCCACGAGTCTCAACATTTTCTTCTCTTCTTAATCAAATCGACGGTTTCTAAATTTCTATTTTTTTTTCTTTCTTTTGCCTCTTGCATGCTGCTTGATTTGCACTGAACTTGGAACATAAAGGCACACACTTGCCTGACACCCTTTGACCTCACATTTTCCGAGATCCAATTCTCTAAAGTATCCATTCTCTCCAACGAAGTTAACTCTGTTGCAAATCGAGTAGTTTCTATGAAAACCCATGGCCACTTTCTTCTCCTCTTCAATGAAGAAACTTAGATTAAAGAGAACATCATGGAAGCTTGGTCTCATATCCATTGTATTACAGAGAACATCATGGAAGCTTGGTCTCATGTCCATTGTCAAGAACTTGATCCACGACACCTTTTCGGCCTCAATCTTATCAGTAGTAATCCATATCTCAATCTCTCTTGGAAATCTTAATTTGTGCTGCAACGAAACCGCGAGCTTCTCTTCTTTAACACAAGATAAAGTCACATGATAGTGATCAACCTGAACGTTGAACGGCAGAGGCAGAAGCGGCCCAAATCTCTCACTTGTAAAATCAAACCAGGCTACGTGATACTCAGGTTTTCCTTCTGAGTTATTTTCTAAAACACACCAGTACGTGTTTCCCTTTAGAGAAACGCCACGCTGATTCGAATACATACGCAAGTGTCGATTGGCATCAAGAGTCTTCCATAAACAAGAGTCGAAATCATAGATTTCGAAGCAGAAAAAGGGAGTTTCGGGAGATGCTAGGAAAATTCCTAATGGACGTGGACGATATTGGTAAATTACACGAAACCTCAAGAGTCTGTGGCTACGACGAGATTGGTTCTTCTTATTCACGTATCCGAGAGCGTAGTAGGTTCGATCCGTATCTAGTGCGTTGGGTCCCGGGCTATAGTTTCTAGGTTCGATCCACCTTGTTTGCCCCAAATACGGATTCCAAACCACAACCCTAGAATCCTCTTTCAAGATGCATAACAATAAACCCTCTCACAGTGAAACACTTGAGATATCTTGACTTGTTCGCTAAGGCAAGTAAGTTCACCTTTAGGGTCTATAGATGGATCAACATCGAAGACGACGCTCTTTAAATAGAGATTGCAATTCATCAACATGATCATCTGATGAGACCCACCTTCTCTTGCTTTCTCAGTGTGCATCTTCGTAAACCTACGGCTTTTGCATAAAGTTTCCCACTTTCTGCAAGTTAATTGTACGATTCTCATAGATTTCAAGGGAAGTCTAGAGAAAATCTCCTCTACCAAATCTCTTGGAAGATCGGAGATCATCGTTGTCGTTTCGAGGGCTTTTTTCTTCTTCTTCTCCTCTGATTTGGAGAGGTTGTGGAAAAGTATGTACAGTTATGTATGACAGATTGAAGACACAAAAACCCTAGATTAAGCTGGGCCAGTCATGGGCTTCTACGTCTAATCAATCACAATAGTAACTGGATACTCGCCCGGCCTTTCTTATCTCTTTATTCGCCTTTTTCTAATTTAAGTGAATCATATGTTTTTATGAAACCGTGATGATTAATCTTAGATTTTTTGAACTATAAATCATAACATAAGATCAATGCATTGATCAAAGATTGATTTAGCTGAACTAAAACTTTACATCCTTAATTTGAGATCAAACCGAAAGAACAAAACTGAACCAAAACTTAAAATCTTTCTTTTCCTCTGATTTCTTGCGGCTAAAGGTAGAGGCTATGTAACTAACAATTGAAAACTCAGTAACCCTAGACAAAGCTGGGCTAACCATGAGCTTCAGGATCTTTTTTTTTTTAGTTCACAATCAGATTTTCGTTTCTCAACTATGGAAGCTTTGATGAAACAGAGAGTCTTAGTTGAGTCCTTTGTAGGAAGTCATAAAAGCTTAGTCAAGTGTATAAACCGTCTTTTAGTGCAAGCAAATTTGACTTAGTTCTTCCTCGAATTTGTATATGAAGCTAACCCAAAAGTTGAATAACTCTTGATCTGATCAAACGGCTCCCAAAAACATAGTAGAAACGATTGTTATTGTTTTTTTTTTAGCTTTCATACAACTACAGAATAATAATAACCTAAAATCTTGTTCATGTTGCATAAGATGAAAAGAAGAGTGAATGAAAGACATGCAGTAAATAAGGATTTGTAAATTGAGACTAATCATCTCGTTTTCTTCTTCTTGCCATCTCATGCTACTCCTTGATTGACTTTTCAAGCGCCACGAGTCTCAACATTTTCTTCTCTTCTTAAATAAATCGACGCTTTCTAAATTTCTATTTTTTTTCTTCCGTTTGCCCCATGCAAGCTGATTGATTTGCACGGAACTTGGAACATAAGGGCACACACTTTTCTGAACCCTACATTTTCCGAGATCCAATATTCTATGGTATCCTTCCTCTCCAACGAAGATAAGTTTGTTGCGATTCCAGAATCCAGAGTATCTATAAAACCCCATGGCGACTTTCTTTTCCTCGTTGATGAAGAAACTCTCCCACATCGGAATGTGAACGAAGCCTGTTCCCACATCCATTGTCAAGAACTTGATCCACGACACATTTTCGGCCTCAATCTTAGTAGTAATCCATATCTCAATTCCTATTGAATATCTTACCTGTAACGAAACGGCAAGCTTCTCTTCTCTAACACAAGATAAAGTCGCATAATGATTATCATTAGCGCTGAACGGCAGACGCAAAAGCGGCCCAAATCTCTCACTTGTAAAATCAAAACAGATTACGTGAGTCTCAAGTTTTCCTTCTGAGTTCTTTTCTGAAACAGACCAGTACGTGTTTCCTTTGAGAGAAACGCCACGCTGATTAAAAGATATACGGCAGTGTGGATTGGCAAGAACCTTCCATAAACAAGAGTCCAAATCATAGATTTCGAATCGAAAACTGCTACAAGATTTTCGGATTGGAACTTCCCAAAACCGCAAGATTGTGTGGCTACGACGACAAGATTCGTTCTTCTTATTCACGTATCCAAGAGCGTAGTAACACATATCAGGTCCTCTGGGTCCCAGGTGATGATAGTATCTAAGATCGATCCACCTTGTTTGCCCCAAATACGGATTCCAAACCACAACATCATATCTCAAGACGCATAACAATAAACCATCACAGTGAAACACTTGAGATATCTTGACTTTTACATTAAGTTTGCCTTTAGGCTTTATAGATGGATCACTATCGAAGACTACGCTCTTTAAGTAGAGATTGCCATTCACCAACATGATCATACGAGACTCACCTTCTCGTGATACGGAAGATACTTTCTCAATGTTCATAAAGCTACGGCTTTTCCATAAAGTATCCCACTTTCTGCAAGTTAATCGTACGGCTCTCATAGATGTCAAGGGAAGTCTGAAGAAAATCTCATCTATCAAATCCCTTGGAAGATTGGAGATCATCTTTGTCGTTTTCGCAAGGTTGCCACAAAAGGTTTTTTTTTTTTGGGTTCTTTTCCTCGGATTTCTTGCGGCTGGGGGAAAGTATTTGTATTGACAATTGAAAGACACAGAAACCCTAAATGTAGCTGGGCCATTCGTGGGCTTCAGAATTCTTCTTCTTCTTTCTTGAGATTTTTTCTTCCTTTTTGAGTTTTTTCTATATACAGTAGAGACTAGAGAGAACAATTAACTGAAGACAAACAAAACAAACCGCAGGTCTCTAGGAAAAGAAAAAAAGACATGCTACAGATCAAATAAAAGACATTGCTACAAAGAAAATCCACTCTGAAGAAATAGAATATGATATGATCAATGAATCACCACAAACAGAAGTCACATTAAGTCTATAAATTAGAATGAGAAACTATAGTGTAGTTAGCAAGAATTTTACCAAACCAAATAGTCTACTAGAGACTACTAATGATAAATTAGAGTAACGAAGCTCAATTGAACATCCAAAACAAAATAAGAACGTATAGTAGAGAAAACGAACATCGAATTATCTCAAAAAAATCTCGGACGGAGAACACTAAGTGAAAAGAAGAAGACACCGAGATGTAGTGGCCTTTTTTTATTTTTGTTTCTCTATTTGAAAAACCCAAAACATAGAAGAAAGAAACGATTATTAATATGTTTTTTTTGCTTTCATACATCTTATCCGGACTACATAAGATGGGAAGAAGAGTGAATGAAAGACATAAATTAGGGTTTGTATATTGAGACTAATCATCTCTTTTTCTTCTTCCTTTTGCCTCCTGCATGCTGTTTGATTTGCACTGAACTTGGAACATAAGGGCACACACTTGCTCGACACCCTTTGGCCGCACATTCTCCGAAATCCACCCCTCTAAAATATCCATCCCCAACGAAGGTAACTCTGTTGCGAGTCGAGTCTCCATAGTTTTGATATAAACCAATGGCGACTTTCTTCTCCTCGTTGATGAAGAAACTCTCCCACACCGGAAGGCCAACGAAGCCTGGTCCCATATCCATAGTCAAGAACTTGCTCCACGATACCTTCTCGGCTTCAATCTTAGTAGTAATCCATATCCTAATCTTATTCGGACATCTTAACTTGTTCTGCAAGGAAACCGCAAGCTTCTCTTCTCTAACACTAGATAAAGCCACATAGCGGTTATTAACCTCAGCGCTAAACGGCAGAGGCATAAGCGGCCCAAATCTCTCTTATGTAAAATCAAAACAGATTACGTGATACTCAAGTTCGTCCTCTAGGTTCCTTTCTGAAACACACCAGTAAGTGTTTCCCTTTAGAGAAACGCCACGCTTATTAGACGGTTCACGAAAGTGGTCGGTGGCATTAAGAGTCTTCCATAAACAAGAGTCGATATCATAGATTTCGAAGCGGGTTTTACCAGATCCTCGGGTGTTTTTGAGTAGATGTGGATGGATGTGAACATAAAAAAACCTCAAGATTTTGTTCTTTCTTATTCACGTATCCGAGAGCGTAGTTGTACATCTCCGAATCTCGTCCGTTGGGTCCTGGGCGGTAGTTTCTAGGTTTGATCCACCTTGTTTGCCCGCAATATGGATTCCAAACCACAATCCTAGCATCGTCTTTCAAGACGCATAACAATACACCCTCACAGTGAAACACTTGAGATATCTTGACTTGTTCGTTAAGGCAAGTAAGTTTGCCTTCAGGCTCTATAGATGGCTTAACGTTGAAGGCGAAGCTCTTTAAATATAGATTGCAATCCACCAACATGATCATCTGAGACGACTCACCTTCTCTTGATGCTTTTTCTATGTGCATCTTTGTAAAGCTTTTGCATAAAGTATCCCACTTTCTGCAAGTTAATCGCACTTATCTCACAGACTTCAAGGGAAGTCTAGATAAAATCTCCTCTATCAAATCCATTGAAAGATTAAAGATCATCGTTGTCGTTTTTGAAAGGTTGCAACAAAAGTTACTTTTTGTTGTTGTTCTTTTCCTCTGATTTCTTGCGGATGGGGGAAAGTATTTGAAGGGGACACAGAAACCCTAAACGAAGCTGGGCCATTCGTGGGCTTCATTATTTACTTTTTCTCCATATACTGTAAGAGGAAATATTTTCTAAGAAAATAACTGGATATTTATTGCTGACGTGGAACTCTTCATCGCCACAGGATCCGGCATTTCTTATCTCTTCCGAAATTTCCCTCCAATTACAGACAAACCTGAAACTCTGACAGCATCACAATCTCAATTCTCAACCACAAAATCCCAAAGCTCCAACTTTTTTTTGGTTTCCCGAAAAACACAAGAACGAACGATCTCGATCTTCTCTTTCCCGGAAGAAAATAGAAGAAGAATGTGCAGTAAGATGGCGTTTACTCTAACAATCCCTCGATTTTACTCTGCAATTTCTCGCAAACCCGCCACTTGTTCATCTCCTTCTCCTTCGAGGCCACAGTGTGCTAATTTTAGCCATGGACGATCGATTTCTCTCAGACGAAGAATTCTCTTATTGCCCGTCAAAGCTACTACTGATCAATCAGGTCTCGACTTTTGTTTTTGCCTCTTAAAGTTTCAATTTTTTTGGAGTCGTAACTGTAAATCTCGACCATTTTCCAGTGTTGTCACGATCTGTCCGAGAGTATGTTTTCGTTTGGGAACACAACTGATGTGAAAAAGTTTTGATTTTTGGTTATAGAAGATAATTAGAGTAACTGATTTCCAGTTTTTGGATCTTCAAGGTAAAATTTCGTATGTATTGGCTTAAGGTTTCTCTTCACTTTCTGTTAGATTGAACTTACAAACACTCAAATTTAAAATTTAGTTGCAAAAAAGTTGTTATATTGAACTTTGTTTTTTTTTGGTTTTGATGCTCCTTTAGTTTTGATATTGCACTTTTAGTCTTTCAGTCTTCACTCTCTGATTCATATAATAAAAAAGCTCAAATCTTGACATTCAATTGAGGGAATTCGAAATTGATAATATTTAGGTTCACTTTTTTTTTGGTGATTCTCTTGTTTATATGAACTAATCAACCTTTAGAGTTTCCTTAGTTATTAAAATCATTCTTAAATTCTCTTCAGGTCAGGTGGGTGGAGAAGAAGTGGATAGCAAGATTTTACCTTACTGTAGCATCAACAAGAATGAGAAGAGATCACTCGGCGAAATGGAACAAGAGTTTCTCCAAGCGATGCAAGTAACACAGAGAATAAAAATGGCTTTTGTTTTTTTTTCATGGGTTACCAAAATATGATAGAGATGTTTTCAAAGTCTGAGGATTGTTCTCTGCCTTTATTTTTTTCAGTCATTCTATTACGAAGGCAAAGCGATTATGTCTAATGAAGAGTTTGATAATCTTAAAGAAGAGTTGATGTGGGAAGGAAGCAGTGTTGTCATGCTAAGTAATGAAACTATGATTTTGTATTTTCTTACTCTGTTTGCGTTTTCTAAGGCCGAGGTTCTTGATCTGTGATCCACTTTTTATGTATTGCAGGTTCTGATGAACAAAGATTCCTTGAAGCTTCAATGGCTTATGTCTCTGGAAACCCAATCGTGAGTGATGAAGAATATGACAAGCTGAAAATGAAACTAAAGGTTTCAATCTCTTTATGCTTACAGATAAAAAGAGCCACATACTGTTGCTTAGTTTCATCCTTACTTGTTTAACTTCGATCTGATTTATGATTCTTTCCTTTGTTTCTGTAGATGGACGGAAGCGAAATTGTGTGTGAGGGTCCAAGATGCAGTCTTCGTAGTAAAAAGGTAAAAGTTAATTACATTGATGATAGGACATTGTAGAACATAAACATCAGTTTCAATGTTTGGGACAAACTCTAGAGATGTTACAGACTTGTGAACTCCTGATTATGCAGGTTTACAGTGATCTCGCCGTAGATTATTTCAAAATGTTCTTGTTGAATGTACCAGCAACTGTTGTTGCTCTCGGACTGTAAGTACCGGTTCTGTTCCTCTCTCAAGTCCCAAATCACATCATCTCAAGATTTTGTTAGTTCTTTGCTTATATAACATTGCTGTTTTCTTCAATTGTTCTCCAGATTTTTCTTCCTTGATGACCTTACGGGTTTTGAAATCACGTACCTGCTTGAGGTAAAACCTCTTTCGACCCATTTTTTTTATGGTTTGGAGAATATACTCGTAATCGTTACAATTTTCTTGCAGCTTCCGGAACCATTCAGTTTCATTTTCACGTGGTTCGCTGCGGTGCCTGCAATTGTATATCTGGCTCTCTCACTCACCAAGCTAATCATCAAGGACTTCTTGATCTTGAAGGTAAAACTCATTGATCTTCTTTAGACCTATTCTTGAACTGGAAAAGCAAGAGATTAATACTCATGAGATGTTTTAATTTTTCTTGGAATCTATTTTTCACAGGGCCCTTGTCCAAACTGTGGAACAGAGAATACATCCTTCTTTGGAACAATACTATCCATCTCCAATGATGGTACCACCAACAATGTCAAATGCTCCGGGTAAGCAAGCTCCTTAGCTTTAGACTTGGATCAATCGCAAAGAAAGTCTATAACGTTTCTTGAAATGTTTAGATTCTTAAAACTGTTTTTTTGTTTGTTTGTTTAGATGTGGAACGGAGATGGTCTATGACTCGAGTTCTCGTTTGATCACATTACCAGAAGGAAGCAAAGCTTAAACATATGAGCCAACAAGGTTAGAATCTCATCTTAAATTTTAATTTCTGTTCAAACTAATTTTTGATTCAGTGTGAATTTAAGATTATAGGTTTCTCCTCGTTTTCTGTTTTCTCAGGGGGATGTATGTAAAATTGATACTAACAGATGAAGAAGGTGGAGAAATTAAAAAAAAAGTAGCAAAAGAGTGAGTTTGTGTGCTGTTTTGTATAATCTCAAATCTTTTATGGAGTTCTCGTTGACTTGTATTGTGTTTGTAAGTAAATGTGAGGCGCAATCAAAGAAAAACATCATATGATTACTTCTTTGAGGAATTTCGTTCTCATTAGAAAAATATAATAAATCAGGAAAAAAATTTAGCATAACATATTACACACACTTGGATTTTTGTTATAATTTTTTGTATGTGTGTTTCATAATTTGCCTAGAATATATATGCTTATTAATCCATGTGAAACTGTAATATCAAATTATAATATGATGTTGTAAATCAATTTGTAGGTGATAAGTCAAGGCCGGTCCAAGACTTTTTAAGAATTTTTAGTATCATTCTATTAATAAGATGAAAAATATATAAAGTGGGGAACATGTAACGAGAAGTAGTGATTGTTAATCTTTTGAGACTACACAAAAGGAAAAGTCATACAAACATTATAGCCTGCCAAACTATATCTTTTTAATATGAAAAAGAAGCAATGATTATCATCATCTTCCCATGCCATCTTCATCATCATTCACCCAATATACTCTCACCATTAGAGTTAGCTTCCACATGATTTCCTTTAGATCTAATCCAATTCGTGACCCAAAGTTGTTTTTCCAAATGATTGTTATTCTGAAGGTGGTGGTTGTAACTTGTCAATTTATTGATTTATATTGCTCGACCAGAATCTTCTTAATCTAGTCATCTAGTAGTTTGTAATAGAAGGTTTTGGATGCATTATCACGTTTAAATGTAGATAGAGGGAACCTTGTCATATTTTCATCAAAACCAATAATAAGCAAAAAAAGAAGAAGGATCTAATAGATTCTTCTTGTTTGTTATGTTGCTTATTATTGGTTTTAATGAAAATATGACATTGTAAGCAAATTTTGGTGTAAACTTTTTCTGTTTGTTTTCTTGGCTGATCCTTGGCCCATTAAAGTAAGTAAGACTTTTGTATAAGAGTTGGGAATTTTTTTTGTAAATGTATCAAATGATCAACGAATATAATCAAAATTTTCAGTAAAATTATATTAATATAAGCAATGATGTTACAAGACTACAAAGTGTAAAGTAATGTCTCGAGGCTCGAAAAAGGTAGGATAAATACTGTAAGCATTATAAAACATCGGTCATGCTTATTCATTATTATGTCTTAAAAAATACAATGTATATACTGTATACTTATCATGTCTGTCTCCATAACACATGCCAACAAAGTAAAATGCAATCTATCTCTTTCCCTCTCTCTTACTGATCATTTCTCTCTGGAAAACCCTCAAAATCTTAAAGTTCATCTCATAATCTCTTGGATCCTTCTCACATGGGCTCCATACCATTCATCTTCATAATCCTTCTCTCTCTTTTACAGGAACCCAAATCTCAAACGATCCAATCAGCACATCTCCTTGATCTTATGATCAGAGATTACACCATCAGAAACTTCAACATACATATCAAGACAGGCACAATCCAGAAAATCCTTCTTCCTTCGAATTTCTCCTCCATTGATATTGATACGGCTAAGTTTAGATGTGGGAGTTTGAAGAGACACGGTGCAAGGATCGGAGAGTTTCACTTTGGTCCTGGCTTGACGGTGCAGCCATGTGTTGAGAGAGTGATTCTGGTGAGGCAGAATTTGGGTTGTAACTGGTCTTCTTCTATTTACTCAACCGGTTATAACTTAACCGGTTACAATTACGAGCTCGTGTCCCCGGTTCTCGGTTTATTGGCTTACAATTCTAACCCGGACGGTGTTGCTGTGAATCCTTATGAGGTTAGCGTAATGGGAACAGAACAAAGCCCTATATTGATAGATTTCTTCAGAGACAAGGCAAGTGGTAACTTTAAGCCTAACAAGAAGAAAAATTCATCTCTCTTGTGTGCTTGCTTCACAAGTAACGGTAACATAACGTTTAAAGAGCAAGTTTCACCCTATGTTTGCTTGGGAACAACACAAGGGCATTACGCGCTCGTGACTAGAACTCCGCTAAGAGATAATGAGGGCGACGGTTACGGTGGTGGAGTTCTTACGCCGTCGTCGTCTCCGGCAGTAGATGGCGGGGGGAGATTGAGCCGGTGGAAAGTGGCGGTTGGGAGTGTGATTGGGTCAGTGATTGGAGCGCTTCTGTTAGGGTTATTAGTGGTGGCGATGTTAGTAAAAGGGAAGAAGAAAGCAATGAGAGAGCAGATAGAGAGGAGAGCTTATGAAGAAGAAGCACTTCAGGTTTCAATGGTCGGTCATGTTAGGGCTAATCCTAATGCTTCGAGAACAAGAACGGTTCCAAGATTTGATAACAATAGGCATAGTAACAAGTATTAACAAACTTAACTAGTTAGATCATCCTTCTTAATGATAATTTGTCTCCACCTTTTTTAGTGTTAACTATGTATATAACTCGCGCTATATTAATAGTTTGGTTTAATTATTTTTTAGCTACTATCTTTAAAATTATTAAAACAATAATATATTTATAAAAATTTTTATTTATATAAGAGAATTTTATATATAATGTGTAATTTTCTCCTATTTTTCTTTATAAATTTTTTAAAAAATTAGGTAAAATAATAACAATGATACCTATCAAATTATCCGACTTTGACGTACATATACATTTGATTTAGAGAAAGATTTTGTTGCTAAGATTTTAGTATTATTTTCTGTTTTCATAGAATTTCTATAGTTATTTTTTTCTTGAAGGGTTCTGTGTTTAAATATTCAATTTTTTTTATTGAAAGTCTTATTGATGTTGTGTACCACTGAATATATAATTCATAATTCATGTTGATTCGCATTTAATTTTATTAAGAAGCTGCAATGATCATACAAAACCATTTTTTCCTTCTCCACAATGTCTTCCAAGAGTTTTATGTTATATTTTTATTTAGTTTTCATTGATATCTGTTCATTTTACAGTCTAATATTTGATAATTTTAATTTTCTAATTTGTAGGGTCGGTGATGTGGAGTCTTTGCATTATTTTTCAATGTTTTTATCTTTTGTGTGCAATATGCATGCTTTGAACATTTCATCTACATATAGGAATTTGAGTTTAATTCATTACTATGTCATACTTTATTATTTAAATAAAATTTTAGAATGTGTTATTGATTTTGATTTAGATATAAGTAGTGGCTATGTATATAAATCATATTTTACTACTTGTTAAATATTTAGTGTAAAGTTATTATATCATTTTTAAATCAGAAACATCAAATGTATTAATCATTGTATATTTAAAAATATATTTGGTTTAGAAACTCATGTAAAACTATTGCAACTTTAGATAATTATTCATTGTTGATACTAATACTTTCGAAATCAGAAACTTTTTGAAACTAATTCCAAATTAATTTTGTTTTAATTTTTTTTTGATAATTTACATCTTTTGATAAGATGTTTTTATTTATATACTTTTTGTATGTTTGATATACTTAGAACTTATATTATTTTATTAAGCTCTTTTGTTGTTGATTCTCCAAATAGGTATCATAGACATCACATTAATTTTGTTTTATACAAATACTTTTTGTTTGTTAATTTTTTTTATATTAAATTAATTCTAGTTATAATGCTGATTTGTTATGCCCTAACTGTTGAATTTAAATCTTAGTTGGACTTTTTTAAAAGGCTTATAACATCATTTGTTTATTTTTGTTAAGTTTTTTTATATTGATTTTCAAAATCTTTAGCCCAAGTTAGTTTTCTTTTATACGACTTTTTCTTTTGTTAATTTGCCTCATTTGATAATGATTCCTATTTTATTTTGAAACATAAATATATAACATGTTAAAAGGTAAAAAAAGCTTTTAAAAAATAAGGTGTTAAGAGTTAAATAAAACTTATTATTTAATTTATTTCAGGATTCATCATATTTTCATAAACAATAGTAAAACAATGGTAATTATATATTTGAAATTACAAACTTTGAAATGTTTTTGGGTTCATAATTGTGGCTAGGAGCACGACAGGTTTAACAACACTTTTCATTATTTTTCTTTGAAAATTGGCGGAAGAGTAACAAGAACAATTGACCCACTGTTTAGAAAATGTAAAATGGTGGTAAGTAAACATAGATTGTATTCCAGGTTAGAATATATATAAATGACTTGTTAGGAAAACATGCATATCTTTTTAATTGCAAGTGAACATTTATTTTATTATAACTTTCACAATTAGCAATATCATTAGCTTAACTGGACGAAGAAAGTTCTCGTCGTTGATGATGATCATTTTTCTAATAGCATCTAGACATTATATACATTATTATATATTTGTATTTTTTGACATCTATTATATATTTGTATATGTGCAATGCATTATAAGTTATAAATTTTTCTAATCTATGCTATAAGTTTTAGCTTTTACGATATTGATTTTTTGGTTAGTTTGACTTTTTTACATTAAATTTCCATTTAATTTCAAAAGATACTATATTTTGGTTTTTTTAATATAATTTTATTTTCAATTTGTTACTTAAACGTTTCTATTTTATTTTTTTATCTATAAAATGAAATTAATCCTTTTTTATTTTCTTGTTAATTAATTTAGAAGTTAGAATTTTCCTAATCTACATTATAAGTTTGATCTTTAATGATATTGGTTTTTTTTTTTTTTTATCTATTTTGAAAACAAATTTCCATTTGATTTTGATGGATGCTTTTTTTTGTTTCTTTAACATAATTTTCTTTTCTATTTGTTAGTTAAGCCTTTTTATTTTAATTTTTCCATCTATAAAGCGAAATGAATGTTTTATATTTTCTGGTAAATTAATTTAGAAGTTATAATTTTTCTAATCTATATTATAAGTTTAAACTTCTATGATATTGGTTTTGTTTTGTTAGTTTAACTCTTTTGAAAACAAATTTCTATTTTATTTTTAAGGCAACTATTTTTTTGGGTTTTTATCATATATTCCTTTTCTATTTGTTACTTAAAATTTTTTTATTTAATTTTTCTATGATTAAAACGAAATTAAGGTTTTTAACATTTTTTTGTTTAATGAAAATTGCTGATGTGGACTAATCATATCGAGTTTTTTTAATCCTATGTAGACGTCATCAATGCACTATGTCATCAACTTTTATATAGTACTAAGGTTTTAATCCGCGCTACGCGCGTGTCTGTACTAATAATTTGGCTTAATTTTTCTGATTAATATTTTTTAAATTATCAAAACTATAATAGATTTATAGAAATTTTCTTTTATATAAAAAATTAAAACATAATATGTAGTTTATCCTATTTTTGTTTATAAAATTATAAATCTTATTAATTAAAATCATAATAAAGACACCTAATGCATACATTTGATTTAGAATATTATTTCCTTACAAAAATTTTTGTGTTTTGTTTTGTGTCCTCAGGATTTCTATATAGTTCTTTTTAAAAGATTTATATGTTTAAATATTTAGTTTTTTACTAAATGTTTCACTAATGTTGTGTACCTATTCATATATAATATATAATATATGTTGATTCGAATTTACTTTTGTTAGTAAGCTATACTAATCGTGTAAAGCTGCTTTATGCTTCTCCACCAGATCTTTTAAAAAGTTTAGGTTAAAATTTCTATTCAGTTTATAAGGGCTCTGATTGGTAGAGAGACTGTGAAGACTGTAACATGTTTGACAGTCTTAAAAGTAAAAAAATAGTCAATCACACTTTTAATGCTTTATAACTTTTAACAGCCTCTAAAGTTATTTTCAAATTTTTCTTCTTTGTTTCTTATTTTTTTCTACAACCATCTTTCCTTAACGTTGTTTCTACTTTATGAACAATACAATATCCACTACACAATATTTGTTTTAGCACCAATCAATTAATACAAGAAAATAAATATATCTTCAAAGATGTGATTTATTTTTATTTCAGTTATCATGATATGGATGACATAAAATCATACACATTAACCAAGAATTTAATAAATTTTAATAAGAAAGTTATACTGTCACATCAACCATATAACATACAGTTTTTCGAAGTTTTGTTTTTATAAAAAAATTTAGATTACAACACAAATGCACCAGAAAGACTAGATGCTGATTTGGCACAAAAATAAGTTACATAAGAAGAATATGTCTTGCTAATCTACAAAGATAAAAAATATCAACACTTAATTTTGTAATTACAAATTTCACCAAAAATATATTTTCGATTGGTTATATTACAATACAAAATATCTTTATTGTTGAAGAGATATAATTTGATATTTTATATGCTTATGATGAATAAAAAATTATCATTATCTATAGATAATTTTGTTCCACTAATTTTTAATATAAAAAGTTTAAGTTACATGATTATCACAAATTAGAGACTAACATTTACCAACAAATTCTCTTTACTAGAATATAATTTAATATATATTGTAAAATTAAATATTCAAAATTATCACAAACCCGTGCAACGCAAAAGCCTTGTACTAGTAAAACTATATTTAAAAATGTTGCATATAAAATGGAAGTATAAATTGAAAAAATTTTAAAAAGAATGTTCGAGCTGGCAGGAATAGTCGAGCTGAACGAGCTGAAGTGGCTCACTACTAGCTGGACCAACTGACTATTATATGAACCAGCTGACTAGTAGCTGAACCAGATGAACTAGATGAACCAGCTGGACTAGCTGACCAGCAGCTCAACCTAGCTCAGTCAGCTGATCGAGTACTGATATCAATTATTAAAATATAATGAATATCTTAACAACTCGTCATACATATATATTGTCTAATAATTCACAATATATATTTTTCTCTTAAAATATACATCACCTTTTTAAAAATTAAAAATTCTATTCTTATCGTAAAACGTTATTTTAGAAAATATAGGATAAACTTTACTCTATTTGTTAAAGAAAAAACTAATGAGAAAAAGAAAAAAATATTATTAATTCAAAGGTAATGTAAATTGTTTAACAACCTATCATAGTGCATACATGCATTTGTTTTCTACATAACTTTACATATAGTTTCTTTAAATACAGCAGTTGCCAACTATTTACTAACTTGTAAGATGATACAATCAAAATTGTATGGCATGTTGATAATATATTTTAGTAACAGAATCTACACAAATTAAAAAGAAATGCATATGAAAATATTATAAATAGAGGTTGATTTCTTAAAAAAAAAATCACAATGAAAAGTTAAGAAAAAAAAAGTTTATAGTTTTTATTTTTTACTTTGTAGAATATAATAATGGGAAAACTAAATGCAACAATAGTGCTAATGATCTTTATGATTGTCATGGTGGTCACAGTAGAAGCAAAACATAAAAAAAGTTGGATTAAATGTTTTCGTGAATGTTCAGATTCAAAACATTGTAAAGATGATGACGGTAATTGCTTTGAACGCTGTAAAATCAAATGTGGTGGCCCAAATCCACCCCATGGTCCTTCTTCCGCCCCACGGTACTTACTATTTACTCAATTCGTTTCAACTATTTTTGTAGCTTTATATTCTATTTAGTTTTTTGTGTTTTGTTAAAGACTAATTTTCTTAGTATCTATGATTAATTTGCATGAACAGGATTTTACATGAGAGGCTATCGGTAGATGTTCATGGAAGGCAACAATGATAATAAAAAAATTTGTAAACGTTTTATGATGTTGTCTACTATTTTTAACCTTATGACACAAATTCAATAAAACATTTTTTAAAATATTTGTGTATATTTAATATAGCTGGTATGGCCTATTGATACAGTTTAAATTTACGTAGATTATTTTATTCAGTAACATTAATTCAGTCTAACTGTTGTGGTCAATTGACAATAAACTAGGATTGTTCAATTTGGTAAAAATGAACCAAACTCAAATATAACATATGGTAAGATTGTTGATGTAGCATATTAATCGTATGAATGTAATAATTACAAAGTCGAAGGATTCAGATATAAGTTTGAATATAGACCAATAAAATTCAATAAATTGAAAACATGATTAATACAAATTATATTATTTTTTGATAAAATTACAAATTTATTGATTGGCATAGAGAAATATTTACACTAGGATCAAAGAAAAATAGCCATTAATGAGTAAACGGTAAATGATAACAAAAAACTGAACTAGTTGACGTACTTCAAGCTTAGCATGCCTTTAAACTTATGTTATACATAATAGTTGAACAGAATATCCTATTGCGTATAGCTTTGGCGATTGGTTATATTACAATATAATATGTTTTTAGTTTTGAAAAAACGATATTTTATATGCTTACAATAATTTTGATTTTTATCATTCATTATAGAATATTATTATTTCACTAACTTTTCAATAAATAAATTTAAAATCACATGGTTATCACAAATTAAAGATCAACATTTACCAGGAAATAACCTTTACTAAAAGTATGAAAATATATTGTAAAATTAATACATTTAGATTATCACAAACTCTTGCAATGCGTAAGCTTTCCTCTTGTAGTACTATATTTTAACGTGTTGCATATAAAATGATAGTAGAAAAAGATAGTATAAATTGAAACGATTTACATATCTAGAATTATTCAATTATAATGAATATCTTAACAACTTGTCATATATACATACTGTCTAATATTTCACCATATATATTTTTTCCTAATATATACATCACCATATTTGAATTACAAGGAATTTTTAAATTAGAGACTAATAATTACTAATCTATTATTTTTAAGAGCAAATATTATTGAATAAAAAGTAAAGGTAAAACATCCAAATAATAACACTCAAATAATAACAAGTCTGCAATGCGGGACATTTTTAAGTAATAGATTATATTTTAAAGCGTTGCAAATTAATTTTAAAGTATAATTTGAAACGATTTACCCATTATCAATTATTCAAATCTTATTAATGTCTTAACAACTTGTCAAACATGCATTTTGTACAATAATTCACCATATATATATTAAAACTTATAAATTATTCACTTATCTAAAAAGATCTTTCTAAGAAAAAAAATGGATAAAATCATACTCTAATTTCTAAGACATGAAATACACTTGAAAAAACTAATGTGAAAAGAAGAAAAATGAAGTATTTCAAAGGTAATACAATTTTTCTAACAACCTTTAATACTACATGCTTGCATTTGATATCAAAATAATTTTATGTATAGTTTGTGTAAATGCAATATTTGCTTCATATTGACTATTAGTAAGATAATTCAACCTAACTGGTATGGTCTGTTGACAATATATTTTAATAAAATGATCTATAAAATTTAAAAGAAAAGCATATTTTAATATTATAAATATAGATTGATTTCTTAAATACAAATTTACTTGTGATAAGATAAATGTTTTTTATTTTATTTCTTGAAAAGCAAAGTTTGGCTTTTATAGAATATTAAAAATGGGAAAACAGAGTGCAACAGTACTGCCAATAATACTCGCTACTTTCGCGCGGTTACAATAGAATCAAAACAAATAAAAAATTGGATTAGGCTTTTCCGTGAAGGTTTATATTCAAAACCTTGTAATACATTTACTGTATATGCATTACTCTATCAGATAATGTTTTGGAAAATATTCTGCCTCAAAATCACACGTCTACTTTATGAACAATACAATATCAATTACACAATATTTGTTTTTTGCACCTATCAATTAATACAAGAAAATAAATATATCTTCAAAGATGTGATTTATTTTTACTTCAGTTATCATGATATGGATGACATAAAATCATACACATTAACCAAGAATTTAATAAATTTTAATAAGAAAGTTATACTGTCACATCGACCATATAACATACAGTTTTTCGAAGTTTTTTTTTTATAAAGAATTTTAGATTACAACACAAATGCACCAGAAAGACTAGATGCTGATTTGGCACAAAAATAAGTTACACAAGAAGAATATGTCTTGCTAATCTACAAAGATAAAAAAATATCAACACTTAATTTTGTAATTACAAATTTCACCAAAAATATATTTTCGATTGGTTATATTACAATACAAAATATCTTTATTGTTGAAGAGATATAATTTGATATTTTATATGCTTATGATGAATAAAAAATTATCATTATCTATAGATAATTTTGTTCCACTAATTTTTAATATAAAAATTTTAAGTTACATGATTATCACAAATTAGAGACTAACATTTACCAACAAATTCTCTTTACTAGAATAAAATTTAATATATATTGTAAAATTAAATATTCAAAATTATCACAAACCCGTGCAACACAAAAGCCTTGTACTAGTAAAACTATATTTAAAAATGTTGCATATAAAATGGTAGTATAAATTGAAATTTTTTTAAAAAGAATGTTCGAGCTGGCAGGAATAGTCCAGCTGAACGAGTTGAAGTGGCTCACTACTAGCTGGACCAACTGACTATTATATGAACCAGCTGACTAGTAGCTGAACCAGATAAACTAGATGAACCAGCTGGACTAGCTGACCAGCAGCTCAACCTAGCTCAGTCAGCTGATCGAGTACTGATATCAATTATTAAAATATAATGAATATCTTAACAACTTGTCATACATATATATTGTCTAATAATTCACAATATATAATTTTCTCTTAATATATACATCACTTTTTTAAAAATTAAAAATCCCATTCTTACCGTAAAACGTTATTTTAGAAAATATAACATAAACTTTACTCTATTTGTTAAAGAAAAAACTAATGAGAAAAAGAAAAAAATATTATTAATTCAAAGGTAATGTAAATTGTTTAACAACCTTTCATAGTGCATACATGCATTTGTTTTCTACATAACTTTACATATAGTTTCTTTAAATACAGTAGTTGCCAACTATTTACTAACTTGTAAGATGATACAATCAAACTTGTATGGCATGTTGATGATATATTTTAGTAACAGAATCTACACAAATTAAAAAGAAATGCATATGAAAATATTATAAATAGAGGTTGATTTCTTAAAAAAAAAATCGCACTGAAAAGTTAAGAAAAAAAAGATTTATAGTTTTTTATTCTTTACTTTGTAGAATATAATAATGGGAAAACTAAATGCAACAATAGTGCTAATGATCTTTATGATTGTCATGGCGGTCACAGTAGAAGCAAAACATAAAAAAAGTTGGATTAAATGTTTTCGTGAATGTTCAGATTCAAAACATTGTAAAGATGATGACGGTAATTGCTTTGAACACTGTAAAATCAAATGTGGTGGCCCAAATCCACTCCATGGTCCTTCTTCCGCTCCACGGTACTTACTATTTACTCAATTTGTTTCTACTATTTTTGTAGCTTTATATTCTATTTAGTTTTTTTGTGTTTTGTTAAAGACTAATTTTCTTAGTATCTATGATTTATTTGCATGAACAGGATTTTACATGAGAGGCCATCGGTAGATGTTCATGGAAGGCAACAATGATAATAAAAAATTTTGTAAAAGTTTTATGATGTTGTCTACTATTTTTAACCTTATGACACAAATTCAATAATACATTTTTCAAAATAATTGTGTATATTTAATATAGCTGGTATGGCCTATTGATACAGTTTAAATTTACGTAGATTATTTTATTCAGTAACATTAATTCAGTCTAACTGTTGTGGTCAATTGACAATAAACTAGGATTGTTCAATTTGGTAAAAATGAACCAAACTCAAATATAACATATGGTATGATTGTTGATGTAGCATACTAATCGTATGAATGTAATAATTACAAAGTCGAAGGATTCAGATATAAGTTTGAATATAGACCAATAAAATTCAATAAATTGAAAACATGATTAATACAAATTATATTATTTTTTGATAAAATTACAAATTTATTGATTGGCATAGAGAAATATTTACACTAGGATCAAAGAAAACTAGCCATTAATGAGTAAACGATAAATGATAACAAAAAAAACTGAACTAGTTGACGTACTTCAAGCTTAGCATGCCTTTAAACTTATGTGGTACATAATAGTTGAACAGAATATCCTATTGCGTATAGCTTTAGCGATTGGTTATATTACAATATAATATGTTTTTAGTTTTGAAAAAACGATATTTTATATGCTTACAATAATTTTGATTTTTATCATTCATTATAGAATATTATTATTTCACTAAATTTTCAATAAATAAATTTAAAATTACATGGTTATCACAAATTAAAGATCAACATTTACCAGGAAATAACCTTTACTAAAACTATGAAAATATATTGTAAAATTAATACATTTAGATTATCACAAACTCTTGCAATGCGTAAGCTTTCCTCTTGTAGTACTATATTTTAACGTGTTGCATATAAAATGATAGTAGAAAAAGATAGTATAAATTGAAACGATTTACATATCTAGAATTATTCAAATATAATGAATATCTTAACAATTTGTCATACATACATACTGTCTAATATTTCACCATATATATATTATTCCTAATATATACATCACCATATTTGAATTACAAGGAATTTTTAAATTAGAGACTAATAATTACTAATGTATTATTTTTAAGAGCAAATATTATTGAATAAAAAGTAAAGCTAAAACATCCAAATAATAACACTCAAATAATAACAAGTCTGCAATGCGGGACATTTTTAAGTAATAGATTATATTTTAAAGCGTTGCAAATTAATTTAAAAGTATAATTTGAAACGATTTACCCATTATCAATTATTCAAATCTTATTAATGTCTTAACAACTTGTCAAACATGCATTTTGTCCAATAATTCACCATATATAAATTAAAACTTATAAATTATTCACTTATCTAAAAAGATCTTTCTAAGAAAAAAATGGATAAAATCATACTCTAATTTCTAAGACATGAAATACACTTGAAAAAACTAATGTGAAAAGAAGAAAAGTGAAGTATTTCAAAGGTAATACAATTTTTCTAACAACCTGTAATACTACATGCTTGCATTTGATATCAAAATAATTTTATGTATAGTTTGTGTAAATGCAATATTTGCTTCATATTGACTATTAGTAAGATAATTCAACCTAACTGGTATGGTCTGTTGACAATATATTTTAATAAAATGATCTATAAAATTTAAAAGAAAAGCATATGTTAATATTAAAAATATAGATTGATTTCTTAAATACAAATTTACTTGTGATAAGATAAATGTTTTTTATTTTATTTCTTGAAAAGCAAAGTTTGGCTTTTATAGAATCTTAAAAATGGGAAAACAGAGTGAAACAGTACTGCCAATAATACTCGCTACTTTCCCGCGGTTACAATAGAATCAAAACAAATAAAAAATTGGATTAGGCTTTTCCGTGAAGGTTTAGATTCAAAACCTTGTAATACATATACTGTAAATGCATTACTCTATCAGATAATGTTTTGGAAAAAATTCTGCCTCAAAATCACACGTCTACTTTATGAAGAATACATTATCAACTACACAATATTTGTTTTTTGCACTTATCAATTAATACAAGAAAATAAATATATCTTCAAAGATGTGATTTATTTTTACTTCAGTTATCATGATATGGACGACATAAAATCATACACATTAATCAAGAATTTAATAAATATTAATAAGAAAGTTATACTGTCACATCGACCATATAACATACAGTTTTTCGAAGTTTTTTTTTATAAAAAATTTTAGATTACAACACAAATGCACCAGAAAGACTAGATGCTGATTTGGCACAAAAATAAGTTACACAAGAAGAATATGTCTTGCTAATCTACAAAGAGAAAAAATATCAACACTTAATTTTGTAATTACAAATTTCACCAAAAATATATTTTCGATTGGTTATATTACAATACAAAATATCTTTATTGTTGAAGAGATATAATTTGATATTTTATATGCTTATGATGAATAAAATATTATCATTATCTATAGATAATTTTGTTCCACTAATTTTTAATATAAAAATTTTAAGTTACATGATTATCACAAATTAGAGACTAACATTTACCAACAAATTCTCTTTACTAGAATATAATTTAATATATATTGTAAAATTAAATATTAAAATTATCACAAATCCGTGCAACGTAAAAGTCTTGTACTAGTAAAACTATATTTAAAAATGTTGCATATAAAATGGTAGTATAAATTGAAAAATTTTTAAAAAGAATGTTCGAGCTGGCAGGAATAGTCGAGTTGAACGAGCTGAAGTGGCTCACTACTAGCTGTACCAACTGACTATTATATGAACCAGCTGACTAGTAGCTGAACCAGATGAATTAGATGAACCAGCTGGACTAGCTGACCAGCAGCTCAACCTAGCTCAGTCAGCTGATCGAGTACTGATATCAATTATTAAAATATAATGAATATCTTAACAACTCGTCATACATATATATTGTCTAATAATTCACAATATATATTTTTCTCTTAATATATACATCACCTTTTTAAAAATTAAAAATCCCATTCTTATCGTAAAACGTTATTTTAGAAAATATAGGATAAACTTTACTCTATTTGTTAAAGAAAAAACTAATGAGAAAAAGAAAAAAATATTATTAATTCAAAGGTAATGTAAATTGTTTAACAACCTATCATAGTGCATACATGCATTTGTTTTCTACATAACTTTACATATAGTTTCTTTAAATACAGCAGTTGCCAACTATTTACTAACTTGTAAGATGATACAATCAAACTTGTATGGCATGTTGATAATATATTTTAGTAACAGAATCTACACAAATTAAAAAAAAATGCATATGAAAATATTATAAATAGAGGTTGATTTCTTAAAAAAAAAATCACACTGAAAAGTTAAGAAAAAAAAAGATTTATAGTTTTTTATTTTTTACTTTGTAGAATATAATAATGGAAAAACTAAATGCAATAATAGTGCTAATGATCTTTATGATTGTCATGGCGGTCATAGTAGAAGCAAAACATAAAAAAAGTTGGATTAAATGTTTTCGTGAATGTTCAGATTCAAAACATTGTAAAGATGATGACGGTAATTGCTTTGAACGCTGTAAAATCAAATGTGGTGGCCCGAATCCACCCCATGGTCCTTCTTCTGCCCCACAGTACTTACTATTTACTCAATTCGTTTCAACTATTTTTGTAGCTTTATATTCTATTTAGTTTTTTGTGTTTTCTTAAAGACTAATTTTCTTAGTATCTATAATTTATTTGCATGAACAGGATTTTACATGAGAGGCCATTGGTAGATGTTCATGGAAGGCAACAATGATAATAAAAAAATTTGTAAAAGTTTTATGATGTTGTCTACTATTTTTAACCTTATGACACAAATTCAATAAAACATTTTTCAAAATATTTGTGTATATTTAATATAGCTGGTATGGCCTATTGATACAGTTTAAATTTACGTAGATTATTTTATTCAGTAACATTAATTCAGTCTAACTGTTGTGGTCAATTGACAATAAACTAGGATTGTTCAATTTGGTAAAAATGAACCAAACTCAAATATAACATATGGTAAGATTGTTGATGTAGCATATTAATCGTATGAATGTAATAATTACAAAGTCGAAGGATTCAGATATAAGTTTGAATATAGACCAATAAAATTCAATAAATTGAAAACATGATTAATACAAATTATATTATTTTTTGATAAAATTACAAATTTACTGATTGGCATAGAGAAATATTTACACTAGGATCAAAGAAAACTAGCTATTAATGAATAAACGATAAATGATAACAAAAAACTGAACTAGTTGACGTACTTCAAGCTTAGCATGCCTTTAAACTTATGTGGTACATAATAGTTGAACAGAATACCCTATTGCGTATAGCTTTGGCAATTGGTTATATTACAATATAATATGTTTTTAGTTTTGAAAAAATGATATTTTATATGCTTACAATAATTTTGATTTTTATCATTCATTATAGAATATTATTATTTCATTAACTTTTCAATAAATAAATTTAAAATTACATGGTTATCACAAATTAAAGATCAAAATTTACCAGGAAATAACCTTTACTAAAAGTATGAAAATATATTGTAAAATTAATACATTTAGATTATCACAAACTCTTGCAATGCGTAAGCTTTCCTCTTGTAGTGCTATATTTTAACGTGTTGCATATAAAATGATAGTAGAAAAAGATAGTATAAATTGAAACGATTTACATATTTAGAATTATTCAAATATAATGAATATCTTAACAACTTGTCATACATACATACTGTCTAATATTTCACCATATATATTTTTTTCCTAATATATACATCACCATATTTGAATTACAAGAAATTTTTAAATTAGAGACTAATAATTACTAATGTATTATTTTTAAGAGCAAATATTATTGAATAAAAAGTAAAGGTAAAACATCCAAATAATAACAAGTCTGCAATGCAGGACATTTTTAAGTAATAGATTATATTTTAAAGCGTTGCAAATTAATTTAAAAGTATAATTTGAAACTATTTACCCATTATCAATTATTCAAATCTTATTAATGTCTTAACAACTTGTCAAACATGCATTTTTTCCAATAATTCACCATATATAAATTAAAACTTATAAATTATTCACTTATCTAAAAAGATCTTTCTAAGAAACAAAATGGATAAAATCATACTCTAATTTCTAAGACATGAAATACACTTGAAAAAACTAATGTGAAAAGAAGAAAAGTGAAGTATTTCAAAGGTAATACAATTTTTCTAACAACCTGTAATACTACATGCTTGCATTTGATATCAAAATAATTTTATGTATAGTCTGTGTAAATGCAATATTTGCTTCATATTGACTATTAGTAAGATAATTCAACCTAACTGGTATGGTCTGTTGACAATATATTTTAATAAAATGATCTATAAAATTTAAACGAAAAGCATATGTTAATATTATAAATATAGATTGATTTCTTAAATACAAATCTACTTGTGATAAGATAAATGTTTTTTATTTTATCTCTTGAAAAGCAAAGTTTGGCTTTTATAGAATCTTAAAAATGGGAAAACAGAGTGCAACAGTACTGCCAATAATACTCGCTACTTTCGCGCGGTTACAATAGAATCAAAACAAATAAAAAATTGGATTAGGCTTTTCCGTGAAGGTTTATATTCAAAACCTTGTAATACATATACTGTATATGCATTACTCTATCAGATAATGTTTTGGAAAAAATTCTGCCTCAAAATCACACATCTACTTTATGAACAATACAATATCAACAACACAATATTTGTTTTTTGCACCTATCAATTAATACAAGAAAATAAATATATCTTCAAAGATGTGATTTATTTTTACTTCAGTTATCATGATATGGATGACATAAAATCATATACATTAACCAAGAATTTAATAAATTTTAATAAGAAAGTTATAGTGTCACATCGACCATATAACATACAGTTTTTCGAAGTTTTTTTTTTATAAAGAATTTTAGATTACAACACAAATGCACCAGAAAGACTAGATGCTGATTTGGCACAAAAATAAGTTACACAAGAAGAATATGTCTTGCTAATCTACAAAGATAAAAAATATCAACACTTAATTTTGTAATTACAAATTTCACCAAAAATATATTTTCGATTGGTTATATTACAATACAAAATATCTTTATTGTTGAACAGATATAATTTGATATTTTATATGCTTATGATGAATAAAAAATTATCATTATCTATAGATAATTTTGTTCCACTAATTTTTAATATAAAAATTTTAAGTTACATGATTATCACAAATTATAGACTAACATTTACCAACAAATTCTCTTTACTAGAATATAATTTAATATATATTGTAAAATTAAATATTCAAAATTATCACAAACCCGTGCAACGCAAAAGCCTTGTACTAGTAAAACTATATTTAAAAATGTTGCATATAAAATGGTAGTATAAATTGAAAAACATTTAAAAAGAATGTTCGAGCTGGCAGGAATAGTCGAGCTGAACTAGCTGAAGTGGCTCACTACTAGCTGGACCAACTGACTATTATATGAACCAGCTGACTAGTAGCTGAACCAGATGAACTAGATGAACCAGCTGGACTAGCTGACCAGCAGCTCAACCTAGCTCAGTCAGCTGATCGAGTACTGATATCAATTATTAAAATATAATGAATATCTTAACAACTCGTCATACATATATATTGTCTAATAATTCACAATATATATTTTTCTCTTAATATATACATCACCTTTTTAAAAATTAAAAATCCCATTCTTATCGTAAAACGTTATTTTAGAAAATATAGGATAAACTTTACTCTATTTGTTAAAGAAAAAACTAATGAGAAAAAGAAAAAAATATTATTAATTCAAAGGTAATGTAAATTGTTTAACAAATTATCATAGTGCATACATGCATTTGTTTTCTACATAACTTTACATATAGTTTCTTTAAATACAGTAGTTGCCAACTATTTACTAACTTGTAAGATGATACAATCAAACTTGTATGGCATGTTGATAATATATTTTAGTAACAGAATCTACACAAATTAAAAAGAAATGCATATGAAAATATTATAAATAGAGGTTGATTTCCTAAAAAAAAAATCACACTGAAAAGTTAAGAAAAAAAAGATTTATAGTTTTTTATTTTTTACTTTGTAGAATACAATAATAGGAAAAGTAAATGTAACAATAGTGCTAATGATCTTTATGATTGTCATGGCGGTCACAGTAGAAGCAAAACATAAAAAAAGTTGGATTAAATGTTTTCGTGAATGTTCAGATTCAAAACATTGTAAAGATGATGACGGTAATTGCTTTGAATACTGTAAAATCAAATGTGGTGGCCCAAATCCACCCCATGGTCCTTCTTCCGCCCCACGGTACTTACTATTTACTCAATTCGTTTTAACTATTTTTGTAGCTTTATATTCTATTTAGTTTTTTTGTTTTGTTAAAGACTAATTTTCTTAGTATCTATGATTTATTTGCATGAACAGGATTTTACATGAGACGCCATCAGTAGATGTTTATGGAAGGCAACAATGATAATAAAAAAATTTGTAAAAGTTTTATGATGTTGTCTACTATTTTTAACCTTATGACACAAATTCAATAAAACATTTTTCAAAATATTTGTGTATATTTAATATAGCTGGTATGGCCTATTGATACAGTTTAACTTTACGTAGATTATTTTGTTCAGTAACGTTAATTCAGTCTAACTGTTGTGGTCAATTGACAATAAACTAGGATTGTTCAATTTGGTAAAAATGAACCAAACTCAAATATAACATATGGTAAGATTGTTGATGTAGCATATTAATCGTATGAATGTAATAATTACAAAGTCGAAGGATTCAGATATAAGTTTGAATATAAACCAATAAAATTCAATAAATTGAAAACATGATTAATACAAATTATATTATTTTTTGATAAAATTACAAATTTATTGATTGGCATAGAGAAATATTGACACTAGGATCAAAGAAAACTAGCCATTAATGAGTAAACGATAAATGATAACAAAATACTGAACTAGTTGACGTACTTCAAGCTTAGCATGCCTTTAAACTTATGTGGTACATAATAGTTGAAAAGAATATCCTATTGCGTATAGCTTTGGCGATTGGTTATATTACAATATAATATGTTTTTAGTTTTGAAAAAACGATATTTTATATGCTTACAATAATTTTTGATTTTTATCATTCATTATAGAATATTATTATTTCACTAACTTTTCAATAAATAAATTTAAAATTACATGGTTATCAACAAATTAAAGATCAACATTTACCAGGAAATAACCTTTACTAAAAGTATGAAAATATATTGTAAAATTAATACATTTAGATTATCACAAACTCTTGCAATGCGTAAGCTGTCCTCTTGTAGTAAACGTGTTGCATATAAAATGATAGTAGAAAAAGATAGTATAAATTGAAACGATTTACATATTTAGAATTATTCAAATATAATGAATATCTTAACAACTTGTCATACATACATACTGTCTAATATTTCACCATATATATTTTTTTCCTAATATAGACATCACCAGATTTGAATTACAAGGAATTTTTAAATTAGAGACTAATAATTACTAATGTATTATTTTTAAGAGCAAATATTATTGAATAAAAAGTAAAGGTAAAACATCCAAATAATAACACTCAAATAATAACAAGTCTGCAATGCGAAACCTTTTTAAGTAATAGATTATATTTTAAAGCATCGCAAATTAATTTAAAAGTATAATTTCAAATGATTTACCCTTTATCAATTATTCAAATCTTATTAATGTCTTAACAACTTGTCAAACATGCATTTTGTCCAATAATTCACCATATATAAATTAAAACTTATAAATAATTCACTTATCTAAAAAGATCTTTCTAAGAAAAAAAATGGATAAAATCATACTCTAATTTCTAAGACATGAAATACACTTGAAAAAACTAATGTGAAAAGAAGAAAAGTGAAGTATTTCAAAGGTAATACAATTTTTCTAACAACCTGTAATACTACATGCTTGCATTTGATATCAAAATAATTTTATGTATAGTTTGTGTAAATGCAATATTTGCTTCATATTGACTATTAGTAAGATAACTCAACCTAACTGGTATGGTCTGTTGACAATATATTTTAATAAAATGATCTACAAAATTTAAAAGAAAAGCACATGTTAATATTATAAATATAGATTGATTTCTTAAATACAAATTTACTTGTGATAAGATAAATGTTTTTTATTTTATTTCTTGAAAAGCAAAGTTTGGCTTTTATAGAATCTTAAAAATGGGAAAACAGAGTGCAACAGTACTGCCAATAATACTCGCTACTTCCGCGCGGTCACAGTAGAATCAAAACAAATAAAAAATTAGATTAAGCTTTTCCGTGAAGGTTTAGATTCAAAACCTTGTAATACATATACTGTATATGCATTACTCTATCAGATAATGTTTTGGAAAAAAATCTGTCTCAAAACCTCACGTCTACTTTATGAACAATACAATATCAACTACACAATATTTGTTTTTTTGCACCTATCAATTAATACAAGAAAATAAATATATCTTCAAAGATGTGATTTATTTTTACTTCAGTTATCATGATATGGATGACATAAAATCATATACATTAACCAAGAATTTAATAAATTTTATTAAGAAAGTTATACTATCACATCGACCATATAACATACAATTTTTCGAAGTTTTTTTTTATAAAAAATTTTAGATTACAACACAAATGCACCAGAAAGACTAGATGCTGATTTGGCACAAACATAAGTTACACAAGAAGAATATGTCTTGCTAATCTACAAAGATAAAAAATATCAACACTTAATTTTGTAATTACAAATTTCACCAAAAATATATTTTCGATTGATTATATTACAATACAAAATATCTTTATTGTTGAAGAGATATAATTTGATATTTTATATGCTTATGATGAATAAAAAATTATCATTATCTAAAGATAATTTTGTTCCACTAATTTTTAATATAAAAATTTTAAGTTACATGATTATCACAAATTAGAGACTAACATTTACAAACAAATTCTCTTTACTAGAAACTAATTTAATATATATTGTTAAATTAAATATTCAAAATTATCACAAACCCGTGCAACGCAAAAACCTTGTACTAGTCAAACTATATTTAAAAATGTTGAATATAAAATGGTAGTATAAATTGAAAAAAAATTAAAAAGAATGTTCGAGCTGGCAGGAATAGTCGAGCTGAACGAGCTGAAGTGACTCACTACTAGCTGGACCAACTGACTATTATCTGAACCAGCTGACTACTAGCTGAACCAGCTGAACTAGATGAACCAGCTGGACTAGCTGACCAGCAGTTCAACCTAGCTCAGTCAGCTGATCGAGTATTGATATCAATTATTAAAATATAATGAATATCTTAACAACTTGTCATACATATATATTGTCTAATAATTCACAATATATATTTTTCTCTTAATATATACATCACCTTTTTAAAAATTAAAAATCCCATTCTTATCCTAAAACGTTATTTTAGAAAATATAGGATAAATTTTACTCTATTTTTTAAAGAAAAAACTAATGAGAAAAAGAAAAAAATATTATTAATTCAAAGGTAATGTAAATTGTTTAACAACCTATCATAGTGCATACATGCATTTGTTTTCTACATAACTTTACATATAGTTTCTTTATATATTGTCTAATAATTCACAATATATATTTTTCTCTTAATATATACATCATATTTTTAAAAATTAAAAATCCCATTCTTATCCTAAAACGTTATTTTAGAAAATATAGGATAAACTTTACTCTATTTTTTAAAGAAAAAACTAATGAGAAAAAGAAAAAAATATTATTAATTCAAAGGTAGTGTTAATTGTTTAACAACCTATCATAGTGCATACATGCATTTGTTTTCTACATAACTTTACATATAGTTTCTTTAAATACAGCAGTTGCCAACTATTTACTAACTTGTAAGATGATACAATCAAACTTGTATGGCATGTTGATAATATATTTTAGTAACAGAATCTACACAAATTAAAAAGAAATGCAAATGAAAATATTATAAATAGAGGTTGATTTCTTAAAAAAAAAATTCACACTGAAAAGTTAAGAAAAAAAATATTTATAGTTTTTTTTTACTTTGTAGAATATAATAATGGGAAAACTAAATGCAACAATAGTGCTAATGATCTTTATGATTGTCATGGCGGTCACAGTAGAAGCAAAACATAAAAAAAGTTGGATTAAATGTTTTCGTGAATGTTCAGATTCAAAACATTGTAAAGATGATGACGGTAATTGCTTTGAACGCTGTAAAATCAAATGTGGTGGCCCAAATCCACCCCATGGTCCTTCTTCCGTCACACAGTACTTACTATTTATTCAATTCGTTTCAACTATATTTGTAGCTTTATATTCTATTTAGTTTTTCTGTTTTGTTAAAGACTAATTTTCTTAGTATCTATGATTTATTTGCATGAACAGGATTTTACATGAGAGGCCATCGATAGATGTTCATGGAAGGCAACAATGATAATAAAAAAAATTGTAAAAGTTTTATGATGTTGTCTACTATTTTTAACCTTATGACACAAATTCAATAAAACATTTTTTAAAATATTTGTGTATATTTAATATAGCTGGTATGGCCTATTGATACAGTTTAATTTTACGTAGATTATTTTATTCAGTAACATTAATTCTGTCTAACTGTTGTGGTCAATTGACAATAAACTAAGATTGTTCAATTTGGTAAAAATGAACCAAACTCAAATATAACATATGGTAAGATTATTGATGTAGCATATTAATCGTATGAATGTAATAATTACAAAGTCGAAGGATTCAGATATAAGTTTGAATATAAACCAATAAAATTCAATAAATTGAAAACATGATTAATACAAATTATATTATTTTTGATAAAATCATACAATAATCAAGAATTTAATAAATTTTATTAAGAAAATTACACTGTCACATCGACCATATAACATACAATTCTTCGAAGTTTTTTTTTTTAAAAAATTGAAGATTACAACACAAATCAACCAGAAAGACTAGATGCTGATTTGGCATAAACATAACTAGGTTCTATAAAACCTCTTTGTAACACCCAGCACAGTGATTGCTTTAAACGCTGTAAAATTAAATGTGGTGGCCCAAACCCTCCCATAGTTTCCTTTCACTCCACGGTACCATTTATTTTCTGAATTCCTGTTGATTATATTTATATCTTGATGTATTTATATTTTGAAGACTAATGCTTTTACTCTGTGATTTATTTGCATAAACAGAATTTCACATGAGATAACATCGGCAGAAGTTCGTGGAAGACAATAATGATTAAAAAAGAAAAACTGTAAGAGTTTTGTGATCATGTCTACCATTTTTAACTTTCTATTACAAATTCAATAAAAATATTGGTTATATATTTGTGTATATTCAGTATAGCTGGTGTGGCCTACTGATACAGTACCTTTGCGTATATTCGTTTACTCTATAATGTTAAAACAGTCTAACTAGTATGGCCTATTGACATTAAACTATGGCTGTTCAATTTGGTAAAACTGAATCGAACCGAGTTGAACGAAATATTTTACATGGTTGGATTTTGGATATATCATAAGATTCGGAAATGGTTTGGATATAAACCAACCAAACTGATAAAATTTTATATTTATTAATCATCACTGAGAAATATTTACATTGGTATCAAAGAAAAGGAAAGCGACTATCAATGCATACAGAATAAAGAATAACCAAAAACTAAGCTAGCTGAAATACTTTAAATCACCTGTGTAACATTCTATTGCGCATTGCCTTGTTGATCATATGGGTCATCTATTGCACAGCTTTTCTGATGCCATCGAGCGGGCGTACCCGCCAAATTATATTATATAGTATATACTATGTAAATTATGTTATCCTGAAAACCTAATGTCTAACTTTTTTAATAAGAATAAATATAATATATATATATAATAGCTGCTGATGTCATCATTTTTGTAGGAAAACAAATCAACAAATCTAACGGTTGAGATTTTTTGATTAGTTTTGATTTGAAAATTCAATGATTAGGATGTGATTGCTGACATTATATTTTAATAGTTAAAAATATGTAGATTTAATCTAACAATTATTATTATTTTATTATTATTGAATGGAAAAGATTATATTTATTTTATTTACCAAACATTGCAACTTTACGAACCATTGTGATTTTTTCATTACAATTGCTAAAAACACATCAATCTAATTGTTAATAATCTTTGTTTTAAGATTTAACGTAAATATTAGATTTATTATATTTACTGAATATACACATATTTATGAACTGTTGGAACAACTGAAATAAACATTTACAACAATTTAAATGAATCATTACTACAATTGGGTTTATAGTTACAACTTTTGGTGACTAACTATTGCAATTGTTGGGTTTATGGTTACAGTTGATGATCAACCATTGTAATATTTTGAAGTAACATTTAGTTTTACTATAAAAGGGAGTTGTGGGCATTGCCAAAATCACAACAACAAACAGAAATAGAGAAAATAAGAAAGAAAGAGAGAGAAAGTTTTACTATTCCAAAAGATCATAAAAGATCTTTAGAAAAACACATATCAACACTAGAACTTTAGTGTGCCTCTTATATCTTAACTTAGAACAAGAGAGATTTTTAGTTGTCTGATCCTAAAATAGATTTCGTGTAACCCAAGACTTGATAAGGATCAAAATACTCTTTAAAGATTAAAATAGAGCTGTAAAGATAATATTTTTTATTTTTTGAACAGACACAAAATCGGAAGTTGTAACTTTTATGAATCATTGTAACTTTTCACTCTGAAGTCCATATATAACCCACTATTTTTACTTAACTTTCTTTAGTAAAAAGACTTTGAGTTATTTATGTAACCATCACGGTAAGCAATTCAAATTTAAAGAGATATATTAGCGGTTGATCTTAAAACTCATTGTTTTTCATGTGACAAATAATCATTTTCAATCAAAGTGTTGTGTCTTCATTATCCATTTCAGTAGTTTCCTACAAAGCAAATAAGGTTAATATATTAGAATAGTTTATATTGTTTATCCATTGTTATTTCAATATTACTCATTTAATACGATCTTTAGAAATACAAATATTATTAAATGGTTAAAAGTTTAATATGCTAATTTATTTTACTTTGATTATTTATAGATAACAGAAGATCTCAGGAGTTCGAAAACCTAAATCAAATAGTTTTATTATGCGTAAAGAATTTGAAAATGAAAACAGTGAAAATAAAAAATATACCAATGCAAGAATTTTATAACGAACAAGATAATAAGAATTTCCATCATTACACTGAAAATAAGTTTTCATGACAAATATAACAAGGAAGGTAAAATTTTTCCACTCCTAACATTTTTTATTTGAGTTTTCCGATTTTACCCTTCAGGAAAGTCTTCCTAAATGTTTTTTTCTGTTAATGTTTCGTGATGTTTTTAGGAAGGTCTTCCAAATACTAGAATTTAACATCGTTTCATATGGTTTAGGAAAAACTTTCCTTATTTTTTTTTTTAAATTTCCTGAATTGTGGAACGACTTCCTGAATTGTGGAAGGGTTTTCTGAATCGTGGAAATTCTTCTTGAATTTGAGTGGTATAAATTAACAAAAATAATAATCAATTACGATTTACGAAGGCATTCCTAAATACATGTAATTTCCTCAATTTATACATTTTAGAAAAATCTTCCTAAAACTTTAGAATATCTTCCTAAATTTACGCTCATCTCCTTCCTCACATTTGCGATATCCAAACCCTAAATTCCGTTGATTTCTTTTTTTCACCATTGTTGTTGTTTTAGCTCGTGTTTCTTGAGTTTTTCACCCAATTATATCAGATCTATCTATCATAATATGATTTTGAGCATTAAATCCCGAAATCACTTTCCCATAAAAAAAACCCAAAAAACTAAGAGATTCATAATCACAAATCACAATCAAAATGAGAAGAGTGATCCTAAACAAAACAAATGATTTGATTTCAGATCAGTTTTGGCCATTGGTACATTTCTTTGTACATTATTTTTCTTCTCTTTTTATTAACTAATGTTTTGTCTAACTAAGATTAATATGGTACAAAATGTTATGAAAGCAATTTTTTAGAGTGTTACTGTATATATGGAACAAAAACTTAGATTATGTGCATTTGAGGGAATTATTTTTGTTTATATGAATTTAAATTTTATATGTATTATTATAATATTATTATATAGTTTAGTTTTGTATTAGGATGTCCATTAAAAATAAATAAAGCAGGTTATTTACACCTTTACTTTTAATCTTAATATCATAAAATTTTATTATTAATTTTGAAATTAATAGTAATATTTTTGTAATGGCATTTCAGAATGTGTGAATATGCTAATGAACTTTGAAAGATCTGAGGCAATTGGTAGACAAAATTACAATGATTTATTCTCTAATGGTTTGTAAAAATTATGTTTTATCGCTAGTTTAAATCAAAAAATTAATTTACTGTGGTTATTTAGATAAAATTTATTTTATGGTATAATAGGTTCAAGAAAGCGGAAATATTATCAATTTACATAAGAACAAAAGCCTCAAAGGTATTTATATATTTATTATATAATCAATAATTTTTAATATTTTTAATAAAAAACTCAGGCAAGGAAATAATGATTATAAAAAAGACTGAACAAAATAAATTAGTGAAGTGTGGCCGTGTGGAGATTGTAATGCTTTGGTATGGCTTGCTGAAAGCACTGAAAAATATCGTATTACAAAACATCATTTATCTTCTATTTCTGTAAACAAGACCGTGTAAAATTACCTAATATATAAAAGCCCAAAGGCGGACCCACGTTATGGGCAGATGGTTAACTGACACCCTTTAAAAAATATAAACTCTAATTGTAGCTAATAATATGTAAATTTCAGCAGCTCGGTTGGTTAAAAGCTGGTATATTAAAAAAGCTGGTCTATTTAGGCCCCTCAAACCTAAGTTCAAACTTCTTTTTTGTACATTTGTTTTTTAATTTTGTTCTTTTTATATGGGCCTAAATCCCAATGTATTTAATATTTTTTAGTTTAGACTTAAAATTTCGAACTTTTTTTCCTTTTTTAGTTTGGGCTAAAAATTATATATTAAAAATAATTATACATTAATTTGTATAAATTTTGACTGTGGTAAATTTTTTTTCTGGATCAGTCATTGCAAGAGCCTCCCCTTGTGCTGAAAAACCTCTGATGTGATCCTACTTTTAGGAATAACATTAAAGTTTTAAGATTTAATATTTGTTTTAAGATTTAACGGTGAAAAATTAATATATTATATTTACTGAACAAATACACAATCAAAAAGTTGTAACTCTTGTGAATCATTGTGATTCTTTAACATTTAAAAGTTTTATTTCAATCATTGTAACTTTTCACTTTAAAACCTATATATAACCCACCATTTTTACTCATCTTCTTTTAGTAGGTGAAAAGAATTTGAATTGTTTTGGTAACCGTCACGGCAAGCAATTAAAATTAAAGAGATATATTAGTAGATGGTCTTAAAATTCGCTCTTAGTCATGCACGGCCAAATAATCATTTCTTAATCGAAATATCGTCTCTTCATATAAATTTCTCGTGGTTTTTATACAAATCACAAAAGGTAAATATATTGGAAGATTGTATATTATTCATCCTTTTTTGATCAATGTTGCTCATTTATTACGTTTTCTGAACAAAAAATAATTTAAAATGCTTAGAAATTTAATATGACAAAAAATAATAGCAAAATCACTTTTTGGGAATTGCTGATGTCATCATTGTTTTATAGGAAAAATGACAAATTAAACGATTGAGATTGTTTTGATTAGTTTTGATTTAAAAATTTAATGATTAGGATGTGTATGTTAACAACATCTTTTTGTAGTTAAAAAGATATAAGTTTAATCTAACGGTTAATATTCGTTTTTATTATTGAATGGTGAAGATTATATTTGTTTTATTTACCTAACAAACACATACTTGATCCATTTAAAATTTAACAAACCATTGTGATTTTTCATTTCCATTGCTAAAAATACATCAGTCCAATGGTTAATAATCTTTATTTAAGATTTAACAGTAAATAATTGATTTATTATACTTATTGAATAGATATACAATAAAAAAAGTTAATAACTCTTGTAAATCATTGTGATTCTTTAACATTTAAAGGTTTGTATTTTCATTGTAACTTTTCACTTTAAAATCTATATATAACCCACCATTTACACTTAGCATTTTTTAGTAAAAAGAATTTGAGTTGTTTTTGTAACCGTCATGATAAGCAATTCAAAACTATAGAGATATATTAGTAGTTGGTCTTAAAATTTGTTGTTAGTCATGTTTGACCAAATAATCATTTTCCAATCAAAATGTTGTCTCTTCATTATCTATTTCCTGTAATTTTTCTACAAAGCAAAAAAGGTAAATATATTAAAAGATTAGATAATGTTCATCTACTTTTATCAATGTTACTCATTTATTACGTTTTTTTTAACAAAAAGTAAATTAAAATGCTTAGAACTTTGATATGACAATTCATGTTATTTTTATTATGTACATAGATTACAAAAGATGTCATAACTTCAAAAAATCTAAAATAAATAGTTTTATAATGCGAGAAAAAAATTGAAAACAAAAATAATGAAAATAAAAATATACTAATGCTAGAATTTTATAATGAACAAGCTAATTATTTTAATTATTTTTTCTATGGTTTTAATTTTAAATTTATTATTATAAATTCTTACTATATGATTTTTTTTGTAGGATGTCCATTAAAAATAAATGATGCAAGTTATTTACATTTTTTCTTAACTTTATATAGAGTATTATAACGACATAGTATATATTATTAATATCAAATAATTTATTATTATGGCATTTCAGAATGTGTGAATATGTTAATGAACAATGAAAAATCTGAAGCAGTTGGTAGACAAAGTTACAATGCTCTGTTCTCTAATGATTTGTTGAAATGATATTTAGTCACTAATTCAAATAAAAAAAATTAATTTATTTATTTAAGTAAATTTCAGTTTATGGTAAATTAGTTTTAAGAAAGAGAAAATATTGCCAACTTACACAAGATAACAAAATCAAAAGAATTTACATGTATGTTATATAATTAATAATTTAAAATGTTTGTAGTTAAAAAAACATTTGTCAGGCAAAGGAAAAAAAGTAATCAATACAACAAAAACACAAATGTCTCTCCTGGTGAAGACACATCAGCATTTTGGAGCTTTCTGAAGATGACACTTTAGAAAAAAAATTCACCAATCAAATTAAAACATTAATACACATCACCCATTTCATTTATCACCCATATCATTTATTAAAGCCCAAAATATAAAATATACATACCCATCTATAAACCTAATTAAACCAACACTATAGATTATAAAATGAAAACATTTGGAAACATCGAAAGAAGTGAATATCTTGTAAAAATGTACTTGTGCCATTAATTTACTGCTTTCATAGATGGTTCCAAACAATTTTTATGAGTGATTATGAAGGGGTTTGAAAAAAGTGTTAATATGTAATTATTTTTTAATAAACATGACATTTTAGCAAAACAAATCATCAATCACAACATTTTATTAATACAAGTCATCTATTTATTTTTAATTTTAAATTTAAACCCATTAAAAATTCAAATATTTTTTATTGTTAATTTTAGTTTTATTTTTTGGCCAAACCCAAACCCAAATAATAAATAACAGCAACTAAAAAAAATTGACTTAATTTTTGCTAAACCGAGGCCCAAATAATAAATAATAGCAAAAAAAATATTTTATCTTTTTTCAAACCCAAACAATAAATAATAACAAATAGAAAATTAAAATTTATAGCTACCTGTTTATTTGAAACAGACATGTATGATTGAAGAAAATGTAGGCATAACATCAACTATGTTTCCATGAAAACAAAGCAAAAAGCCGTATGTCATAAGAAGCTCACACATTAGCAAAAATTTGAATTAATAAAAATATAACAATAATACATATCATCAACACAATAATAAAATCAGTATATTATTTTGCTTACCCATTAAAAAGCCCAAAGTTTACAAAAAATGAAGGTCGAAAGCAAAGGAGGAGAAGTTCAAACCACAACAGCTATGAGATTCGCACTTCCGGTGGTTACCGAGAATAAATCAATAACTTTTCGATTATTCTTCGTCGCTAAGTCTCACATGAGAGCTTTCCATCTCTCATGGTTTCACTTATTCTGCTGATTTGTCTCCACTTTTGCAGCTTCACAGCTCGGGCTTCCTCCCAGACATTTGTGAAAACCCCAATCTCAGCGTCATTGACATCGGAAAATTCGGAATCACCTCTGTTTCCAGCTCGGTCTTCGCTCAGTTACTTGGCTTTTGACGTGAAAACAAAATTTCATGGTTTGAGGAGGAAAACAAAAATTCTTGGGAAATGAAAATTCTCGGTTTTGACGGGAAAAGGAGATTTCTCGATTTTAGCGCGAAATGGAAATTCCTCGGTTTTGACGAAAAACAAAATATCTCGGTTATTGATAGGAAATGCGAATTCTCGATTTTGGTGGGCAATGCAATTTTCTCTTTTGATAGATAATACGATTTCTTGATTTTCGCTGGAAAATATAATTTCAAGGTTTTTGCAGAAAATGCAATTTGGCGATTTTCGCAGAAAATATAATTTTTCAGTTTTGTTGGAAAAACACGAATAATTTTTCTCGATTTTGACAGGAATAGGGGATTTCTTGGTTTTGGCGAGAATAAGATATTTTTGGTTTTGGCAAGAAAATGTTAATTTTCAGTTTTAGTGGAAAAACATAATTTCTCAGTTATTGCGGGAAAATGCAATTTTTCAGGTTTGGCGGAAAACTATAGTTTTCGATTTTGGAGGGAAAAAGGGAAAAAACTAATTTTGACGGGAAAATAAAATATCTTGGTTTTGACAGAAAATGCGATTTCTCGGTCATGATGAGAAATGCAACTTTTCGATTTTGGCGGATAAATACTATTTCTCGGTTTTGATGAGAAATAAAAATTTTGAGTTGACGGATAATGCGATTTTTTGGTTTTCGTGGAAAAATGCGATTTCTTAGTCTTTTCGGAAAAATACAAGTTGATGATTTTGGTGGAAAATCCAATTCCTCGGTTTGATGGGAAAATAAAATTTCTTGGTTTTTGGTGGGAATAAGCAATTTCTCGATTTTGATGGAAAATACAAATTTTTAATTTTGATGGATGATGGGATTTCTTAGTTTTCGTGGGAAAATGGGATTTCTTAGTTTTTGTGGGAGAACTCAATTTCTCGCGAGGTAATGCAATTTTCGGTTTTGGTGGAAAAACGTGAATTTTGGTTTGACGAGAAAATAATTTTTTTTTGGTTTTGGCGGGAATAAGCGAGTTCTCAATTTTCGCAAAAAAAATGATTTTTTTAGTTTTGACAGGAAAATATTTTTTGGTTATTGCATGAAGATAAAAAAATTTGGTTTTAGTGAGAGAACGTGATTTCTCGATTTTGGCGGAAAACATAGGTTCTCGCGGAAAATTGTGACTTTTTAGTTTTTACGGAAAAATGCAATTTCTTTGTTTTGGTGGTAAAATAAAATTTTTGGTTTGACAAGAAAATAATTTTTTTGATTTTGGTGGGAACAGGCAATTTATCAGTTTTTGTGGGAAAAATGATTTTTTTTGTTTTAACAGGAAATGAGTTTTTTTCAGTTTTTGTAAGAAGATGAAATTTTTTGGTGGTAAAATTCCAAATTACCATATGTTTACAGTAACCAAAATTTAATTATTTAACTTCTGCTAAATCGATATTTCAATAGTACAAACATAATTTTTTTTTAGTTCTAAAACAATAATAATGGTTTCGATATGAATGTTATTGATTATATTTTGGTAGTTTTAGAAACATATATAATACATATTTGATAAATAAATAAATTTTATAATTCAAAAAATTTATATTAATTAATAATACTTTTTTATATTGACATTTTGCTTTATATAATTATTATAGAGGATCAAGTGGCAATTTAGTATAGAAAATAGATTATATTTGCTATTGGTATAAGGTACTTAAAATTGTATTATTTTATTTTATATATACATTTATAGTTAGTTAAAAAAATTTGATAGAAAATTACAATTTAAAAAAAATAAAAAAAGATATACAATGCTTATTCAGATTTAAAACATATAAATACATAACTTAAGATAATAGAAATTTATTTATTTATATTATAAAATTAATTTTATTATATTAAAATTATATAAAATTTATAAAAATATCTTGCAGCGTAGCGCGGATAATACCTAGTAAAAAACTAAAAATAATAAGATAATAAAGTGCGAAGATTGTAATACTTTAGTATGGCTTGATGTAAGCACATAAACAAATGTATTACAAAATATGCATCATTTATTATTTAGTGTAAACAAAATCATGTAAAATTAAGTAATATACAAAGGCCTCCTCTTGTGGTTAAAAACTTTTTATGTGATCTTTTTTTTTGGTAATTACATTAGAGTTTTAATTCAATCTTAAATTCTGGTGATCCATATTTGTTTTTAAGTATATGGTAAAAATTATCATAGTATTGAATCTCTTTTACCAAATTGATGATGAAAATCGTAAATTCTCGCAAATTTATATATTTGATACATCAAATGAATTACAAAATTGATTGTCAATTATGAATTGAGAGGTTAAAAATTCAATAGATGATTTTTTTATCATAGTTAATTAATATACTTGATGAAAATAATACTTTAGCTAAATTGTTTATAAAAACTAGATATAAATATGAAAGTTGTCATATTTGTAAAATGAAAGTTCATATGTCAAAATATGATAAAAGAATCAAAATATGATAAAAGAAAAAGACAGTATAATCTGCCATCAGCTAATGAGATAGCCAGTTTAATAATCGCTGATTTTTCTAAAACTGTTGGCGTATAAGATGTTCTTCTTTAACGTAAATCAGACAATTTGTACTGAATTTTGCCAACTCATCCTCTTTATATGGCTTTCCAATATCCATTATTATTTCTTATGGAAAAGTTGGGTTATTTGAAGGAATAAAATATGTTCAAAATTCTTCATCTAATCATAATAATGGTTATGTCAAAATGACAGATTATTATATGTATTGTGTTCATAAAAGAAACATCGAAGCATCTATTGTTCTAAAAAAAAGGTAGATTATTTTATCAATATGTTGTAGATGCGTATACGTCTATTATGTCAAACCGTCTGACATTTATTAAGCTAAATCATAAGGCAATAAGAGCTGATGTCTTACATAGTAATGTGAAGGACGTCATATCAATAGGAGATCATGATCCTTGTAGCTTTGGTAAAAATATTATATTGTCATCATCAACTACTGGAAATCAAAGGTATATGGCGGAAAAATATCAAGATGCAATGGTGCTTTGTTATTATTTTAGAAACCCTGATTTATTTATTATAATGACTGCTAATCCTAAATAGAAGGAAAGAAATAAATATTTAGAAATTATTGGTGATGTCTCGGCCAATGACAGCTCTGATGATATTGAATCACAAGTTTTTCATTTAAAATTAGATGAGTAAATGGATTTAATTGAAAAGAACATTTTTGGACAAATAAATGGAGGTACATATACTTCAGCTTGAGTTTCTAAAATTATTCAGTTAAAATTAATTATTTATATAAAAAATTTTTGTCCCTCTCATGAAGTTGTTTATACAATTAGAATTTCAAAAAAAGATATCTCCCATGCACATATTCTTTTATGGTTAAAAGTTAGACGTGATATTGCTTCTTCGAAAGATATTGGTAAATATGTAACAGCTAAATTGCTTGATTGGTGAATTGATCCAAAATGTTATGAACTAGTAGAGCAACATATGATGCATGTACTATGTAGAGTAAATAGACCAAAAAACTCTTTTATTGAGTGATATTTGAACCAAAAAATATCCCCGACCATTTTGTCATTCATCATATCTTGATGAGAAGGGATACATTATATATATGCATATAGATATTATTTCTAGCTATGTTATGAAAGGTGATATTAAATATTAAATCAATATGTTGTTCCTCACAATTTATAGCTTTTAAGGAATTCAGAGCACATGTTAATATTTAATTTTACAATAAAATATGTGCAATTAATATACATTCAAATAATATTACAAAAAGAGTTAATAAAGCTATACTTGTATTGGAGAACAATCTCAATAACATTTCAACTAATTTTGATATAGTTAAGTACTTTATAATAAAACTTTATCTTAATTATCGATATATATCAATTTGTGAATCAACATGGCAATTTTTTAAATTTGAGATATATCATCAACATCCTCCAGTCAAAAGATTAATCATATACCTTTTTGGCCAGCAACTTGTGACTTTTAATAATTCAAGTGATTTAAATAATGTTACCAATAAATACGAAAGCAGACTAAATATGTTTATGGCTTGTGTATAGATTAACAAATCTGATCCTGATACCAGAAAATTATTATATATTCAATTCCTGTCAGGATACATTTGAAAAAAATCAGATCACACATGGACAAAAATAAAAAAGTTCAATTTATAAGAAAATTGTATAATGTTCATCATTCTTCTGGTGAATTTTATTACCTTAAAATTTTAATTAATTAATCACATAAAATGATTTATATGTTTTGAAAATAGTTTTCAAATAAAATAAATATAAATATAATATTTGAAAGTTAAAAATATTTTTATTTGATATTTTATTAATTTTGTCATATTTAACTAAATAATTAAATATTTCATTAAAGATTATAAAAATCTGTGCGTTGACACACATACTTGTTTCCTAGTTAACCTAATCTAAAGTTATTAACAATTAATAAAATTAAGATAAAGTGGACTTCTCTTTGTTTTCTCATAAAGGCGGTCGTCAAATCAAATGACTCCTTCTTTTATGGATGGTGAATATGGGAAAATTGAACTTTGCTTACATTCAAAATTTTAGGCTTTGAGTGGGTATACACCTCAAATGCAGAATAAATGCAGATTTAAGAAAATGCAGAACTAACTGCATTTGTGAACCATTCACGGTTTAAATGCATAACACATAATTAATAATAAACACATAAATGATCTATCTGCAGAATAATTGCCTTGATTTTCTTATCTGCATTCAAAAACAAGAAACCTATTAAAAAGTACCATATCATTTGCAGATCTAATTTTTAGTATTTTTATTTATTAATTCAAATTAATCATGATCTGCATAATCTACATATCTACATATGTTCTGTTTTATCTGCATCATTGCTTGATCTGCAGATTTTAATATGTGCTTCTATTCAAAGCCTTAGTTTGATATCAAGTTTAACTTTTTGTCCGGTGTTGTTAGAAACAAGTGATTTTGTTCTTTTGTTTTTCTTTTTTTCTCATATTTATGAATTTTAGAATTTCATTGATTTTTTTTTTTAAACAAATATTTTCTTTAATTTTAATTTTTTTTTCTCTGGTTTATATTTCATACTTTTTTTTGTTGATTAACACTTCTATTTTCTTTAAAAAAAATACATGAATCAGCATTATACCAAACAAAATTGTGGGAGTCGAAACTGACAACACTAAATTTGTTTAAAATATGTTGAGGGAACTGGAAGTCCAGAGAAAACACACCTATTGAATTGTAACCAAGAACTATAGAACTCAAAGACTCAAAGATCAATAAGAATATCTCTCTTATTAGCTTAAAGAAAATAACTCAAAACCTTAAACACACAATCTCTGATAAGTTATGTCACAACTTTGACATCTCCTTATATAGCCAATAATCAATCCTAATTCACTTAGAGAATATATTAGATAACTTATAAATATTAATCTCTAATCCTAAACACTTTAGGTATCCTTAACTTGATAGAACTATGATTGGCTTGTTTCTCAAGCTTCATTTCAAGCTTAGTTCAACAATCTCCCCCTTAAGCTTGGAATCCGTTTGCTTCAGGTCTTGAATGCCAATGAGATCTCTCATCTCCTTAAACTTGATCCTACCCAGTGCATTTGTTAGTATATCCACCTTTTGTTGATTACCAGGAATGTGCTTAACTTCGATTTGCCCATTCTCTACACACTCACGTATGAAATGGTAACGTGTGTGAATGTATTCGCTTCTGCCGTGAAACACCGGGTTCTTAGTGAGAGCAATTGCTGATTTTTTATCAATACGAATAACCACTCTTTCACAAAGCACTCCAGTAACCTCACTAAGTAGATCCTGAAGCCAGATTTCTTGTCTTGCTGCTTCTGTACCTGCCATAAACTCAGCTTCACACGAAGATAAGGCCACGGTTTCTTGCTTCTGTGAACACCAGGTAATCGGGCTTCCTCCAAGGTAAAAGATGTGTCATGTCGTGCTCTTTCCGTCATCTGGATCGACATTATGGCTACTATCACTATAGCCTATGATCTTCAGAATCTTCAGGTTGGTCCGCTCGATTGTTAGACCAAGTGTCGTGGTGCCTCGAAGATATCTTAAGCATTGTTTCATAGCAGCGCCATGAGACTCTCTTGGACTTTGCATGTATCTACTCAGTACCCCAACATTATAAGCCAAATCGGGTCTTGTATGAAGAAGATAGCGAAGGCATCCAACGTTTTTTCTGAACCAGGTGGCATCGATCTCCTTTTCTCCTTCTGACTTGGCGAGTTTCAATCCGCTTTCCATTGGTAGATGAACTTGATTGCATTCTTTCATTCCAGATTCTTCCAAAATCTTCTCAGCATATCACTTCTGATTTAGCACCATTCCACCAATGTTCTGACAAACTTCAATTCCAAGATAGTATGTCAATCTCCCAATATTGCTCATCTCAAACTTTGACGCCATCTCTTCTTTGAATCTGTTAATAATATTTTCACTTGTCCCTGTCACAAACAAATCATCGACATAGACAGCTATAACAAGAAGATTTCCCTTTTCTTCCTTTCGATACATCGAGGGCTCTTTCGAACACTTCTTAAACTTCAGATCTACAAGAATCTGATTCAGCTTGTTATTCCATGCTCAGGGCGCTTGTTGTAATCCGTATAAGGCCTTGTTAAGTTTGTAAACCTTACTCTCTTGTCCTTTCACTTTGAAACCCTCTGGTTGTGAGACATAAACCATTTCTTTGAGCTCGTCGTGAAGGAATGCCGTTTTTACATCGAGGTGATGTATTTCCCAACCACTAGAAGCTGCGAGATTGATCAGAAGTCGTATCATTTCTATTCGCGCTACTGGCGCAAAGACCTCCTCGAAATCAACTCCGTATTATTCCACGTATCCCTTCGCAACTAGTCGAGCTTTATGCTTGTTTATGCTACCATCTGAATTTTGTTTCAGCTTGAATACCCACTTTAGTCCGATAGCTTTTGCACCACTTGGTAGATCCACCAGATTCCATGTGTGGTTCTTTTCGATATAGTGGATCTCATCTTCGCATGCTAGTGTCCACACTCGCGATTTGCTAGCTTCATGGAAATTTCTCGGTTCATCGTTTAAGCACAGTAACAGCATCTCGCCTTCTTCCTCTGCGAGTAGCATCAGATCTTCTTTTTCTTCATTAAGTAGCACAGAGTCCTGCAAATAAATTGGTAAATTACTTTCTCTCTCTGTGTGATGGAGGGCTGGAGCTGTCGCCATGCTCTATTTTCTTACACTCTGTTTTTCTGGGTTACTCAAACTACTCTGTTTTTCTGGGCTTCTTTGAACAGAGTCAGTTTGAGTATTATCGTGCTCATGTTCTTGTGATGCCACGAGGTCACCAACATTATACTCTTCATCCGCGTCCCCAGATTCACCCATGTTGGTTTGTTTTGCTCTGAAATCTCTTACCAACTCCTCTTGTATTCCACGATTTCTGAATTCGCCAAGAGTAATCGTGAAATCTTCGACCAGAGCGTGACTATTACGACTCCAGTTCTAACCCTTTTTCTCGTCGAATATGACATCTCTGCTTACTACTATTTTCCGTGACAATGGATCAAGTAAACGGTAAGTCTTCGATCCTGGTTCTGTTCCGAGATGAACCAACATACGTGATCTGTCATCGAGCTTCTTTAGATGCAGTTTATCTGTCTTCGCAAAACCAATACATCCAAACACTCGAAGATGATTGATCCTGGGTTTCTTATTCTTGAAAGCTTCGTACGGAGTCTTCTCCTTAAATGCCCTTGTCGCAACTCTGTTTAGCAGATAAGTAGAATGTCTTATTGCTTCTCCCCACAAGTAGTTTGGAACTTGCATATGCTTCAAAATACTCCGCGACATCTCCATTAATGTTTTGTTCCTTCTTTCAACAACTCCGTTTTGCTGTGGTGTACGACGCTGTAAGGAGTCGCTTGATGCCTGATTCATCGCAGAAAGCATTAAAATCTTGAGATACAAACTCTCCTCCTCTATCTGTTCTGAAGGTTTTAATGCTTACTCCTGCATCATGTTCAACAAATCTCTTGAATGTCTTGAATTTATTGAAAGCGTCACTCTTTTCCTTCAATAGTATCGTCCACATATATCGCGAGTGGTCATCGATGAGTACAAAAATGTATTTGTTTTCTGCAATTGTACTTGGTGTTATTGGGCCGCAAAGGTCTCCGTGAATGAGTTCGAGTATCTTGTCTGCTCGATATGAGGAGGCTTGAGGGAACACTTGTCTCGTTTGCTTCCCGAGTAAGCAAGAACTGCAGACTCCTTTCTCGAATGTGATTTGTGGGATTCCCAAAACTAATTCCCTTTGAATCATCGACATCATTGTCTCTTGGCTTATGTGTCCCATCCTGGCATGCCATACATCTGACTCACTTGTATCAGTTAGATGTAGACGCGCCAAGTTCTTCAACGCCATATGCACCTTATAGAGTCGATTCTTTGCTCTTACTGCTTTAACAAGCAGCTTTCCTTCGGAGTCGTGCATCGTTAAATGTCCCCTCTTATCCTGATGTCACACCCTGATTCTGTAGCTTGCCCCAAGTTAATGATGTTACTCTTTAAATCCGGGATGTAGTAAACATCATACATCGTTCGTGATTTCCCATTCATGTCAATAAAAGAGATCGATCCTTTCCCTTTTATATCAATGCGTGAGTCATCGCCGAACCTGACTTTTCCGGTAACAGACTCATCAATCCTTTTGAAGTATTTTCTATCCCCTGTAATGTGATTGCTAGCGCCATTATCCAGATACCATACATTCACTTCGTTTGCAGTCCTCTCATACTTGCTCGGTATGCAGTTTTTCTCATTCAGATAAACAACCTCATGCATCATGAGATCATCCGCTGTTTGTGTTTCATCCTCATCATCCTCTTGAGCTTCCTGCAGCTTAAGTAGCCTGTCTGGGCACACGTTGGCATAGTGACCCATCTTGTCACAACGAAAACACATGACTTTGAAAGTGTCTTCCTCCATTAGACCTTCCGCGACCTCTTCCCCGATAGTGTCCTCCTCGACCTCTGCCTTTGTATTCATCGTTTTAGTCACGGTTTGAATGGTTACTCTGAGTTTCCTCATTCAGATACATCAATTTTCTGGAGTCTACTTGAACCTCCTCATCCTCAGAGATTCGTTCTTCAAAAGCTTTTAGTCGTCCGATGATGTCTTCGAAACTTGTTTTGTTAAGATCCAAAACTTGTTCCAGTGAGGCTACTATGTGTATGTACTTCTTCCGTGGGAGGCTTTTGAGAAACTTTTTGACGAGTTTAGGCTCTTCAATGGTTGCTCCTAAAGTGGCTGACTTTGATGACACTTCAGACAGCTTTCCCGCAAAATCATCGATCTTATCTGACTCCTTCATCTTGAGTCGATCAAATTCCGCCATTAGGGTTTGCAACCGTGCCTCTTTGTCTCTTTCAGCACCAACGTATCTTGCTTTGATCGCTTCCCACACCTGCTTCGCTGTTTCGAGTTCTCCGACTTGTAGCACAAGTGTCTCGGGTATTGATTGGAACAATAAAGCCATGGCCATATTGTTCTTTTCTCCGTCGGGTGGGTTCGCTTCTGCTTCGATGGCCTTCCAAACTTTGTGTACCTTGAGTGTGACCTTCATTCGCATGGCCCATACAGTGTAATTTGTTGCATTCAGCATGGGACATGTGATAGATGACGATCCTCCTCCTTCTCTAGGTCTTGTTGCAGCTGTTGCAGCAACAATATCTCCCATGATTCGCTCTTGACTTTATCAAAGTTCTGTAGCTCTGATACCAATTATTGAATTGTAACCAAAAATTATAGAACTCAAAGACTCAAAGATCAATAAGAATGTCTCTCTTATTAGCTTAAGGAAAATAACTCAAAACCTTAAACACACAATCTCTGATAAGTTATGTCACAACTTTGACATCTCCTTATATAGCCAATAATCAATCCTAATTCACTTAAAGAATGTATTAGATAACTCCTAAATATTAATCTCTAATCCTAAACACTTTAGGTATCCTTAATTTGATAGAACTAGGATTGGCTTGTTTCTCAAGCTTCATTTCAAGCTTAGTTCAACAACACTCGCACAAAGATCCATTGGTTTTATTATTACTGTTTACAAATTGATAAGCGATACGCCTACGTTACATGGAAGCGTTACTTAAACTCTGATTCCTGCTTTGGAACCGGAAACGGAATTGGAAATGTCTGGAATCGTTCGGAAACACAGGGGATTCACGGTTCCTAAAAATCAAGATATGGAAGCGCACAGAAAACTATGATTCTGATTTGGAAGCGCAAGAGTAAATGAATTGGAACCGTCTAATACACCTTATCAATTGTTGAATCTGAAGAAACACCAGAAATAATTTTATTTGAAAGAAATGTAAGTATGGCTGGCGGCGGACTGCAAGCAGAGCAACGAAAAAGAAAGACAAATTAAGGGTTTTGCATATACACACACGTAATTTTTTTTTATTATTAAATGTAGTTTTTATATTAAATGACATAAGAGAACATCTGGATATGTGAATGAAAGTGAATCAATATATCTCGCTATCGAAGTTTTCATGAACTTGAATCAATATATCTTATGAAAAATAAAAGAGTAAAAAATTTATTTATTTAATATAAAAAATATTATAAACAAAAAATAATTGTTTTATATATTTTATGTTATTTAGCAGTATAATATAAATAGTTTATATTGTTCCTTTTGTTAAAATTTTTTTTTTTTTTTAAAAAAAAAATATATATATATATATATAAACGCTTCTAATTCATACTCGCTTCCTAATTTAAAAAAAAAATGTTTCCACGCTTCCAGACATTTCCGCATCCACGTATCCACTTCTGATTCCATGCAGATATGCGATATGTTAAGTGTTTAGTTATGTAAAAGATTATTTAGGCGGTTCTACAAAACTTTATCTCTGTTTATTCAAGTCTCTTTAATCGTCTAGTTGAGGATCTCAGAATATATTTTTGGGATTTACTTCCATTTTCTTATGATGAAGTCATATCCCGTAAGTCTTCAAGCTTGTCTTCTAGGGCACTAATGCTTTAGGAAATTTCATGGGCTTATGGCTCAACCCAGAGGAGGCCATGCCTAGGCCCATGATGCTTTGCTCCGTCTTGGGCTCGGCCTAGACTTGGCTCAGACCGGTTTGGTTTGGTCTGAGCTGCTTTTTCTTCGGCTTGGATCGATTTACTTGAGACATAGTTCACCTCGTGAGCCATTCCTCGATTTGGTCCGAGGCATTCTGGTTTGATTTGAGGCATCCCAACTTTACCGGAGGTGTTCCAGCTCGGTTTGAGGCGTTCTTATTCAGCCTGAGGCATCCCGGCTCAGTGTGAGGTGTTTTGGCTTGGTATGAAGCATTCCAGGTCGATCTGAAGTGTTTCGGTTTGGCCTAGTGCATCTCGTTTTGGCTCATGAACCTACGGCTCAGCCCATGACAGTACAGATGGATTCAGCTCTCCATTTCAATTCAAGTTGTCTTCGGTTCTCCTTTTTAGCTAGACTCATTTCTATACTAAGTCATTTTTACCATTGATCTCGACTAGGTGTAAACCAACTCTAACAAAAAAATTTTAACTCAAAAAGTGAAGGTATATAAACCAAACCAAACTATAATAGATATAGTTTTAGAATAGTTATTTTTTATTAACCAAAAACCAATAAAATTGAACTAAAGCCGAACTGATATCAAAACGAACTAATTTTTTATTTATTATATTTTCATTTTTCATGTGCCACAAAGACTTTTTGGACTAATTATATATATATATATATAATAGTTATATATTATAGGAAAGCAGGAATTTTAGAGCATAAATTCTATGATAAAATTCATTCTACAATAATTGCTTTGCCCAATGTAGCTGAAAAGCAATTTGTACTGATGAGGATCTTAATGCGGACACGCCTAATAGCACCAAGATACCTATCGTATATGAACCATTAAGGACCCGGTCCGGTACAAGAATCATGAGAGAAAAATTCAACAAAGCTGTAGAGAACCTCATTAACTTATAGGAGACAAAAGACCTTACAACTATTCTCAATCAGCTCATTATTGGTTATGTTACAAATAACCATTCCATGGATGATGATGACATGTATGGCATTATGAGCAAAGCACGTACCGCAGACAATGGCGTGACGGGATGCATTACGGGACGGGGGACAGGACACATTATGGGACGAATACCTGATGAATCAGACGAATGTCGTTTGGCCAGTCACTTGATCTCCATTCCATCATTTTATACAAACTCATCTATGATCTTAGTAGAGAGAGCTGTGTGGCCAGCTACTTAAATCCACTTATACCGGTCGTATAAGATCAAACGCTCTTACTCCAGGTTTTGTGTATTTATTGCATCTTGTTTCATTCATTAGTTCTTGTTTAGATGCATTCTTTAAGAAAACTCAATTAAAAGAAATCGTTTCCTTTGCCATTGCTTTCATTCATCTAGTCTTAGATCTATGGTTTTCATTTACTAGATTCATAAACAAAAATCTAAAAGAATTAGTTTTCATTTAAGTCATTAGATTTGTTAAGTTTTTCTAAAAACAAAAAGTCAAAACAAAAAAATAGTTTAGTTGTTTCTACCTTGCTTTGGCTATAAACTCTTACTACACTTTTGCGTTTAAAAAAATCTGTTTATTCATCTAATACAGGAATTTACAAATGGAAGACAAAGAGCCCCATTTGACATGGCCCAACTCCTTGGTGCTATTCAAGCTCTTGGAGATAGGATGACTCGCATCAAGCAATTGCCACCAACACCACCACCACTTCCCCAGAGAGGACCTTTTAGGCAAGCTCGCCAGCTATAAAATAAAGACGACACTGATGATGACATGTCGGGGCTTGATGATGTTCTTCCACCAGTCCCTAACGTCAATAATCAACCCCCATATCAAGCTAGAGATACCATACACTGAGGCTGTGTCTGAGATGGTGAATTTTATAGGCAAAACAATAATGGTGTGAAGCTGAATGCCCCTACCTTTGCTAGTAAGGTTAACCCTCAAGCCTACTTGGAGTGGGAAAGAAGGATGGAGTACATCTTCGAATATTATGGATACAATGACCAGAGGAAGGTGGCCATAGCCGCGGCTCAGCCGACTGATCATGCCCTATCATGGTGGGATTGAGACGTGTATGAAAGGAGAAGGCATCAGTACAGGAAAATAACAACTTGGACCGCCATGAGGTTCAACTTGAGGAAGCAGTATGTACCACCACACTTCCACCGAGATCTACAAAAGAAGTTCTGCAAGCTAGTACAAGGTAGTCGGCTGGTAGAAGAATATGTAATTGGCTGCAGATAAACGATACAGAGGAGACGCTCATGGCTTAATTCATAGAATGCCTCCAAGATCGAATAGCAAGGAAAGTGGAGCGGCAACCGTATCATGGCAATTTGAGAGCTTACCACCGAGCAGCAACAACAAGGAAATCTCAAAATATGAGTAGAGAAATAGAAGGGCAGAATGGAGAGACTCTCAACAAAGTGGAAGACATAAAAAGGGAGGCAGAGACTTTTTCAGAGATTTTCTCACTTCTTCTCCTACTGATTATGATGGAGTAAGTCTCTGTTTAATCAAAGAACTCGTAACATTATTTGTTTAAAGTGACAGTGAAGAGGCCACATGGCTAGAGAATGTCCCAACAATCGAGTTATGATCCTTACGCTGATGGAGGATATGAATCCCAAGATGACATAGAAGAAGAGTTAAGAGAGGCTGGGGCGGAAGAAATTGAGTACCTTGACTCAGGAGAGATGCTAGTGATTCGTAGGGCCCTCAATGTCCTTGTGGAGCTCGAGAAAATTTAGAGAGAGAACATCTTTCATACTAGCTGTATCGTGAATGGCAAGGTATGTTGTTTAATTGTAGATGGTGGTTCTTACACTAATGTGGCTAGCAAGTATATGGTGGAGTAGTTAGGTTTGGAGACAACAAAGCATCCTAGACCTTACAAGCTAAGGTGGCTCAAGATAGCGGACCAAGTAATTGTTACATTCAGTGTGGCCAAGTACTTGGACAAGGTGACATGCGATGTAGTACCTATGCAAGTAGGACATCTCTTGTTAGAGAGTCCATGGCAGTTTGAAACGGACGTTATACACAATGGCTGTACCAAGCACTACTAATTCACTCATGACAAGCGCAAGTACAATCTAGCATCCCTCACGCCAACATAAGTGCAAGAAATGCAAGTTAAATTTGCTAAGGATTTAAAGGTACATAAGACTAACCTTTTTGCTACTACTAAGGTTATTACAAGAGCTTTAAATTATCAAGATATTGTGCTACTCATGGTCTTTAAAGAAGAGTTACTTTCAGAGGCTAGAGAAGCAGAGTTGTCTGTGGAGATCAGAACCTTGCTAGACAATTATCAAGACATTTTCCCTTAAGAGATATTGTAGCATCCGCATCTGAGAAAATTCAGAATGATCGAGCCACATGGCATTGTCCGAGGAATAATCGAGCCAAGGACGGATATTGGCTGGGAACTGGGAAGTTCAGACTGTGGTCGGATGGATGGCTGGGATAGCCAAGCCGGATGGACCATATCCGAGAGAAAATGGTCCAGTCCGTGAGAAAATAGGATTTATCTGAGTGAGAGTGAGAATAGTCCGAGTGACAATGGACTGTCTCCGAAGGAAATAGGAAAACGTCCGAGGGAAAATAAGAATTAGCCGAGGTGGGACAAGTGGTCGAGGAGAAAAGGAAATATCCGGGTGAAAAATAGAAATAACTCGGATAAAGGTGGTTTATCCGAGAGGGAAGGAAATTAGGCCGTGGGCCAAGTGAGTAGGTCGGCTATTTTGTGGTTTATCGCGTGGATGGTCAGTTGCTATAGGCAATAGCCGAGAAAAAATCTAAGCGGTTCGGGATAAACCTTACTAGAAGCAAGAAACGTCGGTTAAGTCCGAGTTACCTAGGGTTTTGCGAGTATATAAGGTGTTTTTGAGACTTAGCTCGGGGTGTTGCATTTATTTGCGAATAACAAAGCAAGAGAAAGAGTTTAGTCGAGAGAAAACCCTAAGATAATCAGTTTATCTCGAGGACATACGAGAGAGATAGAGCTATCGCCGAGCAGATCCGACCATCGTCGAGATAAATCGGTAAGCGACTGAATAAATCCCTAAGTGTTGAGTTTTCATCGGATAATCTCGAGCTAATAGCCTTTGTTTTGTGGGGTTTCCGAGGGTAAACAGAGTTTGGCTCGGAGAAAGGTGAACGGATCGAGAGATATCCGAAGGGAAAGGGATCGGATCGTACAGGCAGCCGAGAGATTCCTAGGGTGATCGGATATCTTCGATTTGGTGCAGATTTTATCGGGATTTCTTCTGACCTATATGTTTCCAGCCTTGTTAAAGGTGAATGTGTGACTGTGGTTGGTTTCTAGGATCGTTGGATTGCTAGGGTTTGATGTTGTGCATGTTTGATTGTGTGATTTTCATGTTGTGTGTTTAGAACTGTTAAGCGAATGCATGTTATGGTATTGTGAGGTTTTTACCGTGGCATAGATGATGTCTAACTAACCTCAGGGTAATCCGGATCATGTACTAGCTTAGGGGATGTGGGATTCTCGCTAAAGTAGACATGGGTCTTAAAAAGGGATTGATCTTGGTTGGTTAGGTTAGATGATCATGGCCGTTTGATATATATGTTATGTCTATTACGAATTGATTGTGTGGGATGTTGAATCCGATAGTATGAATGTGTGATTGGTACTGACAGGTATTACGGGATGACCGTACTCACTAAGTATTTATGAAATACTTATGCCTCTCTTCTTTAGTGTGCAGGTAATAAGCAGTAAAGGGAGCGAGACCAGGCGGCAGTGATGGACATGGATAGATTGGGGATTGGATGTTTTATGATTTAAGACTTGTGTTAGGGTCTTATGGCTTTGGTGTTTGATCGTTAGGTTGCTAGATGATCGTTTGTAATCGTTAGCGAACCATGATGTTTTGTTTATGATAACCCCGAATCTTGTTTAAGTGCTTTTATGCAAGTTTAATGGAATGAAATGAGTTGTTTTAAATCCGCTGTGTATTGTTTAAATGAAAGAAAAGTTTAAAAATTTGGCTAAGTATAGAAACCAAACTGTTAGGATGTAGTGGGGCACGGCTGCGGTATGGTTTGCCGGGTCGGGCTACCAAAAGTGGGTATCAGAGCGTTTTAAACGCTTCTAGGACAGAATGTTGGTGACTGCTGTTGTTTGTTTGTTTGGGGTTTAAAGGGGTCCGATCCATTCTTCATTGCCAAGGTCTCGCGGTCAAGTGTTGTGTGTTGTGTTGTGAAACACGTTTTGAGTTAGCTTCGGCTAACTGGCATGATTGTACTTGCAGATGGTTGATACCAGGAGAACTGTGAGACACAATGGGGACAACCAGGCTGCTGGGTCTGTTAACTCAGTAAACGGTGATGTTTCTGAGAGGGCAAGGGAAGCCGAGAGACAGGCAGCTACGGTTACAAATGAGGCGGCTAGAGTGGCAGTCGAGGTTGCATCAAGGAATGCTGCGGATGCAGAGAACGTGGCAAGGAATGCTGCGGGTGCAGCAGGTTTAGCAGCTGGGATACCTGGGGATGCGGCTGTGAATGCTGCGAATGTGGCACTGGTGGGGTTAGAGGCTGTGCTTGGGATGTTGGCACAGATACTAGCTAGACTACCTACGGTGGCTCCTGCTCCGACGGTTGCAGCAGCACCACTTGTAGTACCACCAGTTGGTGTTAATGCGGATGTGGTTGTGGAGGAAGCAGACCAAGTGGAGAGGGTTCCGAGTTACCTCAAGTTTTTGGATCACATGGTGCGGTTGGGAACTAAGTTCTTTGCTGGAGGTTCTACACCGATTGAGGCAAATGAGTGGAGGATGAGACTGGAACGGAACTTTGAGTTTATCCGATGTCTAGAGGGTTATAAGAGGGACATAACCGTGCACTACTTGGAGGGTGATGCACACACGTGGTGGAAGGGAATCGTTGGAAGGCTGGTGAATGCGAATTGTTCGTATGAGACATTTTCTGCGATGTTCAGGAGTAAGTACTTCCCACAGGAAGCTTACAACGAGTTAGAGAAGGCGTTCTTGTACTTTAGTCAGGGGACGCTTACAGTGAGGCAGTATGAGACTCAGTTTAACCAGCTGAGAAAGTATGTGTCTCATGAGTTTGATACAGAGGAGAAGCTGATTCGTAGGTTTATGAGTGGACTGCGAGTTGAGCTAGGGAACATATGTGTTGTCCGTGACTTCAGGACAGTGGCTGAGCTAGTTGAGAAGGCGGCATTGTTGGAGTAAGGACAGGCGGAAGCTGCTTTAATGACAGCTGGGGCTAGTACAGCCGTGACCAAGGCGGGTCAATCTAGTGGACAGAACCGGAAGTTTGGGAAAGAGGTACCAAACAAAGGATCAGAGGGACGCAGCGTGTGCAGCAAGTGTGGCAAGGCTCACGTTGGCGAGTGTAGACGCGGTGGTAGTGGATGCCACAGGTGCGAAAGCTTAGAGCATCGGGTACAAGACTATTCGAAGGAGGATCATAGAGTGGTTCGTCTGTCCGGCAGTGACAGTGCGGTTTGGGTGTGCTACGGTTGTGGAGAACCAGGGCATTTCAAGCGTGAGTGTCCTAATGCAGGAGTGGTGGAGCAAGCCGTGGCTCAAGGGAAGCGAGCAGGGGAGGCGCTTGCATCACAGGCCAAGAGACAGGCCATTATGCCGAGGGTGTACACGACAAGTGCAGCAGCAGCTAACGAACCGAGCACTTCTCATCCGATTACTGGTACGTGTGGTACATAAAGTTTTATGAAATGCTTTTGCGTGTTGTGTGTTAATATAGAGTCTTAGCATTCTAGGGAATGAATGTGTAGGGACCTTGCTAATGGTTGAGGTTGAAACCTATGTTCTGTTTGACTCGGGAGCGAGTCATTGTTTTGTTAACCCGAATATGATCGGAAAGGGTCAGTTCCATAAGAAATCTGGAGAGGACTTTGGATTAGTACAAGCGGCTGGAGGCCAAGTGATGTTTTCACTAGGAACGGTCAAGAATGTTCCAGTGATGTTTGGCGAAGTGAACATGCCAGCGGATCTAGTGATCTGTAGAGTTAAGTCCTACGATGTCATTTTGGGAATGGACTGGTTAGGCAAGTACAAAGCTCACTTGGATTGTCACCGTGGAAGGGTGCGGTTTGAGAGAGACGGAGAGGTCTTGGTTTATCAGGGAGTTAGACCAACCTCTGGAAGTTTGGTGGTTTCAGCTATTCAAGCAGAACGGCTGATAGAGAAGGGTTGTGAGGCGTATCTAGCAACGGTCACTACCACAGAAAGAGGACCGGATGTTGACTTGGGCAGTATACCGGTGGTGCAAGATTTTGAAAATGTCTTTCAAGCGTTAGCAAGACTGCCACCAGCTCGTTGCTATAGGCAATAGCCGAGAGAAAATCTAAGCGGTTCGGGATAAACCTTGCTGGAACTGAGAAACGTCGGTTAAGTCCGAGTTACCTAGGGTTTTGCAAGTATATAAGGTGTTTTTGAGACTTAGCTCGGGGTGTTGCGTTTATTTGCGAATAACAAAGCAAGAGAAAGAGTTTAGTCGAGAGAAAACCCTAAGAAAATCAGTTTATCCCGAGGACATTCAAGAGAGATAGAGCTATCGCCGAGCAGATCCGACCATCGCTGAGATAAATCGGTAAGCGACTGAATAATTCCCTAAGTGTTGAGTTTTCATCGGATAACCTCGAGCTAATAGCCTTGTTTTGTGGGGTTTCCGAGAGTAAACAGAGTTTGGCTCGGAGAAAGGTGAACGGATCGAGAGATATCCGAAGGGAAAGGGATCGGATCGTACAGGCAGCCGAGAGATTCCTAGGGTGATCGGATATCTTCGATTTGGTGCGGATTTCATCAAGATTTCTTTTGACCAATCTGTTTCCAGCCTTGTTTAAGGTGAGTGCGTGACTGTGGTTGGTTTCTAGGATCGTTGGATTGCTAGGGTTTGATGTTGTGCATGTTTGATTGTGTGATTTTCATGTTGTGTGTTTAGAACTGTTAAGCGAATGCATGTTATGGTATTGTGAAGTGTTTACCGTGGCATAGATGATGTCTACCTAACCTCAGGGTAATCTGGATCATGTACTAGCTTAGGGGATGTGGGATTCTCGCTGAAGTAGACATGGGTCTTAAAAAGGGATTGATCTTGGTTTGTTAGGTTAGATGATCATGGCTGTTTGATATATATGTTATGTCTATTACGAATTGATTGTGTGGGATGTTGAATCTGATAGTATGAATGCGTGATTGGTACTGACCAGGTGTTACGGGATGACCGTACTCACTAAGTATTTATGAAATACTTATGCCTCTCTTCTTGAGTGTGCAGGTAATCAGCAGTAAAGGGAGCGAGACCAGGCGGCAGTGATGGACATGGATGGATCGGAGATTGGGTGTTTTATGATTTAAGACTTGTGTTAGGGTCTTATGGCTTTGGTGTTTGATCGTTAGGTTGCTAGATGATCGTTTGTAATCGTTAGCGAACCATGGTGTTTTGTTTATGATAACCCCGAATCTTGTTTATGTGCTTTTATGCAATTTTAATGGAATGAAATAAGTTGTTTTAAATCCGCTGTGTATTGGTTAAATGAAAGAAAAGTTTAAAATTTTGGCTAAGTATAGAAACCGAACTGTTAGGATGTAGTGGGGCACGGCTGCGGTATGGTTTGCCAGGTCGGGCTACCACATATACCCTCAGGGTTGCCACTAATCAGGGGAATTTAGCATTAAATAGATCTTGTACCAAGCTCAGCCTTACCCAACATGCCATCTTACTGAATGAATCCTGCCGAGACCAAGGAGTTAGAGAAGTATATTCAAAACTTGATGTCCAAGGGATACATTAGAGAAAGAAGTCCATGTGCGGTTCCGGTCTTGTTGGTGCCTAAAAAAGACGGTATGTGGTGCGTGTGTGTAGATTGCCGAACAATTAATAACATCACCATCAAACACCGCCATCCTATTCCCCACTTGGATGACATACTAGATGAGCTCAGCAAAGCTACCATCTTCTTAAAGGTCGACTTAAAAAGTATATTCGTTTTGTATCTTTATGTTTTATTTTTCCTTCTTATTGCTTTGTTCAATTTCTTGTTTTCTTCTTCAAGAAAGTTTCACATTCCGTGAACCTAAACTCGTTAAATCTTTTATGTCGTTACGTTTTGTTTTTCCTTCTTCTTGTAATGACATAGAAAATTTCACGAGTTTAGGTCCACGGAATGTGAAACTTTCTTGAAGAAGAAAACAAGAAATTGAATAAATCAATAAGAAGGAAAAATAGAACATAAAGATACAAAACGTATATACTTTTTAAGTCGACCTTTAAGAAGATGGTAGCTTTGCTGAGCTCATCTAGCATGTCATCCAAGTGGGGAATAGGATGGCGGTGTATGATGGTGATGTTATTGATTGCTCAGCAATCTACACACACGCACCACATATCGTCTTTTTTAGGCACCAATAAGATCGGAACCGCACATGGACTTAGACTTTCTCTAATGTATCCCTTGGACATCAAGGTTTGAATATACTTCTCTAACTCCTTGGTCTCGGCAGGGTTCATTCAGTAAGATGGCATGTTGGGTAAGGCTGAGCCTGGTACAAGATCTATTTGATGCTAAATTCCCCTGATTAATGGCAACTCTGAGGGTATCTCTTAAGGGAAAATATCTTGATAATTGTCTAGCAAGGTTCTGATCTCCACAGACAACTCTGTTTCTCTAGCCTCTGAAAGTAACCCTTCTCTAAAGACCATGAGTATCACCATATCTTGACAATTTAAAGCTCTTATAATAATCTTAGTAGTAGCAAAAAGATTAGTCTTACGTACCTTTAAATTATTAGTAATAGCAAACGGCCACTTGCATTTATTGCACTTATGTTGGCGTAAGGGATGCTAGATTGTACTTGCGCTTGTCATGAGTGAACTAGTAGTGATTGGTACAGCCATTGTGTATAATCTCTTTGACAAATTGCCATGGACTCCCTAACAGGAGATGTCCTACTTGCATAGGTACTACATCACATGTCACCTTGTCCAAGTACTTGTCCACACTGAATGTAACACTTACTTGGTCCGCTATCTTGAGCTCGATATCATCGGTGAGCCACCTTAGCTTGTAAGGTCTAGAATGCTTTGTTGTCTCCAAATTTTTAAAGTTTATCCAACAATAAGAACTAGCAAATGCTTCACATTAGAAGCATGAGGTAAATTTCTCCTTATATATAAAGTAGAAAAATCACAACGAGATTCAAAAACCTACACACTTTGGTTTATTGTAGAGAGGAGATATTTGAACTAGACTTCTATTTTATACTTCATAATTTGGCAAATGTACTAATGGATCAAAAGAAAATTGTTTTGAGGTTTAATCTTTTAGAATTTTGTTGTTGACAAAATCAAAAAAAACAAAAACAAAAAATCACCTATCATTGATGTTGATAACATGAATCAAGTGGCAATTAAATGCAAAATCAATTTAATTTATGATGATAATAACTTCTCAATCTCTCTACTCACTTGAGTTATGTTGAGGTAGTTGTAAGCTTTATAACAAGCCATCTTTTCTGCTTTATAACAAGCCATCTTTTATCATTCTACACACAGTTATCAAAAACACAATTTACTTATTTATTCATTTTTATTGTTATTTTTTAGAGTACCTATAAATTTAGCGTTCGCCGACTTCGATTCTCAAAGTGTTAGAAAGATTGAAGGGACAAACACTAGTATCTTACGAATATTGTTGAATTTATCTAAACCGATACATAATGGGCGTTTAAAGTATTAAGAAAAGATATATTTATCTCAGTTTTACCTGAATTCATTTCCGATCCAGCTAAGGTATTGTGATATTCAACTTTTATTCTTAATGTCTTTAGTAACTTTGCTTCATATATCAGAATTGTCTTTTAAATAAATATAGTATTTACCATCTTAATTTCAACGAATAGTAAGAATTAAAACTGTGGGCACCATATAAATACGACAGCAGCATACATTTTACAATAAAATTGAGTTCCAATTAGGAGATAAACTTACACACACACCCATTTCTTATTTCTACTGTATATTAAAAAAAAAAAATTATGATAGTCCCCTACCGTAGAACAAAATGTATTATCGTAAGTAGTCTTTACAAAAATTGCCAAAACGAGTACTTTGGGCTGTGACAAAAAAAACTTATTGGGCTGTAAACCTAATTATGGGTGAGTTTCAGGCCCAATTCAAATGTCCATAGTACCAAAGGACTTACTCTATCAACTATAAACCCTACCACACCTGATCTCTACCTTGTTTTCGCACCAATTTTCCCCTTGACGTTTTCTGTTTCCCCCAAGAATTTCCCGGGAAAGAAAAAAAAAAGGAAAGTGAGAACAAAAAGAAAAACAGAAAGGATTTCATTTTCTACGCAAATCTCGAATCCTGGAGGAACGAAAAAGCAAGAGAATCAAATCAACCATGGAGGAAGATCCTCCAGGGAGTAGTCAAACGGGGAAGACGGCTCCTCAGCTGAATCTCCCACCGTCGATGAATCGACCGACGGTCTCACTCGAGACCCGAATCAACCGTTTAATCGATTCCAACCATTATTGCTCTCCGTCTAAGCCTATCTACTCCGATAGGTTTATTCCGAGTAGATCCGGTTCTAATTTCGCGCTTTTCGGCCTCGAACCGTCGCCGAATAAGGACGGGAAGGAAGAAGCGGCGGGTTCTTACGCCGGTATGTTGCGAGCCGCTCTTTTCGGGCCGGAGACGCCGGAGAAGAGAGATGTCGTTGCTGGGTTCTCTCCGTCGCGGAATATTTTCCGGTATAAGACGGAGACGCAGCGGCCAGTGAACTCGTTCTCGCCTTTTGGCTCTGATGAGTCCCCTGGTGTTAGCCCTAGCCCCGTTAAGTCGCCGAGGAAGATTGTTAGGTCGGCTTATAAGGTGAGAGTCTCTGTCGATCTCTTGTGGGTTTTCTTTTACGGTGTTTTAGGGTTTTAAAGTTTGGGGTTTTAGGGTTTGTGGGCTGAAATTAGAGTCACTTGAGTGTGGATCTGTGTTTTCTTGGATGGATTTGTGTATTGTTAATAGAATTTAAGGTTTTTGAGGCTTGCGATTCTTGATTGTTCCCTCAATTTCGTCTCTTTTACTTGCATTTATGTATGAAACTGAGATCTTTGTTGAAGTGTTTGGTAGTGTTGTAGGGGACTGTTTTTTGAAGAATGCGTAATCTCTACTCTTTACAAATGTAGCTTTTTTCCTGATATTGCATTTGTCCTGTGGATGTTGTTGTTGTTAAGGTATTGGATGCGCCTGCTCTGCAAGATGATTTTTACTTGAATCTCGTGGATTGGTCTGCACAAAATGTTCTTGCGGTTGGATTAGGGAACTGCGTTTATTTGTGGAATGCTTCTAGTAGCAAGGTGAGTTTCTGTTCTTCTCTCTTCCTGATTTATATAACCTTTTGACTCGTTCTTGTTTCTTGAAGAGTGTATTGACTTGGAATGTCTTTCTGCTGTTTGCAGGTAACTAAGTTATGCGATCTCGGGGTCGATGACGTTTGCTCAGTCGGATGGTCTCTACGTGGAACACATTTGGCGATTGGAACTAGTAGTGGAACTGTAGAGGTATGTTGAAGAAGACACATTTGGCTCTTTGAGTCCTTTCATGCCTCTATTCATCTACGGACAGTCGTACATTGTGAAACACAATGTGATTAGACCTGAAATGATGTGGCTTTCTGCAAGTGATTAGTCTTAGAAGAATGCATTTCATATCCTTTAATGGATTCTTGAACATATTTGGAACAATTGTTTCTTTTCATCACACATCTTTGTTTCTTAGTATCTCCGAATCTAAATTAGGCCGCCATAGACTGATTATTGGTGGCTAAGATGGACACACTCTAAAACTTATTCTTAGTTTATGTATTTACAGTTTTTGAAAGTTTTGTGGAGGACTTTCTCATATTTTGAATTATTTTTTTTTGTTTTTTTCGTTCACTAGATCTGGGATGCGCCTCGCTGCAAGAGAATAAGAACAATGGAAGGTCATCGACTACGAGTTGGAGCTTTGGCATGGAGCTCATCGGTTCTGTCTTCTGGCAGCAGAGACAAGAGTATACTACACAGAGACATTCGGTCTCAGGAAGATCATATCAGCAAGCTAACAGGTCACAAATCCGAAGTCTGTGGACTCAAATGGTCTTGTGACAACCGGGAGCTAGCATCAGGCGGAAACGACAATAAGGTAAACAATAAAAATCCTTCATATCGTCTCTTTGAAAAACACATTACTACAATCTCGAAAACACGAGTAACAGTTCGATGATCTTGCAGCTTTTTGTATGGAACCAACATTCAACGCATCCGGTTTTGAGATACTGTGAACACACAGCAGCGGTTAAAGCCATCGCTTGGTCCCCGCATCTTCACGGAGTTCTTGCTTCAGGTGGTGGCACTGCTGATAGATGCATCCGTTTCTGGAACACGACAACGAACACTCATTTAAGTTGCGTAGACACTAACAGTCAGGTGAAACCCCGCTTCTCCTGGATTTGAATAGAAACCAGCGTTTTAAATCGTGTCTTTTTTTTTTTTTTGTTTATAACCGTTTTCTTTTATTCAGGTGTGTAATTTGGTTTGGTCTAAGAACGTGAACGAGCTTGTGAGTACTCATGGATACTCCCAAAACCAAATCATCGTTTGGAAATACCCAACCATGTCTAAAGTAAGACTTCTGTCTTCTTCTAACTTTTCAGTTTCTTATCTTTCTTGCTGGATTTGGGATTTTAACGATTGGAACTTTAACTTTTTCTGTCTTCTCTTACAGTTAGCAACTCTCACGGGTCACACGTTTCGCGTTCTGTACCTTGCGGTATCACCAGATGGACAGGTTAGTCTTTTTTTTATCTTTTCATCATAATCATAATCTCAAAATCTTGCTGATTTCTCAGAATCTTGCATCAACACACTTTTCTTGTGTGGCCTTTGTTTGTTGCAGACGATCGTGACAGGAGCAGGAGATGAAACCTTAAGATTCTGGAATGTCTTCCCTTCCCCGAAATCTCAGGTAAAGAACCCCAAGCCATATAAATTCCAGTCTTAACCCTTAATTCTGTGAAAACAAACACTCACACCAGTCTCTGTTTCAATTCTCAGGACAGGGAGGGCAAAATCGGGGCATCGTCCTTCGGTGGTAGAACAACGATTCGGTGACATCTTGAGGTGATTCTTCCCTCTAGTTGGTCGTCCTAACCAAACCTCCCATAGAGTTTGTTCATTGAGGATGCAGAAATTAGTAGAAATTAGTAGAAAGTAGAAACAGATTCTATTTAAGTTCTTTTTAGTGTGATCTGGGTTTCTTTAGATTTTTCCTTCTCCGATGTATTATAGATTGGATTTTTCTGTATATATAATAATTTTTCCTGAAACTTTTGATTTACACCAAAGAGAGTGTAGAATGCAGATTTCCTCCTTGCCAGATGAACTTTATTCTTGTAGAACAGTCAACGAACGTTATTGTGATTTTCAATCACTCTATAGTTAGCTACTTTTCAACCTAAGTTTAATTTCACTTTTATTTCACCGCATGTGTTGAAGTAAAATGTAATTATGGCAGACAAGGATTCTTTAGCCATCACTACCGTGAAGGGTGGGAGAATCAACCAGGTCCCACCGCTCCAGTAATTAAACACGTTTGTACTAGGGCTGGGCAAATTATCCGTTATATTTGATTCGATCTGCTATTTGCTTCGATTTGATTCGAAAAATTCGGATATCCATAGTTTTACGGAGCAAAGCAAATATTAAATTTTGATATCCGTTAAAAACGGAGCAAATCACAAATATTAAAATTCTAAAAACCGGATATCCGATCTGCTCCGATATATATATATATATATATATATAAAAATAATTACATATAGAATGTATAGTTAATATAATTATATGTAAATTTTTGTGAATTTATATTTATTTTATCAGTTATTTTAATACAAAATTTTAACAAATTTTAATAAGAACAATTTAAAATTTATTATATGAGTTAATTTTTGACTTTTTAATTATTTTTATAAATAATTTTATTTATTTTATAAATTTTTTAATTATTTTATAATTAATCTAATATTTTTGAAACTGATCGGATATCCGGTCAAAAATCTGGATTTTAACGGATATCCGAATACCGGATATCCGATTAATAACGGAGCAAATACGGATCAAAAAATTGTTGATCCGTACGGGATGGAGCGGATCACGGATATCACTAAAATTCTGGATATCCGCTCCGTGCCCAGGCCTAGTTTGTACAGAACCAGAATGATTTAGATTTAAAACAAAATCACACCAACGAATTATGAACTAGGCTTTGCTATGTGTTTATATAAATAAATTTTACTGATAAATATGAAGTTTTCTTATCAGTTATTATTACTTCTTAATAAGCGTATTCCAGTAATTAACAAAGTTAGTGTGACAACAACAAATACTCTTCCTTCCCTCAAATAATTTTTGCATCCTGTACCATTCCTTCCTTCCCTGCATTTTCCACGTGAATAAAAAATTGATCATGTGCCAGTAAAAACTATATAAGACAATAATTGCACTGTGCGTAAAAAAAAAATTAATATAATTTTGTTGTTGTAATACCATACTTTCTTTAACTTTAAAGATTTAGACGGATAAAGTTTTAAGTTTAACGGAAAATGTGTAATAGGCGGATAAAACGACTAGATCGCCCAAGTATGCGTTATTTAAGCTGTGTTAACCTTCCATGCAGCATAAGTCGTTATCAATGATCTCTCACCGAAGTCTCTCAGAAGTGTGAAAGCAAAAATATTATAAATAACGTCTAGAATGTGATTTTTTTTTTTTGGTTAAGGTCTAGAATGTGATTTGCCATAATTATAATCCGTTTAGCACCTAGATGCCATCTAAACCATCGTCTAGTCCATTTTGTACGAAAACTCTAATCACTCATTCATATAGACGGGCTCTTGCAACATAGACGGTTTTGTATCTGTTGAAAAAAACATATGTCCGGATCGTAAAGAAAGAAGTTGGTGGGACTAAGACTAGTCTCTTTGCTCGCCAAAATAATTCTGCCTCCACGTTATTCTTATAGAATTATGATACATATACAACCAAATCAGGTCACTGTCTGTTTCTCACCATTATGTTGTACAATGTAATAAAATCAAATGCTAAGTCACTTTCTGCTCAAAATGTAATAAGGAACAACGTTGCAGTTGTATACCATATTGAATACTTGAATAGTCACCTGATGTGGAGAACCGAGTGTAAATCCATGATAATTGACTCCAGCCACCGATTTAAACTTATATTTTTACAAAAACTAACCTAGTAAACATAAGCTAGTTTTTTTTTTTTTTAAGGTGGCTAATTTTCAAAATCTTGCATTATCAAGTTACTAAGAGCAACCATAAGAACAACCACAAAAGAGAATTTTGGATGTCTAAAATAAAAAGTCTTAATAATAAAAATGAATAAAAAATAGTAAAATGATCTAAAATAATATATTCAGTATCTAAAATAAAATAATTTTTTGAGTTAAAACACCTAATATCTAAAATAAAATAATAAAATATATTTAAAAACGAATTTTTTCCATTAGGTTAGTCTAAAGGGACGTGATACATCATCATTGCATGTGATATTAATTTTGTATCACCCACCCTTTCACACTACACATCTTAAGATACGTCTAATTTTCAAAAACTTGCATTATCAAGTTACTAGAGGGACGTGATACATCATTGCATGTGATGATAATTTTGTCTCACCGACTCTTTCACACTATACATCTTAAGATGCGTCTACTTTGCATTACTATTTTTTTTAATTTATTTTGCGTTACTATTTTCTTTTTCTACGATTATGCAACTTAATCACAACATTCCTTCCCACTAGAACTTCATCCTCATCTTCTTCACCGTGGCTGGCATGAGAGTGAGACCACGTAATAGTGCTGACCGTCGGAAAACAACAGATGCATTCATCAACGCAAGGTCGTTCCGGTAGGGGTTCGCACGTGTGAGTTCCATTACCATCTTGTGAAGTCGCCTCGTGCAGTGGTCCCCAACATTCGACCTTGTGGAACTTGGGCATGTTCGAATGGAAATATACCCAAACAGGAGCTTCTTGTAGCTCAGGGTATTTGTTTAGCAAGTTCCCATCTCCATGGACAAATGCTTTCAACACCTAAAATCAATTTGTTCAATATCATGATTAAAAGACCACACATAACACATTGTTACATATCATATGGACCATATACTAAAATGTAGTTAACCACTCGACTACTATCATTTGGTTGATACTTCATACTCGATAACAGGACTTACCACCGGTAATTCTTTGCAAAAAATGAAGTATCGAAGCTCTGCAATGAGATCTAAAAGGAAATGGCCACCACTAATATGGCAATGAACGTGAAGCGACATTTTACTTTTCACCTTCTTCCACTCAGCAACTACTTCGTCCCGGTACAATCGGTTTGCCCATCCCTGCAACTGGTTAAACAGCGAACCAAAATAGTTTACATACTATATTTACAATGTCTTCAAATATGTTAAATGGAGGAGAGGTGATTAGTAATAGAATTTACCTGAGAATTATTGATGGAGTGAGATATAGCCAAAGTTAACTTAGCGGTGGTGTCACTGTGGGTGAGAGTGTAAGTTCTTGGGAGCTTTGATGGATGCTTCTTCTCATCAACTCCTAAGAACAATACTTTGAGTTTAGAAGCTTCGAAAATCGCTTGTCCAAACAATCTTGCAACCTTAACCATTTAAAAAGAATAAAAATATATCAAATAGGTGGAAGAGACTAACATCAGAACCTGATCAAGATAATACAATTATTATAGTAACAGATATTTTCATCTTGTTGGACAAAAGAAAAACAGAGCATATGGGTCAAAAAGGATTTTAAAAAAAAAAATCAGAAAAAGCTCTTTAACATTTTTCAAGGAAAGAATTTAAATTATTACAGGAATAATAGATTGGTTCTTTCTCTTGGATCTTGTAGTAGCAGGTAAGACTAAGATACTTCTTTGTTTATCTGGAAAACCTGGCTTCAGATTTGTTGAGAGTAAAAAATTTGCCATCAAACCACACATCTCTCGTTATCTCTCTCAACTCTAGAGAAATTATCCAAAAAAAAATTTTAACGCTTGTGTAACTTGATGGCAAACTTGAAACTTAGTATTTAGACCATTCACCTTGTACGTTTGCCGACCCAAAAGAACAAAGCAATCTTGTCTTGATAATCGTTTAATTAACATACATAACACGTGAGTCTACTATCCACCTCATGAAACAATTACAGAGGATACTTTATGTTAAACAATTATCATATTACGATTAACACCAAACAAATAAACTGTCATCTTTGCTTCTATTCATCTTTTGCTTCTATCTTTTCTAACCACCAAAGAAAAAGGAAAAAATTACATTTTCTTGACATTTATTACTTCAATCTCTCAGAGTTAGGCATATAAATCCCTAACTCGCCACCCACAACACTCTCATCATCTGTACTATCTTGATAGTGACGACGAGACCATGGTATGGAGCTAATCGAAGGAAAGCAACACTTGCACTCATCGGGACATGGTAGCTCCGGGAGGGTTTCACATTTTTTACGTGTCCTATTCCCGTCGTGCTGGTGCTGCGTGGCTTCCCAAAGCGGTCCCCAATATTCGACCTTGTTGTACTCCGGTACGTTGGAATGAAAATAAACCCAAACCGGAGATTCTTGTAGCTCAGGGTAGCTATTCAACAAGTTCCCATCTCCATGCACAAAAGCTTCCAATACCTATAAATCAACAAGTTCAATATAATAAGTTCATCTTGTATCAAGAACTGTATCAAGAATCCATATCTGAAAACTTACCACAGGTAATTCTTTGCAGAAAATGTAGTACCGAAGCTTGGCTATGAGATCCAAAAGGAAGTGGCCTCCACTAATGTGGCAATGAACGTGAAGTGACATTTTACCTTTAACTTTTTTCCACTCGGCCACTACTTCGTCTCGGAACAACTTATTTGCCCATCCTTGCAACTGGTGAAACCAATGATCAATAAAAAATTTACATCAGTATCTAGAACGCTTAAACTCTGAAGCTTTAAGCATACTCTGAGGAGTTTGTGATGTACCTGAGAGTTATTGATGGATTGAGAAACAGCTAAAGTTAACTTTGCGGTTATGTCACTGTGAGTAAGAGTGTAAGTTCTTGGGAGCTTTGCTGGATGCTTCTTCTCATCAACTCCTAAGAATAATACTTTCAATTTGGAGGCTTCAAAAATCGCCGGTCCAAATAATCTTGCAACCTTGAACCAATCAAAACACAGACAGATCAAATCCTTATTAAGATTCATCAAACTCAGATTCCAAAAATAGGTCAAAAGTGAACAGCTAGACCCTAAAAAAACAGAGCAAATAAAAACTAAAGCCATGGAATCTGAATACTGTTCTGTTTCTAAGATTTTCAAGAAATATTAACAGATCTTTCATAGAAAACGAAATTAGAAACTGTAAAAACAGAGTGGAGGAAAACAAAATTTTCTGAGGAAAAAGATTTGAGCTTCTTACAGGAACAATAGACTTGTTCTTCATCTTTGATCTTTTATTAGTAACAAAGAGTGAGCTATTGCTCTGTTTCTCTAAAAAAGCTGGTTTCATCTTCGATGGTAGTAAGAGATTCGTCGCCAAACTACACATCTCTGCTTAGTTTCCAATATCCGATATCTGCAGTAATCAAGATTGAAGAGAGAAAAAAAATAATCTTTTAAATACAAAGAGACCCTTTTTGCTAATCTCTATTCAGATCTCACGCTGTGATTGCGTGTTCGTACACTGTAACCCACAAAAATCAAAGCTTGTAGCTTTCAAAACCCAAAAAAAAATCGAGCTTGCTTTCGCTTTCAGTTTAGCTTTTTTGCTTTTTAATTCTTCTTTCGAGAATTTAGGGTTCTTTTTGTTGTTGTTGCGTGTTGGGCTAAACAATCTTTCGATGCGAGTTAAAAGAGAAGAAGGTTGCTTCTACTTCTAAACTTCCTTAAATCCCACAAAATTCTCTTTGAAGAGGTGAGACTGAGAGTGCCACGTGGCTTCCAGCTTCTTCGCTGCATGAGCTGGCATGTGTCGTCACATTAAGGCTGGCACGTGGCATTCATGACTTTCTCCGGTTCGTTATCGGATAAGTGATAACTACCCACCGTTCGGGACAACCGGACAAAGAGACAAGAGGTTCGGTTCTTTGCCGAAAAGGTTCTACAAAGAACAAACAATTTCCGTACAATCCGGTTTAAAGAAACCGAACCGGACTGAACCGACTGGATCTGAACTGATAGCTCAAATCATTAGCCGAAATATCAAAATAATTCAGACCGACATTGAATTTTGTGTAATATCGATTCTTTTTTGTTCAGTTATCACATTGATTGATTTTGTTAAGAAACCGATTAAGTTAACTACTCTGTATGTTGTACTGTCTAATACCATCGATTTTTTTTTTTAATTTGAACTGAATGAAAAAGGTTTATACAAATTTAATTTGTAAATTTTGAAAAAATTATTTCCACACAAACAGAATAGAGAAATTCCTTCAAATGCATTTAATCTAAGTTTTTGTTCCATATATACACTAATACTTTAAAAAAATTCATCCATAATATTTTTGTACCATATTAATCTTAGTTAAACAAAATATTAGTTAATAAAAAGAGAAAAAAAAATAATGTACAAACAAATGTATCAATGACCAAGACTAATCGGAAATTCGAATTATTTGTTTTGTTTATAATCACTCTTCTCATTTGATTGTGATTTGTGATTGTGAATTTCTTAGATTTTTGGGATTTTTTTATGGGAAAGTGATTTCATGATTTAAAGCTCAAAATCATATAATGATAGATAAATCTATATAATTGAGTGAAAAACTCAAGAAATTTAAGCTAAAACAGCAATAATGGTGAAGGGAATTAGGGTTTGGACGTCGCAGATGTGAGAAAGAAGATGAGTGTAAATTTAGGAAGATATTCTAAAGTTTTAGGAAGACTTTCCTAAAATGTATAAATTAAGGAAGTCATTACATGTATTTATGAATGCATTCATAAATCGTATAATTGATTATTATTTTGGTTAATTTATACAACTCAAATTCAAAAAACCTTTCCATAATTCAGAAAATTCTTCCACAATTCAAGAAGCCCTTCCACAATTTAGAAATTTTTAAAAATTTAGGAAAGCTTTCATAAACTATATGAAAAACGATGTTAAAGTCTAGTATTTGGAAAACCTTACTAAAAAAATCACGAAATATTAACAGAAAAAAACTTTTAGAAAGCCTTTCCTAAAGGGTAAAATCGGAAAACTCAAATAAAAAATGTTAGGAATGGAAAAATTTTAGTTTATCTGTGATATTTGTCCTGAAAACTTATTTTTAGTGTAATTACCCGATAAAATAACAAAACATGTGAATATGTGATTATGAGTTTATCAAACATCAACAAATGGAATAAAAATAAAATTACGGTACTCTGGTGGTTAACTAATTCATTATCGGACTCAAAGATCAAGTCCTCCTAGTACGAATTTAAGTCAAAGACTAGTCTCAAAAAACAAAACATGATTTTTCACCTCTTTTTGAATTTAAATGTAATGTGGTTTGTACATCTCTTTTGCAAGACTAACCGATAAATAATTCTCAGCATATAAAGTCTCATCAATACAATAAACAGAGCTAAACTTATTCCATCATGCTTAATCTCCTTACCGTGCAGACACGGGTGACATAAGAGAGCTATGTCCGGGAGATAGAGATGGCGACAAGGACTGGTTTGTTTCTTCCTCTCCAAGAAATCGATTACCAAATGTTGGTTCAGGCAAAGGAGTAGAGAAACAACTAAACCAATGAAGAACTTTATCTAAACTCGGCCTTGTCTCTGGATTGTCATTGACACAGAGTAGAGCAATGTGAATGTATCTCAAGATTTCTCTTATTGAATCTTCTGTTTCTACTTCTCTCATCACTTCATGGATCACATCGATGGCTTCTCCACTTTTCCAACATGTCCTAACCTACAAGTAGACAACAATTACGATGAAGGAAACATTTAACAACCATAGACACTTTTTGCTTTAATATATAAACTCACATCTCCGATTGGATCTAGATGGCCAAAACTATCAGCGCTTCTTCCTCTTATGATCGTCAAGATGGTAACTCCAAAGCAATAAACATCACATTTGACAGAGAAACGCAAGGTTTGATGGTATTCTGGAGCTATACTGGAGGGTTTTGTGTATCAGTCTCTCAACTATCTTTGAAACACTTTCCCTCAAAATATGTTAATCAATAGACTTCACTTACAATCTCACAGTACCCATAAGGTTACTTGATTCTCCTTCGTTTTCGTCCTCTTGAATCAGCCTCGCGAATCTAAACCCTGCGATTTTCGGTTCCAAATCGGCATCCAATAGAATGTTTGTAGGGTTAATGTTGAGGTGAACGACCCGCAAGCCGGATTCTTCATGAAGGTAACGTAACCCTCGAGCTATGCCTTCAATAATGTTTCGACACATTTCCCAACTTAGATGAGAATCTCTATTTGGATCTGACACAATTATAAAAAAAAAAACGAGTAATTATCATCAGATGCTTGAGAAACTAGCCAAGATTGGGTTAGAAGATGGAAAAAATATTCAATTTGACTAACCGAATATCAAACCACCAAGGCTTGAGTTAGGCATGAACTCATAAATAAGGAAATTTTGGTCTCTTTCAGAGCAGAAACCAAGAAGGTGGATCAGATTCTTGTGCCTAAGCTTTGATAAAAGATTGATTTCATCAAGAAACTCTATCTGATATCTAGGTAAAACTATCCTCACTGATATTTCTTGTCCGCTTTCAAGCTTACCCTGAAATTCAAATTAAAAAAAATAATAATAAATTAAAAAACATGTTTTCTTACAATTTCAGACCAAATTCGAATATTAACACTCCGAAAAATTTAATTAGAAATCATGTCGAGGAAGTTATAGAGATTGAAGAGTCAACCTTGTAAACAGAACCATACTGATCTTGAGCAATCTGATGCGAGAACTCATCAGTTGCAGTTCTAATGGTATCGTATACGAAAACTGCAGAATTTATCAGAGATAAGTAAAAATGAATATTATTCAAAGGGTTTTTGTGTGGGATGTAAGGAAGACAGATCGATTGAGAAGAAACCAAAGACTTACTGTTTTTGAAACCAGTAGTGATTAGTTCAGTAGATTTCTTCTTTCTTCTTCGGAGAACGATATCGAGTAACGATGTAATGGCCATGGAGAAGAGTAGAAGACGAAGACGAAGACAGTGTTTCTATGGAGTTTCTTAGCAAACAAGTTATGGGAAACTTATTGGAGGAGTTTTTTTTTTTCTGGACAGTTGACTTTGACTGTTGACCTTGACTCCTATAGTCTCCTTTACCTTATCTTTTGTGTTTGTGTGGCCAATTAAACATCTAAAAGATTGGTTTTGATTACTCTTTTTATATATAGCATTTTGTTTCTCTAAAACAGTAATTTAGCCGGTTCTACATGTCAAACCGGCTAAATAAATTATTTTACACAGAAAACTAATTAAGTTGCAGAATATTATCAACTGGAAAATATTTTATAGAATTAAGCAATTTATTTATAATTTTTTTTTGGAATAGAGTTTACATAATCGAGTACAAAGTAGTTTATTCGTTCCAGTATTCCTTCAGTTTTTAGTTTATAAAGTTACCAAATTAATAGTAGATTACTTCGATTTCCATTAATTATGATTACAAATCATGTTTTTATTAGCGAAATGTATCATATTTTTTTTTGTCAACTAATTTAAAGGACGTTAAAATTCTTTTAATGAGATATTAATTTGGTAACAATTCGGTATTCGTTTGGAGTTCCGAACAGGTATAAGTATAACAAACAAAGTTTAGATAATCCAGGTTGTTTCAATCTGAATTGTAGTTTATACATGTATTTTATGACATTAACTAATACATCATTCTCATCAATCCATAGCACACAAGCAGAGCTAATCTTAGTTTAAGAGATCATAATCAATCTCCATAACGTGAAGACGTGGGTGATTAGAGCTATGTCCAAGAGATATAGGTTTCTTCCTCTCCAAGAAATCGATTACCAATTGTTGGTTCAGGTAGAAGAGTAGAGACACAACTAAACCAATGAAGAAGTTCATCTAAACTCGGTCTCGTCTGTGCATTTTCATCAACACATAGCAAAGCAATGTGAATGTATCTCAAGATTTCGCTTATCGAATCTTCTCCTTCTTCTTCTCTCATCTCTTCGTGGATCACATCGATGGCTTCTCCTCTGTTCCAGCATCCCATAACCTAAAGAGAAAACAAGATATACAATTAAGAAAAACATAACAATAATTAGACACTTTTGCTTTGATCTAAACTCACATATCCGATTAGAGGTTCTTCGGCCGAACTATAAGCCCTTCTTCTGCTGATGATCGTCAAGATGGTAACTCCAAAGGCATAAACATCAGATTTGACAGAAACACGTCCCGTTCGCAAGTACTCCGGATCTAAATACCCTCTGAATATTATCCCAAAAATGTTGTGTATTATTAGTCTCTTATCATCTTCAAAACAGTATACATAATAAGGTAACTTCACTCACATGGTACCGGCAACTCCAGTTGTTTCCGCTTCATTTCCACCTTGTTGCATCGTCCTAGCCAATTCAAACCCCGTGATTTTCGGTTTAAAGTATGAATCCAATAGAATATTTTTAGGTTTAATGTCGCGGTGAACGATCCATAACCCGGATTCTTCATGAAGGTAACGTAGCCCTCGAGCTATGCCTTCGACTATGTCTTTACACATCTTCCAATTTAGCTGAGAAGCTCTACATGGATCTGAAACACATGACCTCAATGAGTTAATGATGATCAGAGCTTGAAACTAGACAAGATTGGATTCAGAACAGTTTTGCTGTCTAACCAGATATAAAACAATCGAGGGTTGAGTTAGGCATGAACTCATAAACAAGGTAATGTTGGTCTCTTTCAGAGCAGAAACCAAGAAGATGGATCAGATTCTTGTGCCGAAGCTTAGACAAAATCTCGAGTTCATTACGAAAATCTCTCTCGCTTCTAGTGGAGCTTCTTGACAATCTCTTGACTGCTATGTCTTCTCCGCTTTTAAGCCTACCCTATAATTTTATTTTGAAAAAAAAACAATAACCATGTTTAAATGAGAAAAAAAAAAAAATTAATTATTTCTTAACTGATCAATAATGATTAAAGAGACACCTTGTAAACAAAACCAAACCCGCCACGACCAATCAGATCGGATAACCTTTTAGTTGCAACTCTAATAGTGTCGAAGTCGAATTCCAAAACTATAAAATTTAGCAAAGATAAGTGAAAATAAATATAAATCGTGGTTTTGTGTGTGTTTGTGTATGTGATGTGAGGGCAAAGAGAAATTTAGAAGAAATCGGACACTTACTGCTTATGAAATCATTAGGCTTCTTCTTTCTTCTACTGAAAACTGTATCGAGTAACGAAGTAATGGCCATGGAGAAGACGAAGACGAAGACACTGGAATATCTTAGCAAACAAGTTATGGGAAACTTATTGGAGGAGATACTTTTCTTTCAACGGTTGACTTCGTCGACTTTGACCGAGTCCAATTAGTTGACCATTGACTTCTGTCGTTCCACATAGCTTGTTTTCGGTTCTTTAGCTCTCTTCTTTATTTGTTTTTGTTGTGCCAATAAAAATTCTTTATACTTCTGCGTAAATGAAAAAAATTAGTTGATGTAAATTATGTGTAAGTCATTTTTTAATACTGATTTATTAATCTATTACAAATTATAATCAATATATCTACAATTTTATAACGGTCAATTTTACTGTGTTATAGAGATTTACAACTATTAGCTTTACCTATATCATGTACCACATTTACTATTATACGAAGATTTACGCTTGATAATTCTGTTTACACTACATTGAAAATCTTTTGTAAGCTTATTTCCATTAATTAAATTATGTGCAAGTTTTTGACTATAAAAATCAATTTCATTAAGCTATGAGATATTTGTGAATAATTACAAATATTTCTAAGCTAGCTAAGAGACTATATTTGCCAAAAAAAGTAAACAAATATAAGTTGGGATTTTGGTTTTGTTATAAAATTATATCTTTTAGAGTTTTAGAATATAGTTCTTAAATAGAGTTCTAGTTTCAATTGATGAGAGGGGAAAATGTAAAAATCTTACTGAAAATTTTATTTGCCATTCCCATTCAAAGATGTTATTGGATACACTAGTTACATTTACCAACCTCATTTTTTTTTTTTTCTTCAAGAAAGAGAAGACATAATATTGAAAGCTGTGAAATTATATATATTCAAGGTCAAATAAACATATATTAGTTTGGAGGAGGAAACTTTTTGGAGTGTCGAGTCTCAGGAGGTCCAATGGACAAATCAGTCACCACTTCCATTTCACTGTCATCATCTGTGTCTACTTCTTCCGATGTTGATGATGATGATGTTCTTGCTATTGTTCCTCCTCTTTCCTTCTCATACTTTATTCACACATATACTCAAATTAAAACTCTCGTTTAAGAAAGCAGATAATTAATAGACTTATAGAGAACAAATCAATTCGTTGTTATATCTAGCGAGGCCGTAATGTTAATAATGATTTGTACCTTCTCCATCAGCATTTTATTTTCTGCAATGAGGTTCCTCTCCTAAAATATTGACAAGAAACCAGAAAAAATGTTTAGTTTAGCGGATACATTTAGTACCTATCATATATGAAAAGCTAGAGGTTTTTGAGTTGTTTTACCTTTTCTTTTAGCTTCTCAATTTCTTCACGTAATAATTGGTACTGAATTTAAGAACAAACATAGCTAAATTAATTGGTTAAAATTTTCATAAGATCTCATTTAAAAAGATGTCATCCTATCTTTCTCTTGTATACATCTACTTTACATAATCAGGTCATTTGATAAACTAATCGATACTCTTCAGAATCCAGCACACAACTCTTTGGTGAATACTAATTTCATTTTCATCTACAGAAGGAAATGATCAGAGATATATAAGTTACCTTTTTGGCTCTTATTTTGGTTAAGCCTCGGTCCAACTGGTTCTCCAATTGTTGTAGCTCCTCAATAGAAGATGCTTCAAGTCCTTCTCCCAGTAATTTTCTGCAATTGTTTTTTTTTTCCAACACAATAATGTTATGCGGTAAATAATATTACATTCATAAATTCTGTAAATATTTTGGATTCATTAAACCTTTTTGAAATCTCCAGTTGTTCGATCTTTCTTGCCAAGCCATAGGTTTCGCCTTTTGCTTGCTAGCGACAAGGTTTGATCATGAGAATTTAACACAAACATAAATTAAAAGGAAAAAAGCTTTTTGCCCAAAAAAAAAAGTTTTAGCCAAAATGGTAAGTCAAATCACTGCTGACTCAAAGCAAAAATCCATATATTTTACATGTATATTCACTAAGAAGGCAGTACGACGAGTCCAACACGAAGAAGAATCATAATGAATTACTATGACTGATATGATAAGTATGTTACTCACAAATGAAGAGAACCTTTCTTTTATACCAAAGCTAAGAATGAATTGTAACACAATAAAAAAATTTTGCTAACCTGTGAGTTATCATCTCTTTTGTGGTTAGAGCCGAGATCTTGTATTCGTTTCTGATATCGTTCTACTGTTTTTGTTATACTGAAAATTTTAAGAAAATCAAAATTAAAACCAATGTTACAAAAACCAAAATTAATTAAATCAAAGCAAATGAGAGGCAAAATATAAGGCATGCTTTTCTTAAACATTATAATCATAACATATTTCACTCCAACGACCCTTAATACAAAGTTTATCATTATATCGATAGAAACATAACCATTTCAAATATATATAGACAACCATCTCGGGCTATATGTTAACCAGTTTCTTAATTACTTCATTTTCTACCATCTCAGCATGCTTAAGAAAGACTTGACATTTGTTTTTTGTCTCATAAAGTACGAACTTATCATTAAACAAATACATAATAAGCATGCATTATGATTTCCCCGTAATACATAACTACGCGAAGAATAAATTAACTATAGGAGCATAAAAAGAATCAACATGTTCTGATTTAGCCACATGCTGATGACTCCTTCAGTACTGTCATCACTGAGATAGTTAAAGGCCTTTGTACTATGAGTGTTAAAAGTGAAGCAAATGCCTCTTTGTTGCCAGCATATACATCATACATACTGTATCATGTGTATCAAATGCCTCTTTTGAAGGGCGTATGTAGAAACATACAAACAGTACTGTGGAGTGGTATATTATATCATTGGTGTCTAACTAGTAACGATGGTGTGTTAGAATATATTGGCCTAGTGGTAATTTTTCTTTCAACTAGTTAATGTTGTTTTGGAATTTTAAAATTTTACTATCATCAAATTGTCAAGAGGTTTTTTTTTAACGCAACAATGATCAACTAATAATTTTTGTTAAGTTTCTCTTCATTTACCAACCTACCATTTCATACTTTTTATGTTACATAATGTGATCGAGCATCTATCTATATGTGATCATGATCATGCCTAGCTGTTTATGAAATTTGTACACAGAGATGCGTTTAGGAAAAAAAATGTTTCAAAAATGTATATGTATACTCACTCACGTATATACGTGCAGTTACATGATACACATGCATAATGCAATATTTAGTTTTCCATAACACCCGAATGCTCAAATCTCTCATCAGTATCAGACTATCAGTGTAAACACCATTGATCAATTCTTACTTGAAAAACAAATATTTGCAAGTACAATAACTCAAATTTAAGATTAAATAGTGCTTGATATTTTTATATAGTATATTTATGTACACCGTATATATACTTGCACATAAATATGTATATGTATATATATATATATATGCGTTTGACAGTTTGTAACTTTGTGTGTATGTGTAAGTTCTACATCCTACTTATTGTGCAACTACACACACAAGCACATATAATAGGGAGACACACCTCTAAATAAGGAAATATTGTCTTTTCCAAATCTGGTTAAATTAAAGGAACCAAACTAGAATCCAACTCATATGAGACTTTGTTGCCTAATTTGAGTAAGAACACTGCTCAAACCTATTGCTAGGAACTACACTTAAATAGAAATTTGTTTGGCTCTTTTTTGTCAAAAATTGATTTTTTAAAAGTGGGTTCTCTGTCCAGAAGTCCACACTTTCTCAAAATTAATCTATTTTGCATTTGCAACGAAACCATTTACCCATGTGCGAACCACGTTTTAACCACTCTCTTTTGAACACCGACTTTCTTTTTCCGATCTATCTGGTTTTTGTTTTCTCTCAAGAAATTAAGAATCTTCATTTTAGCAGACATAAACCAACCAAAATCAGTCGACTCTACTAACTAAAAACAAAAAGAAAAGGTTTACAAACTAATCATGGGTTCATATAAAAAACAACAAACCATGGATTCATATAACAATAACTACTCATGGATTCATGAAAAAAACTATCATGATGCATAGATCGATGTACAGCGAATGTATATGTACATATATATATCAAACGTACCTAGAGGAGCTGGAGAATTCATAGAGTTTGCCTCTAGGGGAGAAGATAATTAGGGCAACTTCAGCATCACAAAGGACTGATAACTCAAAAGCCTTCTTCAAAAGTCCATTTCTTCTCTTGGAGAAAGTCACTTGCCTGCTCGTCGCGTTCTCTATCCTCTTCATCTCCGTCTTTCCCCGCACCATTCTTCTATATTAATTAACCCTAATATATAGTCAACACCTTAACTTGATTTTGCCCTCTCTTTCCATGAGAATCAAATGACAAAAAGTTGAAGCTAAATACTTGATTCCAGTTAAAATAAAAGTACCCATGAAAGGAAATTACAAGGAATCCATTATTGAAATTTATATAGACAAATTTCTTATACTACAGCATCAGGTTATTAGAGAACAACGAACATGAAGAACACGAACAATTCTGACCTTTTACAATAAATAGAGGAGATATCAATAAGAAATTTAGACCAGATTTGAGAAAGAAAAAAAAGGATTACCCTCTTTGTTTTTGTGTATGCGTTTAATTTCGCTTTTTGTCTCTCAGAGAAAGAGAGAGATGAGGAGATAAACGAGGATTGAGTCTTTGGAAAGAGTCGGCAAGAGAGAAGTGGAAGATTCTAGGTAACCCTAAATTTATGAAATTAGGAGCCAATAACAAAAAACTACTGTATTAAATAAAGTAGGATTTTTATTATGCTTGAACTGATTATATATTATCTTTGAGGGGTTATTCTTCCATCTTTAGCCATATTTTCTCTATACCTATGATGGCGTCTATAACCCTAGACCAAAGTGCTTAATTAATTAAAGTATCCATGGGTATACTTACATATAGAAACAGCATTAAACGATATCCATTCTTCTTTTGGTAAAAATGTGATTTATAAGAGCAAAAATTATTGGTGGAGAATAAATTCCAATGCCATGGTTAATTTATTCATTATGTAATATTTTATCGTAGATTTTTTTTCGTGGCATAATTAATAATTTAATAGACTATCTTTAACAAAAAGAAAATTTGAAATGAGACAATAATTGAGATAAACCTCTTTTTACCACAAAAAAAAAAAAAAAAAAAAAACGGATGTACAAAATTTTTAGCTTCTTCTTAAATATAAAGTTTGAAAGTAAACCTCCACAAGCTCTAGTGCTAATAATTGAAATTCGAGTGATTAAAGTATTATACTGTGTACGTGATCACTTACCTCATCACTGTAATCAGACGACAACGTGGATTTCAAAGCTGAGATCATGAAACGTGTGAATTATTACCGACAACCTATAGATCCGGCGATCCGTCAAAGTGAGTTAAGCAAATGCACTTGAAGACAGGCAGCAGCCCTGTCGGTTGCCAGCTCTTCACGGACAAGAATCTTCTTCACACTCGCCGTTTGATCTCCGTTGCACAGATTTAGTTATTGTTTTGATCCATCCATAGCATAAAAGAATACTGCATTATTAAAATATGTTACGATGTGGATTTATTTTCGATACCGATTTACAAGACAACGATTAAAACATGAAAGTAGGCAATATTTAGAGTTTATAGTGATTTACTAATAATGTGAGAGTTGCGTTTACTTAAACAAAATACACTACTTGCTAATTAAAATTTCTTACTATATCGGACATTAAATCTGCATATAGATGTCCGTTCGTACGAGCGTGTTATTAGAACCACGCTCTTACGCCGGTTAACCAATAAGAGAACGTCACGTACATAAGTAAGATGGCTTCCGTACGAATTTACATGGCCACACTTATCACGTATATAAAATTACATAGCTCGATTGTTGTAAACACATGCGATGCCATGCAAACTAATAAGTCCGTTGAATCTGTCACAAAACACGACCAAAGCCCTGTTTCATAACACACAATTATATCATTTTATATAAATTTAAAATTCAGAATTATGTATAATTTACTTTAACAAAAAAAGGATTTGCTAATTAAAATTCCTTACTGTTTCCGAGTCTCTGACTATATTAAATCTACATATAGATATCCGTTGGTACGAGCGTGTTATTTGAAAATCGAAATTTCGAACCACACTTATCTCTCTTTTAACCAAGATGACTTCCGTACGAATTCACAGGGCCACACTTATCTCTCTCTTTTCTTTTTTGGCACTCATGCCCACTCCTTATTTGGTGCATTTCTTCACCCACTGCTTCATATTTACTTTATTCTTCTCTTTTTGTCCCAAATTTATTCTATTATTTTATTCTGTAATTATTGTTCTACTAGCATTTAGCAGGTGCTTAGCCACTATTGGATGCTTTAATTGTTTAATTAATTTAGCATTTATTCTGATCCATCTTTTTAAAAAATCTCGGCACAGGTGTTGCACGCTGGGAGGACCACAAGCTTTTTTTACCCACAATGTGCTTATTTATTTAATTGTTATTATTGTTCTTTAGTTACAAATTTGAAAATTAGTTGGAGATCAGTCCTTTTTTTTTGGGTAATAATGCATTTGCTTACTTACAAAACGAAAGGATTTAAATCTTCACTGGCTCTGTTTTCTTATGTGTACATATGCCAAATTTCAGATGTAAACTCGCTGTTGTTGTTTCTTGAGTTTTTTTTTTCTATATCGACGAAGTTGAATAGTCCAGTGACAAAGCTTGATTTCGAACGTCGTGTGGGATGTTAAAAAATGTGGCTTTGGACCACTATGCCAGATGTAAAAATACATATATATGTATGAGTTTTTATATAGCTTATTTTGCAATAGCATTGGTGCAAAAACAAACTAAGTTTAAAATAGAAAAGAAGATACTTAATATGAGTTAGATTTATGAGCATAAGTCCTTTGATGTTCTTTTTGTTATTATGATTTACAGATGTAGGTGAAAACACACATGTTTTGCTTGATACACAACTTAATTTGTTTTTGTTTTTTGTTGTTAGTCGTGGATTCATACAATGAACGAAAATAAAGTAAGATTCCGCATAGTTGTGTAGTTGGTAACAAAAAAACTGCATAAATATTTTCTCCTTGAGCATAACCCATAACCATAGTTTCGGTACAATTAAATGACTCCAAAAATAAAATACGATGCGTTGAAAAGAAATGCATCGGTTGAAGATCTTAGATTAAACATAGGTAGGCTCACAAATGTCTTAATTAAGTTCGGATAAATAAAATAACTCAGATTGAGTGATATCATATGCATACTTTAAGGGAGATCTTATTGTTTGTTGTGAAAGTTATGATGTTGCCTTTGTCACCATCACTGTAATCGGAGACCACCAACAACAATCAGATGAGACATTGAGATATATTTATATTGTTTAATGTTTGTGTATAGCATTATAAGTTAAGATGTATATAATCTGACATTTAATAAACGTTTAGGATAATATACTATTTGACTATCGTCGATTATCAAATACAAAGCTACAAACATGAACAATGAAGATTAGAAGAAAATTATACTATATGATGACTATCGTCGATTATCAAATAGACAAATACTATAAAACTTGGTTTTCAAATGGGCTTTTGAGCTTTTCACTATTCATTTCAGTCATGCAAGATAAAAAATACTATTTACAGCCCAAAATGGTCGTATTGGCCTTCTATATCCATTTAAACACTAGAATGATTCTTTTTTCTTTGTCAAATGGAACATCATATTCATTAAATTGGAGGAACATTAAACATAGTTTACAAAACTAAGTTTATAAAAGAGGAATTTATGTGTAGTTAGTTTGGTTTTACATACCAAATACGAAGACCATAAAAAAATAGAAAATAACTAAGAAAATAGGTTTTATCGACCAAAATATTCCATTAGCTAAGTAAGAGCACCTCTAATGGTAAATGTCTAAAATAATTTTATCTCATTAATATTTTATTAATATACTTTGAAAATTAAATTAAAATTTTAAATATATATAAATTCAGTAAAATCATTAATTGACACATTTTTCAGTTTTAAAAATTCTAAACAAGAGGCGGCTCTCTCTTTTCTCTCTTTCTTTATTACTTTTTATTTTTTTTAATTTTCAGATACTCTCCTTAGAAACTCTATTGAAGACGACATAAGAGATTTGGTTTCCGTCAACAATAATATAAATAAATTAATTAGGAGGAATAAAGAAAGACTAGTAAAAAAAGATTAGTTATGGCTATTTAGAAAATGACGGTGTTATGATAAGAATTTAAAATCGACCTAACCCAGAGAAGAAGCTACGCGTAAAAGATACCCGTTTGAAAACTGATTCATCCGAACCGTATAAATCAAATACCGGAACCAATTGTTCGTATATTATATTCCATCCATTTTTCATTCGCAGTTTCGGAACATAACAAATCCGGATAACTAAATTGCTATAACAATTTAACAATTACCAAATTTTGATTTGGTACGTATCGGTTTGGTTATATGACTCACTACTCATATCTCCACTTCCATAAAAGTTCCTTCTCGTAATATATAAAAATCAAATCCTCTTCCTCGCACGCTCGCTCGTTCGATTTTGGATCAGAAAAAAAAAAGAAAAATTTCCTTTCGGAAATTCCAATATTAGTATCTGCTTCTTCGATCGTAATTTGACTTTTTTTTTCGAATTTGATTTTTGATCTCTTTAGTTTTTGATCATCAATGGCGACCGCTTCCTCTTCTCCGCCTCCAGACTCTCCAAGCGAAGAGACACAGACGAATCAAGAAGCGATGCAGCAAGATATGGTTAAGGAAACCACGGAGGAGGTCACCTACAAGACGAAATCGATTCAGTTCCTTGGACGAAACACGCCCATCATTCTCCAAAACGAAAATGGACCTTGCCCTCTATTAGCCATTTGTAATGTTCTTCTTCTTCCTCCTCCTATATTTGTTTTCTCTCCATTTCTCGTTCACCTTAGGGTTGATAAACTTCAATTAAGGCCGTAGAATAGGGTTCTAAGTGGAATTTCGGTGTTAGTATCATGGATTCATTAGGTTTTCGTTACTGATTTTTCTGGAAATGTAACGAATCGGTGTTAGGTTTGGTATAATGTAATACCCGTAATGAATGTTTTACGCACTGTTTTGATTTGATGCTTAGTGAACCTTATGATCAGATTTTATGGTAATTGTGTTAATAATTTTGTAATTTGAAGACTGAAGCTTGTAAATTCTCGTCTGATTTTCATAATGAATAGACCAAATTTAACACTTTTTAGTTTCCTGATTGTGATTGATTTTTTGGGATGCAACAGGTAATGTTCTACTCTTGAGAAACAACTTGAATCTTAATCCTGACTGTTACGAGGTTTCTCAGGAGAGATTGATGTCCCTCGTTGTCGACAGACTGATTGATTCCAATAGTAAAGTCAATGTAATCATCTCCTGTGCTGGCTTCTTCTTACCCATTTGATACATTCTCTTATGACCTGAATCTACGTGGATAAGCTTGTTTCTGTTTCTCTAATGACAGAACAAAGAGGAAGGATATATTGAGAACCAGCAACAGAACATTGCTGATGCGATTGATCTTCTTCCACGCCTTACAACTGGAATCGATGTCAATATTAAGTTCAGGAGGTTAGTAATCTGTTTCCGCTTCTACTATGTTTGGAATTTTCTATCATAACACTGAATCTTTACCTGTTTTCAGGATTGATGATTTCGAGTTCACACCTGAGTGTGCAATCTTTGATTTACTTGACATTCCCTTATATCACGGATGGATAGTTGATCCGCAGGTACGTCATTTCGTCTCATTACTATAGGCCGTTGACATGTTTTCATTGCTTTCTTGTCTATTTGTGCTTTTTGTGTGTGAATGTTTGGGATGTGGGGCCATGTTCTCTTCTTTTTATCCATTGTTTGGCTCGTTATGGATAGGAACACTGTTCAAGAGCATTCATTTTATGATGGTGTATGTATCAATCCTGGCTCTGTAGTAAAATAATTGATTCCGTTGCTTTCCCCTTTGCGTACGTACAGGATGTTGAAGCGGCTAATGCAATTGGAAGCAAGTCATATAATGCTCTAATGGGTGAGCTCGTTGCACTGGAGACGCAGAATGTAGAGGCTCGAGAAGGCGATCAAAATCCTGGAGAAGATTCTGTTGATTTTGCTGCGGCAACCACTGCAGCTTTAGGGGTTCCTTCACCATGTCTTTCGAAAACAAGGTCTTTTGATGAGTCTCCACCTGCAGCTGCAGAGCTTCGTAGACTGAGAAAGGGAGATCTTGAAGAAGAAACAGAGTTACTGCAAGCCTTGCAATTATCACAGGGGCAGGGAAACGATCCAGCACCGAACACTCACGGTGACACAACCAGTCTAGACTCTGCATTCACGTTTTCAGATGCAAATCAAACTACCACCCATGGTGACAATATCTACCACCTCGAACAGTTCAAATCTGATGGTGATAAAGCATCAGAAAACGAGAGGAATACAATGGAAGCTGGACATTTCCAGACATCGATTACAATTAAAAGTGGGGATCTTGACCAGGATCAGTTATCTTCTAAGGATTCTGGAGATGAGATGAGTCGCGATGCTGAGAATGTGAATAGTAACGAAAAGGCTACTGCACATGAAACTTCTTCTGAGGCGCTTTCAGTGAAGACGACTAATCTGGAGCCAACCAAAACTGAATGCAGTTCTGAGAGTCTGCTTAAGTCTGATGCGACTTCGGATAGTCCAGGTAGTTTTTTTCTATCCTTAGATGGAGTAACCTCATTATTGTCTCTTTACATAATTAGTCTACTTTTGCATTTTATATCCCTGTACGGTCTCTTACTCAAATGTTCACTCCATCTCCAGATATTAGTTGCAGATCCCAGCATGACGATGTACCTGATGCTTTAACCTCACCTGTATCTTCTGACGAACCCATGTATGAAGGTGAGGAATGTGTAAACGCAGTGGCTCCACTTTGTGCAGACAAAGAACCTGTATATGAAGGTGAGTCACTTCTTGGTAAAAGGGCTGAGAAGACTGTTGGTGACTGTTCTTCTGAAGGGAAATCTACTGATGGGCTCACAGCAGAAGAAGGTAAACTATACTCTCTATTTGATCTACTTGGGATATTGATTGTCATACATTTTTGGGATATAATTCACAAGTTCCCATATTTCTTGAGATATTAATACATTATTGTTGCGTTTTACCAGGTGAACTAATCAGGAACTTCATGAAGAATAGTGCCAGTCAATTAACCTTTTGCGGGTGAGTAATGTTAATCTATATGGTTGATAAATTATATTTTTTAATTAACTACATTGGTTTTATCTTACATTTTATATTGATTGTATCTTACAGACTCTTTCGCTTGCAAGAAGGTCTCAAAGAACGTGAACTATGTGTTTTCTTCCGCAACAACCATTTCTGCACCATGTTCAAGGTTAGTTTAATTTGTCGATATTTCCATCTTTTGGATTGTAACAGGCTAATATCAATTCACTTATTTCTTGTTTCTCTCATTTTTGCAGTATGAAGGTGAACTTTATCTTTTGGCTACAGATCAAGGTTACCTGAATCAGCCTGATTTGGTTTGGGAAAAGCTAAACGAGGTATTCTTGTTTCTCTTTATATTTCGTTCTCTTAAGGAGATATTATTATATCCACAGTCTCTTTCGTGCTATAGCTTGTTGTGACCACTATTGACATGAAATTTGGTTTCAGGTTAATGGCGACACTGCATTCATGACTGCTACCTTCAAGGACTTCAAGATTGACAGCAGCACGACTGGTGCAAGTGGCACATGGGATGAACGAAACGCAGTTACAAATACTGCTGTAAGTTTTCCTCATAACATAGTCCATACAAGATCTCTCCTTCTTTTACCATTTTAATCATTTTTTTTTTTCCTTTCGATTTTTCCTCAACAGGATTATCTTGCGAGCATCAATAATGTGGCAGACACAGGCATTGATGTCAAGTAAATATCTCCTACCATTTTATAACCAGTGATAAATCAATTCCCGTTGTTCTAAAACTTCACTGTTTCGACTAAAACCCTTGTTCTTACCAGTAGTCGGGTCTCAAAAGTAGATGATAAGACACATTTTTAGAAATGTCTTTTCTTGATACATGTTTATGATTGGTTTGACTTTTCATGGTACTGTGCAGCTCTGATCTACAACTGGCGATAGCTTTGCAACAGCAAGAGTTTGAGGACCAGAGCCCACGGAGTAACCCAACTCCACAGCCAACAAGTCTTGGTGCTTCACGACTCATCACTGGTCCTCAGGTATTTTATTCCTACTTATACATCTATAATTAGATAACAGTATCTTAGGAAATCAAGAATAGACAAAAAAAAATCTGTTTAGCTTTTTCCTGAGTACGTTACAATAATTCTACAACAATTATGATGAGAAAGTGTGCTTTAAAAACAGAATTTGTATGTTATGTTTGGTACATATTTACATATTTATTTTCCATTTACTTCACACCTGTTTAGCTAGAGCCTGTAAAACTAATTGCGATTGTAGATTGTAACATCGCACGATGATGAGCATTACCATAATCAGAATCCAATTGCTGCTGCTTATTGAATGTTAATAGTCAGATATTTGTATTGACCATTTCAGGTACCAAGGAGCAGCCACAGGCCATCATCAGCTGCAGCATCGTCTTCAAAACACGAAGGCAAATCCTCTAAAGATAGCAAATGTAGAATCATGTAAATCCTTATGCCACTTTTGTAAATTTCCAACTTTTTTTTTCCTTTTAAAAAGCTTTTCTTTTTTTAGTTTATCTGGTTTTAACAACACAATGACGTAATAAACTGTAATTGCGCTTTGCTAAAAAAATACTAATATTTTTGTTGCTCATAAATTAGAGCTTTTTTAATCCTTGTGATTATGTATGGGAGACTGATTAATGTTTGAGTACAGTGTTCTTTGGCTTAAATGGTTTATAAATTGGTTCGGTAGATATTATGTCTTACTGTTCATAAGCCATAAAAGACTCAGGGATTTGGCTCCTAATGTTCTTCGTCCTTGTGTTCAATAACATTTAGGATTCTCACAAGTTTTCTTGTATCAAAGGCAATGAACAAGCTTAACAACTTTATCCTTAGCAAAATTCTTCAAAAAATAAAAACTGATATCGATATGCTCTGGCCGTAAAGAACATGATTTTTTGACAAATTAATAGTTAAGCTATTGTCGCATATGATTGTAGTACTTCCTGACTTTTTTAATCCAAACTTTTCCAAAACCTTTTTCATCCAAATGCATTGACAAGCATAATGAGCTGTTGTAATGAACTCAGCCTTTGTTATGGATAAAGTTATGACCGGCTGCCTCTTCGATGCCCAAGCGACAGCTCCTCCACTTAGCAGAAACGCATAACCATTTGTACTGCTTTTATCATTAATATCTCCGGCATAATCACTGTATGTATAAACAGTTAGCTCACCAACAACTCTTCTTCTGTAAAACATACCAAAGCCTCAAGTCCCTTTTAGGTAATGAGTCATTCTTTTCGCCGCCTGCATATGTTGATCAGTAGGATCCGCCATGTATTTGCTTAATAAGCACACCACAAACATAAGATATGGCCTTGTTGATGTGATGTACATCAAACTCCTAATTAACTGTTTGTACAGTGTCGAATCCACCTTATTCTCATCTCCTTCATTCGAAAGTCTTATCCCCGGCACCATCAGATTTTCAAATTTATTTCCACCCAGCAAATTGAATCTTTCCAAGATTTCTCCAGCATATTTCCTTTGGTGAATGAAGAGCCCATCTGCATCTTGCATCATCTCAACTCCTAGAAAATACTTCATTTTTCCCAAATCGGTCATATCAAACTCTTCTTTCATAAATGATTTGAACTTTTCGAGCATAGTCACATCATTTCCTGTAAAGATCAAATCATCCACATATAGACTAACAATGAGAATTTTTGTTACCTTCTCCGGTTTTTATAAACAGTGTTTGTTGGTATTTGCACCTTTGGAACCTCTTTTTGGTGAAGTATACTTTGATTCTACTGTGTACCAAGCACGAAGTGCCTGCTTCAAGCTTTATAGCGCATTTGTGAGGAATGTGCTATTTACATCCAATTGATAGACACACCAATCTTCTTGAGCAACTAAGGCTAAGATCATACCTATTGTGTCCTATCGTGCTACCAAAGTAAACACCTCATCGTAGTACACACCTTGTTGTTGTTCATAACCCTTGGCTACGAGTCTAGCTTTATATTTTTCAACTTCTCATTTCTTGTTGAGTTTTCTTATAAATCCATTTTACTCCAATCCTCTTCGCTCCTTTTGGTAGCTCTGTAAGATACCATGTTCCATTTCTTTCTATTGATTCCAGCTCAGTCTCCATAACTTTTATCCATTTGTCATCTCCTTTGGCTTCATCAAACGTACGTGTCTGGATCATCAATCAAAACAAACATGACAAAGTTTGTTGTATCTTCTTCTTCTTTGGCTAGTTCTTCTCCAATGGTATAGTCTTGTAAATAGGCAGGGTGAATTCGTGGAATCAAAGAACTCTGGAGAATCTCCTCCAATCTTTCATCTACAATTTGTGGCGAATGAGAATCTTGGATTAATTCTCCTTCATTATGCTCCACATCTGATTCACAATCCTCCCAAATCATTTGTTACTCTGAATTTCTTCTTCAAGTTCCACCAATTTCTTCTTCGAATACAATATCTTGACTCGTCACAATCTTCTATGTAACTGGATTGTACAAACCGGTAGCCTTTTGATTTGTTGCTCACTCCAATTAGCACACATGCAGTGCTCTTATCATAACCTCTTCTTTCTTTGATCTGAGACATTAACAACCCAACACTCTAAAGTAATACATCGTAGGTTTCACTCCACTTCACATCTCTTCAGGTGTCTTTTGCTTTAATACAGTGGTTGGACTTCGGTTTAGTACATGAACGATCTATCTTGCAGCTTCCTGCCAGAACTTTTTAGGGACTTCTTTGTTGTTTAGAATGCCTTGCACCATGTTCATAATAGTGCAATTCTTGCATTCAACCACTCCATTATGTTGTGGTGTTAACGCAGTTATGAGTTAAACACTATTATTATAATAATAAAAAATATATATATATATATATCTAGTTTAATAATAAAGATAGATATATATATCTAGTTTAAATATCAAATTATTAGAAAATTTCATATTTAGGTTAATTTAGTCGTGGTGTAATTTTCAAAATGTGATCTCTTTTATAGGAATTTTCCCAAATTTCCTCATAGAAATACTAATACTTTTGCTACAGCAGAGCTCTTTTAACACTTGTGATTATGTATGAGACACGAATTAATGTTTGAGTATGTAGTGTTTCTATATATCTCAACAATTTCTTTTACTGCTCAAAACGTGTGCAAACTAAGTCAAACATTTTGAATGATAATTAAAAATGTTTATGCCGATTAATTATTTTGAATGATGATATTTTTTAATACTAAAATGCTGAGCAATTGGTTACTAAAAAAACTAAGTCAGAAATTTTGAATAATAATTAAAGATTATTATGTAGAAGAAATATTTCTAGATCTGGTTTTGATACCTTTAGTGTTTGTTATTAACTAAGTCAATGATAATTTAAAATAATTATGTAGAAGAAATATTTCTTATACTAAAAGGATGAGCAAGTTAGTTATTAGAAAACTAAGTCAAACATTTTGAATCATAATTAAAAATTATTATGTAAAAGAAATATTTTGAATGATAATATTTCTAATATTAAAACGCTAAGCAATTAGTTATTACAAAACTAAGTAAACCATATTAAATGATACCTTTATAGTGGTAGTTATTAAAAAAACTTCAAATATTTTGAATGACAACTAAAAACAAAAATGTTGAAGAAATATTTATAATAATAAAACGCTGAACAGCTAGTTATTAAAAAGACTAAGTGGAACATTTTGAATGATAATTAAAATTATTATGTAGAAGAAATATTTCTAATACTAAAACGAAAGGCTGGATGTCTACTAATACTCTGTCTGTTGTGTGGCTACGACATGAGGATGGACATATGAGTCGTTAATTAAGATGAATATTTGATTTAAATTAAACAAAAAATTCTTTGGGTTCTTCAGAACATTGACAAAATCACTGTAAGTAGCTCTAAAGACCAACATAATGATTAGTGATAGCTCTTCTACTACGAAGTAGAACCTCACCCTCAATTTTTGGTTTTTTGTAAGACAATCAATCATGTGTTATAACCACTGATGAAAACTACGGTTTATAGTTAAAAGAATGGCTTTTTTTTTGACAAAAGAGTTAAAGTAGACTTCAATGCTGAAGTCTGGACTAAAGTTGATATGACTTTAGTGGCTAGAGTTGTAACGGGTCAAAATAATTACAAATTTTGGCTTACTCTAAACGATATTTTTGTGTCTAAAGCATGTGGGTTCAAATCTTAACGTGAAATGAATTATTGTTTTAGTTACAGAATCAAATTTTAATATTTTTTATATCTAAGATACAAATATCTAGAAGTTAATAAAACTTATTTTCAAAAACATTTGCTTATATATTAAGGATCCTAATTTCTTAACTCGTCTATCGAAACTATAGGGAGGGACGACTCTACAGACGACCTGTAATCGGTGAATTACATCGGTTGATGACGATGATGATAGATCGTAATCGGACGGTGACGGAGATTGTTAGCTTTATAATAACGACAATGTTTCGTATACTTCAAGAAGTCTAAATCTGTATTTTAATCAAGTGTTGTTGTTAAATATTCTACAATACTTTATACTATTTTTTTAGTTCAGCAACTGTAGACAATCATTATATCTTACAGCTCACTTGATTCTTCAGTTTCAAGTTTCAAACGTTCATTTTATCTCAAAGGTCTTACTGATAATGAACTGAACATTTTTTTGTGTGTACTGCCTCAAGATAAATCAAACTACTGAAAGTTTCTTTATTTGTTTTCTTCATTGACTATTTCGATGGGAGATTCAAGTAGAGGAGGATCTTTGAGGGTAGAGTTGTTACATGGTAACTTAGACATTTGGGTTAAGGAAGCTAAACATCTTCCTAACATGGATCGGTTAAGAAAGTACCGGAAGAACAGTACAAGTGATCCTTTTGTGTCTGTCTCTATTTCAGGTGCTAAGATCGCCAAAACTTTTGTGATCAGCAACGATGAGAATCCTCTGTGGATGCAGCATTTCGATGTACCGGTGACTCATAGTGCTGCGGTAGTTAAGTTTAAGGTGAAAGACAGTGACTATATCGGAGCAAAGATCATTGGGGCTGTTGAAATCCCAACCAAAGTGTTGTGTTCGGGTGATAAAATCGAAGGTTTTTTTCCAATACTTGACAGTAGTGGGAAGCCTTGTAAAAAGGGTGCTGAGTTGAGTTTGTCTATTCAATACACTCCAATGGAAAAGATGAGGCTTTACCAAACCGGTGTTGGTTTTGGTAATGAGTGTGTAGGAGTTCCCGGTACGTATTTCCCTTTAAGGAAAGGCGGTACGGTTACTCTGTACCAGGATGCTCATGTTGATGATGGTACTCTCCCGAGTGTAGATCTTGATGGTGGGATGAAGTACATACATGGAAAGTGTTGGGAAGATATGGCTGATGCGATAAGACAGGCACAGAAGTTGATTTATATCACTGGTTGGTCGGTTAACCATCCGGTTAGGCTGGTTCGTCGTAACAATGATCCAACCGATGGTACGTTAGGGGATTTGCTAAAAGTCAAATCTCAAGAAGGTGTTAGAGTGTTGGTTTTGGTATGGGATGATCCAACTTCAAGGAGCATTTCAGGCTTAAAAGTTAGTGTAAGTGTTTTTACTTTGTTTCTCTTAACATTCTCTTAGCAAAAAGGGTTCTATAAACATAACATGTTGTCACTTTATTTGGATCTGAAGCTTATCTTTTAGCTAATTCAAGGGAACTTATAAAGTTTTTCATATAGTTTACCGTTTTTTTTCTCTATAAAAAATCACTTTTTTACTAAAACAAGATTTTTGAAAAATAGATTGTTTAAAACTTAAGGAAAACGATTTTTTTTCAAAAAATTATACAGTTCGAAAGAAAACCAAAATTTATGTTTTATTGATTTTTTCCAATAATTGCGGATGGTTGTTTTTCTTATTCATTTTGTTATATTTCTAATATTGCTACTTTTAGACACCAATGCAACTCTTGAAATTATTTAAACCTAAATAAATCACCAATAAAGTTTTAGGAAAAACCAAAACGTCCCATAAAACAAATTAAAAACCATTTTAGAAACCACAAACATTCATGGTCTTTCCTCTCTGCTTCCATTCCACCCTCTATAAATGAAGCAACATTAATCCTTCTGTTGTTTTAACGAAACTGATGTTGCTCGTATGCAGCATGGACTGATGAAAACAAACGATGAGGAGACTCGCCATTTCTTCAAGCACTCGTCGGTGCAAGTTCTTATGTGCCCTAGATCTAGTGGCAAAGGTCACGGCCTCGTAAAAAAATCTGTAAGTTACTGCATTACTCTGTTTAAGTACTCACATATGTAATATATACCTTCATCTTCTGAAGTTTGAATGAATGTCACTATCATGATCAGGAAGTTGAAACAATCTACACCCATCATCAGAAAACAGTAATTGTAGATGCTTATGCAGCTAATAATCGAAGGAAGATCATAGCGTTTGTTGGAGGGCTAGATATGTGCAAGGGACGATTTGATACTCCAAAGCATCATCTATTTAGGACACTAAAGACACTCCATAAGGATGACTTCCATAACGCAAATGTTGAGGTAACCATTCAAGAAAAATCATGTTTGGTCTACAATGTTATAAGATAGATCAACTATTATTTATCTTTTATTGGTACTAGACTACTGCAAATGAGGGACCAAGACAACCATGGCATGATATGCACAGCAAGATTGATGGTCCAGCTGCATATGATGTGCTTACTAATTTCGAGGAACGCTGGCTCAAGGCTTCAAAACCTCGCAGGATTTGGAAACACAGATCTTCTTATGATGATTCTTTGCTAAATAGAGACAAAATTTCCGAAATCATGGGAATGTCTGAAGCATGTTCTGATGCTAATGAGAATGATCCAGAGTCTTGGCATGTTCAGGTTGATTCAACATGTCACATTCTTTCAAATATTGCTGCACGTGGTGGTGTGAAAAAAGAAATCTCATTCCTTTCCCATGAATTAATCTTTAGGTTTTCCGTTCAATTGATTCAAGCTCAGTCAAAGGATTTCCAGAGAACCCAAAAGAAGCTACTGGAAGAGTAATTAGTTTAAACTTGTCATCTTCAATCATTTTCATGTTGCTCATTGTAAATATGTTTACAGAATCTTGTATGTGGGAAGAATATGTTCATAGACATGAGCTTACACACGGCCTATGTTAAGGCCATAAGATCTGCTCAGCATTTCATCTACATTGAAAACCAATATTTTCTTGGATCATCATTCAACTGGGATTCAAACAAGGACTTGGGTGAGGAGTTGTGAGCTTCTTAAAGGCAAGTTCAGTACAAAAAAAATTGATCAATCTAGCTAAAACAAGGGTGTTTTGGCATTTGCAGGTGCTAACAATCTAATCCCTATGGAAATCGCGCTTAAGATTGCTAATAAGATTAGAGCAAAAGAGAAGTTTGCTGCTTATATTGTCATTCCAATGTGGCCAGAAGGTGATCCAAAAAGTAAGCCTATGCAGAGAATTCTATACTATCAGGTAAATAGTTTGTCCATGTTTGCTAATTATCTACCTTGAGCAACAATCTTGCCTTCTTTATACTTGAACCCTTTCATGATCTTTGCAGTATGAAACCATGCAAATGATGTATCGAACTATCTACGAGACACTTGTGGAAGTTGGACTTGATGGTCAGCATGAGCCACAAGACTTTTTAAACTTCTTCTGTCTTGGAACCAGGGAGGTTGCTGATGCTAATGGAACAGTTAGCTTATATAGCCCTTTGAATCCACCTAAGAAAACTGCAAATGCTACACTGGTATATTTATATATTTACAAATGAATCATGTTGAAAACTTTAGTCTCGCTTTCATGGCCTTGCCTTCTTACTTAATCAACAAAGAATCCAGGTGCAAGTTCTGAAGAGTCGGAGATTCATGATATATGTTCATTCCAAAGGGATGGTTGTGGATGATGAGTTTGTCCTGATTGGTTCTGCAAATATCAACCAGAGATCCTTGGAAGGAACTAGAGACACTGAGATCGCCATGGGAGGGTATCAGCCTCACCATTCATGGGCTAAGAAAGGTTCTCGTCCTCGTGGTCAGGTAAAGACTTCCACTTTTCAATCTGCATTATCAAAATACAGAAACCCACCAAAAGCTATGCCCTAAAAACATGGTTTTTTTTGTTGCAAAATTCTTGCAGATCTTTGGATATAGAATGTCATTGTGGGCAGAACATCTAGGGTTTCTAGAGCAAGGTTTCGAGGAACCAGAGAACATGGAATGCGTGAGAAGAGTTAGACAGTTGAGTGAGATGAATTGGAGACAGTACGCAGCAGAGGAAGTCACAGAGATGACAGGTCATCTTCTTAAGTATCCAGTTCAAGTCGATGGAACAGGCAAAGTGAGTTCTCTTCCTGGATGCGAGACATTCCCAGATCTCGGTGGCAAGATCATAGGCACGTTCTTTCCGCTCAAAGAAAACATTACCAAGATCATAAGCACTTTCCTTCCGCTCAAAGAAAACATTACCATCTGAAACTTACTTTGTAGTGTCAACATTTCTTCTTTGTTACTTTCTCTTCAAGAAACCTCTCTTAGAGTGATCTGAATGTATGTGTATTTCAAACACTTCATAGTCGACGCTAATTTCTTTAAAAAGTGGATTTACTTTCAAGCTTGTTGATCCCGGACCGTAAAAAAAATTGGTTTTAGTTTGGTCTCATTATTTTGAACCCAAAATACCTACAGAAATAAATAAATAACGAAATACACTTCTAGAATAAATATTAAAACTTAAACGGGACATGATGCATAAAAGAACTCTCATACAATCAAAATGGATCAATCACCACCAAAATTTTCAGAACCATAAGCAGCTGCGAATTTGGGAATTTGATTCGTCGTCTCTTCGATGTTGTTCGTCTCTGTGTTACAAAGCTGAAGAATATCTTCCTCGCTATGAATCCCTAAACCTACATCTATTTGCTTACCCTTCACGGCATCTGATCGGAGCCTCAGATTGTTCAGCATCCTCGTGATCACTTTAGTCGCATCCTTCAACTCGTCTATGTTCTCTGATCTGTCAAAACTTTCATCTTCCCACCAAAACCCTAAGCCAGAGTTGTTATCTTGGTTTGTCAAAAGAGGTGACTGATCGTTAAGCAAAGAGGAGACAACGTGGTCCACAGAAGAATGACCAAAAGAGTAAAAAGAAGCGTGAGAATTGGAAGAAACAGGAGTCAGTAAGATTGCGATTTGAGTCGTGGGAGAGAGAAGACAGAGCTCAGAAGCTTTGCGAAAGAGACCGTCACGTCGTTTAGTAAAATAATTTACTGTTTTATTCTCGACCTTCTCAATCTTTATTTTACGTTTTAAGCCTCCCATATTGATACTGATAGAAAGAGAAAGCGAATTAAGCAGAGAAAGAGATTGTTTGCATCTTCATCTTTTTCTCTCTTTATATTATTCTCTTCTCATCTCTCAACTCGTGTGTGTGTTCCATTGATTTAGTCATTAATAAAATTTCTATTACCAAAATAATTAGGGTAATTCTCATATTTACCATGTTATTTCAAGAAATTTCTCAAGTAAATAGGCTGATTTAATTATTTTCTTTTTTGGAAATTTAAAACCTGAAGAAAAAAGTCAAATAATAGTTAATTTTTTCTTTGTGATCAATTCTTGGATTAAAGATTAGAATATATTGTTTTGGGTTACCATGAACTTCGTCTATTACTCGTGAATGTTAAAATTTTCCTATAAAGTCAAAACCCTAACCTTCGAGACGGTTCCTTGCGCATGAAGCAGTAACCCATCGTCTCTTTGCTACTCTGTTTGCTGAGTGACTGATGATGAACAAAGGAGTCGTTAAGACATTAAAGTGTAGCTGGATAAAACATAATTTTAAAGTGTAGCTGGATAAAACATAATTTTAAAGAATGTTTCAGATCTTCCTCAACTCCCAAAATTTGTAGGAGTCTAGTAGACCAGGTTTTTTTTCGTGTGACTTGAGAGTTGTAACAAATTTTGGGAGTTGAGGAAGATCTGAAACATAATTTAATGTCTTAGATGGATAAAACATAATTTTAAAGAATGTAATATTTTTGTAAGTTTCTACAGCTTTTAAAGTCCAATTGCCAATCACAGCAAACAGTGTTTGACTAATCTCCAATTTTGGTTTTGAATGTATTGATCGCTCTTTTAATGCCGTCCCAGAACTTTAGTTGTTTTACTTAATAGCTTATTACTACGAGTAATTAGAATAAGATTATTAGTCGAAATTAAGAAAATATATACGATAAGATTATTTGATACTATTTCCCAAGCCTCTATTCAAATTACGTGTGCTTGATTTAGACTACTTTTGTAATTCTTTATAACTTCTTTTTTTTTTGTTGGTAAGACGACAATGATGTGCTAGGACCGAGACATAATTTGAATTCACTATATCATCTATAGAGCTGTTGAAAATGACAATTCATATAGACTATAGTTAACGAAGTTTTCAACAATGAAAATGTATTTTCCATTAAAGAAAAAGTGTCTAACATTTTTTTAATTAATTACACTCCTATATGATTTTGATTAATGATGGTGTCGAATGTTTACTTTTGTTCATATATATAAATAATAATATTTCCCAATCAAAATCAAGTTCCATCATCAAAGAGAAAAGAGTTTCGTGAGCAGCCGAACCAAAGTGGAAGTCTTCTTCGTCGTCACTAAAAGAAAAGATTTTTTTTTTAATTAAGAATATAAATTAGTGTAAGTAGTCATTAAATCATTAATGGCTAATGTTGGAACGGGTCAACAACGGCAGCCAAATCTTTCCGATACTTCCGTTACAAGTCAACGTTCCCTTCGTCGTCTCAAGAGAATCAGACATTTCATCTGAATTCACCACATTTTAGATCTCCCTTATTCATAAAACCCCAAGTCTCAGAGTTCTTGTTCTTGATTGCCCGCCAAGTGTTCGATCTTTGGTCCCAGTGAACGAAAGTTCCCGTCTTGAGATTTGATCTGGGTTCTGACTTCTGGGTTTTGCTTAAGATTTGATCACACCACTGAAAGTTTCCTTCTTTTGTTTTTAATTTCTTGTTTTCTCTTATGGCGCATCATCCGGTTTATACCGAGACGATGTCGATGGGAGGTGGGTCAAGCCACGGGCTTGGCCAGCAATTCGTGCCGTTTGCTACGAGCAGCGGATCCTTGAGGGTTGAGTTGTTACATGGCAACTTAGACATTTGGGTTAAGGAAGCTAAGCATCTTCCTAACATGGACGGGTTCCACAACAGACTCGGTGGGATGTTGTCTAGCTTTAGCCGGAAGAACAGTCCCAAAGCGGAAGGCGAGAAATCGTCCAAGATAACGAGTGATCCTTACGTGACCGTCTCTATCTCTGGTGCTGTGATCGGCAGGACTTACGTGATCAACAACAGCGAGAACCCTGTGTGGATGCAGCATTTCGATGTACCCGTGGCTCATAGTGCTGCGGAAGTTCACTTTGTGGTGAAAGACAGTGACATCATCGGATCGCAGATCATGGGAGCTGTTGGAATCCCGACAGAGCAGCTTTGTTCCGGGAATAGAATCGAAGGGTTTTTTCCGATACTCAACAGTAGTGGGAAGCCTTGTAAACAGGGTGCTGTGTTGAGTTTGTCTATTCAGTACACTCCAATGGAAAGGATGAGGCTTTACCAAAACGGTGTTGGTTTTGGGAACGAGTGTGTGGGAGTTCCCGGTACGTACTTCCCTTTGAGGAAAGGCGGTAGGGTTACTCTGTACCAGGATGCTCATGTTGATGACGGTACACTTCCGAGTGTTTATCTTGATAATGGGATGCAGTATGCACATGGAAAGTGCTGGGAGGATATGGCTGATGCGATAAGAAAGGCGAGGAGGTTGGTTTATATCACTGGTTGGTCAGTTTATCACCCGGTTAGGCTTGTTCGTCCTAATAACGATCCGACCAATGGTACACTAGGGGATTTGCTTAAAGACAAATCTCAGGAAGGTGTTAGAGTTTTGGTTTTGGTGTGGGATGATCCAACTTCAAGGAGCCTTCTGGGGTTCAAAACAGTAAGAATCTACATAACTCTTAAGACTCAGATTTACAGATATTATCACTTTGTGTATCTTATGTACTAAATGCTAGTAGCTAGATTGGCATTTCGATAGTAATAGAAACGGTTTCTTCTACTATGAGAACATGTTATACTTTACTTTTCTACAATGTATGAGTACTATATAGTAGCTTATGGAGTTATATATAGATTTTCCTGGTAGACACATTAGATTGCTCTGTTTTTCTCCAAATGGGATAAGATGCTTATCCTTTAGCTAGTAGCTTCAAGGGAGGCTCTCTGTTTATGCAAATGTTAAATGGGAAAGATACACAGGTGGTGTTATACAGAGAAGCTCGTTTTAGTTGCATACTTGCTTTGCTAATCCTGTTGGAGAGTGTGATTTTGCTTTGATTAGATCATTTTTGTTATGTTTGAGTACTAAATGAAGCCACAATCCTGTTGGTGTTTCGTTTCATGTAGCAAGGAGTCATGAACACAAGCGATGAAGAGACTCGCCGGTTTTTCAAGCATTCATCTGTGCAAGTTCTCCTTTGTCCCAGATCTGGAGGGAAAGGTCACAGCTTCATTAAAAAATCTGTAAGCCGCTCATTATTGTACTGCTTAAACTCCGGCATGTATAGCTTCATTATCTGAAATCTGAATGTCATTACTATGATCAGGAAGTTGGAACTATCTACACCCATCATCAGAAAACAGTGATTGTAGACGCTGATGCACCTCAGAATAGAAGAAAGATCGTAGCTTTTGTCGGAGGGCTAGATGTTTGCAACGGACGATTTGATACTCCGAAGCATCCTCTCTTTAGGACACTAAAGACAGTCCATAAAGATGACTTCCATAACCCAAATTTTTTGGTAACCATTCAAGAAAAATCATGTTTGGTTTCAGTTTTGGAATTAAGATACTACTACTGTTCTTGATCTCTGTAAATAATCTGTTTTTTTTTTTCGTATTAGACTACTGTGGATGATGGACCAAGAGAACCGTGGCATGATCTGCACAGCAAGATTGATGGTCCAGCTGCATACGATGTGCTTAAAAACTTTGAGGAACGTTGGCTAAAAGCTTCAAAGCCTCGCGGAATCGGGAAACTAAGATCGTCTGCTGATGATTCTTTGCTAAAGATAGACAGGATTCCCGACATCATGGGACTATCAGAAGCTTCTTCTGCTAATGAGAATGATCCAGAGTCTTGGCATGTTCAGGTGATTCAGCAAAGTCTCATTTGTTCAAAATATGATCATTGTCATGATAACAAATGCTGCATTATTGTTAGATGTGACAAAAGGAATCTCATTTCTTTCAATGAATGAATCTTTAGGTTTTCCGTTCGATTGATTCAAGCTCAGTCAAAGGGTGGACAAAGGATCCAAAGGAAGCTACGGGAAGTGTAAGCACAACTTTTAACAGTCATCTTCAATCATTACCATGTTGCTTACTCTCTACTGATTATAAATTTGTGAACAGAATCTTCTATGTGGGAAGAATATACTCATAGACATGAGCATACACGCTGCTTATGTTAAGGCCATAAGGTCTGCTCAGCATTTCATCTACATTGAGAACCAATATTTTCTTGGATCATCGTTCAACTGGGATTCAAACAAGGACTTGGGTAAGGAGTTGTAAGCTTTTTAAAGGCAAGTTCAGTACAAAAACATTGATCAATGCTTGCAGTAATAACAAGAAGTTTTGGCATTGCAGGTGCTAATAATCTAATCCCTATGGAAATCGCTCTTAAGATTGCTAACAAGATTAGAGCAAGAGAGAAGTTTGCTGCTTATATTGTCATTCCAATGTGGCCAGAAGGTGCTCCAACAAGTAACCCTATTCAGAGAATTCTATACTGGCAGGTGAATACTTTGATTCATTGTTTGCTAAATTATCTATCTCGACGAACTCTTCTTTATACCGAAATGATTTCATGATCTCTGCAGCACAAAACCATGCAAATGATGTATCAAACCATCCACAAGGCACTTGTGGAAGTTGGAATTGATGGTCAGTATGAGCCACAAGACTTTTTGAACTTCTTCTGTCTTGGAACAAGAGAGGTTTCTGATGCTGCTGGAACAGTTAGCGTATATAGTCCTCGGAAACCACCTCAGCCAAATGCAAATGCAAATGCTATGCAGGTATTTATATAGAAATATGGATGATCTCTTGTTGAGCTTTAATGGTCTTGCTTTCTCACTTAATCAACAAACTAATCCAGGTGCAAGTTCTGAAGAGTCGGAGATTCATGATATATGTTCATTCCAAAGGTATGGTTGTGGATGATGAGTTCGTCTTAATCGGCTCTGCTAATATCAACCAGAGATCCTTGGAAGGAACTAGAGACACTGAGATCGCCATGGGAGGGTATCAGCCTCACCATTCATGGGCTATGAAAGGTTCTCGTCCTCGTGGTCAGGTAAAGACTTCCACTTTTCAATCTGTAATATCAAAATACAAAAACCCACCAAAAGTGTCTTAAACATTGTTTTTTGTTTGAAAATTCTCAATCACTTGCAGATCTTTGGATATAGAATGTCGTTGTGGGCAGAACATCTAGGGTTTCTAGAGCAAGGTTTTGAGGAACCAGAGAACATGGAATGTGTGAGACGAGTGAGGCAATTGAGTGAGCTGAATTGGAGACAGTACGCAGCAGAGGAGGTCACGGAGATGCAAGGTCATCTTCTTAAGTATCCAGTTCAAGTCGATAGAACAGGTAAAGTGAGTTCTCTTCCTGGATGTGAGACGTTCCCAGATCTCGGTGGCAAGATCATAGGCTCGTTCCTTGCACTTCAAGAAAACCTCACCATCTGAAACCTTTCGTATAGAGAGTGTCAACATTTGTTACATGTTTCCTCCACTTCAAGAAACCTCTCTGAGTGTGTCTTTAGGTTTGATTTGTGCGTTTCTAATCTACGAGCTGTAAATTCATTCATTACGATTACTTCAGTTCATCACAGAGTGCGCTTTGGTTTTCTTTTCCATTTTATAATAAGTGTGGTGTGTAACATTTAGGTTTGCGCTTCACAACATTATTTTTTTCTTATTCCTCCCGTTTATAATATTTTAAACCAAATTATTATATCTGTTTCATTTTATATATATGCTGTTCTTGTTGAATGTGCTGATATCACATTTAAATAACATAAAACAAACAAAAAAATCATTAAAACATTTTATAAGAACCGGAAGAGATACAATTGATTATATTAATTCAACTTATTAATTAGAGTGGGAGAGAATATTATTAAGTGTTGCTTCGGAAATTAAATGCGATTCTTTACCACCATTAGTGAAAAGTACAGTATCAATTATAATTAGGTTTAGTTTGTAAAAAGTATTCCAAAACTAATCAAATTTTTATTTTTTTTCAATCCATAACCTATAAATATCAAGTACTGTACTCATACAATAATTATAGACTGTGATGTACAGTATCGAACCTACCTACCTCTCCTCACGTGTAGAACCACAAGTTTGTGTTCCATCGATCGTGTTTCTTAAGTTGGGTCCCACAAAATCGTGATGTCATCGGAATCCGACTAATATGACGATCTGTAATTGGTAGATAGTACATTCTTTATAATGTTTCAGCATTTTTGGTAGTTAAAAAATCAGACCGTTGGGGGATGAAGATAGATCGTAAATCGGACGGTGACGGAGATTCCAATGCTCGGGGAGATTTGTTAGCTTTATGAAAACGACAATGTTTCGCATACTTCGAGAAGTCTAAAAACTCTGTTTGAACCCGACCATGTTCTGTCTGATCTAGTAAGCACCTAATTATCAAAATAAAAAACAAATATATCATTCCCTATTTTCTTTCATTCAAGCATCGTTGTTATTTTTCAATTAGAATGAAACTAGGTATTTATCTGCGCTACGCTGCAGAATATTTTTTTAGATTTGTATATATTTTTAATATAATAAAATTATTTATATATTTTAAATAAATATTATATTTATTTTTTATTAACTTAAGTTATGTATTTATATGTTTTAAATCTGAATAAACATTATATATCATTAATTTTTTATTTTTTTAAATTATAATCTAGTATCAAATTTGTTTAGCTAACTATCTATAAATATATATGTAAAAATAAAACAATACATTTTTAAGTACCTTCAAGCTAATGGTAGATGTAATTTATTTTCTCTACTAAATTGCTACTTAATCTTCTTTTGAAATTATATAAAGCAAATTGCCATTTTAAAAAATATTAATTAATATGATTATTTTAAATTATAAAATTTATTTATTTATCAAATATTTATTATAGACATATGTTTCTAAAACTACCAAACTATAATCAATAACATTCATATCAAAATTATTACTATTACTTTAGAACTAAATAGAAAGTTCTATTTGAACTGTTGAAATATCAATTTAGTTGAAGTTAAATAATTCAATTTTGGTTACTATAAACATATTATAACTTGAAAATTTAGCACAAAATTTTTTTATCTTTTACAAAAACCGAGAAATTGTATTTTCCGACAAAACAAAAAAAAATTATTTCCCACGTAACCAAAGAATTATCTGCCAAAACCAAAAAAATTCATTTTGTTGTCAAACATGAAATTTCATTTTTCTACCAAAACAAAGAAATTGTATTTTCCCACAAAACCAAAAAATCACATTTTCTCGCGAGAACCTGTGTTTTTCCGTCAAAACAGAGAAATCAAGTTTTTTTCACAAAAACCAAAAAAATTCATCTTCATGCAAAAACAAAAAATAGTATTTTTCCGTCAAAACCAAAAATTATTTTCCCGCAAAAATCGAGAAATCGTCTATTCCCACCAAAACAAGAAAAAATTATTTTTCTCGTCAAATCAAGAATCACGCCTTCCTACCAAAACCGATAAACTACAATTTTTCGTAAAAACCAAAAATTGCATTATCTCCTGAGAAATTGCGTTTCCCACGAAAACTAAGAAATCATATTTTCCCTCGAAAACCAAAAATCAAATTATATGTCAGAAACTAAAAATTTACATTTTCCATCAAAACCAAGAAATTGTTTATTCCCGCCAAAATCGAGAAATTTTGCTTTTCTATCAACCCGAGAAATTACATTTCTGCCAAAATTGTCAAATTATAATTTTCCGCAAAAATCAAGAAATTACATTATCCATCAAAAGCCAAAAAATTGCATTTTCTATCAAAACCGAGAAATCGTATTTTTCGTCAAAATTTAAAAGTTGCATTTCCTTCGCATTTTCTCGTCGAAATCAAATTTTTTATTTCTCACTAAAACCAAAAATTAACATTTTGCCGCCAAACCCGAGAATTCGCTTTTTCCGCCATAACCAAGAAACTATGTTTTCCTACCAAAACTGAAAATCACATTTTTCTACCAAAACCAAGAAATTCTCTATTTCCGCCAAACCCAAGAAAATTTGTTCTCGGTAACCAGTGGAAATGCGAATCTCCAAGCTGTGGTGGTCTGAGTTTCTCCTCATTTGCTTTCGCCTTTCATTTTTTTTGTAAACTTTGGACTTTTTAATGAGTCAGCAAAATAGTAAATTAATTTTATTAGTGTGTTAATAATATGTATTATTGTTATGTTTTTATTGGTTTAAATTTTTGCTGATGTGTGAGCTTCTTATAACATAACGTTTTTTGCATTGTTGTTATGGAAACATAGTTGATGATGAGTCTACACTTTCTTCATTCATATACGTCTCTATCAAGTAAACACATAGTTAGAAATTTTAATTTTTTTTGCTGTTATTTATTATTTGAGTTTCGGTTTGGCAAAAATATAAAACAAATATTTAATTTTATTATTTTTTATTATTTATTATTTAGGTTTGTTAAAAAAATAAAATAATTTTTTTTATTTGCTGTTATTTATTATGGAAAATTGGCTGATATAGCCATATCAAAGGCTATAATTCAGAAAATAACCATACGAAAGTAGGTGTTATTATATTTCTTATATATTCTACAATATATACCAAAAACCCCTTTGTTTAAAATGAAGTGAAAATAATTGCTGACGTTAGTAGTAAAAAATGAGAATAAATTTTAACATATCAATTGATACATATATAGAAAGAGTCCGTCATTATAATTGGTGATCTTGATTTTGCAGTCGCTCTTTGATTTGAATACACGACTGATAAATACATTATCATCATCATATGGTACATCCTCCAGGGCAGATTCCACACTTGTAGGTACTATACAAGTTAATAGGTCATAGTGTTTCAAATGAGTACAATACTATACTATATGTTTCACATAGTCGTACAAATAAGCGGGAACTCTCTTGCTTCTTTTAGTACTGCGTTCCAGGATTCGGCAATGTTGGAGTCCATTATGTTGAATCGATTTCCCTTGAAGTGGACACGTGTCCAATGTGCAAATCCTAAAAACAATAAAAGACGACTATGTTATGTGTACTATTCTATAAGGTCATATACTATAACATCTGACATATAGTATAGTATTTGTTACCTATGTCAACAAAATAAGCCGCACATCCAAGGTTCATGCATTGGATCTCTACAAACAAGTGATTGAAGTCCCTCACAGTGTATGCTCTTGCCGCTGCAGAGACCATATGAGCTAGGCGTTTTGGTTTGTAGAGGGTTTTGAGGTTACAGCAAAGATGGACAGTGCAAGCACCAAGAACCTATACAACAATGACGTGTCATCTCCTAAAAGCTTGAAAATGCTGATGTGTCAAGCCATGGAGAGACTTATGGGTTATTGTTGTGTTGATTTTGTTTTGATATTTTTCAAAAGAATAAAAAAGAAAGCTAAATTATTATACTCGGATACTCCAAACAAACTGTATACGATTTAAATTTAATTAATTAAAATTTGGGGAAAATAATATTTCCTTATTGAAAGTTAATTTGAAAGCATAAGAGGAATTTTTTTTGAAACAAGTGGAACAAATATTTAATCTTTTGTTGTGTATCTTGTTGTTAATAACTTTTTTTCTCTTTGTTTTCTTACGCTAACCTGAATTTTCCAAGTTGTTAACCACTTAATTTAGGCTAGCTCCTCGCGGGTGAAGCGGTTTAAATTCCGGTCAACGACTCAAAGTCTTAATAATGATATAAAAAAACAAAATTAGTTAAGTGTGAGTTAATGTATGATTCATGACTATTTCATGCTGGTGAGTTGGTTCAGATTTAATATACCAACAATGTTAAACGAATTCTTTTTGCATAAAATTTTCGAATATACGGCGTTAGAGATGCTCTAACAATGTATCGACACTAGTTTTGCTATTGAACCACCAACAAATTAAGATCCATCAGTAACAAAACTAAAATGGTTTTTCGAGAGGACAAGATGAGATATCCCATGTCTCAATGATTAAATAAGGGGTCGAATATTTGTTTTTAAAAATCAAATGAAAGACTAATAGTATTTTTTTGAAAAAAAACAATTTTTTGTTTCCAACTATGAAAAGCTTAATATTTTTTTACTTAGCACATTTTACTATATCTCTTAAAGACTAGTATCATTTTCTTTTGGTAGCAAATTATATGCAAAAAGATATATTTTCCATTTAGCTTATTCAAGTTCCAAGTAGATTGAATTGAACCTAAGTCCAAGTTACATAACCAAAGTAGTATAAGCCGAGTTTATATATTGCCAAAGCTACTCTTATTATCATATCCAAAACCAAAATCAAAACCAAAATTAGTGAGTGGCAAAGTGGTAAATAAGAAAGACTTAAAGGGGTAAAGATGGAAGAAAGATAAGCACGAGCGAGCTAACTCACGAAGTCTGCGTTGTCCAGATTCCGGAGGAAACACCCTGCCCCAATCTCTCTCCTCTCACGCACACATTCAAACACTCTTTTTTCTTCTTTTCCAGGTAATTAATTACTTTTCAGAAACATATTTTTTTTCTATTTGACATGTAAAACCAATGCCCCCAAAAAATACTACAGTATATTATTAGTTTTACTTTTCAACTAAAAAGTTCTCTGAATAAATTATAAAACCAACATTTTTGAATTTTTGAACCAAAAAAAAATGGAAGTATACAACTATACAAGTATTTTGTTGACTCAAAAAAAAAGCACAACTAATCTTTTATTATTTAGGGAAAATTTAAAGAAAATCCCCTAATTTTTCTAATGGACTTGTTTATTAAACAAATGGAGTTTCTTTTCTGTTTTCAACCGATTCATATCTTTCCTATACAGCTTCAAAAACTCTCTCTCTCTCCTCTTCTCAAAGATCGAAACTTCGATTTCATTCTCTGGAGAAGAAGCTCTTTCGTTTTCACTCGACAATGGCGAAGAACGTTGGGATTTTGGCTATGGACATCTATTTCCCTCCGACCTGTGTTCAACAGGTTAAAAATCTCAACTTTTTTTTCATTTTCGCCGATTCCATCTATTTATTGGAGCTATTGCATTGATACTCTGTTTCTCTTGGAGCTTTTTGTTTGTGTGTATGTGTTCTCGACACAGTGAAATTCGCCCTTTGACGTTTGATTTCATAAATCTTCAAACTTTGATGAAAATTTCCGAACATGATTTGAAAATCGTTAGAAAGATTCTGGAGAAATCCATCCATGGAAACTCTCATAAATTTTTCATAGAGATTTATGCTTCTTCTTTGTCTCTGGGTTTTGTAATGCGGCGGAGTTCGGTATACGATGTAGTCAGAAAATGCTAAAAATTTGTTCTTTTTTTTTTATTTCATTATAATAATATTAATCTGGATTCTGATTAAATTTCTCGAACTCTGAGATCTCTGTGTCTAGGTCTTAGATTTGTTGATGATAATTGAGACTGATATGATAAGATGGTTTTTATAGGTCCTGAGATTTCTCATTAAGTCTCAATTGGGAAAAAAAGTTTACAGCTTTGTGGTTCTTACTCAACTTTTGTCTTTAGAGAACATTGTCAGCTAATACAAAAAGTGATCTACAACATTCTCTTAAACCTCTCTTTTTCATCTTTTTTTTTTTGAGTTCTTCATTTCAGGTTTTGAACTTTGATACTATGGTTTTTATGATTTGATCAATGTGTTATTTTGGCTGACATAGGAAGCTTTGGAAGCTCATGATGGAGCAAGCAAAGGCAAATACACAATTGGACTTGGCCAAGATTGTTTAGCTTTTTGCACAGAGCTTGAAGATGTAATCTCAATGAGGTAATGGGTTTTTTTTGTTGCACATATATGTATATTCTCATGGAAAGACTGAATTTTTTATAGCTGATCTGTTTCTTGGGATGTGTTTCTTAGTTTTAATGCGGTGACATCACTTCTTGAGAAGTACAAGATTGACCCGAAGCAAATTGGGCGGCTTGAAGTAGGAAGTGAGACTGTTATAGACAAAAGCAAGTCTATCAAAACGTTCTTGATGCAACTCTTTGAGGTATTTACACTTTTCTTGGACTTCAATTGCGGTTGAAAAAAATCTGAGGATCGCTCAAATTTCTTTTGTGAATGGAACAGAAATGTGGAAACACTGATGTTGAAGGTGTTGACTCGACCAATGCTTGCTATGGTGGAACCGCTGCTTTGTTGAACTGTGTGAATTGGGTTGAGAGTAACTCTTGGGATGGACGTTATGGCCTCGTCATTTGTACTGACAGTGCGGTAATAACATGAGACAATAGAGTTTTTGTTTTTTTTAATGCCTAAAGAGTCTTTGCATGAATCTTACTTTATCTATTTGAATGCCTTTCAGGTTTATGCAGAAGGACCCGCGAGACCCACTGGAGGAGCGGCGGCTATTGCTATGTTGATAGGACCAAATGCTCCTATCGTCTTCGAAAGCAAATTGAGAGGAAGCCACATGGCTCATGTCTATGACTTTTACAAGCCGAATCTTGCTAGCGAGTACCCGGTAATGGAATTTTCAATGCGTAATGTTAAAAGTTTTTGGTACAGAGAATCAAATTCTTGTTTGTTTATCGTTTTCTTGTGTTTCTTGTTAGGTTGTTGATGGTAAGCTTTCACAGACATGCTACCTTATGGCACTTGACTCTTGCTATAAACATTTATGCAACAAGTATGTAATTTGCTTTTTTGTTACTGTTTAAAAAAAACTCAGTTTCTTTCTTCTAGTGTTCTGTGTGACTCATTTTGGTTTTTACTAGGTTTGAGAAACTCGAGGGCAAAGAGTTCTCCATCAATGATGCTGACTACTTTGTTTTCCATTCTCCATACAACAAAGTAATTTTCTTAATCCTCAAAGAACATAGTTTTGTTCAACCTTGAAACCGTCTCTTACGAGTTTTCGCTATTCTTTGCTATTGCAGCTTGTGCAGAAAAGCTTCGCTCGTCTCTTGTACAACGACTTCTTGAGAAACGCAAGGTTCTTGCTTATTAACTGTGTCTTCGAGTTTAAAAGCTCTTAACGGTTTTTATAAGTAACATATTCTTACCTGTGCTGCAGCTCCATTGACGAAGCTTCCAAAGAAAAGTTCACCCCTTTTTCATCTCTGTCACTCGACGAAAGTTACCAAAGCCGTGATCTTGAAAAGGTTCTTATCATTTCTCTTTTTTTGCTTTTGAAACCAAGCGAAAATTGTGTTATAGCTTTAATTCTCTGTCTCTCTTGCAGGTGTCTCAACAAGTCGCGAAACCGTTTTATGATGCTAAAGTGCAGCCAACGACTTTAGTACCAAAAGAAGTCGGAAACATGTACACAGCTTCTCTCTACGCTGCATTTGCTTCCCTCATCCACAATAAACACAGCGATTTGGTAAAACATTAGGACACAAACTTCTCTTCTTCTTGAACTTTATTGAGAATCTTTTGCATTTTGGGTTTGAAGTTTTGTTGCATTTGTGTGTTTGGGACTTGTTGTGTAGGCGGGAAAGCGAGTGGTTATGTTCTCATACGGAAGTGGCTCAACCGCAACAATGTTCTCGTTGCGTCTCTGCGAAAACCAGTCTCCTTTCAGCCTTTCAAGCATCGCTTCTGTAATGGATGTTGGCGGGAAACTGAAGGCTAGACATGAGGTAACAAACAAACAAAAATTAATATTACCTTTTCGGTTTGGATTGGATTGGTTAAACCGGGATTGTAACATCCGGAACCTTGAATCATTGATCTACTTTATTGCAGTATGAACCAGAAAAATTTGTGGAGACAATGAAGCTAATGGAACATAGGTACGGAGCAAAGGACTTTGTGACGAGCAAGGAGGGTATTTTAGACCTTTTATCTCCGGGAACTTATTATCTGAAAGAGGTTGATTCCTTGTACCGGAGGTTCTATGGCAAGAAAGGTGACGATGGTTCCATAGCCAATGGACACTGATTCTTGAAAAGGGGAAGCAAAAAAATCATAAATCACCTGAAAGATGGTCTCTCTCTCCACTCACTACTCTTCTGTTACTTTTTCATCATTTTAAACCTTTTTTATAAGTTTGGTTGTTACTTTGATCTAGGGACAAAAGGTTGTATGCTCTGTTTTTAATTATTTACTCTATTGATTTGCTCTTTGTCAAGCTTGTATGTTTATGTTATTAACTAAGTTCGTTAAATTTAGTAATTATTAAGAGGCTAGAATAAACCTTAAAAATAATTATTGTTTTTGGGGTCTATATATATTTTTAAGGTTTAATATCAGAAGACCGAACCATTTTTTTTATTATTTTGTTTGTTAAATTCAAATTTGTTAATTTACATCTATAAACATACATAAAAAGAAGTAGTACAACCATGAACACCAAAAATATTTTTCATTAATGGATCTAAAATGAACAAAAGTAAACAGAAAAAGTTTTACTAAGAGATGAAAGTAAAAGCCAAAAAAGAAAAGAGAAACGATCAGAAAAACCCTCAGGACTTTAGGAGTGGGTTTAATTGTAAAGGCTGGATTTCTATGGGTAGAACTATGAAAGAAGCATTAATACAGGGAGTTATAAGTAAAACAAGTAGCAACAATAGACCCAACACAGATGACCAAAGAAGGAAGCAGAGTAACATTCAAAAGCATACTCTGTCCCAAGAAACCAGCAAGAGTGATCGTCGCATCAGCTATCACACGTGCGATCGTCCCAGCCTCCGTCGACAGTAACCCTCCGTTGTATGTCCCACGTGACAGCCTCGACGACATCACTCTCGATAGTAACGATAAGTTCACACCTACGACAAAAGCCAACAAGAAAAACAAGTTTTGTAATAAGTTCTTTAAAGAATTATTATCTTCAAAACGAGAATTAAGTCTCAAATCTTTTACCTTCAAGAACTTCAGCAGAAACAAACATGATAAATCCGGAGAAAACGTATTGTGGCACAGTGTAAGGGATTACTACATGGAAGCTCAGAAGTATTCCAATGCAGACCATAATCTCTGATGCCAACAGAATTTGCCTGTAAATAACAAATCCACATTTGTAAGTAACATGCAAGGAGAAAAAGAAAAAAACAACAAAATACAAGAATCTTTACCGATCTTGGAACATATTGCTGATGTAGCTTCCAACAACGAGGTTAACCGGTAAAACAGTTAGACCGAGACAGAACAAGAAGATGGAAACCGAACTCATGGACCAACCGAAGTAGTATGTGGTAACCACACTTGATTCTGATAGAAGAATCTCCATTGCGTACTTAAGCATGAAGTATATCAACAATTGAACCTAAAAATACAAAAGCATGATTTTAAGGTTAAGTAAGTTGACTTTTTGAGAAGTGATTCAAGTGAGTTGACTTTTTTAACCTTCACTGAAGGAGTGAGTAGTTTGTAAGCATCTACAATGGAGTTTGCGGGTTTACGAGAATCCTCAGCAGATTCTTCGCTTCCATCGCAGTCATCTTCATCATCATGTTCTGTTACTTCTGATGCAAGTAAAAGCGGCTTTTGAAGACCTTTCTCCATTTTTCCATTTTGATCAGCTTCACCAAAAAAATTAAAGATTTGCTCTGATCAGATAATAATATCGAAAAAAATAAAAACTGACCTATTTCTCTTTATTTACGTACCAGAGTGTGAAGTATGAATCTCTTCAGGTTCACGTGCCGGTTCACGAAACGAAATAGCTAACCAGACCAAGTACACAAGCCAAGCAATAGCCATAACCCAACCGGGTAATGTATCTTGGTTAAAGGTAACATTGTAGATCTTGAAATTGGTTTGCAATAAACCGGCAAGAGCAGGACCACACGCCATTCCTAAAGCACTTGCGCTAACAAAACCAGCTGAAGCTTGCATTCGGATTTTCAACGGAACACAATCGCTTATATATCTCCGGTTCACTGCTCTAGCCGAACCAAATCTACAAAACCGGATAAACATGTTAAATCAAACCAATGTCTCACGAAAACTAAATGTATAACTAAACCAGACATACCCACAGAAAAGCCGGCCAATCAAGATAAGAGCTAATGAATTGGAGTCATAAGCTAAAGCATATAAGAGGTTCCCAAAGAAAAGAACAATGCTACTGAATATAAGCGGTTTGAAGTAAGATTTGTTGGACCAGGCGCTGAAGTAAACCGAAGAGAAGAGCTGAGCAACAGCCATAGCACCAATCACAACACCACAAACAGTTGCTGCTGCTCCAAGGCTCATGGAGTAATCATCTGCTGTAGGGACAATGATATACGTGTTGACCATATAGAGAAACGTGTTGGCCAAGTTTAACAAGAGAGACATGAAGTGATATCTCCCTTCTTCTTGATCCGCTTGCTCGCCTGGAGTAATCAGTAGGTCTTCTTCGTCTTGTATGATTAAAGCATGCTGAGCCATGAAATTAAGGAAGTTCGTCGAATGTGTTAGCCTGTCCACTGCATTCTTAATTGAATCCACCACAGGATCCTGAAAATTAAACACAAAAAGACTGTTGAAACCAAACAATTTTTAGGTTTCACATATCTCTAAATGGGTGACAATTCCTTTTCATTCCTTACAAATTATACCATTTACATGTAATGTTTTGTACCCATGATCCTATTCATTCTTTCTTTTATAGAGAACTATACAATATATTAGGTTTCTATTAATATGTTACAAGAAAACAAACCTGAAGAGGAAGAACAGGCTGATCGTAAATAGATAAGTAGCTTCCTTGATTGTTTTGAAGCTCATGAAGGTTTCGAGATATGGCTCCAACAACAGCTCCAAGACCCTATCAAAAAAAATTCGAAATAAACAAAACATTAAGCTTCAACTATAGTGAGAGATTAGGCTGCGTGAGATTTTAAAAACCTTACCACATGTCTAAACACTTGCTGAAGCTGAGAGTAAGGATGATCAGCGCGAGTCTTGACATAATAGTTTGTGAATCTATAACCGAATCTTTTATCAAATTTCTTGAGTATCTTGCGGATACCAATAGCATTCATATCGATGAAAAACAGAAGCTTGAGAAGATCTTGTCCCACGGATCTATAAGCCTCTCTTAGATTAGATATCTGAGATATGTCAGGCTCATCTTGAAGTGCATCATGACGTTCCCTTAGTTTCTGTAACCTACTTGAAAGCAAACCTTGTTGCTCCAACATGAACAGAGCGATTTTCTCGATCTGCAAGCAGAAACGTGTGTTTATATATTAAGTTTGATGGTTTTGATTAAACACCTTAAAATTTTGTACCTGATGATCCAACATCCTTGAGAAATCTTTAAGAACATGGCGACGATCCAGGCTTCCTACTTCCATTTGTGGACCGTATTGCTTCACTTTCTTCTTCATCAATTTGTAATTGATGTAATATCTATAGGGGAATAGAGAAAAGACATACATGAATCACATTAATTGCCATAAACTTAAATAATCAAACAAATCTTGATAGAAAACATACTCTTGCCATTCTTCAATGCTTCGTTCTTTGAGCTTTTTTCCAAATGCGACCATTTTCTATAACAAAGCAAGAATAAGAGAGACAGAGAACTTAAAATTAGCCAAGTTTAATATACAGACTAAACTTGTTGTACAGGTATGTATATGGTACAAAGCTTCTTTCTTTAGAAATTTATCAATGTATTTCGTAGATTTATAATGTCAATCAAAAGTTATCAACTTGATTGCTGACCGGTCACCGGTCAACGGTCAACCAGACTAAAGAGTCAATTTTCAATCAAAGAAAATAAACCAAAATAAAGAAAAAATTAATATATTACTATATTGAGGAGATTGATTATATAAGTGTTTGTGGTGAATCGTATTTGTGTGTAATTCTTCTCCTCCTCGTTCTTATCATTATGTTTGGCCAATTTGGTTTCTGAGAAAGACAAGAGGACTTGAGGAAATTGAGAGAAATAAAGCTAAAGGTTTTAAATTGAATAAACGACTTTGATTATTACAAATATCCAACATCCGATACACGTGATAATGACACTTTTTGGAGAAGGAAAAAAACGAAAAAATCGTAGTTTTTATTTTCTTAAATTTTTGGGGGTATTTTCCAGTGTTTTCTCAGCATTCATGAAAAAATGATAATATAGAAAGAAAGAAAAAAAGCAAAATAAAAGAATTCAATTAAACAAAATAGTTTTAAAATTCCCTCGTATTTTCTGCCAAGCAGATGAGAAAATTAAAATTACAACTTTTTTACCAGCTTTAAATCCAGGAACTACGATAATTCAACAAATTATTATTGACAAGAGAGAGAACAAACAGAGAGTAATGTACCTCAAAAGTTGAAGATACGAAAAGTCAAAAGAGAGACAAGGAGAGAGAGAGACAGGGAGAGAGAGAGAGACAGGGAGAGAGAGAAACAAAAAAAATCCAGATTTTATCTGTTGCTGAATCCTTAATAACGCTGAAATTTCGGTACTTTTTCTCTTAAACTATTTTCGCCAATAACCCATTGGTGTTTTGCGAAGGAGAAGACAAAATTTGAGATGAAAAAGAACAAAAAAATGAAAGATAGATAGTGGCTCTGATGAACTCTGGTTATTTATAACAGAGATATTTATGTTTTCGTCGGTATTGTTTTTTTTTTAATTTTATTGTTTTTTCCTCTTTTCAGGTTCGGAAAAGAAAAGTTTTAATTAAATATTTTTTTCTTATTTTATATTTTCGTTATAAGGTCACAAATTAAACATATCCTGCCATACTCTTTTGAGTTCCAAGTATGCGACAATTGTTATTTTTCCCTAAATTGGTGTTTTCATTTAGAATTATTTTTCTTTTGGATGACTTTAAAAAAAATTATGCCATCTTTGATATAAAACAACTGTTGACCATAGATTTTATGACTTAATGGATATGTCACAAATTAAATGTTTTGTGACAAAAAACAATAAACAATTCTATGATTTTAATTTCACAAAACTAAATCCCCAAATAGAAAAGATATGTGACACCAAACTCTAACTGTCTGTCCTTGTTTTTTTTTTAAACATGTCTTTTTTTTGTCACAACTTGTTAATTAATATAAACATGTCTTTTTAAAAAATATAAATCAGCTGTTCACCATAGTTTTCAAGGGAAATTGAAAAAATGACATTTTTATAATGAAATGTGAAGTTATACCTTCTAATATTTTTTCATATTTTGAGTAAATTAACCTTAATTAATTAAAATATTTGAAAAATATAAATTTTAAGAATAAAAATACAGAAGATTCAAAAACACCATAATAAAAATTCTTAATATTTATTTTTTCAAAAAACATTAAAATATTTTAATTAAATAATTAAGATTTATCAGTTTCACAAAATTAAATCCCAAATAGAAAGGTTACGAGACACCAAACTGTAATTGTCTATCCTTATCGTTGCCATTAGCCATTAGGAGTGACTAACTTCCGTTTCAACTTTTTAAGTCTGGAAAGAGCTTTGCTTCTTAATAAAACATATAGAAAAAATGTTTAACTAAAAATTAATATCAAATTTTTGTTTCTTAATAAAATTTCGTAGAATATACTTTCATCATAAAGTTTTCGTTTTTAATTTACTTTTCACTTTCAAATAAACTTTAATAATAAAAATACACTACAAATTCCAAATTATGTATATATCAACAAAAAAATTATTATATATTTTTATAGAACATATAAAAAATAAATATTTAGTATAAAACTGATACCAAATTATTGTTTCTTATTAAACTTTCATAAAAAATATTTTATTATATATATATTTTTTAATTTATTTCTAATTTTAAAAGAATTGTTTTTTTTTGAAAAATATACTACAAAATCTTAATTGTATATATATTTTGACATAGCTAGAAGAATTTAGGAATTGTGATAATCAAGATAAATAAATAATTATTAGAATTATTTTGTAGTTTCATTTTGAGATTATTAATTTAATTTTTACTGGTAATCCAAAAACAATTCTTTTTCTTAATTATTTTCATAGATTTTAAATTTTGTATATATACAGATAAATAAATAATTATTAGAATTATTTTGTAGTTTCATTTTGAGATTATTAATTTAATTTTTACTGGTAATCCAAAAAAATTATTTTTCTTATTTACTTTCATAGATTTTAAATTTTGCTTATATATCCTCATATATACAAATCATAATATAGTAAACTAGAAATTTTGTTAATCAATACAAAAAGTAAATTATTATTAATTAAATGAATTTTTTTTATTTTTAATTATTGAAAGCAAATTAGGAGTAATACTAATCTACAGTATAATTCTTCAAAATTTAGGAGCACAAACCTATACTAAGTATATATTTTTTTAATGTCCCTAGAAATTAAACATGCATATATTAAATTATTCATTTTTCTATTCGCGAAAAAGTTTGTTACAGTGGAGCCCACACTAAGCGAGACGAGAGACGAGAGGAGACTCATACAAGTGGGCCCCACTGCTTTATGCGATGTATTGATCGTCTTCATCCTCGCTTCTCCAATTCTCTGTTCTCTGTAATCATAAGAAACAATGGCGGATGAATCAACGACACTACCACGAAAAATCAAAGGGCATAGACGCTTAGTGAGACTAATATGGTACTAAATTCTCAAACCTCATTTAAATTCTCAAATATCTGTTTAAAAAAAAAACAGAATCGTGATTTTACTGGTGGATTTGTAGTGGAATCGTTTGATTTTTTTTGTTCATCAGCTTCTTAAATCTGCTTGAATCTTCGAATCTTCACCGTTGCTTTTATTTAGTGTTCTTAAATTCAAATTATCAACTCCCTGTTTCAAAAAACAGAATCGTGATTTTCCTGGATTTGATTTTTTTTTAATCTGATTTCTTCTTTAGGTTCCTTGCATTGTATGGATCAATCACACAGATGGAAGTGGTGGATCTCGACGACACCATACCAGTTATGGATATTTCAAAAATCTGTGATGAAATTGTAGAGATGACTCGGGAACAATCAAAAGAATTGAGACTGTTGTCTTCTCTTCTGGTCGAAACAGTATGGGAAAGAATTCACCAAGAGCACCGTCTCAAGTCTAGAGACTGTCTCCTTCTTGGAATATCTCGAGTGGACGAGAGACCCTCAGATCGTATAAACAATGGAGAATCGTCATACTCTCCCTCCTCTTCTGTACCAGATCCACCCCTAAGAAGATCCACACGAAGAAGACGTAGGATCAACTACAAAGAATCTGGCAATCAGGTGAAGAAACGGAAAAGAAAGAAGCCGAAGCCGTCTATCACAGACGAAATCACAGGTAATGAATCGTCAGAAACTACGGTTGACAGAGATCATGGTATATCAGAAGAAGTTCCAGAAAGTGATGGTCCACGGGCTCCCCCTATACCGGCAGGTTCTGATACAGTGGATGATTTACTGCTACACCATGATATCTTGCCAGAGAATGAGTTTCCTCTCGCGGAGGAAGAATATCTAATGACACATGAGGGAGGAATACCATCACCACGGCCATTGCCTACTGTTCCAGCAGGTAGTGTACCTGACAATGATGACCCTGATGACCATGTTAACTTTGCTCCTGAACCGCAAGCTGATGGAGGAGAGCAAAGAAGACCTATGAAGACCTATGAAGACCTATACTCTCTTCAAAGGGAAAAACCGAGAGAGAGTTTCCGTTCTTAACGATGAACTTCTCTGCCGCTCTAGTAAACGAGCTAGAGTAAGGAGCCTATCGCAGACGAAATCACAGGTGATAGAATGGGCAGAAACTGAGGTTGAGGAGATCAAGGAATACCAGAAGAAGCTCGAGAAAGTGATAGTCCACGGGCTCCGCCTGAACGGGCAGGTTCTGATACAGTTGATGATCAGCTGCTCCACCATGATATCTTGCCTCCTGAACAATTCTGGAGACCTAGGCCTGTCTTAGAATCCCATACAGTTTGTGAGATAGGCTCAGAAGAAGCTCGAGAAAGTGATAGTCCACGGGCTCCGCCTGAACGGGCAGGTTCTGATACAGTTGATGATCAGCTGCTCCACCATGATATCTTGCCTCCTGAACAATTCTGGAGACCTAGGCCTGTCTTAGAATCCCATACAATTTGTGAGATAGGCTCAGAAGAACTCAGAGAAAGGCAAGCAATTTGGGATAGAGGAAGCTCTTCTTCCACTGCCACACGTCTTCCAGATAATGAGTGTCCTCTCACACACGAAGAATACCTAATGATATTTGGGGGAGGAGAACCACGCGGCGATCAACCACGGCCAGTGTCTAATGTTCCAGCAGGCAATGATTACCCTCACGATGATTACCCTCACGATGATGACCCTGAAGATGATGACCCTGGCGATGATGTTCCTGACGATGATGAACCCGGATGGGTTTCCTTTAGTAAGTTTCTCAGCGAGTTGCTCGGGAAACTGGAAGACAGACCCAATGTTGCTCGCTTAATCATGGAATACTTAGGTGAGTTAAAACAATTACAAACTCCGATTTTTAACGCCAATCGACTTAGCTAACCTCTGGTTTCCTTTTATTTTGTCAGTCTTATCCAACGATCCTGGCGAGGGCTTGTACCGCTTGTGCAGATGCGTCGAGGTGTTGCACCAGCAAATAGATACGATTTCAGGGATGTCCAAGTGAGGGCTACACCAAGAGGTCCTAACGACCGGGCCCGACGCCCGCACGAGTAAGTTCTGTGTGTTTTGCAGATTTAACACTCTTACCTATTATTTAACTTGTATATATCTTTGTTTTTGCAGGTTGGTTTGGTAACACGATCATAGGATCGAGACATCTGATCCATACCTTACATTCTGCGCACATACTCCGTTTTCTTTCTGTGATCTATGAATGACAAAATACTCCACTAATTTTACGGTAGCAACAGGGTCTTGTTGCGATGTTGATGCACAGCATTTACTTGGATACTTTCTCTTATAGCCCATCACTCCACTCTGTTTTGACTCTGAATCTCAATCTTTTTCCAGCTTCCAATCTTTTGGCACCTTATCTCATATCACATACACACACACACCTCGTTATAATTTCCTTAAACATGCAATTTAACAACAAAGAAATCAACAACTACCAATCTTCCAATTTTTCCATTAGTCAGTCTGGTTTGTTTTCAAGCCAGCCTGGAGCATTCTCCAGCAATCCATTTGGTTTTAGCAGTGGCCAGTTTGGTTTGACCACAAGCAGCCCACCAAGCCTATTTTCAAGCAGTCAAGCAGGAGGAATCTCTAACAAGTCTTGAGGGGTAATGGGCTTGAAAACATGGAATTGTTTGCTGTTTGACTCTGCAGAAGATGAACAACCTCAACCGAGCAGCCCATCTGTCAAAAAGACCGAAGAGAAGGGTGTTACTGTGGTTCATGAAGTTAAATCATATATATATATATATACTCATCTGATTCCAAACCTATGATTAATGCAAAGTATAGAGAATACTGGAATTTAAAACCTATCCAACCGCGTATATATTCCATTAATCTTCATTCATAGCAAACAAGAAGCAGAGAGGCTACATACGTTACATTCTAAATCTATAGAAATGAGAGGGAAACAATCATGGATCAGTGAAGAACTGATTCATATCTAACATTATCCGTTTTGTTTCTGTGATCTATGAATAACGAAATAATCCACTACTTTTACGGTAGCAACAGGGTCTTCTTGTTGTGATGTTGATGCACACCATTTACTTGGATACTTTCTCTTATGGCTGCTCATCACTCCACTCTGTTTCATTAGGAAAAGAGAAATTCATTACAATAACATAAAACCTTCCTAATTTAATTAATCAAAAGACGTTATTACCCTCATTATTACCTTCCTAAATTAATCAAAAGACGTTATTACCCTCATTAAACTCGTGAACCATTTTTTTTCGCTTCACCACACAGTTCGGCATCGGCATCAAATCTCCGTTCGTCATCAAGTCGGAGAAACAACAGCGATTTTCCCATGGATTTACAACGATGATGTCGAACCGGATCCATCAAGCATCTACGTGACCCGAATTGAGCGTTTATGGCTCTCTCCGAACAAACCTACAACTGTATGGGATTTAAGCATGAAATGGACATTCTGTGTTACAGACAATCGGATCTGAAGAAATCTTTCGAATCCGCTGATCGTTCTCTTCTCCCCGGGTATTTTTCAAAACAATTGATTTTTCTCTCTGAAATTCTCTTGGGATCTGGGTTTGTTTTGATTTGTGCGAATCATTGCAAAATTGTTCGGTCTTGTGGAGTTTTATAGGGCTGTGATTTGCATCAAACGTTAGAGGAATGGAGTAACCATGATTTCATTGGCTCCGATGGATGGAGAGAGTCCGGCGATGCTGAGAAAGAGCTGTGCTGTTCCGTCGGCTTCAAAGTTTCCGAGAAGTAGAAGTGTCTGTGACAGAGAAGCGAAAAGGAACAATAATACATCAGCTTCTGTTCTCACTCCTTTCAAATCCTCTGTAGGTACATTTGTTGTTCTTCGTTTGCTTTTAACATTCTATTGATATAAACATAATGGTTTGTTCAAGACAGAGCTTTGTTTCTTGATTGCTGCTTTTGCCTTTTTTTTTTGCAGAGTGGCTCAAGAAGATGTTGTTCCATTGTCCACATCGACGAAGACGGCTTCCTTAAGACAGGAATCTCAGTATATTAAGCTGATGAAACTCTTGAAAGATAACAATATCAACACATAAGCAAGGTTATATAAACTCGATTTGCTTTGATTGAAGTTCCCATCTTTATTGAGGCTCAATCTTCTTTTGTGTTACTTTGGTGACAGGAAGCAACTTAGCTTCAGGAAACAGCTCAAAAGATTGCCCTTCAAGTTCAGGCATTGCGAGAAGCTGCAGCTACCGAAACAGTCTTTCTTCATATCAAGTATATAAAATAAAAATCCTCCTCTTATATTTTTAACCGGATTTGAGTTTGAGTTGTGATATGTTGATGTGGTTTTCTTGGGAACAGGACACTTGCTAATCTGAGCAAATCAGCTAAACCTGATTGCCCTGCCGTTTGCTTTGACAAGTTCATGGAGTTTCACTAACAGATGGCACAAACAATATCCGAAATAGCATCCATTGGAGGAGAGAACCAGTCACAGAGCATAAACACAAGAACCGAAAATCAGAGACCAGGAGAAGAAGAGTCTTCGGTCCTGCACGAGATCGCTTATAACTCTATTGATCAGGGAGGAACAGAACAAAGTGGCGGCTTATCCTGAAGCAGCAGGGTGAAGGGAAAACACTGAGATCAAATGATGAGAACAAGAACCCAGCGGCTTGTGGAGGAATAAGCAACACGATAAGGCTGGCGAAGGAGATCGAGGACGAAGCTGCAAACTGGTTCATGGAGTTCATCGAAACGGCTCTGGAGAAAGGTATGAAGAAATCTAGAGGCCCTGAAGATGCAGACGTGAAGAAGGTTCCGCAATCTCTGATTCTCAGAGTTTAAAGCTGGATTGAAGTCGAGCAGTCTGATAGCAACAAGAGACGTGTAATCCATCCAAAAGCATCAAAGATAAATAGAAAGCTCTGAATCAAATCGAAGAATCCTTGAAGCTCATATTGATATCACGTTTTAGCTTTTTCTGATAATTGTGCTCTGGGTGCAAAAAAAAAAGAGGTTTACTAAAGTAAAAACGAAGAATTCTCAAAAGTGTTATTTAAGTTGCAAGTAATCACGAAGTTGGAGTGTATGCTACAAATTAAACCACTCTTTACATTATCATTTTCTTTTGAAATCTTATGCTCTCTGATTAGACTTCCCGAGCCACAATATATGCTTTGTCAAGCTAATATCTTATGTTTTTGATAACCTGCAGTTTCTGTATCACCTGAGTGAGGAAATAGCAGTTTTCATTAAGCAATTAAACGAGTTTAATGAGAAGGTTTTTTTAGCCCCTTTTATTGATTATCTATAGACCTTCTTGGAAGAAACAGGTTTCATGAGGCATATTTGAATGTTTAGTAAGTTTTTAAATGGCCAAACAAATCATCTTAAAACATGTATTTTGTGTCCATTTATATATATATATTTTTTTTTTGTCAACTTGATTTCAGATTAACCCCTGAGCAGAAATACAGCACGAAGGCCCAATATAAAAAAACGAAAAATAAAGCCCAATAGGACCAAAACTCTAGCTAAGAACACGTGTCTATGAACGTGTTACAAGAGAAACAAAACCAAGAAACACGTATCTAACATAGAGAAGACAAATGCAACAGTCGATCTTCCAACACCGCCGACCACCGCTAGAGCATGTCATCGCCTGAAACCGCACCGATCTCGAAGCTACTGCTGAAAACTTCTGCTCCTTACACTCTTCTCGTCGAAGCCGCCACCTTAGAGAATTGAAGTTTCGTCTATCACCGATGATGAAAACAATGAAAAACTTAAATTGAAGAAGCAGCCAAAATTTACTAATTCAACAAGTTAATCAAACAACTTAGCACTTAATTTTGAAAGAGAAACTTTGCTTGAAACCTAACATAGGTCCTATAAAAGAGCAAAGAATTAATACTCTTCAAAAGAAAGAACCAAGAAAACGGTGAGAGAGGAAATATGCAGAAAAGAGAGGAGAAGAGGATGAGACTAGAAAAACGAAAAAAAACAAAAGCAAACAAAAACCGAACAAAGTCGGAGAGAAAGCCGAACATGTCGGAATTATTGACCGAACTAAAACGGTAACAAAGAAAAATAATACAAGCAAAAAGAGAAGAACGATATCTCTCTCTGAAAGATACATGTGAGAGGAGAGAGACTCGGCAAGAATCTTTTCCTTGTGTCCATTTATACAATAACTTAAAATTAGTAACCCGTCCAAATTGGACGGTCCAATCGATTTATGAAAGTTTTTCGAAAACTGTATAAATTTAAACTTTTGTATCTACTAGGCTTTTAACGCGTGAGTCTGTATTAGTAGTTTGGTTTAATTTTTTTTAGTTATTACTTTTTAAATTATCAAAACTATAATAGATATATAAAATTTCCTTTTTTTATAAAAGAGAATTTAAAACACAACATATAATTTTCCCTAATTTTTTGTTTATAAAAAAATGAATCTTACTAAATAAAATAATAACAATGCCGCTTATCAAATTATCCAATTTTGACATGCAAACACGTGAGATTTAGAGAATGGTTTCTTTGCTAAGATTTTGGTGTTTTGTTTAATTTCCATAGAAATTCTACATTTCTTTTTTTCTGTAGGGTTTATATATTAAAATTTTAATTTTTTGATTAAATATATCATTGATGTTGTGTATCTATGCATATATATAATTCATGATTCATGTTGATTCACATTTAGTTTTGTTAGAAACTGCAATGATCGTACAAAGCCGTTTCCTACTTCTCCATCATGTTTTCCATGAGTTTTTTTTTTTGTATCTTTATTCAGTTTATCATTGAAATTTTTTTTTGGCCATCTAATATTTGATAATTCTAGTTTTTAAACTTGTAGGATGGATGGTGTCCAGTCTTTATATTTGTTTTACTGTTTTTATCTTCTGTGCTTTCTGCATATTTTAATTTGAATATTTTATCTAGATATATCAATTTGAGTTTGATTCTTAACTCTATCATATTTTATTATTTAAATAAAATTTTAGAAGGTGTTACTCATATGTTATTAATGTTGCCTCATATATAAGTAGTATATATATATATATATCAGACTTTATTGCTTGTTATATTTCGAGTGTAAAATTACTTATGTAGTATTTTTTGTTAGTTTTTAAGTCAGAAGTACCTACTATATTAACTTTTGTATATTTAAAGAATATGTTTGATTTAAAAAATTATGTAAATTTATTGCAACTTTATATAGTTATTAATTGTAGATATCAATACTTTAAAAATCTTTTACTTTACATCTTTTGATAGTAAATTTATATTTTATTTTAATCTATATAATTTTTTTTGTATGTTTGTTATACTTAGGATTTTTTTTTTTATGATTAAACTTTTTAGTTGTTGATTCTCAAAATAGCTAGCATAGATATCAAGTTAATTTATTTTACTTGAATGCTTTTTAGTTTTTATATTTTCTTTTTTAATATTAGTTTTTATTTTAGTTATAATGTTGATTTGACATACTATAACTGTTCATTTTAAATCTAATATCGATTTATCTCAAAATATTACTGCATCATTTGTTTTTGTTTTTGTTTTTAAAGTTTTTAATGTTAGTTTTTAAAAAATGTTAGTCAAAATATTAGGTTAGCTTTTTTATAAATTTTTCCGTTGTTAGTTTACTTTTTTATATTGATTCTTATTTAATTTTGAAACATAATTTTTCTGTAAATGTTGATATTTTTACAGAATTTTTTTTTTCTTTCTGTTAATGAAGTTCTTTTATATTGAAAATTTTAAATAGTTACCATATATATCAAGTCAATTTTTTAGATGATTGTTTTAATATTTGTTTTTGTCATTATTAGCAATTTTAAATTTATTAATATTTTGTAAAACATCATTTATATTTTATTTGTTTTTGTTTAATTTTATATTAATTTCTTAAATAGTTTGTTTAAAGCTTTATTTTTTATATTTATTTCTTTAATAGTCATTTAAAGTATATATGTTAAGAAAAAATTATTTTGTTAATTTAACTTTCTGTTATTGATTTTTTTATGTTAATTTTAAAAAATTATTAGCCTAAATATCAAGTTAGTTTTTTTATATGACTTTTTTTTCTTTATGGGTTTACTTTTTTTATATTGATTCTTATTTAATTTTGAAACATAATTGTTTAGTAAATATTAACATTTTTACAGTTAATTTTCTTTTTTTCTGTTAATGAGACTCTTTTATATTAATTTTTTTTAAATAGTTAGCATATATATCAACTCAATTTGTTTTTCAATGATTTTTAAAATATTTTTTTATATTAATTTCAATTTTAATTGTATTAACATTTTTAAAACATAATTTACATTTTATTTGTTTTTTTTTTTATTTTTATATTACTTTCTGAAATAGTTCTTTTACAGCTTTAGTTTTTTTTATATTGATTTCTTTAATTGTTAGTTTAAGGCTAAATTTAAACAAATTTTTTATTTAAAGTATATTTAAATTTCTTTTGTAAAATTTACTTTTTCGTTATAGATTTACATATTTGTTTTTTTATTGGTTTAGATTTTGTGATATTTTGTTTCCATTTTATTTTGACAAAAGCTATAAATTTGGATTTCTGACATAATTTATTTTATCTGTTTTGTTAGTTAAACTTTTTTATCTTTATTTTCCATTCTACCATGATATTTTTCTTTTTTTTTGTATATTTTAATTTATTCAAATTACTAATCATATTTAACATATTTTGTTTAATGAAAAATGCTGATGTGGACCAATCATATTAAGATTTTTAATCATATGTGGACGTTTTTAATGCACTATGCCTTCAATTTTTATATATTATAGAAGTAAGTCAAAAAAGAAATTAATTAACTTGAAAATATAATTTATTACAGAAAATGATGTGGACCAATGAAATAAATATTTTTATAATTTATATAATTTTTATAATATAATAATATGTCAATTTTCTATTTATTCTTAATAAAAAAATAAGATCTAGTTTCTATATATTTTAAACTCATTTTTATTAATAATTATCTAGAAATTTAGAAATTTTCCCAATGATAACAAAAATAAAAATAATTAAAATTTAGAAAGTTTACTAATAATAATAAAAATGAAATTAATTAATTTTAATATATATATATATATATATAATTAACTATAAATGATGATGTGTACCAATAGAATTATATCATTTAAATCCTATGTGGACACCCTTAAATGCATTTAGCATCAACTTTTATTAGTAATAGATTTATACAATAACTCAAATTTGTTCAGATATGTCATATTGTAAAAAATTAAAAAATTATTCAATGTTTACCTGAATATTTAGTAAGTTTTTAAATGATCAAAAATTTGTCTTAAAATGTGTGTTTTGTATCCATTTATACAATAACTTAGATTGAGAAGTATTTAGGAATGCTTCCCAAACTTTAGCAAGACCTTCCTGAATTGTCTCTTCCACAAGATTGATCATCTCTTGAGTATTAGTGTCTATTTATATTACAACTCAGAATTTGGTCAGATATGTAACCATATAATATGTGTAGACCCTCCACATAATTTTTTTACTCAATAAGTGGGAATTTTTTTATATTTTTATATTACTACTCAAATTTCGGAAGTTCGAAACTCAAGTTCGACTTATAGAAGAACTAGGGTTTGAGGGTTTTAAGAGATCTTTTATTAGAAGAAGCCGGAGCTTTAGTTGAATACAACGGTGTTTAGGTCGTCGGAATAAGAACGCCGACCTAAAACTTTCAGAGAAGTAAATCAAAAGTCTAGAACAACTCGATTGCTTAGTTTGCTCTAGGTCTTGATCAATGATTTTGGATGGATTGAGAAGTCGAGGACTTCCTATATTTATACCCAATCAGGTCGGTCTTCATCCTGTTCGGAATAGGAAACTCTTGTCGGCAAGGAGTTTCCTTTTTCTCCGGGTCGCTTGATAAATGGAAGCTTTCCTTTTATGTTGCCGACCTGGGATTTGTTTGATAGACCGACTAGAATTCATATCGGGCTTGTTAGAGACGGTACGAATCTCATCTCTAACAGTAAGTCCCCCCCCCAGTTCGACAAGCGAGGATGCATTGTCGAATTTAGAGAAATGTTGCTCGATGTGAATTCTAGTCGGCTGCAAAAGAGTTAGAAATATAATGAAATTGTTACCTGGATTTCTGATCGGCACGGTGACGAGGACCAGATTGTGGTTTTAGGCGCGAAAAGCTCCCGCCCAAAAATGATGTAGGATAGGCCTAGGCCTTCGCATGCAGAACTAGGGTTGACACGTGTCAAACCCTAGCAGGAGAAGATGAAGAGGCCGATTTATATAAAAAGAGTTAGAAATGTGAAGAGTCGCCGAGCTCATGATGACTCTCGATAACCGTCCAGACCTCTTTATAAATAGGAGGGACTCGGCTTTTGTTTCTTCACTTCTGCATCTCTAGCGAAACTCTGTCAAAATCAGGTTTGCTCCTCTCTCTCTTCTTTGTTCTTCATTAATTTTAGTTAGGAATCTTTCCGATCAGACCTCCGCCGCGTTTCGTTCAGAGCACCGCCTTTGATTTCTCCGACTAAGTGGAAAACCGTCACAATCAGATATGAGCAAGTGTGTGAAGATCTGCGAGAGCCGACCAGAATCGAGGGTGACTGTATCGGCTAAGGAGAAAGCTGATGAGATCGGCGTTTCTTTAGATGAATTTCTTCAGATGGAGAGAGACGACCAGGTCGCAAGGAACAGATCGAAAGGAAAGCGGATCGTCGTTGAAGAACGGGATTCAGATCGGTCTTCTGATGCAAGTGAGTTGTCCGCGTTAGATCGGGCTTTTCAGGAACGAGTCAGAGAGGAGAATCAGAAGGCAGCAGCCGAGCGCTTTCACGCCGATCAGGTCGGGGCTATTCTAGGGAGCGGAGAGGCGTCGACTAGGGAGCCGTTCTTGATTCCGCAATTAAGGGATGAGGAAGACGTACGAGGTGGATCGAACGAGATGGATATCTCGGATGAGCTGAACACTCTTATCGTCGAAGATGAGGTGAATCAGTTTGGCATCATCGATCTGAATCCTCCAGTCAGGAGAGTTAAACGGAAGAAAGGGGAGTCGGTTGCGAGGCCGATCTGCGACAATCCCCTGGGAATAATGCCGACCAAATCGACGATGGAATCGTTGGTTTCTCTGAAAGAGGAGTGCGACATCGGCCCCGAAGTAGTGTTTATGGTGCCAAGCCCATCTGAGCGTCCTTGGGATGCACCACCAGGGTGGTTCTGCGTCTACGAGTGTTTCTTCAGAGAGTTCCATCTGTGGTTCCCACTCCCGAGACTCCTGCTTGAATTCGCCGACCACAAAGAGATGCCGATCTCTCAGTTCTCTCATTCTACCATTCGCCTGATAGTGAGTATGCTGGTGATGTCGATCAAGCATGGGATTCCGCTGAGCCGTGCTGCGTTCGACGCGATGACTAACACCAGAAGGACCAAAGAGAAGTTGCGGAATAGGGGTTCGTACTACACCAGTATGAAGAGCAAGTTCAATATAGTCACTGGTGGCCATAAGACGAAGATCAACGACTGGAGGGACAGATACTTCTTTGTTTTGATCAATGAGTCCTCCATTGCTGATAGGGATGTGCCGATACGAACGAAATGGGCGGAGGTCATGGGTAGAAAATCTACCCGACCTGATATATAAGAGTCATGAATCATTTCTTATCGTCAACTGATTCCCTTCATCATTTTTTTTTTTACAGGAAATAGACATCTCCCTATCGTCGACGATCCAGTGGATATTTACAACATCGCCGAACGATTCTCGAGGATTGCCGCGATAACTTGGCCTGAGATCACCGAAGAGAAGATTGTCAAGACCAGAGGTTAGTTGAACTCGCCAGAAGTTTGTTCGTTTTTTGTCGATTCCCATTTTAATATAATTTTCTTTGATTAGCTGCGCTTGGACGATATTCCCGCCGATCTGAAAAGATGAAGTCAGTTGCTTTCAAGGACTTATCGGCCGATCTCGAATCTATCCTCGGATCTCCTGCTGCCAAAGGAACCGATAAAGCCTCTCCAGTTCCTTCTCCTGAGGGAGATATAGCGAACGACCAGAGTACGGGGCAAGAAGCAGCCAAAGCCAAAAAAACGGCCGATAAGAGGGCGGCCAGAAAAGCTGAGAAGGCTAAGAAGAAAGCCGAAGAGATGGAAGGAGCCGATGATGCTCAATTTCTTGAAGAGGAGAATCCGTCGCTATTGAAGAGGCGGGCTTCGGAAGGATCTCCTGAAGAGCCACGATCGTCGAAGAGGTCCCGAGCTGAAAGGAAATTACGCCCGTTTGGATTCTCCTATGAGTATCGTGGCGAAAGTCCGATAGTGCATGATTCTGTATCGTGCCTCGACTACTTCCTCAAATTGAGGGACCATCCATCGGGTACTCCAACAGATCCGCGTGGCTATATCCGCGGTGAGGAAATAGCACGCTTTGCGCATGATCAGGCCAAGGTAACGATCGCTATTCCTTTGTTTGTGAATTCTTTAGTGATTTCGAGTATTAACGTCCTATCGTACAGGCACTGAGCACGGTACTAACCGTGATGGGAGAGTATGATCGAGACGCGAAAAAGTGTCTTGCTGAAGAGGCCGAAAGAGAGAGACTCCAAGGAGATCTCGAGACTGAGAAGAAAAAAACTGCCGAATTAGAAGCTGCGCTTTGCAGCTCTTCTGAGGAGTTGGAGAAGCTTCGAGCCAGTGATGCGGAAAAGAGCAAACTGCTCAATCGAATGGCGAAGAAGATTCAGAAAGAAAGGGCCGATTTTCAGAAGAAGTTGGAGGCCGAACTGAAAGCTGCGGCTGAAGAGAAACTTGCCTTCGGGCAAGAAGTGGCGAGGCGCGCAACGATCGCGGTGAACGACCATTATGCGAGCTTGGTGGCGAAAGTGAAAGAGTCACTCGTGCGGAAGGCGAAAGCCCACGAGTTGATTTCGACGGCTGCTCAATGGGTCGGAGCTAAAAAGGCGCTGGAAATCCTCCGTAGGCAAGGTTATAGCTTCCCGACTCTGGTGGAGGATAATATTGAAAATCTCCTTGTCGAAAGTAAGGCGCAGCTGGAGGCTTTTGAAGAAGTCAGCTTCACGTCGGATGAACTCCAGGTTCAGGAAGCGGAAGTATTTCTTGAAGTTTCCAGTGAAACTCAGCTCGATGCGTCCAAGGCCCCGGAAGAGGCCGACCAAGGAAAAGAGCTAGTAGTTCATCAAGACGACGCCGATCATGCTGGCGATCAAGCGACCGATAAGGAGAAACTTCAAGAGGAGGCCGAAGACCAACCTTTATGAATTTTCTTGTATTTTAAGTTTTGTTGTATGATGTAATTTCGTGCCGTTATGGCTTTTTAATGAAATAAACGTTTTTTGACTTCGAAATCTGAACACAAAAGCGAAGTGATATCGGCTTAAAATTGTGCGATTTAAATTTTCTAAGCATAAATCGAACACACGAATTAGGTAGGCGTGAATTCAGTACTTAGAAAATTTCTTAAGTCGAATACGAACTGCGATTAGGTCGGCTTACATATTCTGTATGACTTAAGAATTGCAGTGCGGATTCTGGCTTTAAAAAAATGAAGTGTGAATACGAACGTGCGGGAAGCCCGGCTTATGATTGTTCGTACCACTTTGCTTCCAAATGTGAATACGCGATATGCGATTCAGGTCGGCGTTGATCATCGGTACCACTTGGAAGTATCCGAGTCGAATGCGGATGCAAGACTGACTTGGCTGATAACAACGCATGGCTCGGACATAGGAAAACAGGTAAAACTGTAGAGTGCAAGGCGGACTTGGCTTTAAAGTTGCCGAGTTAAAGTGGATCAGACTTTAACTTTAGGCGGATCGAGCATCTGGCCAGGATGCCGATATGATAATGAACACGATATTCTTGAAGTTCGATTTTATTGAATTAAGACTTACAAAACAGAGACGATTTGAAGGTATAAATGAATCAAAATTGAGTCTCGCCTTGTTTTAGGAGGGGGAGCAGTTGCACCATCCGAAGATAGGTTGCCTACGTACCCCTTTCGGGGATCAAACCGCTTCGTAGTTCATAGGGACTATTCCCCCTTCTTTTTTTTTTTTGACGATGCCGACCTCGAGGAGGTGCCGATCTAACTGTAGTACCTTTTGAGGTTGAGTGAGTTCCAGGCTCGTGGAATCAGCTCGCCATCTAAGGCTTCGAGTCGGTAAACTCCTGGTTTCACTACGTTAGTGATGATGTAGGGACCTTCCCAGTTTGCGCCGAGTTTCCCTGCATTCTCTTCCTTAGTGTTCTCGCAGACTTTTCGAAGGACCAGGTCGCCTTTATCGAAATGTCGATTGTGCACTTTCTTATTGTAGTACCGAGCCGCTTGATTCTGGTAGTTCTGTATTCTTAGTAAGGCCTGGTTGCGTGTTTCTTCCATGGTGTCGATGTTATCGACTAGCATCATTGCGTTTACTCCGGGAATACTCGGGAGTACCCTGCGTCGTAGACTGCCGACGTTGATTTCTGCAGGAACCATAGCTTCGCATCCGTAAGCAAGAGAAAAGGGAGTCTTCCCGGTTGCACTTCTCGGGGTTGTGCGATAAGACCAAAGCACGCCGTCTAGTTCATCCGCCCAAAAACCTTTCTTGGCGTTGAGACACTTTTTAATGCCGTCTAAGATTGTCTTGTTGGTTGCTTCGGCTTGTCCGTTGCCTTGCGGATGACGTGGTGTTGATTTGTTGAGGCGAATCTTCCACTTGTCGCAGAAAGCTTGAATTTTCTTCGATCTGAACTGAGGGCCGTTATCAGTGACGATCTCGTAAGGGAGGCCATGTCGGCATATGATGTATCTCCAGATGAAGTTTTGTACTTCGGTGGCTGTAATTTCGGCGAATGCCTTGGCTTCGACCCATTTGGTGAAGTAATCAGTCATGATGAGCACATACTTGCGTTGACGAGAAGATATCATCGGTCCGACTATGTCCATTGCCCATCGCATGAAAGGGTAAGGAGGGACTGCCGACGTCAGGAACTCCGTTGGTTGATGAATCATCGGGGCGTGTCGCTGACAGTATTCGCATTTCCGAGCGTATTGAATGCAGTCCTCCTGCATGGTCGGCCAGAAAAAGCCTTGTCGCTTAATTTTTAAGGCCAAAGCCCGTCCACTGGAATGATTTCCGCCTGCACCATCATGAACGTCCTTGATGCATCGCTGAACTTCGTCGCCATGGAGGCAAGTAAGAAGGATGCCTGATTCAGTCCATCGGCATAAGACGCCTTCGATGATTGCGTACTTGGCGCTTCGAGCACGAATTCGCCGAGCTGCCCATTTTTCTGATGGTAGCTCGCCAGTTTCCAAGAAGCGTCGTATCTCGATTCGCCAGTCTGCTGCTGGTCGTCAGCGGTTGCTGCAGGAACGGTTTCTTCTCCGTCGGCTGTGATTTGAAGAACTTGGGTCGGGGCTATGCTGGGCTGGGATATTCCTTGAACGGAAATGGTTCTTCGAAGGGCTGAATCCCTGTTTGACGCAATAGCAGCTAGAGCATCCGCACCGGTGTTGGCAGATCGGTCGATCTGATGCAGTTCGAAGGTTGTGAACTCTGCTGCTAGCTGCTTTACCAGTTTAAGGTAAGCATCCATTCGATCGTCCTTCGCATCGTACTCTCCGCTGAACTGTTTAGCGACGAGTTGCGAATCGCTAAATGCCCGGATGTGCTGAATGTTTATTCCTCGGGCTAGTCGGAGACCGCCGATCAGTGCTTCGTATTCGGCTTCGTTGTTGGATGCATTAAACTCCAGACAGAAGCACTGCTCGAGAAGTTCTCCGGTGGGAGATTCCAATAAAATGCCGATGCCAGCTCCTAAGCGTGATGATGCTCCGTCGACGTGTAGCGTCCATATATCTGAATTTGCTGGGTCGGCGTCTAAAAGCTCTGGCGATAGTTCGATCAAAAAATCTGCCAAAACTTGTGATTTCGCGGAAGTTCGGGTTCGATATTCGATGTCGAACTCAGAAAGTTCAATTGCCCATTTAGCCATACGGCCGGACTGCGTCGGGCTATGCAGGATCGAACGAAGAGGTTGGCTGGTCATGACGGTAATGGAATGTGATTGAAAATAGGATCGAAGTTTCCTTGAAGCGACGACCACAGCAAGGGCGAGTTTTTCTAAGGTTGGGTAGCGGGCTTCAGCACCATCCAAGGTTTTGCTGAAGTAGAAGATCGGCTTCTGCTCCCCACGATCCTCTCGGACTAAAACTCCACTGATTGCTGCGCTAGAGACCGCAACGTAGAGTAGTAGGGTGTCGCCGTATTCAGGTTTAGCCAAGATCGGTGGAGTCGAAAGGTAGGTTTTGAGCTGTACGAATGCGTCTTCGCACTTCTCGTCCCATTCGAATCGCTTGTTCCCTCGTAGGAGTTGATAGAAGGGGAGACACTTGTCTGTCGATCGGGATATGAATCTGTTCAGAGCGGCTATTCTTCCTGTTAGGCGCTGAACTTCGCGGGTAATTCCAAGATCGCAGAGATCTGCTTGGGATTGGCTTCGATGCCACGTTGTGTGACCAAGTAACCGAGGAATTTGCCCGACGTGACTGCGAAGGTGCACTTTGCGGGGTTGAGTTTCATGCCATACTGGTTTAGTATTAGAAAGCATTCTCGCAGATGGATTATGTGATCGGCTGCTTTGGCTGATTTGACGAGCATATCGTCAATGTATACTTCCATTGTCTTCCCAAGCTGGTCGGCGAACATTTTGTTGACCAGGCGCTGGTAAGTGGCTCCAGCGTTTTTCAGGCCGAACGGCATGACCTTGTAGCAGTAGGTGCCTCGATCTGTGATGAATGCGGTTTTCTCGCTGTCGTCCGGATTCATGAGAATCTGGTTATATCCGGAGAATGTATCCATAAAGGAGAGAAGCTCGTTGCCTGCTGTAGCCTCCACGAGCTGGTCGATACGAGGAAGGGGAAAACTGTCCTTCGGGCAAGCTTTGTTGAGGTCGGTGAAATCTACGCAGACCCGCCACTTGCCGTTTTTCTTCTTGACGACCACCGGGTTTGCGAGCCAATCCGGATATTTTACTTCGGCGATTGATCCGGCCTTCAAGAGTTTATCTACTTCGTCGTGGACGGCTTGGGCTCGCTCAGGTCCCAACTTTCGTCGCTTTTGTTTGATCGGCTTGAAGGTCGGGTCGACGTTCAATTCGTGACTCGTTATTCTGGGGCTAATACCCTTCATATCGGCCATAGACCACGCAAACGTTGTGACGTTCTCTTGAAGGAAACTGAACAGCTCGTCCTGCATGCTAGACAATAGTTCCGTGCCGATACCGACGCAACGTTCCGGATGGGCAGGATCGATATTGACTTGGGTGATAAGGTCGCTCTTCGGCTGCTCGTCGTGGTGAACGATCCTTGGGTCGAAGTCGCTACTGCTGCCGATCACGAACGTCGATGCCTTGCGGGCCCGTTTGTTATCGATGTAACAATGTCGGGAAACTGTCTGATCGCCACGGATGGTGATGACACGGCCCCTGATCGGCATCTTGATGCATTGGTGATAAGGAAAAGGGACGGCTCGCATGGCGTTCAGCCATGGTGTTCCGAGAATAGCATTGTAGATTGCAGGTCGGTCAATAACCTCAAACTTGACCGAAATAGACTTCCCGCGTATGGTGACGGGCATCGTTATAGTCCCTATTGTCGAAATTGAGTCGCCAGCGAATCCTGTGAGCGGGGATGGAGCGACTTTTATGTCCCGCTCGGGAATACTCATCTTGCGCAGTGTATCCATGAAGATGAGGTCGACCGAGCTACCGGTGTCGATCAATACTTTGGAGACGTCGTCTTCTCCGAGTCGTAGAGAGATGACGAGTGGATCGTTATGAGGTCGGTCGATATCCTGCGCGTCCTGTTCAGTGAATATGATTGGTAGGTCGTCCTTGAATAGTAGTGGTGCGTCCTTCGGGGGATTCGCTGCCCTCCGCTCGTGCCGTTTAATTGAATTTATCGAGTCTGTGCACGAGAGGAGCCCTCCCATAATCATGTTAATCTGCCGACGTGGCGAGCTTGGGGGTGTGTGATCGTCTTCACGGTCACGCTTTGCTTCCCTGCCCTCGCGTTTAGAAGAGCGGTCGCTGGTATCTTTTCTATCGCGATCGTCATTGGGTCGCCTATCCTCGTCGTTAGATCGTCGTAAACTTCGGGGTTCTGGAAGGGTGATCTCGCCGTCCTCCCATCTCTTCCTCAAGAGGGCTGGGAGGAGGCGGCAATCATCGGTATCATGACCATGCGCCCTATGGTATTTGCACCACGGCTTCCTGCTGTCAGGATCTCTATCGCTCGAACGGTCCCATACGTTCCATGGCTTTTTTGGTTGTCCAACCGTGTTAATGCTCTTGCGGTTCTTGTCATCCCTGTCGTAGTGCTGACGGGGTTCTTTGTAATCTTCCTGACTCGATCTGCCTTTCTTGTCGCGCGAAGATTTCTCATCGGCCAACTTGGCCTTGGCCTTGGCTGCCCGATCCTCTTCGACTCTGATGTATCCTGATGCCTTGTGCAAAGCATCTTCGAGGGTTTTGGTTTTCCCAGTCTTCAATCGTTCACAAAACGATGAATCCTCCTTCAAATTCTTGATAAGAATGTTGAAACACAGTTCGTCCGACAGATTGCATTGGGAGACGATTGCTCGGAACCGATCGATAAAATCACGCAGCGACTCGGTGTCGCCCTGGACGCACGCCCATAGATCGAGCGCTGTAGACTCCGTGTCGATGTAGATCGAGTAATGCTTCAGGAACCGAGCTGTGAGCTCCTTGAAGCTGTCGATGGAGTTCTTGGGGAGCTGTGAGAACCAGGTGAGGGCACTGCCGGAGAGAGTCTCCACGAAGTACTGACAGAGGCATGCTTCCCGTTCCTCGTCGGTGAAGCGAGCACGTCCCATGACGGCGTTGAACGCGGTCAGATGTCGCTTCGGGTCTGTCGTACCGGTGTAACTTGGAGGTAGCTTCATCCGGCCTAAGTCCTTGAGAGGAGCGTCGGTGATGGCCGATGTGAACGGGGTCTGCTGGGTCTCCTGGAGGATCTTCTCCAACTCTGGTGCTGAGGTTGTTGCCTTGTGGATCTTGCTGTGGATATCGTCAAGGCGTTGGTGGAGAAGATCGAGCTCCGAGGTTGTCGTCAGGTCGGTGCCTGTGGTATGGCGCGATGAACGGGCGTTCGAGCCTTCTGCACGTGCTCTCCGCAGGTCGTCTGTCGGTGTCGTGCCGAACAGGTTGTTGACTATCCTGGTCGTGTCTGTGTTGCGGATCGGAGGGCGGGGATGGGTGATTAGATCGGCCTGCTCTCGAGTATGAACCCTAGAGTTGAGAAGCCGATCTAGGTCCTCTCTGTAGGCTATCTGCTTGGCACGGAGGGATTCGAAGCGAGCATCCATCCCCTGCTGTAATTGCTCTGCGACCGACCTGATGATAGTGGCCATATCGATGGGAGGTGGCTGGGGAAGGCTGGTCGTGTTTGAGCCACCTGTATGACCGACCTGATCTGTCTCGACGTTCCACGTGGTAGGTGTGTTGTCCTGATCGGTCTGGTGGCCCATCGGGAGTCCGGTGGTTGGGTCGACGACCAGATCCTGGGTGTTTCTCGTCTGATCGGAGGCTCTTGTGAGGTCGGTAGTGTTGATCGGTGTTTCAACCATCTTCAAACTTCCTTCCAAGTCAAAGATTGCTCTACTAGTCCCCACAGACGGCGCCAACTGTAAAAACTCAAGTTCGACTTATAGAAGAACTAGGGTTTGAGGGTTTTAAGAGATCTTTTATTAGAAGAAGCCGGAGCTTTAGTTGAATACAACGGTGTTTAGGTCGTCGGAATAAGAACGCCGACCTAAAACTTTCAGGGAAGTAAATCAAAAGTCTAGAACAACTCGATTGCTTAGTTTGCTCTAGGTCTTGATCAATGATTTTGGATGGATTGAGAAGTCGAGGACTTCCTATATTTATACCCGATCAGGTCGGTCTTCATCCTGTTCGGAATAGGAAACTCTTGTCGGCAAGAAGTTTCCTTTTTCTCCGGGTCGCTTGATAAATGGAAGCTTTCCTTTTATGTTGCCGACCTGGGATTTGTTTGATAGGCCGACTAGAATTCATATCGGACTTGTTAGAGACGGTACGAATCTCATCTCTAACAGATATGTAACCATATAATATGTGTAGACCCTCCACATAATTTTTTTACTCAATAAGTGGGAATTTTTTTATATTTTTATATAACTACTCAAATTTCGGAAGTTGTCTTACACATTAAGGAAGACTTTAATAAAAAGTAGAAATTAATATAGTTTTAATTATTAATGTTTATGAATGTCTTCCTAAATATCTAAAGTAGGGATGGGCAAACGGGAATATGAGACGGGATTCTGCGGGAATGGGAACGGGACGGAAATATGGGAATCAAAATAATTGTCCCATATGTGTTCCATTCAAAATTTGGGACGGGACGGGAATGGGACGGGATAGGACGGGAATGAGACGGAAATTCCCAAAAAACCTAAAAACACGACAAATTGACAATTGTAGAAAAAAAAATTAAAACTCAATTTATATTCGTCTATTATTCACCTCCTAAATCCTAATAAGTAATAATAACATGTCATATAAGATTATAAATTAACCAAGAAACAAATAAAATTAAATTTAACTTAATTATTAAAATTTAAAAGCTTCAAAGTGAAAGTTGATACTTGTTTGTTTGTTAGGTTATAATTTATAAGTTAGAACTTTAGGGTGCAACTTTTAAGTTTTAACTTTCGTTTATATAAAATAATATATTAATAAATAATAATTATCAGTTTTGGTAATATATTTTAAATATTTAATTTATTATTTATATATAATTCGGGACAAATGGTACTTCGGGAATTCTCATTCCCGTCCCGTCCCATTTCCAAATGGGAATCAATATGTTGTACCATATGGGAAGCACATTCTCATATGATACGGAAATTTGGGATTGAGACTGGGATGAGATGGGATGGGAACCCACTCCTAATCTAAAGATCCTTCCTAAAATTTTGATTTCAGAGGTTTTCTTGTCTTAGCTTGTTTTTTTTTTTCCTATTTATGATTATTGTCTACAATACATAAAAATAACAAAAGATTGAGCTACAAAAATGGTTAAAGTTTGTATTAATCAAGTAAAACAAGGTTTGAGTTCAAGTTAATCTTTATAAAGCTATCCAAACGTTTAAGAAATCTTTTAATATGATTTAGGAAGACTTTCAATATATTTATCATCAGTTTGGTTATTCTAAGTTAAACAGTATACTAATTCAACTATTTGTAATAATTTAGGAAGTTTTCTTACAAATTGAGGAAGACCTTCCTAATTTATTTATTTACTAATTTATAAAGACTTTTTAGAAACTAATGTTGTGGAATCCAATTGTATAAAATGATGGGATTACCAGATAATTATTACTAACTGAATAAAAAAAACAAAAAAAAAAACACAGAAATAAAGTAAAAAGATAAAGAAAAAACTAACAAATACGATTTAGTTTCTCTTTAGATTAAGGAAATATATATAGATTCTCTGCTATTTTAAAATTAGGCAAGGGAGACTTAAAATGGAACAAAAAAAATTCTGCCCTGATTTTTCTTCCCAAAAATCCAGCGAAACTGTAAACTACCAAAGTCGTGGGATCAATAAAAGAGAGAAAATCCTCTCAAAATATATTTTTCACAAAAATGGCGTCGGACACTGAGGCTCACATTCTATCTCAAATCGAGTCCTCCGACCCCGGAGAAGTTCTCTCCTCCGTCTTAACATACCTCCAACCGTTCGTCGGTCTTTTGATATGTCGGGAAGAGGACCGAGCCCTAACCACCCGATCCATCGCGAACCAATTCCTCCCCTTCATCTCCAAATCCATCTCTTCCCTGCATAAACGCCTCTCAGTCACAGTCCCTGCACCCCCCGATGATCTGTTCCGCGCTTACGAGTTCTGTTTGGAATGCTGCGAGTTGGTCTCCCACGATCCTCACGCCGTCCAGCTTCAAAGGCTCGCGCTGATTCGCTGTTACCAACACTGGGGTTGGTTCACTCACGCTTCCAACGACGGCATGAGATTCCTGGAGGGGCTTAGAGCACCCGGGCTCTCGTCAGATATGGGAAAGTGTGCTCTCTCCATTATCAGAGAAGCAGAACGTTTCGACAAGGGTTTTGTGCAATCTTTCTGCAACTCAACACTGAAGGAATATTATAAATCCCCGTTGCCAAAATGTCATTTTTATAAGGTGACTTGTCCAGATTTCACAATCTTTCTCTGTCTCTGTCTGTCTCTTGCGTTGAGCATTGATTGTTCTGTTTTTTTTTTTTTTGTGTATCCAGTTTTCTCGCCAGGTGCTTTCTTTACTGTTTATGTCCAAGGAGACAGAAACATCACAACCCGTTGAAACTGTGATGTCTGTGTTGCGAACTGTGGCATGTGAAATCAAGGTATATGCAAAAGTCTCTTGTCACTGTTAGGACAGTATGTCTCTTTTTGTTTCTTGTCCCTTACTGCTCCTCATACCCGCAATTTCAGGTTGAACCTGGAGCAAATTGGTTGGAGTTTCTTGACTTAGTCTCCTATTGTGTTCATGAGTCTCTGTTAGCAGGAGACGTATGGTGTGCAGGAGTTTCGAAACAGTTGAGTGAGATTGCATCTAATTACTATAACTATAAGGTATCGATCTTTTTGTCTCCTCTTTCTCTCTCTCTCTCTCTCTCTCTCTCTCTCTCTCTCTCTCTCATATTGGTTAATGAAAATAGGATTTTGATTGATAGCTCTGAGTACTTGGCAGGCTATACCACAAGCTAATCTGATTCTAAGACTTTATTCAGCTGGACTCCCCGTACATGTGTTTGATGTTAAGCTGAGAAAAAATTGTTAGAAAAAAGTTGAGGCTTGAAGCTTTACTTGGTGACGATGAGATATGGAATAGCTCAGTTTCTTTATGGGGTTTGATTCAGCATTACCACAAAGACGCCGTGGAATACACGCCACCTTACCTTGATGCTCTGAAATTTTTGTGCCAGCCTCTTGCTAGTTTGATAAATTCCGAGAAGAAAAAGATGGTGCCGGGAAGAGTATTAACATGTTATACTGCTCATCTATCTGTTATACAGGATATATTTCTCCAATTTTGTCATGGTTTACGTGAATTTCAGAGGTACATACATACATATATATGAATCGTGTATTCTTTGAGTTGAATGTTTTGCTTACCTTTCGTTTCCATTTTTGCGAGATGGACCCATCACAAGGAATGTAGTGGGACTGACTTTAACAAGACTCTGCTAAACGTGGCTATGGCTGCTTCTTTCATTTCGATGAGAACCCAATATAGAGTAGAGGTTAAATACTTGCTTACCATTCTCACAAATCAAGTGGAAGCTTTGTTCAAACTCTTCTTTTTGCAAGAATGTCTCAAAGTTTTTTTTTTATTTTTATTTGATTTTATGTTTTCAGATCACCGGCCGTCTAGTTGAAGATGTAATTGCTAGTCCGTGGATTTCACCTCCAGACCTTAAATATCTATTAGCTTCATTTCACGATATCGGTGTAGCTTTCTACAGTATGAAGAACCTTGGAAAGGTACTAGCACACGCCTCTTTTTAACCTTTAGATTCTGTTTCTTGCTCTACAAGGTTTTTTGCCGCCTAGTCTATTTTCATATTGATGGTGTGTACTTTTCAGGCTTCCTTGGCGTTCAAGATATGTATTAGAACAGTGTGGACTTGTGTTAGACTCCTCTGTCAGATACATGTAAAAAATGAGCGTAAACCATCCGAGGAGTGTCTCTCCAGAGAAGCAATTATCGATTTTGCGAGTAAAGCATGTGGCAAATCTGCATTTTATCTGGATGTTCTCCAGCAACATGGTGCACCAGAAATCAACAAGTTGCTTGTGTTTATCCTGGAGAACTGGTCTGCAGCTGAAGCGCTCATCAAAAATTTGCCAGACCCTACACCGATAGCAAAACAATATGTTAAGGTAAACTGTTTTGTTTCTCTGCATATCTTAAAAAGTATCTTCTCTTATAATCTATTTAAATGCTTCTGATCGCGTCTTATCATTAGATACAGACACAACGCAGAGATCATGAGATTCAGAAAGAAGAAAAAGACTTGAAGCAAACTGGGTTTTAAAAAGCGCGACTTTTTAGTGCCATGGCGCAAGGCGCACCTCTACATTCTCGTGTTACTTCCAACTTCTTCACAAATGTTATTGCTTTGATCACTATAGACTTGAGTTTTGTTTTGATCATCTTTTACTCTTCAGTTATCTATCATCAAAAATTATCAATTCTCATGGCAAAGTATACAACATTAGACAAGGGCATATATGCGAGTAAAAGATTATCACAGTAACTTAAAACAAAGTTTTTAAGATTTCATTGGATATATACAATCTGGAATGACCGGTTGGGTGCAAGGATAGGCAAATACCACTGGTTTATTCTATGAGTTGGACAATGTTTTTTGCATCAAGCAATACTGTTTTAATGATTCTTGTTTACATGAGCGAGTGTTGAAGTGTAAGCCTGCATCGTATGTTTGCATCTTTTTAAAGTAGTTTTAAACATTTGTCAATTATTTGCGTAAACACTTGCTTTATTTTGTATATACAAAATTTGTTTTTGATTTTTTTGATAAAGAAAATATTTTATAAAAAGGGCCGATCTTGAGATTTTGTGGGCTCGAGACCAGTTACAAAATATGGGTCATAATTAGGTTAATTTGTTAATTATTTGTGGATTCTTTCTTAATGAATTGGGCTTTATATAAATTTTGTTGGATTTGTAGTAACAACCCATAAAACATTAGTTAAAAATAAAATTGAAATCAGCCACTGAAAAATAGGGGCCAAGCCAGGGACGGTCCGGACAAAAAGGAAAAGTCAATCTTTAGGCATGTGAACTTCCCTAAGCAGCTAAGCCTAATGAATACTATGCTTAGCTGTTTTATACTTTAATCAATCATGATTGGCTAGTTAATTCTGATTCTTACATACATTTTGAACATACCATAAAATCTCTATAAATTAATAATGTTAACTTCACAATTTTATTAATTTATAGAATTATTAATTAAAAGAAATACTTTTGGTTCAAAATTTTATTAATTTATGAGTTCTCTCTCTACTATCTTTTTGAGAAAGAGAAACAATTTTCCAGCATAGTCCGGATCTTTTGTAGGATATTATTTTCATTTATTAGATGATACTAGGTATTTACCTGCGCTACACTACGAGATATTTTTCTAAATTTTGTATATATTTTTAATATAATAAAATTATATTTATAATATAAATAAGTATTGTATTTATTTTTTATCAGCTAAAGTTATGTATTTATATGTTTTAAATCTGATAAATATTGTATATTTTTTATTTTTCAAAATTATAATTTGCTATTAAATTTGTTTAGCTAACTAATTATAAATGTATATGAAAGAATAAAACAATACATTTTTAGTACCTTTATGCTAATGATAAATATAATCTATTTTCTCCAATAAATTGCCACTTGATACTCCTTTGTAATTATATAAAGCAAAGTGTCATTTTTAAAAAAGTTTTATTAATTAATATGATTATCAAGAATTATAAAATTTATTTATTATCAAATATTTATTATAAATATATATTTCTAAAACTACCAAACTATAATAAAAAACATTCATATCAAAATCATTGCTATTGCTTTAGAACTAAACAGAAAATTCTGTTTGAACTCTTGAAATAACGTTTTAGTTAAAGTTAAATAATTAAATTTTGGTTATTGTAACATACTTTAATTTGGAAATTTAGCATCGAAAAATTTCATCTTCTTACAAAAACCGAGAAATCGCATTTCTCGTCAAAACCAAAAAAAATTATTTTTCTATGAAACTGAGAAATCGCATATTCCCGTCAAAACCAAAAAAAAAATTATTTTCTCGTCAAACTTAAAACCTAAAATTTATTTTTCCGCAAAAACTTGTGTTTTCCGCCAAACCGAGAAATCACGTTTTTTCACTAAAACAAAAAAAATTTCATCTTCTTGCCAAAAAAAAAAAAATCGTATTTTTCCATCAAAACCAAAAAAATTATTTTCCTGCAAAAACTGAGAAATTGTCTATTCCGCCAAAACCAAAAAATTTATTTTCTCGTCAAACCAAGAATCACGCTTTCCTACCAAAACAGATAAATTACAATTTCCCGCAAAAACTAAAAATTGCATTATCTCCCAAGAAATTGTGTTTTCCCGCGAAAACTAAGAAATTGTATTTTCCCGCAAAAGCCAAAAAATCACATTATTCATCAAAAACTGAAAAATTGCATTTCCCATCTAAACCGAGAAATTGCTTATTCCCGCTAAAACCTAGAAATTTTGTTTTCCCATCAAACCGAGAAATTGCATTTTCCTCCAAAATTATTAAATTGCAATTTTCCGTGAAAAGTAATAAATCACATTTTTGCGTAAAAACCAAGAAATCGGTTAAAAGTCGAATATTTACATTTCCTATCAAAACTGAGAAATCACATTTTTGTCAAAATCTAAAAGTTGCATTTCGCATCAAAACCGAACATCGCATTTTCCCGTCAAAACTAAGATATTTTTTTCCCCGTCAAAATCAATTTTTTTTTCTCAACAAAACCAAGAATTCACATTTTCCCGCAAAACCTGAGAATTTGATTTTTCAGTCATACCCGAGAAATTATGTTTTGCTACCAAAACTGAAAATCACATTTTCCTACCGAAATCAAGAAATTTTAGAGATTGAGCTGAATGAATCTTTATTATTGATGTAGAGTAGTATATATACAGAGGTACAAGTAGGGTAAATCGATATACATAGAAGGCATATATACGTAAGATATAATCTTTCCTTAACACACCCCCTCAAGATGGAGGAACTCTATGAACTCCAATCTTGGACCTGAGCTCTTGGAAGCGTGCACGAGCCAATGGTTTTGTGAGTCCATCGGAGAGTTGATCTTTCGTAGTGACATGCGTGACACGGAGAAGACGCTTCTGTATTTGACCTCTAACAAAGTGATAGTCGATAGCAATATGCTTCATGCGTGAGTGGAAGACAGGGTTGGCACACAGATATGTTGCGCCAATGTTGTCACAGTAAACCGTTGGTACATTTGGCAAATTGACACCGAGTTCAGTGAGCAACGAGCAAATCCATCGAAGCTCAGAAGCAGTATTAGCGACAGCTCTGTATTCGGCTTCAGTCGAGGATCGAGCAACTCCTTGTTGCTTCTTGGAAGACCAGGAAATCGGTTGGCTGCCAAGATAGATAACGTTGGCATTGGTTGAGACATAATCGTCTGTGTCACCTGCCCAGTCGGCATCAGAAAAAGCATGAAGTGGAGGAGATTGTTGCTTGCGCAGAAAAAATACCATGACTGAGAGTGCCCGAGAGGTAGCACAGCACTCTTTTGACAGCCTGCCAGTGTTCTGTTGTGGGTTTATGCATAAACTGTGAGAGTCTGTTGACAGCATAGGAGACATCTGGTCTCGTAAGAGCTAGGTATTGCAGGCTACCAACAATTCGCCTATATTCATGCGGGTCTGGTAAAGGCTCCCCTGAAGTAAGTGTTAGCTTGGGTGAAGAAGCTAAAGGGGTCGCCACTGTTTTAGCCTGCAACATATTTGTTCAAGTCTGCAGATCAGTAATATATTTGCGCTGCATCAAGTGTAACCCCTGCGGTGTCCGGATAGTTTCAGTGCCAAGGAAGTAGCTTAGGTGACCCATATCCTTGATGGAGAATTTTGTTGCAATGCTCGTGATGACTCGCTGAACCAGATCATGATTAGTACCCGTGACCAGTATGTCATCGACATATACTAACAAGTAGACAAACTCTTTCTGATGTTTGAAAATGAATAGCGAGGCATCAGATAAAGAATTACGAAAACCTACAGTCTCCAGAAATGACTTCAGTTCAGAGTACCAGGCTCTCGGAGCTTGCTTAAGGCCGTAAATGGCTTTCTTCAACCGGCAGACATGTGTAGGATTATCTGCATCAACAAAACCAGGCGGCTGACACATAAAGACCTCCTCTTGTAAGTTCCCTTGCAGAAATGCATTATTAACATCAAGTTGGCGAACTGGCCAATCACAATTCACAGCCAAACCAAGAACAATACGAATCGTAGTTGACTTTATTACCGGACTGAATGTCTCCGTGAAATTAACTTCGGGTTGCTGATGGAAGCCTTTGGCGACAATCCTGGATTTGTAGCAATCAATAGTGCCATCCAGGTTGTATTTGATGGTGAAGACCCAGCGACAACCCACAACATTCATCTTCTCAATAACAGCCTGGAGGTTCCAGGTGAAATTTCGAACTGTAGAGTTAAATTCGGCAGCTATTGCAGCACGCCATCGGGGATCTTTTATCGCTTGCTGCCAGGTCGTGGGAATCCAGTGAGGATCCTGTTGAAGGGAAGCATTATTGGCCTTCTTCTTTGAGGGTTTTTCGATGAGATTTTTAGACCGTGTAGTCATCGGGTGAGTCACCGGATGTGGCTTCGATTTCCGGGGACGGCGGCCGTAGGTGTGAGTTATCGGAGGTCGAGTTGTTGGATTTGGTGCTGGAGCGATAATGGGCTGACTCTGTTGTTGAATTTGGGCATGAGTGTCTATTGGGCCCAAAGGTGGATTTGTTGGAAACCCACGAGATGGAGCAGCTTCTCCATCGATTGAATCTGGTACAGCAACATCAGTTGTAGAGAGTGGCACCTGTGAAGGGACAGAGCTCGAGGGTCCAGAGCATGAAGGAAACGATCGCGACCCGAGGAGTAGCACAGTAGCAGGAACCATTGTATACGGGGGGAGAGAAGAAGTGGGTGTTTCTGCAGGTGCAAGTGTTTGGTTGTGGAGAAGCGAGTGAAAGGGGAACTAGGTTTCATTGAATCGAACATGTCCAGAGACATAGACAGGTCCAGAGAGGGGTTCAAGGCATTGATATGCACTTTGTGTCAGGGAGTAACCAATGAGTACACACGGCACTGAGCGATTTTGGAGTTTATCGGGAGCATATGGTCGAAGCCATGGAAAGGAGTGGGCATATATAACCAAACCCGAAAATCCAAACCGAATCGACCTGAAAAAATCCGAACCGAACCGACCCGGTATTGCTTTAATAACTGATGGGATCTTATGCTGGTTGTGGTTCGGGTCCGGGTTCGGTTCGGTTATACCCGAAAATCCGAATGAACACTCGAAGCAACTGAAATCACCCAAAGCCTTCGACTATGGAAATCATGATTTCCACTTCGACTATGGAAATCCGGTTGAACACCCGACTTTCCCGTTGAATCTCTAATGATATTCTCGGATCAAACCAATATCCTGATTTCTTAATCCCCAAATTCAAGTTGGAATGCCTAAATCATACTTTGATACTGATTTTAGTGTTTATTTTGACCATTTATTTTCTTAGATTTCGGATATTATTTGTGTACTTTGGATATTTTTGAGCAAGTTTGGTTACAATTCGGATACATATAACCGAAACACTCGAGAATCGAACCGGACCCGTTTGTAACCGATATTTTTCGGATCAATATCAGTTTTTATATATAATGTAAGAACCAACCCGAATCCGAATTATAACTACCCGAACCCGATCCGAAAATTAGATTTACCCGATTGGGATCTTCAGCTCTACACCCGAAAACTCGATACCCGAAAGAACCGACCCGATCGGGTCCGGGTTATCCGAACGCCCACCCCTAGAAAACACAAAAAGCCAAAGGTACTTAATTTAGAGTACTTTGGTGGTGTGTGGAATAGTTTTTGGAATGGAGATTGATTGGACAATACTGGTGTGGGTAGGCGGTTTATGAGAAAAACAGCTGTAGCAAATGCTTGAGGCCAATATGTGAGAGGGCTGTTGGCATGACTGAGCAGAGAGAGCCCTGTTTCAACAACATGGCGATGTTTTCTCTCTGACAGACCATTATGTTGTGGTGTATGAGGAGGAGAGGTTAAGTGGGAAATGCCATTGGATGAGAGATATTGGCGTAAAACAAGGAATTCACCACCATTATCAGAAAAAAAGTGTTTGAATACTGGTATTGATGCGATTTTCAGCAAGGGATCGAAAGGCTATGAAGATTTCTTTTACTTGTGATTTAGTAGTGAGTGGGAAAAGCCATGTGTACCGTATGTAATGATCCACAATTAAGAGATAATACTTGAAGTTTTGAGTGGATAAAATCGGAGATTGCCAAACATCTGAAAATAGATATTCCAAAGGTTTTGTGGAAGTAATAGTACTTCGATGAAAAGGGAGTTTATGTGTTTTTTTAAGAAGACAATCATTGCAAGGATTTAAGCTGGAAATAGTGTTTGAGCAAGGTAAAGAGTATTAAGAGACAACATTTTTAAGGATAGAAGGAGAGGGATGGCACAAGCGAGAATGCCAACGGGAGAGAGTAGTTTTGGTGTCTGGTGAAGCGAAAAGAGCAGATGGGGAAGAGGGGAAAGGAGCTGGCCACTCGTACAGGTCATCCTTCGTTCGGTCTTGGAGCAACTGGACCCCCGTGCTGAGATCCTTCACCTGAAAGTGTGCAGGGAAAAATTCAACAGACACTTTATTAGCATTGCACAATCGATATACCGAGATCAGATTCTTCTGAACATGAGGAACACACAACACATCCTTGAGTAAAAGACTACGTGAGGGTGTTGGGAGAGAGAGAGAACCAGTGTGTGAAATCGCAAGGGTAGAGCCATCAGCAACAAAGACCTCTTCTCCACCGTTGTAGGGGTGATGAAGTGAGAGATTATTGAGATCAGAAGTTAGGTGGTGAGTCGTGCCACTGTCTAAAAGCCACGCATTCGGATTGAATGGAGATGCCGAAGCCATGTTAGCTCGTGGTTGCCATGATGTTTGACCAGTTTGTGGTGATTGTTGATGAGAGAAAGAACCACCTGGAGACTGAAGTTGTGAGCAGCGACGAGCACTGTGGCCGTGAATGCCACAAATCTGATAACGGCCCTTGTAGCCCCGTGGTGAGTTGTGATGTTGGCGAGGAATAAATTGATGCTGTTGCCAGATTTGTCTCCCTTGGTAACCTCCATTGTTGTTGGTCTGATTGCCATTGCGATTCACATTGTTGTTGTTCCTGTAGGTCATAGCATTCGCTGAGACAGGGGTAGAGGAGATCTGAACTGATGTAGCTTGAAGTTTGACCTCATGGTTGATAAGCTTCTCGTGGACCTCTGTGAGAGTAGGAGGAGTATCACGGCCTTCAATTTGGTCAATGATTGTTTTGTAGTCTTCAGGAAGGCCTTCAAGAACGATTTCAAGTTGATCCTCGTGATCAAGAGGTTTGCCGAGGCTCGAGAGTTGATCAAAACGAGTGATTAAGCCTTGATAGTACTCGTTGATGGACTTGGATCCTTTCGTCCATTGCTTTAGTTGCTGACGTAGTTGCTTGATGTGCCCGCGACTGGGCTTGGCATAAGTAGCCGTAAGGGTACTCCAGATCGCTGCAGCTGTTTGTGCCGTAGAAAGTAAAGGCTGCAACGTCGGGGAGATCGCTCCTAAAAGAGCATTATAGAGGAGTTTATCCTGGCGTTTCCAGACTGTGAAGTCAGGATTTGGAACAATTCCAGCGGCTGTAGTGAGAGTAGACGGAGGTGTGATGGTTGAGCCGTCGATGTAGCCTGCTAGATTATACCCATCAAGAAGAGCATGGACCTGGCGGCTCCACATAAGAAAGTTTGTGGCCGTGAGTTTTGTAACATTTGTCATGTTAACATTTAAGAGAGTAGTGTTTTCGGCCATAGTGATTGTTTCGTTGGATGTGGCAGGGGAGGAGATGTTGTGTGACATCTGAAGGAAGGAAGAAAGAGAAAGGTTTGAAGAAGAAGAAGAAGAAGAGTTGGCGGCCAAGAAAAATTAGGTATTACACTGGCTCTGATACCATATAGAGATTGAGCTGAATGAATCTTTATTATTGATGTAGAGTAGTATATATACAGAGGTACAAGTAGGGTAAATCGATATACATAGAAGGCATATATACGTAAGATAAAATATTTTCTTAACAGAAATCTCCTACTCCCGGCAAAACAGAGAAATTTCTTATTTCCACCAAAGCCAAAAAAATTTGTTTTCTCGTTGAAGCATGGTTGATGCTGAGCCTACTCTTTTTCAATCATATACGTCTCTGTCAAATAAACAGATAGCTAGAAATTCTTTATTATAATTTATTATTTGGGTTTGGGTTTGGCAAAAAATAAAACAAAAATTTAATTTTTTTATTTGTTGTTATTTAGGGCTTGAGATTGGTAAGAAATAAAATAAAGATTTTTTAAATTTTATTTTATTTGCTGTTATTAATTATTTGGATTTGTGTTTGGTAAAAAATAAAATAAAGATTAATAAAAAAGTATTTGGGTTTTTAAAGGGTTTTAGTTTAAAATTTAAAAATAAGTAGATGAGTTGTATTAATAAAATGTTTTGATTGGTGATTATTTTTGCTGAGGTGTCATGTTTATAAAGCTTCAAAAAGATGATGTGTCAAGCTATGGAGAGACATGAATGTTATTGTTGTGTTGATTTTTTTCATATATTGGACTTTTGTAATATTTTTTTTTTCTCGTGCATGAGTTAATCAGTGTTTTCTTTTATCAAAAAGTGTCTTTTCCAGTGATGGTGGTATAGTTTCTTAAGACAAAAGTATAAATAATATCTCTCTTTATTATGTTTAGAAATATAACTAAAAAAGTAAACATATTGTTCTCTTTATGATTTACCACATCTCGGTAATCATATATATATAGGTATATAGTTTCCTTTTTCTTATCTAAACCTATTTTCCTATTCTTAGAAGAACTAACAATTTCTTTTAAGCATATCTTGTCATTAACCGACATGTTAATGATATCTTAGGCTTTAAGCTATTGAAGCTTATCCAATATTCACCCCCTTAAGCTTCAAGTTAGTCTTCGAGAGGTTTTGAACTCCGATCAGATCCCTCATCTTCTTGAACTTGATTCTTGCTAAGGCCTTTGTTAGCATGTCAGCGCACTGGTCTTCTCCGGGTACATGTTCCACTTCGAGTTGATCGCTTTCGACACACTCTTGGATGAAATGGAACCGCTTTTGAATGTGTTTGCTTCTGCAGTGAAACACTGAATTCTTGGTGAGAGCAATAGTGGACTTGTTATCAATCCGAATTGTTGTCTTCTCACATTCTTGTCCTGTAATCTCACTTAGCAAATCTTGAAGCCATATTGCTTGCTTCGCAGCTTCTGTAGCAGCCATGAAATCTGCTTCACACGATGACAGTGCAACTGTGTCTTGCTTCTGTGAACACCACGTGATAGGAGATTCGCCAAAGTAGAAAACATGTTCAGTGGTGCTTCTTCCGTCATCGGGATCGATATTGTGACTACTGTCACTGTAACCGACGAGCTTCTTAGTTCCACCTTTCCTGAATGTTATTCCATATGCAATTGTTCCTTGCAGGTACCTTAGAACTTGTAAAAGATATCTTAGGCATCATATCTTCCTTCGATACATGGTAGCATCGATCTCGCTGTCACTTTCTTGTGCTTTCGACAACTTTAATCCAAACTCCATTGGCACATGAGTAGGATTACAACTGTCTAGACCAGCTTCTTTCAGAATATGTTGAGCATAGGCTTCTTGCTTGATCTGTATTCCTTCTTTGTTCTGACTTACTTCGATACCGAGGTAATAGGTGAGTTTACCATGGTCTGACATCTCCTATTTTTATTTGTAAATTTTTAAAAACTATTAGGTAAAATAATAACAATGACACTTATCGAAATATCCAACTTTGACGTACATATACATTTGATTTAAAGAAATAATCTTGTTAAGATTTTAGTATTATTTTTTGTTTTCCATAGAATTTCTATAGTTCTTTTTTTCTTGAAGGTTTATGTGTTCAAATATTTAGTTTTTTATTGAAAGTGTTATTGATGTTGTGTACCACTGTATATATAATCCATGATTCATGTTGATTCTCATTTAACTTTGTTAGGAAGCTATAATGATCATGCAAAACTATTTTTTCCTTCTCCATCATGTCTTCCAAAAGTTTTATGTTATATTTTTATTCAGTTTTAATTGTTTTAATTGTTAAATCGAGTTGGTGTAGATTTTTTTAAATTGATAAATTGATAATGGTTACTTTTTTTTATACATGTATTGTTAATTGTTAATTCTTTTATTTAAATTTTTAAATTTAAACTATATTAACATTTTCTGATTTAATATATATATTGATTTGGATCAATCAGATTGAATTTACTTTTTTGTTGGACATAATTTGTTAAATTAACTTTTAATATTTTAATTATACTTAATAATTTTTTGGCTAATATCTTTTAAATTATCAAAACTATAATATATTTGTAGAAATTTTCTTTTATATATAAAAATTAAAACATAATATGTAGTATTTCCTATTTTTGTATGTAAAATTATAAATCTTATTAAGTAAAATCATAGTAATGACACCTAACGAATTATCCAACTTCGATGTGCATATGTTTGATTTTGAAAATGATTTCCTTACTAAATTTTTGGTGTTTTGTTTTGTATCCTTAGGATTTCTACGGTTCTTTTTTTAAAAAAGTTTATATGATAATTCTAGTTTTTAAACTTGTAGGATGGATGGTGTGCAGTCTTTATATTTGTTTTACTGTTTTTATCTTCTGTGCTTTCTGCATATTTTAATTTGAATATTTTATCTAGATATATCAATTTGAGTTTGATTCTTAACTCTATCATATTTTATTATTTAAATATAATTTTAGAAGGTGTTACTCATATGTTATTAATGTTGCCTCATATATAAGTAGTAGATATATATATATATATATATATATCAGACTTTATTGTTTGTTATATTTCGAGTGTAAAATTACTTATGTAGTATTTTTTGTTAGTTTTTAAGTCAGAAGTACCTACTATATTAACTTTTGTATATTTAAAGAATATGTTTGATTTAAAAAATTATGTAAATTTATTGCAACTTTATATAGTTATTAATTGTAGATATCAATACTTTAAAAATCTTTTACTTTACATCTTTTGATAGTAAATTTATATTTTATTTTAATCTATATAATTTTTTTTTGTATGTTTGTTATACTTAGGATTTTTTTTTTATGATTAAACTTTTTAGTTGTTGATTCTCAAAATAGCTAGCATAGATATCAAGTTAATTTATTTTACTTGAATGCTTTTTAGTTTTTATATTTTCTTTTTTAATATTAGTTTTTATTTTAGTTATAATGTTGATTTGACATACTATAACTGTTCATTTTAAATCTAATATCGATTTATCTCAAAATATTACTGCATCATTTGTTTTTGTTTTTGTTTTTAAAGTTTATAATGTTAGTTTTTAAAAAATGTTAGTCAAAATATTAGGTTAGCTTTTTTATAAATTTTTCTGTTGTTAGTTTACTTTTTTTATATTGATTCTTATTTAATTTTGAAACATAATTTTTCTGTAAATGTTGATATTTTACAGAAATTTTTTTTTCTTTCTGTTAATGAAGTTCTTTTATATTGAAAATTTTAAATAGTTACCATATATATCAAGTCAATTTTTTAGATGATTGTTTTAATATTTGTTTTTGTCATTATTAGCAATTTTAAATTTATTAACATTTTGTAAAACATCATTTATAATTTATTTGTTTTTGTTTAATTTTATATTAATTTCTTAAATAGTTTGTTTAAAGCTTTATTTTTTATATTTATTTCTTTAATAGTCATTTAAAGTATATATGTTAAGAAAAAATTATTTTGTTAATTTAACTTTCTGTTATTGATTTTTTTATGTTAATTTTAAAAAATTGTTAGCCTAAATATCAAGTTAGTTTTTTTATATGACTTTTTTTTTCTTTGTTGGTTTACTTTTTTATATTGATTCTTATTTAATTTTGAAACATAATTGTTTAGTAAATATTAACATTTTTACAGTTAATTTTCTCTTTTTCTGTTAATGAGACTCTTTTATATTAATTTTTTTTAAATAGTTAGCATATATATCAACTCAATTTGTTTTTCAATGATTTTTAAAATATTGTTTTTATATTAATTTCAATTTTAATTGTATTAACATTTTTAAAACATAATTTACATTTTATTTGTTTTTGTTTATTTTTATATTACTTTCTGAAATAGTTCTTTTACAGCTTTAGTTTTTTTTATATTGATTTCTTTAATTGTTAGTTTAAGGCTAAATTTAAACAATTTTTTTATTTAAAGTATATTTAAATTTCTTTTATAAAATTTACTTTTTCGTTATAGATTTACATATTTGTTTTTTTATTGGTTTAGATTTTGTGACATTTTGTTTCCATTTTATTTTGACAAAAGCTATAAATTTGGATTTCTGACATAATTTATTTTATCTGTTTTGTTAGTTAAACTTTTTTATCTTTATTTTCCATTCTACCATGATATTTTTCTTTTTTGTATATTTTAATTTATTCAAATTACTAATCATATTTAACATTTTTTGTTTAATGAAAAATGCTGATGTGGACCAATCATATTAAGATTTTTAATCATATGTGGACGTTTTTAATGCACTATGCCTTCAACTTTTATATATTATAGAAGTAAGTCAAAAAAGAAATTAATTAACTTGAAAATATAATTTATTACAGAAAATGATGTGGACCAATGAAATAAATATGTTTATAATTTATATAATTTTTATAATATAATAATATGTCAATTTTCTATTTATTCTTAATAAAAAAATAAGATCTAGTTTCTATATATTTTAAACTCATTTTTATTAATAATTATCTAGAAATTTAGAAATTTTCCCAATGATAACAAAAATAAAAATAATTAAAATTTAGAAAGTTTACTAATAATAATAAAAATGAAATTAATTAATTTTAATATATATATATATAATTAACTATAAATGATGATGTGTACCAATAGAATTATATCTTTTAAATCCTATGTGGACACCCTTAAATGCATTTAGCATCAACTTTTATTAGTAATAGATTTATACAATAACTCAAATTTGTTCAGATATGTCATATTGTAAAAAATTAAAAAATTATTCAATGTTTACCTGAATATTTAGTAAGTTTTTAAATGATCAAAAATTTGTCTTAAAATGTGTGTTTTGTATCCATTTATACAATAACTTAGATTGAGAAGTATTTAGGAATGCTTCCCAAACTTTAGCAAGACCTTCCTGAATTGTCTCTTCCACAAGATTGATCATCTCTTGGTCTAGTTTAGGAACAACTCGATTGCTTAGTTTGCTCTAGGTCTTGATCAATGATTTTGGATGGATTGAGAAGTCGAGGACTTCCTATATTTATACCCGATCAGGTCGGTCTTCATCCTGTTCGGAATAGGAAACTCTTGTCGGCAAGAAGTTTCCTTTTTCTCCGGGTCGCTTGATAAATGGAAGCTTTCCTTTTATGTTGCCGACCTGGGATTTGTTTGATAGGCCGACTAGAATTCATATCGGACTTGTTAGAGACGGTACGAATCTCATCTCTAACAGATATGTAACCATATAATATGTGTAGACCCTCCACATAATTTTTTTACTCAATAAGTGGGAATTTTTTTATATTTTTATATAACTACTCAAATTTCGGAAGTTGTCTTACACATTAAGGAAGACTTTAATAAAAAGTAGAAATTAATATAGTTTTAATTATTAATGTTTATGAATGTCTTCCTAAATATCTAAAGTAGGGATGGGCAAACGGGAATATGAGACGGGATTCTGCGGGAATGGGAACGGGACGGAAATATGGGAATCAAAATAATTGTCCCATATGTGTTCCATTCAAAATTTGGGACGGGACGGGAATGGAATGGGACGGGATAGGACGGGAATGAGACGGAAATTCCCAAAAAACCTAAAAAAACACGACAAATTGACAATTGTAGAAAAAAAAATTAAAACTCAATTTATATTCGTCTATTATTCACCTCCTAAATCCTAATAAGTAATAATAACATGTCATATAAGATTATAAATTAACCAAGAAACAAATAAAATCAAATTTAACTTAATTATTAAAATTTAAAAGCTTCAAAGTGAAAGTTGATACTTGTTTGTTTGTTAGGTTATAATTTATAAGTTAGAACTTTAGGGTGCAACTTTTAAGTTTTAACTTTCGTTTATATAAAATAATATATTAATAAATAATAATTATCAGTTTTGGTAATATATTTTAAATATTTAATTTATTATTTATATATAATTCGGGACAAATGGTACTTCGGGAATTCCCATTCCCGTCCCGTCCCATTTCCAAATGGGAATCAATATGTTGTACCATATGGGAAGCACATTCTCATATGATACGGAAATTTGGGATTGAGACTGGGATGAGATGGGATGGGAACCCACTCCTAATCTAAAGATCCTTCCTAAAATTTTGATTTCAGAGGTTTTCTTGTCTTAGCTTGTTTTTTTTTTTTTCCTATTTATGATTATTGTCTACAATACATAAAAATAACAAAAGATTGAGCTACAAAAATGGTTAAAGTTTGTATTAATCAAGTAAAACAAGGTTTGAGTTCAAGTTAATCTTTATAAAGCTATCCAAACGTTTAAGAAATCTTTTAATATGATTTAGGAAGACTTTCAATATATATTTATCATCAGTTTGGTTATTCTAAGTTAAACAGTATACTAATTCAACTATTTGTAATAATTTAGGAAGTTTTCTTACAAATTGAGGAAGACCTTCCTAATTTATTTATTTACTAATTTATAAAGACTTTTTAGAAACTAATGTTGTGGAATCCAATTGTATAAAATGATGGGATTACCAGATAATTATTACTAACTGAATAAAAAAAACAAAAAAAAAAACACAGAAATAAAGTAAAAAGATAAAGAAAAAACTAACAAATACGATTTAGTTTCTCTTTAGATTAAGGAAATATATATAGATTCTCTGCTATTTTAAAATTAGGCAAGGGAGACTTAAAATGGAACAAAAAAAATTCTGCCCTGATTTTTCTTCCCAAAAATCCAGCGAAACTGTAAACTACCAAAGTCGTGGGATCAATAAAAGAGAGAAAATCCTCTCAAAATATATTTTTCACAAAAATGGCGTCGGACACTGAGGCTCACATTCTATCTCAAATCGAGTCCTCCGACCCCGGAGAAGTTCTCTCCTCCGTCTTAACATACCTCCAACCGTTCGTCGGTCTTTTGATATGTCGGGAAGAGGACCGAGCCCTAACCACCCGATCCATCGCGAACCAATTCCTCCCCTTCATCTCCAAATCCATCTCTTCCCTGCATAAACGCCTCTCAGTCACAGTCCCTGCACCCCCCGATGATCTGTTCCGCGCTTACGAGTTCTGTTTGGAATGCTGCGAGTTGGTCTCCCACGATCCTCACGCCGTCCAGCTTCAAAGGCTCGCGCTGATTCGCTGTTACCAACACTGGGGTTGGTTCACTCACGCTTCCAACGACGGCATGAGATTCCTGGAGGGGCTTAGAGCACCCGGGCTCTCGTCAGATATGGGAAAGTGTGCTCTCTCCATTATCAGAGAAGCAGAACGTTTCGACAAGGGTTTTGTGCAAATCTTTCTGCAACTCAACACTGAAGGAATATTATAAATCCCCGTTGCCAAAATGTCATTTTTATAAGGTGACTTGTCCAGATTTCACAATCTTTCTCTGTCTCTGTCTGTCTCTTGCGTTGAGAGCATTGATTGTTCTGTTTTTTTTTTTTTTGTGTATCCAGTTTTCTCGCCAGGTGCTTTCTTTACTGTTTATGTCCAAGGAGACAGAAACATCACAACCCGTTGAAACTGTGATGTCTGTGTTGCGAACTGTGGCATGTGAAATCAAGGTATATGCAAAAGTCTCTTGTCACTGTTAGGACAGTATGTCTCTTTTTGTTTCTTGTCCCTTACTGCTCCTCATACCCGCAATTTCAGGTTGAACCTGGAGCAAATTGGTTGGAGTTTCTTGACTTAGTCTCCTATTGTGTTCATGAGTCTCTGTTAGCAGGAGACGTATGGTGTGCAGGAGTTTCGAAACAGTTGAGTGAGATTGCATCTAATTACTATAACTATAAGGTATCGATCTTTTTGTCTCCTCTTTCTCTCTCTCTCTCTCTCTCTCTCTCTCTCTCTCTCTCTCTCTCATATTGGTTAATGAAAATAGGATTTTGATTGATAGCTCTGAGTACTTGGCAGGCTATACCACAAGCTAATCTGATTCTAAGACTTTATTCAGCTGGACTCCCCGTACATGTGTTTGATGTTAAGCTGAGAAAAATTGTTAGAAAAAAGTTGAGGCTTGAAGCTTTACTTGGTGACGATGAGATATGGAATAGCTCAGTTTCTTTATGGGGTTTGATTCAGCATTACCACAAAGACGCCGTGGAATACACGCCACCTTACCTTGATGCTCTGAAATTTTTGTGCCAGCCTCTTGCTAGTTTGATAAATTCCGAGAAGAAAAAGATGGTGCCGGGAAGAGTATTAACATGTTATACTGCTCATCTATCTGTTATACAGGATATATTTCTCCAATTTTGTCATGGTTTACGTGAATTTCAGAGGTACATACATACATATATATGAATCGTGTATTCTTTGAGTTGAATGTTTTGCTTACCTTTCGTTTCCATTTTTGCGAGATGGACCCATCACAAGGAATGTAGTGGGACTGACTTTAACAAGACTCTGCTAAACGTGGCTATGGCTGCTTCTTTCATTTCGATGAGAACCCAATATAGAGTAGAGGTTAAATACTTGCTTACCATTCTCACAAATCAAGTGGAAGCTTTGTTCAAACTCTTCTTTTTGCAAGAATGTCTCAAAGTTTTTTTTTATTTTTATTTGATTTTATGTTTTCAGATCACCGGCCGTCTAGTTGAAGATGTAATTGCTAGTCCGTGGATTTCACCTCCAGACCTTAAATATCTATTAGCTTCATTTCACGATATCGGTGTAGCTTTCTACAGTATGAAGAACCTTGGAAAGGTACTAGCACACGCCTCTTTTTAACCTTTAGATTCTGTTTCTTGCTCTACAAGGTTTTTGCCGCCTAGTCTATTTTCATATTGATGGTGTGTACTTTTCAGGCTTCCTTGGCGTTCAAGATATGTATTAGAACAGTGTGGACTTGTGTTAGACTCCTCTGTCAGATACATGTAAAAAAAATGAGCGTAAACCATCCGAGGAGTGTCTCTCCAGAGAAGCAATTATCGATTTTGCGAGTAAAGCATGTGGCAAATCTGCATTTTATCTGGATGTTCTCCAGCAACATGGTGCACCAGAAATCAACAAGTTGCTTGTGTTTATCCTGGAGAACTGGTCTGCAGCTGAAGCGCTCATCAAAAATTTGCCAGACCCTACACCGATAGCAAAACAATATGTTAAGGTAAACTGTTTTGTTTCTCTGCATATCTTAAAAAGTATCTTCTCTTATAATCTATTTAAATGCTTCTGATCGCGTCTTATCATTAGATACAGACACAACGCAGAGATCATGAGATTCAGAAAGAAGAAAAAGACTTGAAGCAAACTGGGTTTTAAAAAGCGCGACTTTTTAGTGCCATGGCGCAAGGCGCACCTCTACATTCTCGTGTTACTTCCAACTTCTTCACAAATGTTATTGCTTTGATCACTATAGACTTGAGTTTTGTTTTGATCATCTTTTACTCTTCAGTTATCTATCATCAAAAATTATCAATTCTCATGGCAAAGTATACAACATTAGACAAGGGCATATATGCGAGTAAAAGATTATCACAGTAACTTAAAACAAAGTTTTTAAGATTTCATTGGATATATACAATCTGGAATGACCGGTTGGGTGCAAGGATAGGCAAATACCACTGGTTTATTCTATGAGTTGGACAATGTTTTTTGCATCAAGCAATACTGTTTTAATGATTCTTGTTTACATGAGCGAGTGTTGAAGTGTAAGCCTGCATCGTATGTTTGCATCTTTTTAAAGTAGTTTTAAACATTTGTCAATTATTTGCGTAAACACTTGCTTTATTTTGTATATACAAAATTTGTTTTGATTTTTTTGATAAAGAAAATATTTTATAAAAAGGGCCGATCTTGAGATTTTGTGGGCTCGAGACCAGTTACAAAATATGGGTCATAATTAGGTTAATTTGTTAATTATTTGTGGATTCTTTCTTAATGAATTGGGCTTTATATAAATTTTGTTGGATTTGTAGTAACAACCCATAAAACATTAGTTAAAAATAAAATTGAAATCAGCCACTGAAAAATAGGGGCCAAGCCAGGGACGGTCCGGACAAAAAGGAAAAGTCAATCTTTAGGCATGTGAACTTCCCTAAGCAGCTAAGCCTAATGAATACTATGCTTAGCTGTTTTATACTTTAATCAATCATGATTGGCTAGTTAATTCTGATTCTTACATACATTTTGAACATACCATAAAATCTCTATAAATTAATAATGTTAACTTCACAATTTTATTAATTTATAGAATTATTAATTAAAAGAAATACTTTTGGTTCAAAATTTTATTAATTTATGAGTTCTCTCTCTACTATCTTTTTGAGAAAGAGAAACAATTTTCCAGCATAGTCCGGATCTTTTGTAGGATATTATTTTCATTTATTAGATGATACTAGGTATTTACCTGCGCTACACTACGAGATATTTTTCTAAATTTTGTATATATTTTTAATATAATAAAATTATATTTATAATATAAATAAGTATTGTATTTATTTTTTATCAGCTAAAGTTATGTATTTATATGTTTTAAATCTGATAAATATTGTATATTTTTTTATTTTTCAAAATTATAATTTGCTATTAAATTTGTTTAGCTAACTAATTATAAATGTATATGAAAGAATAAAACAATACATTTTTAGTACCTTTATGCTAATGGTAAATATAATCTATTTTCTCCAATAAATTGCCACTTGATACTCCTTTGTAATTATATAAAGCAAAGTGTCATTTTTAAAAAAGTTTTATTAATTAATATGATTATCAAGAATTATAAAATTTTATTTATTATCAAATATTTATTATAAATATATATTTCTAAAACTACCAAACTATAATAAAAAACATTCATATCAAAATCATTGCTATTGCTTTAGAACTAAACAGAAAATTCTGTTTGAACTCTTGAAATAACGTTTTAGTTAAAGTTAAATAATTAAATTTTGGTTATTGTAACATACTTTAATTTGGAAATTTAGCATCGAAAAATTTCATCTTCTTACAAAAACCGAGAAATCGCATTTCTCGTCAAAACCAAAAAAAATTATTTTTCTATGAAACTGAGAAATCGCATATTCCCGTCAAAACCAAAAAAAAAATTATTTTCTCGTCAAACTTAAAACCTAAAATTTATTTTTCCGCAAAAACTTGTGTTTTCCGCCAAACCGAGAAATCACGTTTTTTCACTAAAACAAAAAAAATTTCATCTTCTTGCCAAAAAAAAAAAAAATCGTATTTTTCCATCAAAACCAAAAAAATTATTTTCCTGCAAAAACTGAGAAATTGTCTATTCCGCCAAAAACAAAAAATTTATTTTCTCGTCAAACCAAGAATCACGCTTTCCTACCAAAACAGATAAATTACAATTTCCCGCAAAAACTAAAAATTGCATTATCTCCCAAGAAATTGTGTTTTCCCGCGAAAACTAAGAAATTGTATTTTCCCGCGAAAGCCAAAAAATCACATTATTCATCAAAAACTGAAAAATTGCATTTCCCATCTAAACCGAGAAATTGCTTATTCCCGCTAAAACCTAGAAATTTTGTTTTCCCATCAAACCGAGAAATTGCATTTTCCTCCAAAATTATTAAATTGCAATTTTCCGTGAAAAGTAATAAATCACATTTTTGCGTAAAAACCAAGAAATCGGTTAAAAGTCGAATATTTACATTTCCTATCAAAACTGAGAAATCACATTTTTGTCAAAATCTAAAAGTTGCATTTCGCATCAAAACCGAACATCGCATTTTCCCGTCAAAACTAAGATATTTTTTTCCCCGTCAAAATCAATTTCTTTTTCTCAACAAAACCAAGAATTCACATTTTCCCGCAAAACCTGAGAATTTGATTTTTCAGCCATACCCGAGAAATTATGTTTTGCTACCAAAACTGAAAATCACATTTTCCTACCGAAATCAATAAATTATAGAGATTGAGCTGAATGAATCTTTATTATTGATGTAGAGTAGTATATATACAGAGGTACAAGTAGGGTAAATCGATATACATAGAAGGCATATATACGTAAGATATAATCTTTCCTTAACACACCCCCTAAAGATGGAGGAACTCTATGAACTCCAATCTTGGACCTGAGCTCTTGGAAGCGTGCACGAGCCAATGATTTTGTGAGTCCATCGGAGAGTTGATCTTTCGTAGTGACATGCGTGACACGGAGAAGACGCTTCTGTATTTGACCTCTAACAAAGTGATAGTCGATAGCAATATGCTTCATGCGTGAGTGGAAGACAGGGTTGGCACACAGATATGTTGCGCCAATGTTGTCACAGTAAACTGTTGGTACATTTGGCAAATTGACACCGAGTTCAGTGAGCAACGAGCAAATCCATCGAAGCTCAGAAGCAGTATTAGCGACAGCTCTGTATTCGGCTTCAGTCGAGGATCGAGCAACTCCTTGTTGCTTCTTGGAAGACCAGGAAATCGGTTGGCTGCCAAGATAGATAACGTTGGCATTGGTTGAGACATAATCGTCTGTGTCACCTGCCCAGTCGGCATCAGAAAAAGCATGAAGTGCAGGAGATTGTTGCTTGCGCAGAAAAATACCATGACTGAGAGTGCCCGAGAGGTAGCACAGCACTCTTTTGACAGCCTGCCAGTGTTCTGTTGTGGGTTTATGCATAAACTGTGAGAGTCTGTTGACAGCATAGGAGACATCTGGTCTCGTAAGAGCTAGGTACTGCAGGCTACCAACAATTCGCCTATATTCAAGCGGGTCTGGTAAAGGCTCCCCTGAAGTAAGTGTTAGCTTGGGTGAAGAAGCTAAAGGGGTCGCCACTGTTTTAGCCTGCAACATATTTGTTCAAGTCAGCAGATCAGTAATATATTTGCGCTGCATCAAGTGTAACCCCTGCGGTGTCCAGATAGTTTCAGTGCCAAGGAAGTAGCTTAGGTGACCCATATCCTTGATGGAGAATTTTGTTGCAAGGCTCGTTATGACTCGCTGAACCAGATCATGATTAGTATCCGTGACCAGTATGTCATCGACATATACTAACAAGTAGACAAACTCTTTCTGATGTTTGAAAATGAATAGCGAGGCATCAGATAAAGAATTACGAAAACCTACAGTCTCCAGAAATGACTTCAGTTCAGAGTACCAGGCTCTCGGAGCTTGCTTAAGGCCGTAAATGGCTTTCTTCAACCGGCAGACATGTGTAGGATTATCTGCATCAACAAAACCAGGCGGCTGACACATAAAGACCTCCTCTTGTAAGTTCACTTGCAGAAATGCATTATTAACATCAAGTTGGCGAACTGGCCAATCACAATTCACAGCCAAACCAAGAACAATACGAATGGTAGTTGACTTTATTACCGGACTGAATGTCTCTGTGAAATTAACTTCGGGTTGCTGATGGAAGCCTTTGGCGACAATCCTGGATTTGTAGCAATCAATAGTGCCATCCAGGTTGTATTTGATGGTGAAGACCCAGCGACAACCCACAACATTCATCTTCTCAATAACAGCCTGGAGGTTCCAGGTGAAATTTCGAACTGTAGAGTTAAATTCGGCAGCTATTGCAGCACGCCATCGGGGATCTTTTATCGCTTGCTGCCAGGTCGTGGGAATCCAGTGAGGATCCTGTTGAAGGGAAGCATTATTGGCCTTCTTCTTTGAGGGTTTTTCGATGAGATTTTTAGACCGTGTAGTCATCGGGTGAGTCACCGGATGTGGCTTCGATTTCCGGGGACGGCGGCCGTAGGTGTGAGTTATCGGAGGTCGAGTTGTTGGATTTGGTGCTGGAGCGATAATGGGCTGACTCTGTTGTTGAATTTGGGCATGAGTGTCTATTGGGCCCAAAGGTGGATTTGTTGGAAACCCACGAGATGGAGCAGCTTCTCCATCGATTGAATCTGGTACAGCAACATCAGTTGTAGAGAGTGGCACCTGTGAAGGGACAGAGCTCGAGGGTCCAGAGCATGAAGGAAACGATCGCGACCCGAGGAGTAGCACAGTAGCAGGAACCGTTGTATACGGGGGGAGAGAAGAAGTGGGTGTTTCTGCAGGTGCAAGTGTTTGGTTGTGGAGAAGCGAGTGAAAGGGGAACTGGGTTTCATTGAATCGAACATGTCCAGAGACATAGACAGGTCCAGAGAGGGGTTCAAGGCATTGATATGCACTTTGTGTCAGGGAGTAACCAATGAGTACACACGGCACTGAGCGATTTTGGAGTTTATCGGGAGCATATGGTCGAAGCCATGGAAAGGAGTGGGCATATATAACCAAACCCGAAAATCCAAACCGAATCGACCCGAAAAAATCCGAACCGAACCGACCCGGTATTGCTTTAATAACTGATGGGATCTTATGCTGGTTGTGGTTCGGGTCCGGGTTCGGTTCGGTTATATCCGAAAATCCGAATGAACACTCGAAGCAACTGAAATCACCCAAAGCCTTCGACTATGGAAATCATAATTTCCACTTCGACTATGGAAATCCGGTTGAACACCCGACTTTCCCGTTGAATCTCTAATGATATTCTCGGATCAAACCAATATCCTGATTTCTTAATCCCCAAATTCAAGTTGGAATGCCTAAATCATACTTTGATACTGATTTTAGTGTTTATTTTGACCATTTATTTTCTTAGATTTCGGATATTATTTGTGTACTTTGGATATTTTTGAGCAAGTTTGGTTACAATTCGGATACATATAACCGAAACACTCGAGAATCGAACCGGACCCGTTTGTAACCGAAATTTTTCGGATCAATATCAGTTTTTATATATAATGTAAGAACCAACCCGAATCCAAATTATAACTACCCGAACCCGATCCGAAAATTAGATTTACCCGATTGGGATCTTCAGCTCTACACCCGAAAACTCGATACCCGAAAGAACCGACCCGATCGGGTCCGGGTTATCCGAACGCCCACCCCTAGAAAACACAAAAAGCCAAAGGTACTTAATTTAGAGTAGTTTGGTGGTGTGTGGAATAGTTTTTGGAATGGAGATTGATTGGACAATACTGGTGTGGGTAGGCGGTTTATGAGAAAAACAGCTGTAGCAAATGCTTGAGGCCAATATGTGAGAGGGCTGTTGGCATGACTGAGCAGAGAGAGCCCTGTTTCAACAACATGGCGATGTTTTCTCTCTGACAGACCATTATGTTGTGGTGTATGAGGAGGAGAGGTTAAGTGGGAAATGCCATTGGATGAGAGATATTGGCGTAAAACAAGGAATTCACCACCATTATCAGAAAAAAAGTGTTTGAATACTGGTTTGGATGCGATTTTCAGCAAGGGATCGAAAGGCTATGAAGATTTCTTTTACTTGTGATTTAGCAGTGAGTGGGAAAAGCCATGTGTACCGTGTGTAATGATCCACAATTAAGAGATAATACTTGAAGTTTTGAGTGGATAAAATCGGAGATTGCCAAACATCTGAAAATAGATATTCCAAAGGTTTTGTGGAAGTAATAGTACTTCGATGAAAAGGAAGTTTATGTGTTTTTTTAAGAAGACAATCATTGCAAGGATTTAAGCTGGAAATAGTGTTTGAGCAAGGTAAAGAGTATTGAGAGACAACATTTTTAAGGATAGAAGGAGAGGGATGGCCCAAGCGAGAATGCCAATGGGAGAGAGTAGTTTTGGTGTTTGGTGAAGCGAAAAGAGCAGATGGGGAAGAGGGGAAAGGAGCTGGCCACTTGTACAGGTCATCCTTCGTTCGGTCTTGGAGCAACTGGACCCCCGTGCTGAGATCCTTCACCTGAAAGTGTGCAGGGAAAAATTCAACAGACACTTTATTAGCATTGCACAATCGATATACCGAGATCAGATTCTTCTAAACATGAGGAACACACAACACATCCTTGAGTAAAAGACTACGTGAGGGTGTTGGGAGAGAGAGAGAACCAGTGTGTGAAATCGCAAGGGTAGAGCCATCAGCAACAAAGACCTCTTCTCCACCGTTGTAGGGGTGATGAAGTGAGAGATTATTGAGATCAGAAGTTAGGTGGTGAGTCGTGCCACTGTCTAAAAGCCACGCATTCGGATTGAATGGAGATGCCGAAGCCATGTTAGCTCGTGGTTGCCATGATGTTTGACCAGTTTGTGGTGATTGTTGATGAGAGAAAGAACCACCTGGAGACTGAAGTTGTGAGCAGCGACGAGCACTGTGGCCATGAATGCCACAAATCTGATAACGGCCCTTGTAGCCCCATGGTGAGTTGTGATGTTGGCGAGGACTAAATTGATGCTGTTGCCAGATTTGTCTCCCTTGGTAACCTCCATTGTTGTTGGTCTGATTGCCATTGCGATTCACATTGTTGTTGTTCCTGTAGGTCATAGCATTCGCTGAGACAGGGGTAGAGGAGATCTGAACTGATGTAGCTTGAAGTTTGACCTCATGGTTGATAAGCTTCTCGTGGACCTCTGTGAGAGTAGGAGGAGTATCACGGCCTTCAATTTGGTCAATGATTGTTTTGTAGTCTTCAGGAAGGCCTTCAAGAACGATTTCAAGTTGATCCTCATGATCAAGAGGTTTGCCGAGGCTCGAGAGTTGATCAAAACGAGTGATTAAGCCTTGATAGTACTCGTTGATGGACTTGGATCCTTTCGTCCATTGCTTTAGTTGCTGACGTAGTTGCTTGATGTGCCCGCGACTGGGCTTGGCATAAGTAGCCGTAAGGGTACTCCAGATCGCTGCAGCTGTTTGTGCCGTAGAAAGTAAAGGCTGCAACGTCGGGGAGATCGCTCCTAAAAGAGCATTATAGAGGAGTTTATCCTGGCGTTTCCAGATTGTGAAGTCAGGATTTGGAACAATTCCAGCGGCTGTAGTGAGAGTAGACGGAGGTGTGATGGTTGAGCCGTCGATGTAGCCTGCTAGATTATACCCATCAAGAAGAGCATGGACCTGGCGGCTCCACATAAGAAAGTTTGTGGCCATGAGTTTTGTAACATTTGTCATGTTAACATTTAAGAGAGTAGTGTTTTCGGCCATAGTGATTGTTTCGTTGGATGTGGCAGGGGAGGAGATGTTGTGTGACATCTGAAGGAAGGAAGAAAGAGAAGGGTTTGAAGAAGAAGAAGAAGAAGAGTTGGCGGCCAAGAAAAATTAGGTATTACACTGGCTCTGATACCATATAGAGATTGAGCTGAATGAATCTTTATTATTGATGTAGAGTAGTATATATACAGAGGTACAAGTAGGGTAAATCGATATACATAGAAGGCATATATACGTAAGATAAAATATTTTCTTAACAGAAATCTCCTACTCCCGGCAAAACAGAGAAATTTCTTATTTCCACCAAAGCCAAGAAAATTTGTTTTCTCGTTGAAGCATGGTTGATGCTGAGCCTACTCTTTTTCAATCATATACGTCTCTGTCAAATAAACAGATAGCTAGAAATTCTTTATTATAATTTATTATTTGGGTTTGGGTTTGGCAAAAAATAAAACAAAAATTTAATTTTTTTTATTTGTTGTTATTTAGGGCTTGAGATTGGTAAGAAATAAAATAAAGATTTTTTAAATTTTATTTTATTTGCTGTTATTAATTATTTGGATTTGTGTTTGGTAAAAAATAAAATAAAGATTAATAAAAAAGTATTTGGGTTTTTAAAGGGTTTTAGTTTAAAATTTAAAAATAAGTAGATGAGTTGTATTAATAAAATGTTTTGATTGGTGATTATTTTTGCTGAGGTGTCATGTTTATAAAGCTTCAAAAAGATGATGTGTCAAGCTATGGAGAGACATGAATGTTATTGTTGTGTTGATTTTTTTCATATATTGGACTTTTGTAATATTTTTTTTCCTCGTGCATGAGTTAATCAGTGTTTTCTTTTATCAAAAAGTGTCTTTTCCAGTGATGGTGGTATAGTTTCTTAAGACAAAAGTATAAAGAATATCTCTCTTTATTATGTTTAGAAATATAACTAAAAAAGTAAACATATTGTTCTCTTTATGATTTACCACATCTCGGTAATCATATATATATAGGTATATAGTTTCCTTTTTCTTATCTAAACCTATTTTCCTATTCTTAGAAGAACTAACAATTTCTTTTAAGCATATCTTGTCATTAACCGACATGTTAATGATATCTTAGGCTTTAAGCTATTGAAGCTTATCCAATATTCACCCCTTTAAGCTTCAAGTTAGTCTTCGAGAGGTTTTGAACTCCGATCAGATCCCTCATCTTCTTGAACTTGATTCTTGCTAAGGTCTTTGTTAGCATGTCAGCGCACTGGTCTTCTCCGGGTACATGTTTCACTTCGAGTTGATCGCTTTCGTCACACTCTCGGATGAAATGGAACCGCTTTTGAATGTGTTTGCTTCTGCAGTGAAACACTGGATTCTTGGTGAGAGCAATAGTGGACTTGTTATCAATCCGAATTGTTGTCTTCTCACATTCTTGTCCTGTAATCTCACTTAGCAAATCTTGAAGCCATATTGCTTGCTTCGCAGCTTCTGTAGCAGCCATGAACTCTGCTTCACACGATGACAGTGCAACTGTGTCTTGCTTCTGTGAACACCACGTGATAGGAGATTCGCCAAAGTAGAAAACATGTTCAGTGGTGCTTCTTCCGTCATCGGGATCGATATTGTGACTACTGTCACTGTAACCGACGAGCTTCTTAGTTCCACCTTTCCTGAATGTTATTCCATATGCAATTGTTCCTTGCAGGTACCTTAGAACTTGTAAAAGATATCTTAGGCATCATATCTTCCTTCGATACATGGTAGCATCGATCTCGCTGTCACTTTCTTGTTCTTTCGACAACTTTAATCCAAACTCCATTGGCACATGAGTAGGATTACAACTGTCTAGACCAGCTTCTTTCAGAATATGTTGAGCATAGGCTTCTTGCTTGATCTGTATTCCTTCTTTGTTCTGACTTACTTCGATACCGAGGTAATAGGTGAGTTTACCATGGTCTGACATCTCCTATTTTTATTTGTAAATTTTTAAAAACTATTAGGTAAAATAATAACAATGACACTTATCGAATTATCCAACTTTGATGTACATATATATTTGATTTAAAGAAATAATCTTGTTAAGATTTTAGTATTATTTTTTGTTTTCCATAGAATTTTTATAGTTCTTTTTTTCTTGAAGGTTTATGTGTTCAAATATTTAGTTTTTTATTGAAAGTGTTATTGATGTTGTGTACCACTGTATATATAATCCATGATTCATGTTGATTCTCATTTAACTTTGTTAGGAAGCTGTAATGATCATGCAAAACCATTTTTTCCTTCTCCATCATGTCTTCCAAAAGTTTTATGTTATATTTTTATTCAGTTTTAATTGTTTTAATTGTTAAATCGAGTTGGTGTAGATTTTTTTAAATTGATAAATTGATAATGGTTACTTTTTTTTATACATGTATTGTTAATTGTTAATTCTTTTATTTAAATTTTTAAATTTAAACTATATTAACATTTTCTGATTTAATATATATTGATTTGGATCAATCAGATGGAATTTAATTTTTTTGTTGGACATAATTTGTTAAATTAACTTATAATATTTTAATTATACTTAATAATTTTTTGGCTAATATCTTTTAAATTATCAAAACTATAATATATTTGTAGAAATTTTTTTTTATATATAAAAATTAAAACATAATATGTAGTATTTCCTAGTTTTGTATGTAAAATTATAAATCTTATTAAGTAAAATCATAGTAATGACACCTAACGAATTATCCAACTTCGATGTGCATATGTTTGATTTTGAAAATGATTTCCTTACTAAATTTTTGGTGTTTTGTTTTGTATCCTTAGGATTTCTACGGTTCTTTTTTTTAAAAGGTTTATATGATAATTCTAGTTTTTAAACTTGTAGGATGGATGGTGTGCAGTCTTTATATTTGTTTTACTGTTTTTATCTTCTGTGCTTTCTGCATATTTTAATTTGAATATTTTATCTAGATATATCAATTTGAGTTTGATTCTTAACTCTATCATATTTTATTATTTAAATACAATTTTAGAAGGTGTTACTCATATGTTATTAATGTTGCCTCATATATAAGTAGTAGATATATATATATATATATATATATATATCAGACTTTATTGCTTGTTATATTTCGAGTGTAAAATTACTTATGTAGTATTTTTTGTTAGTTTTTAAGTCAGAAGTACCTACTATATTAACTTTTGTATATTTAAAGAATATGTTTGATTTAAAAAATTATGTAAATTTATTGCAACTTTATATAGTTATTAATTGTAGATATCAATACTTTAAAAATCTTTTACTTTACATCTTTTGATAGTAAATTTATATTTTATTTTAATCTATATAATTTTTTTTTGTATGTTTGTTATACTTAGGATTTTTTTTTTATGATTAAATTTTTTAGTTGTTGATTCTCAAAATAGCTAGCATAGATATCAAGTTAATTTATTTTACTTGAATGCTTTTTAGTTTTTATATTTTCTTTTTTAATATTAGTTTTTATTTTAGTTATAATGTTGATTTGACATACTATAACTGTTCATTTTAAATCTAATATCGATTTATCTCAAAATATTACTGCATCATTTGTTTTTATTTTTGTTTTTAAAGTTTTTAATGTTAATTTTTAAAAAATGTTAGTCAAAATAGTAGGTTAGCTTTTTTATAAATTTTTCCGTTGTTAGTTTACTTTTTTTATATTGATTCTTATTTAATTTTGAAACATAATTTTTCTGTAAATGTTGATATTTTTACAGAAATTTTTTTTTCTTTCTGTTAATGAAGTTCTTTTATATTGAAAATTTTAAATAGTTACCATATATATCAAGTCAGTTTTTTAGATGATTGTTTTAATATTTGTTTTTGTCATTATTAGCAATTTTAAATTTATTAACATTTTGTAAAACATCATTTATATTTTATTTGTTTTTGTTTAATTTTATATTAATTTCTTAAATAGTTTGTTTAAAGCTTTATTTTTTATATTTATTTCTTTAATAGTCATTTAAAGTATATATGTTAAGAAAAAATTATTTTGTTAATTTAACTTTCTGTTATTGATTTTTTTATGTTAATTTTAAAAAATTGTTAGCCTAAATATCAAGTTAGTTTTTTTATATGACTTTTTTTTTCTTTGTTGGTTTACTTTTTTTATATTGATTCTTATTTAATTTTGAAACATAATTGTTTAGTAAATATTAACATTTTTACAGTTAATTTTCTCTTTTTCTGTTAATGAGACTCTTTTATATTAATTTTTTTTAAATAGTTAGCATATATATCAACTCAATTTGTTTTTCAATGATTTTTAAAATATTGTTTTTATATTAATTTCAATTTTAGTTGTATTAACATTTTTAAAACATAATTTACATTTTATTTGTTTTTGTTTATTTTTATATTACTTTCTGAAAAAGTTCTTTTACAGCTTTAGTTTTTTTTATATTGATTTCTTTAATTGTTAGTTTAAGGCTAAATTTAAACAAATTTTTTATTTAAAGTATATTTAAATTTCTTTTATAAAATTTACTTTTTCGTTATAGATTTACATATTTGTTTTTTTATTGGTTTAGATTTTGTGACATTTTGTTTCCATTTTATTTTGACAAAAGCTATAAATTTGGATTTCTGACATAATTTATTTTATCTGTTTTGTTAGTTAAACTTTTTTATCTTTATTTTCCATTCTACCATGATATTTTTCTTTTTTTTGTATATTTTAATTTATTCAAATTACTAATCATATTTAACATTTTTTGTTTAATGAAAAATGCTGATGTGGACCAATCATATTAAGATTTTTAATCATATGTGGACGTTTTTAATGCACTATGCCTTCAACTTTTATATATTATAGAAGTAAGTCAAAAAAGAAATTAATTAACTTGAAAATATAATTTATTACAGAAAATGATGTGGACCAATGAAATAAATATTTTTATAATTTATATAATTTTTATAATATAATAATATGTCAATTTTCTATTTATTCTTAATAAAAAAATAAGATCTAGTTTCTATATATTTTAAACTCATTTTTATTAATAATTATCTAGAAATTTAGAAATTTTCCCAATGATAACAAAAATAAAAATAATTAAAATTTAGAAAGTTTACTAATAATAATAAAAATGAAATTAATTAATTTTAATATATATATATATATATATAATTAACTATAAATGATGATGTGTACCAATAGAATTATATCTTTTAAATCCTATGTGGACACCCTTAAATGCATTTAGCATCAACTTTTATTAGTAATAGATTTATACAATAACTCAAATTTGTTCAGATATGTCATATTGTAAAAAATTAAAAAATTATTCAATGTTTACCTGAATATTTAGTAAGTTTTTAAATGATCAAAAATTTGTCTTAAAATGTGTGTTTTGTATCCATTTATACAATAACTTAGATTGAGAAGTATTTAGGAATGCTTCCCAAACTTTAGCAAGACCTTCCTGAATTGTCTCTTCCACAAGATTGATCATCTCTTGAGTATTAGTGTCTATTTATATTACAACTCAGAATTTGGTCAGATATGTAACCATATAATATGTGTAGACCCTCCACATAATTTTTTTACTCAATAAGTGGGAATTTTTTTATATTTTTATATAACTACTCAAATTTCGGAAGTTGTCTTACACATTAAGGAAGACTTTAATAAAAAGTAGAAATTAATATAGTTTTAATTATTAATGTTTATGAATGTCTTCCTAAATATCTAAAGTAGGGATGGGCAAACGGGAATATGAGACGGGATTCTGCGGGAATGGGAACGGGACGGAAATATGGGAATCAAAATAATTGTCCCATATGTGTTCCATTCAAAATTTGGGACGGGACGGGAATGGGACGGGATAGGACGGGAATGAGACGGAAATTCCCAAAAAACCTAAAAACACGACAAATTGACAATTGTAGAACAAAAAAATTAAAACTCAATTTATATTCGTCTATTATTCACCTCCTAAATCCTAATAAGTAATAATAACATGTCATATAAGATTATAAATTAACCAAGAAACAAATAAAATCAAATTTAACTTAATTATTAAAATTTAAAAGCTTCAAAGTGAAAGTTGATACTTGTTTGTTTGTTAGGTTATAATTTATAAGTTAGAACTTTAGGGTACAACTTTTAAGTTTTAACTTTCGTTTATATAAAATAATATATTAATAAATAATAATTATCAGTTTTGGTAATATATTTTAAATATTTAATTTATTATTTATATATAATTCGGGACAAATGGTACTTCGGGAATTCCCATTCCCGTCCCGTCCCATTTCCAAATGGGAATCAATATGTTGTACCATATGGGAAGCACATTCTCATATGATACGGAAATTTGGGATTGAGACTGGGATGAGATGGGATGGGAACCCACTCCTAATCTAAAGATCCTTCCTAAAATTTTGATTTCAGAGGTTTTCTTGTCTTAGCTTGTTTTTTTTTTTTCCTATTTATGATTATTGTCTACAATACATAAAAATAACAAAAGATTGAGCTACAAAAATGGTTAAAGTTTGTATTAATCAAGTAAAACAAGGTTTGAGTTCAAGTTAATCTTTATAAAGCTATCCAAACGTTTAAGAAATCTTTTAATATGATTTAGGAAGACTTTCAATATATTTATCATCAGTTTGGTTATTCTAAGTTAAACAGTATACTAATTCAACTATTTGTAATAATTTAGGAAGTTTTCTTACAAATTGAGGAAGACCTTCCTAATTTATTTATTTACTAATTTATAAAGACTTTTTAGAAACTAATGTTGTGGAATCCAATTGTATAAAATGATGGGATTACCAGATAATTATTACTAACTGAATAAAAAAAAAAAAAAAAAAAAAACACAGAAATAAAGTAAAAAGATAAAGAAAAAACTAACAAATACGATTTAGTTTCTCTTTAGATTAAGGAAATATATATAGATTCTCTGCTATTTTAAAATTAGGCAAGGGAGACTTAAAATGGAACAAAAAAAATTCTGCCCTGATTTTTCTTCCCAAAAATCCAGCGAAACTGTAAACTACCAAAGTCGTGGGATCAATAAAAGAGAGAAAATCCTCTCAAAATATATTTTTCACAAAAATGGCGTCGGACACTGAGGCTCACATTCTATCTCAAATCGAGTCCTCCGACCCCGGAGAAGTTCTCTCCTCCGTCTTAACATACCTCCAACCGTTCGTCGGTCTTTTGATATGTCGGGAAGAGGACCGAGCCCTAACCACCCGATCCATCGCGAACCAATTCCTCCCCTTCATCTCCAAATCCATCTCTTCCCTGCATAAACGCCTCTCAGTCACAGTCCCTGCACCCCCCGATGATCTGTTCCGCGCTTACGAGTTCTGTTTGGAATGCTGCGAGTTGGTCTCCCACGATCCTCACGCCGTCCAGCTTCAAAGGCTCGCGCTGATTCGCTGTTACCAACACTGGGGTTGGTTCACTCACGCTTCCAACGACGGCATGAGATTCCTGGAGGGGCTTAGAGCACCCGGGCTCTCGTCAGATATGGGAAAGTGTGCTCTCTCCATTATCAGAGAAGCAGAACGTTTCGACAAGGGTTTTGTGCAATCTTTCTGCAACTCAACACTGAAGGAATATTATAAATCCCCGTTGCCAAAATGTCATTTTTATAAGGTGACTTGTCCAGATTTCACAATCTTTCTCTGTCTCTGTCTGTCTCTTGCGTTGAGCATTGATTGTTCTGTTTTTTTTTTTTTTTGTGTATCCAGTTTTCTCGCCAGGTGCTTTCTTTACTGTTTATGTCCAAGGAGACAGAAACATCACAACCCGTTGAAACTGTGATGTCTGTGTTGCGAACTGTGGCATGTGAAATCAAGGTATATGCAAAAGTCTCTTGTCACTGTTAGGACAGTATGTCTCTTTTTGTTTCTTGTCCCTTACTGCTCCTCATACCCGCAATTTCAGGTTGAACCTGGAGCAAATTGGTTGGAGTTTCTTGACTTAGTCTCCTATTGTGTTCATGAGTCTCTGTTAGCAGGAGACGTATGGTGTGCAGGAGTTTCGAAACAGTTGAGTGAGATTGCATCTAATTACTATAACTATAAGGTATCGATCTTTTTGTCTCCTCTTTCTCTCTCTCTCTCTCTCTCTCTCTCTCTCTCTCTCTCATATTGGTTAATGAAAATAGGATTTTGATTGATAGCTCTGAGTACTTGGCAGGCTATACCACAAGCTAATCTGATTCTAAGACTTTATTCAGCTGGACTCCCCGTACATGTGTTTGATGTTAAGCTGAGAAAAATTGTTAGAAAAAAGTTGAGGCTTGAAGCTTTACTTGGTGACGATGAGATATGGAATAGCTCAGTTTCTTTATGGGGTTTGATTCAGCATTACCACAAAGACGCCGTGGAATACACGCCACCTTACCTTGATGCTCTGAAATTTTTGTGCCAGCCTCTTGCTAGTTTGATAAATTCCGAGAAGAAAAAGATGGTGCCGGGAAGAGTATTAACATGTTATACTGCTCATCTATCTGTTATACAGGATATATTTCTCCAATTTTGTCATGGTTTACGTGAATTTCAGAGGTACATACATACATATATATGAATCGTGTATTCTTTGAGTTGAATGTTTTGCTTACCTTTCGTTTCCATTTTTGCGAGATGGACCCATCACAAGGAATGTAGTGGGACTGACTTTAACAAGACTCTGCTAAACGTGGCTATGGCTGCTTCTTTCATTTCGATGAGAACCCAATATAGAGTAGAGGTTAAATACTTGCTTACCATTCTCACAAATCAAGTGGAAGCTTTGTTCAAACTCTTCTTTTTGCAAGAATGTCTCAAAGTTTTTTTTTATTTTTATTTGATTTTATGTTTTCAGATCACCGGCCGTCTAGTTGAAGATGTAATTGCTAGTCCGTGGATTTCACCTCCAGACCTTAAATATCTATTAGCTTCATTTCACGATATCGGTGTAGCTTTCTACAGTATGAAGAACCTTGGAAAGGTACTAGCACACGCCTCTTTTTAACCTTTAGATTCTGTTTCTTGCTCTACAAGGTTTTTGCCGCCTAGTCTATTTTCATATTGATGGTGTGTACTTTTCAGGCTTCCTTGGCGTTCAAGATATGTATTAGAACAGTGTGGACTTGTGTTAGACTCCTCTGTCAGATACATGTAAAAAATGAGCGTAAACCATCCGAGGAGTGTCTCTCCAGAGAAGCAATTATCGATTTTGCGAGTAAAGCATGTGGCAAATCTGCATTTTATCTGGATGTTCTCCAGCAACATGGTGCACCAGAAATCAACAAGTTGCTTGTGTTTATCCTGGAGAACTGGTCTGCAGCTGAAGCGCTCATCAAAAATTTGCCAGACCCTACACCGATAGCAAAACAATATGTTAAGGTAAACTGTTTTGTTTCTCTGCATATCTTAAAAAGTATCTTCTCTTATAATCTATTTAAATGCTTCTGATCGCGTCTTATCATTAGATACAGACACAACGCAGAGATCATGAGATTCAGAAAGAAGAAAAAGACTTGAAGCAAACTGGGTTTTAAAAAGCGCGACTTTTTAGTGCCATGGCGCAAGGCGCACCTCTACATTCTCGTGTTACTTCCAACTTCTTCACAAATGTTATTGCTTTGATCACTATAGACTTGAGTTTTGTTTTGATCATCTTTTACTCTTCAGTTATCTATCATCAAAAATTATCAATTCTCATGGCAAAGTATACAACATTAGACAAGGGCATATATGCGAGTAAAAGATTATCACAGTAACTTAAAACAAAGTTTTTAAGATTTCATTGGATATATACAATCTGGAATGACCGGTTGGGTGCAAGGATAGGCAAATACCACTGGTTTATTCTATGAGTTGGACAATGTTTTTTGCATCAAGCAATACTGTTTTAATGATTCTTGTTTACATGAGCGAGTGTTGAAGTGTAAGCCTGCATCGTATGTTTGCATCTTTTTAAAGTAGTTTTAAACATTTGTCAATTATTTGCGTAAACACTTGCTTTATTTTGTATATACAAAATTTGTTTTGATTTTTTTGATAAAGAAAATATTTTATAAAAAGGGCCGATCTTGAGATTTTGTGGGCTCGAGACCAGTTACAAAATATGGGTCATAATTAGGTTAATTTGTTAATTATTTGTGGATTCTTTCTTAATGAATTGGGCTTTATATAAATTTTGTTGGATTTGTAGTAACAACCCATAAAACATTAGTTAAAAATAAAATTGAAATCAGCCACTGAAAAATAGGGGCCAAGCCAGGGACGGTCCGGACAAAAAGGAAAAGTCAATCTTTAGGCATGTGAACTTCCCTAAGCAGCTAAGCCTAATGAATACTATGCTTAGCTGTTTTATACTTTAATCAATCATGATTGGCTAGTTAATTCTGATTCTTACATACATTTTGAACATACCATAAAATCTCTATAAATTAATAATGTTAACTTCACAATTTTATTAATTTATAGAATTATTAATTAAAAGAAATACTTTTGGTTCAAAATTTTATTAATTTATGAGTTCTCTCTCTACTATCTTTTTGAGAAAGAGAAACAATTTTCCAGCATAGTCCGGATCTTTTGTAGGATATTATTTCCATTTATTAGATGATACTAGGTATTTACCTGCGCTACACTACGAGATATTTTTCTAAATTTTGTATATATTTTTAATATAATAAAATTATATTTATAATATAAATGAGTATTGTATTTATTTTTTATCAGCTAAAGTTATGTATTTATATGTTTTAAATCTGATAAATATTGTATATTTTTTATTTTTCAAAATTATAATTTGCTATTAAATTTGTTTAGCTAACTAATTATAAATGTATATGAAAGAATAAAACAATACATTTTTAGTACCTTTATGCTAATGGTAAATATAATCTATTTTCTCCAATAAATTGCCACTTGATACTCCTTTGTAATTATATAAAGCAAAGTGTCATTTTTAAAAAAGTTTTATTAATTAATATGATTATCAAGAATTATAAAATTTATTTATTATCAAATATTTATTATAAATATATATTTCTAAAACTATCAAACTATAATAAAAAACATTCATATCAAAATCATTGCTATTGCTTTAGAACTAAACAGAAAATTCTGTTTGAACTCTTGAAATAACGTTTTAGTTAAAGTTAAATAATTAAATTTTGGTTATTGTAACATACTTTAATTTGGAAATTTAGCATCGAAAAATTTCATCTTCTTACAAAAACCGAGAAATCGCATTTCTCGTCAAAACCAAAAAAAATTATTTTTCTATGAAACTGAGAAATCGCATATTCCCGTCAAAACCAAAAAAAAAATTATTTTCTCTTCAAACTTAAAACCTAAAATTTATTTTTCCGCAAAAACTTGTGTTTTCCGCCAAACCGAGAAATCACGTTTTTTCACTAAAACAAAAAAAATTTCATCTTTTTGCCAAAAAAAAAAAATCGTATTTTTCCATCAAAACCAAAAAAATTATTTTCCTGCAAAAACTGAGAAATTGTCTATTCCGCCAAAACCAAAAAATTTATTTTCTCGTCAAACCAAGAATCACGCTTTCCTACCAAAACAGATAAATTACAATTTCCCGCAAAAACTAAAAATTGCATTATCTCCCAAGAAATTGTGTTTTTCCGCGAAAACTAAGAAATTGTATTTTCCCGCGAAAGCCAAAAAATCACATTATTCATCAAAAACTGAAAAATTGCATTTCCCATCTAAACCGAGAAATTGCTTATTCCCGCTAAAACCTAGAAATTTTGTTTTCCCATCAAACCGAGAAATTGCATTTTCCTCCAAAATTATTAAATTGCAATTTTCCGTGAAAAGTAATAAATCACATTTTTGCGTAAAAACCAAGAAATCGGTTAAAAGTCGAATATTTACATTTCCTATCAAAACTGAGAAATCACATTTTTGTCAAAATCTAAAAGTTGCATTTCGCATCAAAACCGAACATCGCATTTTCCCGTCAAAACTAAGATATTTTTTTCCCCGTCAAAATCAATTTTTTTTTCTCAACAAAACCAAGAATTCACATTTTCCCGCAAAACCTGAGAATTTGATTTTTCAGCCATACCCGAGAAATTATGTTTTGCTACCAAAACTGAAAATCACATTTTCCTACCGAAATCAAGAAATTTTAGAGATTGAGCTGAATGAATCTTTATTATTGATGTAGAGTAGTATATATACAGAGGTACAAGTAGGGTAAATCGATATACATAGAAGGCATATATACGTAAGATATAATCTTTCCTTAACACACCCCCTCAAGATGGAGGAACTCTATGAACTCCAATCTTGGACCTGAGCTCTTGGAAGCGTGCACGAGCCAATGGTTTTGTGAGTCCATCGGAGAGTTGATCTTTCGTAGTGACATGCGTGACACGGAGAAGACGCTTCTGTATTTGACCTCTAACAAAGTGATAGTCGATAGCAATATGCTTCATGCGTGAGTGGAAGACAGGGTTGGCACACAGATATGTTGCGCCAATGTTGTCACAGTAAACCGTTGGTACATTTGGCAAATTGACACCGAGTTCAGTGAGCAACGAGCAAATCCATCGAAGCTCAGAAGCAGTATTAGCGACAGCTCTGTATTCGGCTTCAGTCGAGGATCGAGCAACTCCTTGTTGCTTCTTGGAAGACCAGGAAATCGGTTGGCTGCCAAGATAGATAACGTTGGCATTGGTTGAGACATAATCGTCTGTGTCACCTGCCCAGTCGGCATCAGAAAAAGCATGAAGTGCAGGAGATTGTTGCTTGCGCAGAAAAAATACCATGACTGAGAGTGCCTGAGAGGTAGCACAGCACTCTTTTGACAGCCTGCCAGTGTTCTATTGTGGGTTTATGCATAACCTGTGAGAGTCTGTTGACAGCATAGGAGACATCTGGTCTCGTAAGAGCTAGGTATTGCAGGCTACCAACAATTCGCCTATATTCATGCGGGTCTGGTAAAGGCTCCCCTGAAGTAAGTGTTAGCTTGGGTGAAGAAGCTAAAGGGGTCGCCACTGTTTTAGCCTGCAACATATTTGTTCAAGTCAGCAGATCAGTAATATATTTGCGCTGCATCAAGTGTAACCCCTGCGGTGTCCGGATAGTTTCAGTGCCAAGGAAGTAGCTTAGGTGACCCATATCCTTGATGGAGAATTTTGTTGCAAGGCTCGTGATGACTCGCTGAACCAGATCATGATTAGTACCCGTGACCAGTATGTCATCGACATATACTAACAAGTAGACAAACTCTTTCTGATGTTTGAAAATGAATAGCGAGGCATCAGATAAAGAATTACGAAAACCTACAGTCTCCAGAAATGACTTCAGTTCAGAGTACCAGGCTCTCGGAGCTTGCTTAAGGCCGTAAATGGCTTTCTTCAACCGGCAGACAAGTGTAGGATTATCTGCATCAACAAAACCAGGCGGCTGACACATAAAGACCTCCTCTTGTAAGTTCCCTTGCAGAAATGCATTATTAACATCAAGTTGGCGAGCTGGCCAATCACAATTCACAGCCAAACCAAGAACAATACGAATCGTAGTTGACTTTATTACCGGACTGAATGTCTCCGTGAAATTAACTTCGGGTTGCTGATGGAAGCCTTTGGCGACAATCCTGGATTTGTAGCAATCAATAGTGCCATCCAGGTTGTATTTGATGGTGAAGACCCAGCGACAACCCACAACATTCATCTTCTCAGTAACAGCCTGGAGGTTCTAGGTGAAATTTCGAACTGTAGAGTTGAATTCGGCAGCTATTGCAGCACGCCATCGGGGATCTTTTATCGCTTGCTGCCAGGTCGTGGGAATCCAGTGAGGATCCTGTTGAAGGGAAGCATTATTGGCCTTCTTCTTTGAGGGTTTTTCGATGAGATTTTTAGACCGTGTAGTCATCGGGTGAGTCACCGGATGTGGCTTCGATTTCCGGGGACGGCGGCCGTAGGTGTGAGTTATCGGAGGTCGAGTTGTTGGATTTGGTGCTGGAGCGATAATGGGCTGACTCTGTTGTTGAATTTGGGCATGAGTGTCTATTGGGCCCAAAGGTGAATTTGTTGGAAACCCACGAAATGGAGCAGCTTCTCCATCGATTGAATCTGGTACAGCAACATCAGTTGTAGAGAGTGGCACCTGTGATGGGACAGAGCTCGAGGGTCCAGAGCATGAAGGAAACGATCGCGACCCGAGGAGTAGCACAGTAGCAGGAACCGTTGTATACGGGGGGAGAGAAGAAGTGGGTGTTTCTGCAGGTGCAAGTGTTTGGTTGTGGAGAAGCGAGTGAAAGGGGAACTGGGTTTCATTGAATCGAACATGTCCAGAGACATAGACAGGTCCAGAGAGGGGTTCAAGGCATTGATATGCACTTTGTGTGAGGGAGTAACCAATGAGTACACACGGCACTGAGCGATTTTGGAGTTTATCGGGAGCATATGGTCGAAGCCATGGAAAGGAGTGGGCATATATAACCAAACCCGAAAATCCAAACCGAATCGACCCGAAAAAATCCGAACCGAACCGACCCGGTATTGCTTTAATAACCGATGGGATCTTATGCTGGTTGTGGTTCGGGTCCGGGTTCGGTTCGGTTATACCCGAAAATCCGAATGAACACTCGAAGCAACTGAAATCACCCGAAGCCTTCGACTATGGAAATCACGATTTCCACTTCGACTATGGAAATCCGGTTGAACACCCGACTTTCCCGTTGAATCTCTAATGATATTCTCGGATCAAACCAATATCCTGATTTCTTAATCCCCAAATTCAAGTTGGAATGCCTAAATCATACTTTGATACTGATTTTAGTGTTTATTTTGACCATTTATTTTCTTAAATTTCGGATATTATTTGTGTACTTTGGATATTTTTGAGCAAGTTTGGTTACAATTCGGATACATATAACTGAAACACTCGAGAATCGAACCGCACCCGTTTGTAACCGAAATTTTTGGATCAATATCAGTTTTTATATATAATGTAAGAACCAACCCGAATCCGAATTATAACTACCCGAACCCGATCCGAAAATTAGATTTACCCGATTGGGATCTTCAGCTCTACACCCGAAAACTCGATACCCGAAAGAACCGACCCGATCGGGTCCGGGTTATCCGAACGCCCACCCCTAGAAAACACAAAAAGCCAAAGGTACTTAATTTAGAGTAGTTTGGTGGTGTGTGGAATAATTTTTGGAATGGAGATTGATTGGACAATACTGGTGTGGGTAGGCGGTTTATGAGAAAAACAGCTGTAGCAAATGCTTGAGGCCAATATGTGAGAGGGCTGTTGGCATGACTGAGCAGAGAGAGTCCTGTTTCAACAACATGACGATGTTTTCTCTCTGACAGACCATTATGTTGTGGTGTATGAGGAGGAGAGGTTAAGTGGGAAATGCCATTGGATGAGAGATATTGGCGTAAAACAAGGAATTCACCACCATTATCAGAAAAAAGTGTTTGAATACTGGTTTGGATGCGATTTTCAGCAAGGGATCGAAAGGCTATGAAGATTTCTTTTACTTGTGATTTAGCAGTGAGTGGGAAAAGCCATGTGTACCGTGTGTAATGATCCACAATTAAGAGATAATACTTGAAGTTTTGAGTGGATAAAATCGGAGATTGCCAAACATCTGAAAATAGATATTCCAAAGGTTTTGTGGAAGTAATAGTACTTCGATGGAAAGGGAGTTTATGTGTTTTTTTAAGAAGACAATCATTGCAAGGATTTAAGCTGGAAATAGTGTTTGAGCAAGGTAAAGAGTATTGAGAGACAACATTTTTAAGGATAGAAGAAGAGGGATGGCCCAAGCGAGAATGCCAACGGGAGAGAGTAGTTTTGGTGTCTGGTGAAGCGAAAAGAGCAGATGGGGAAGAGGGGAAAGGAGCTGGCCACTCGTACAGGTCATCCTTCGTTCGGTCTTGGAGCAACTGGACCCCCGTGCTGAGATCCTTCACCTGAAAGTGTGCAGGGAAAAATTCAACAGACACTTTATTAGCATTGCACAATCGATATACCGAGATCAGATTCTTCTGAACATGAGGAACACACAACACATCCTTGAGTAAAAGACTACGTGAGGGTGTTGGGAGAGAGAGAGAACCAGTGTGTGAAATCGCAAAGGTAGAGCCATCAGCAACAAAGACCTCTTCTCCACCGTTGTAGGGGTGATGAAGTAAGAGATTATTGAGATCAGAAGTTAGGTGGTGAGTCGTGCCACTGTCTAAAAGCCACGCATTCGGATTGAATGGAGATGCCGAAGCCATGTTAGCTCGTGGTTGCCATGATGTTTGACCAGTTTGTGGTGATTGTTGATGAGAGAAAGAACCACCTGGAGACTGAAGTTATGAGCAGCGACGAGCACTGTGGCCGTGAATGCCACAAATCTGATAACGGCCCTTGTAGCCCCGTGGTGAGTTGTGATGTTGGCGAGGACTAAATTGATGCTGCTGCCAGATTTGTCTCTCTTGGTAACCTCCATTGTTGTTGGTCTGATTGCCATTGCGATTCACTTTGTTGTTGTTCCTGTAGGTCATAGCATTCGCTGAGACAGTGGTAGAGGAGATCTGAACTGATGTAGCTTGAAGTTTGACCTCATGGTTGATAAGCTTCTCGTGGACCTCTGTGAGAGTAGGAGGAGTATCACGGCCTTCAATTTGGTCAATGATTGTTTTGTAGTCTTCAGGAAGGCCTTCAAGAACGATTTCAAGTTGATCCTCATGATCAAGAGGTTTGCCGAGGCTCGAGAGTTGATCAAAACGAGTGATTAAGCCTTGATAGTACTCGTTGATGGACTTGGATCCTTTCGTCCATTGCTTTAGTTGCTGACGTAGTTGCTTGATGTGCCCGCGACTGGGCTTGGCATAAGTAGCCGTAAGGGTACTCCAGATCGCTGCAGCTGTTTGTGCCGTAGAAAGTAGAGGCTGCAACGTCGGGGAGATCGCTCCTAAAAGAGCATTATAGAGGAGTTTATCCTGGCGTTTCCAGACTGTGAAGTCAGGATTTGGAACAATTCCAGCGGCTGTAGTGAGAGTAGACGGAGGTGTGATGGTTGAGCCGTCGATGTAGCCTGCTAGATTATACCCATCAAGAAGAGCATGGACCTGGCGGCTCCACATAAGAAAGTTTGTGGCCGTGAGTTTTGTAACATTTGTCATGTTAACATTTAAGAGAGTAGTGTTTTCGGCCATAGTGATTGTTTCGTTGGATGTGTCAGGGGAGGAGATGTTGTGTGACATATGAAGGAAGGAAGAAAGAGAAGGGTTTGAAGAAGAAGAAGAAGAAGAGTTGGCGGCCAAGAAAAATTAGGTATTACACTGGCTCTGATACCATATAGAGATTGAGCTGAATGAATCTTTATTATTGATGTAGAGTAGTATATATACAGAGGTACAAGTAGGGTAAATCGATATACATAGAAGGCATATATACGTAAGATAAAATATTTTCTTAACAGAAATCTCCTACTCCCGGCAAAACAGAGAAATTTCTTATTTCCACTAAAGCCAAGAAAATTTGTTTTCTCGTTGAAGCATGGTTGATGCTGAGCCTACTCTTTTTCAATCATATACGTCTCTGTCAAATAAACAGATAGCTAGAAATTCTTTATTATAATTTATTATTTGGGTTTGGGTTTGGCAAAAAACAAAACAAAAATTTAATTTTTTTATTTGTTGTTATTTAGGGCTTGAGATTGGTAAGAAATAAAATAAAGATTTTTTAAATTTTATTTTATTTGCTGTTATTAATTATTTGGATTTGTGTTTGGTAAAAAATAAAATAAAGATTAATAAAAAAGTATTTGGGTTTTTAAAGGGTTTTAGTTTAAAATTTAAAAATAAGTAGATGAGTTGTATTAATAAAATGTTTTGATTGGTGATTATTTTTGCTGAGGTGTCATGTTTATAAAGCTTCAAAAAGATGATGTGTCAAGCTATGGAGAGACATGAATGTTATTGTTGTGTTGATTTTTTTCATATATTGGACTTTTGTAATATTTTTTTTTCCTCGTGCATGAGTTAATCAGTGTTTTCTTTTATCAAAAAGTGTCTTTTCCAGTGATGGTGGTATAGTTTCTTAAGACAAAAGTATAAAGAATATCTCTCTTTATTATGTTTAGAAATATAACTCAAAAAGTAAACATATTGTTCTCTTTATGATTTACCATATCTCGGTAATCATATATATATAGGTATATAGTTTCCTTTTTCTTATCTAAACCTATTTTCCTATTCTTAGAAGAACTAACAATTTCTTTTAAGCATATCTTGTCATTAACCGACATGTTAATAATATCTTAGGCTTTAAGCTATTGAAGCGTATCCAACATTCACCCCCTTAAGCTTCAAGTTAGTCTTCGAGAGGTTTTGAACTCCGATCAGATCCCTCATCTTCTTGAACTTGATTCTTGCTAAGGCCTTTATTAGCATGTCAGCGCACTGGTCTTCTCCGGGTACATGTTCCACTTCGAGTTGATCGCTTTCGACACACTCTCGGATGAAATGGAACCGCTTTTGAATGTGTTTGCTTCTGCAGTGAAACACTGGATTCTTGGTGAGAGCAATAGTGGACTTGTTATCAATCCGAATTGTTGTCTTCTCACATTCTTGTCCTGTAATCTCACTTAGCAAATCTTGAAGCCATATTGCTTGCTTCGCAGCTTCTGTAGCAGCCATGAACTCTGCTTCACACGATGACAGTGCAACTGTGTCTTGCTTCTGTGAACACCACGTGATAGGAGATTCGCCAAAGTAGAAAACATGTTCAGTGGTGCTTCTTCCGTCATCGGGATCGATATTGTGACTACTGTCACTGTAACCGACGAGCTTCTTAGTTCCACCTTTCCTGAATGTTATTCCATATGCAATTGTTCCTTGCAGGTACCTTAGAACTTGTTTTAAGGCATGTCCGTGTGATTCCCTTGGATCTTGCATATATCTTCTTAACATTCCAACTGAAAACGCGAGATCAGGTCTAGAATGTAAAAGATATCTTAGGCATCATATCTTCCTTCGATACATGGTAGCATCGATCTCGCTGTCACTTTCTTGTGCTTTCGACAACTTTAATCCAAACTCCATTGGCACATGAGTAGGATTACAACTGTCTAGACCAGCTTCTTTCAGAATATGTTGAGCATAGGCTTCTTGCTTGATCTGTATTCCTTCTTTGTTCTGACTTACTTCGATACCGAGGTAATAGGTGAGTTTACCATGGTCTGACATCTCCTATTTTTATTTGTAAATTTTTAAAAACTATTAGGTAAAATAATAACAATGACACTTATCGAATTATCCAACTTTGACGTACATATACATTTGATTTAAAGAAATAATCTTGTTAAGATTTTAGTATTATTTTTTGTTTTCCATAGAATTTCTATAGTTCTTTTTTTCTTGAAGGTTTATGTGTTCAAATATTTAGTTTTTTTATTGAAAGTGTTATTGATGTTGTGTACCACTGTATATATAATCCATGATTCATGTTGATTCTCATTTAACTTTGTTAGGAAGCTGTAATGATCATGCAAAACCATTTTTTCCTTCTCCATCATGTCTTCCAAAAGTTTTATGTTATATTTTTATTCAGTTTTAATTGTTTTAATTGTTAAATCGAGTTGGTGTAGATTTTTTTTAAATTGATAAATTGATAATGGTTACTTTTTTTATACATGTATTGTTAATTGTTAATTCTTTTATTTAAATTTTTAAATTTAAACTATATTAACATTTTCTGATTTAATATATATATTGATTTGGATCAATCAGATTGAATTTACTTTTTTTGTTGGACATAATTTGTTAAATTAACTTTTAATATTTTAATTATACTTAATAATTTTTTGGCTAATATCTTTTAAATTATCAAAAATATAATATATTTGTAGAAATTTTCTTTTATATATAAAAATTAAAACATAATATGTAGTATTTCCTATTTTTGTATGTAAAATTATAAATCTTATTAAGTAAAATCATAGTAATGACACCTAACGAATTATCCAACTTCGATGTGCATATGTTTGATTTTGAAAATGATTTCCTTACTAAATTTTTGGTGTTTTGTTTTTTATCCTTAGGATTTCTACGGTTCTTTTTTTTAAAAGGTTTATATGTTTAAATATTAAGTTTCTTTACTAAATGTCTCACTAATGTTGTGTACATGTACATATATAATATATGATATATATTGATTCAGATTTACTTTTGTTACTAAGCTACACTAATCATGTAAAGCTGCTTTTTGCTTCTCCACGAGATCTTCTACGAATTTTAGGTTATATCTCTATTCAGTTTATAAGATCTGTTTTATTTGCAGTCAACTATTTGCTAATATTTGTTTTTAAACATATAAGATGATGTTGAGATTTCACATTATCACTGTTTTTTTTATTCATGTTTTGATTTGAATATTGTATCTTCATATATTTCCATTTAAATTTGATTCATAACTTTGTTATATTATTTTATTTAAATTAAATTTTAGAGGATGTTGCTTATGTGTTGTTCATGTTGACTAAGTTATAAGCAGTAAATATGTATACGAATCAGACTTTATTACTTATTATATTTTGAATGTAAAGTTACATATATAATATTTTACTTTGTTAATTTTTCGACCAGACGCAACCAAGGTATTAATCTTTGTAAATTTAAATAATATGTTTGATTTAGAAACGTGTATAACCTATTAAAAATTTATATGGTTATTCATAATCAACAGAAATATTTTAAAAATCATGAATATTTTTGGAACTATATTTCAAACTAATTTTCTTCTTAAATCTTGTTTTTTGTTATTTTAAATATCTTCAATGGTAATTTTATATTTTGTTTTAATTATCTAATTTTCTGCAGGTTTGATATACTTAAAACATATATATTTTTAATTAATCTCTTTTGTTATTGATTTTTTAAATAGGTAGCATATATATTAATCTAATATCTTTTACATAAATGCTTTTTTTTTGTTAAATTTACTTTTAAAATTAATTAAAATACTATTTTGACATGCTATAACTGATTATTCTAAATTTTAAGTGAACTTCTCTCAAAAGCTTATATACCATCATTTGATTTTTTTAGTTAATATTTGTTTGGTAGTTAACCTAAATATCAAGCTAATTATACTTTATACGACTTTTTCCTTTGATAATTTGCTTCTATTGATATTGATTTTTATTTTATTTTAACACACCATAAATTTTTTGTTGGTTAAATATTTTTATATGAATTTTGTAAGTAGTTAGTCAGATATCAAGTCAATATATTATAAGTATTTTTTTAAAAAATATTTTTTTTTAAAACTTAATTTTCGTTTTAGGTTTTTAGTTAATTAATTTCTTAGTATTGATTTCTTAAATAATTCGCTAAAATATTTATATTATTTTTGTTAGTTAAGTTTTTTAGTATTATTAAGTTTTTTTTATTCTCTTACTTATTCTGTTTATATTGATTTTGTTAAATAAATAACATAAATATTCTCGATATGGACTTTCATTTTAATTGTATTGACATGTTGTAAGAAATAATTTATGTTTTGATTTTTGTTAGTTAAACATTTTTATATTGGTTTTTTCAGTAATTAGCATAAAGTATCATTTTTAGTTTGTTAATATTTTTGTGTTAATTTTTAAAATATTTCCCCCAAAATTATAAGTTTTAGATGAATTTCTTTTTTGATAATTTAAGATAAATATTGTTTTGGTAGTATTGATATTTTTAAATAACAATTTTATATGTTTATATGAAAATTTAATCGTAATATTTTTTTCTAAATAAATTATTCATCTAAAATATATATGCTAATTTTTTTTTTAATTTAACTTTTTTCGTTATTGATTTACATATTTGTTTTTGTTAGTTTAGTTTTTGTGACAATGAATTTCTATTTTATTTTCATAATAGATTTAGACTTTTGACTTAAATATATTTTACCTAGTTAAAAAAATTATCTTAATTTTTCATTCTATTATGATAATATTCTATTTTTGTATGTTTTGATATATTTAAATTAATAATAATATTTTTTTTTTATGTTTAATGAAAAACGCTGATATAAACTAATCAGATTTTATGTCCTATGTGGACGCTTTTATTGACCAAAGACATCAACACAGACCACAACTAATATATATTAAGTCAGCAGTTTAGATTTTAGTTGTTTGTCGTGATTAAAATTTTAAAATAATTTAATTATGGTTTAAAATACAGTTTTTAATAATTTTGTTCAATATATATGATTTTTCTTTCATAATCTATTTATATGTTAATTTATCTTTTTATTGTTGATAGAAAAATAAGATCTATTTTCAAAACTCTTTTTTATTAATAACTAACTTAAAATTTAGAAACTTTCCTAATAACAACAAAAAAAAATTAATTAAAGTTTATAAATTTTCCTTATAACAATTAAAACGAATTAACTAATTTTAATATACAATATATAATTAACTAAAAATAATGATAATGTGTACCAATAGAATTGAATCTTTAAATTTATGTGGACACCCTTAGAAGCATTTAGCATCAACTTTTATTAGTAATAGATGCCATCGGTTTTTTTGTTTTCTCTAAAAATCCATTAGTGGTAGTTTAGTCATTTGTTTATACAACCAATTATTTTTTTTATTTTATTTTTATATATCTATTACCAATCACATTAGTTTTTAAATATTATCTAGGTTAGTTTAACTTTAATTACCAAACACATTAAATAATTTTTAATATAGAAAGAAATAATTATTTCAAAAATTCTAATTAATCTTAGAGTTAATTACACCCAAATTTATATAAAACTGAAATAATAATTATAATTACTATATACATATATGATTAAATCATAAATATTTATACAATATAAAACATTTTGCATAATAAATATAACAAAATATATTTTTCATATATTTATTATTCTGACAATATAATAGGCCAAAAAATATGTTAATAAGAAAATAACAATTATAATTACTATAAATATATATAATTAAATTATATATATTTACACAATATAAAATAACAATTATATTCTTATTATTAAGAAATAATTTAACCAAACATATGTTAGGACAATAAACTAAGACATCTTTTTATGAATAATTATATATTATTTGTTATATGTTTAGTGCAATCTAATATCAATTTAAGTTTTGATGAAATTAATTCAAATTTAAAAACATCATGATCAAAATTATAAGCACTATGATTAATTAAAATAAATTATTGCACTAGATATTGTGATATTTTTTTAATACTCAGATCACGAAAATTATGAAATAAGCTTCCCCAATAAAAATCAAAAACTGCATAAATTTAAAGCATATTCTAAAAACATGGTTTTAGAATATTCTCAAAAACATTCCAAACAATATTAATATTTTTTTAATGTAGATGTAATAACATATTAATAACAAAAATCAGTAAATTAATAAAAAGATTTTCATAATTCACAATTAACAAAATAAAAACTATTTATTATAATATTATTTCAATAAATTATGAGAAAAATGAAAACAGTAACTCACATTATCTCTTTTTCTAATTTGTTTTGGCTAAAATTGTTCTCTATTTATATTTTCCAAAAGAAATGTCTTTGCAAACATCAACACTTTTTAGTCGAAATTAATTTCTTATATGTTAAATGTATTTTTTCAGTTTGTTTACTATGTATATAGTTGTTATGTTTAATCTTTTTAGCTTTTCATTTATCATTTTTTTGTTTGAGAAAGAAAGAGAAGAAGAACAAATAAGAAAGAGTAGAAGAATGAGGAGAATAAGGAGAAGAGATGGATGAGAAGAAGAGTGGATGAAAAAAAATAACAACAGAGAAGAAGAAGGAGAAAAAAAAAGAGAAGAACATGAGAAGAAGGAGAAGAGGTGATGAAGAGGTGATGAAGAAGTGATGAAGAAGAAGAAGGAAAAGAAGGAATAATAAGAAGGAGTGAAAAAGAAGAAAAATGAAAGAGAAGAAGGAGAAGCGATGAATAAGAAGAACAATAGAGAAGATGAAAAAAACGGAAAATGAGAACAGAGAAGAAGGAGAATAAATGAAGAAGAAGAAGACATGAAGGAGGAAGAGAAGAAGAAGAAGAAGGGAGAGGAAGAATAACAAAGGAGAAGGAGAAGAATAAGAAGAAGGGATGAAAAAGAAGAAATGATGGAGGAGAAGACTAAGGAGTAACCAAGAGTCGTTAGCTCGACTGATAAAAGATCTAGGCAAAGCTTAGAGATCACATGATCGAATGATGTTTGGGGTGAAACTAGTATTACATGATGTGGTTTCGGGACTGCAGAGATTGCAGACTTCGGCCCAGAACCTCATAGTAATCTAAAAAAAGGAAGAAGGAGAAATACGGAGAAGAAGAAAGGAGAATAAGAAAAACGAAGGATAAAAAAGGAGAAGGAGAAGAATAAAAATAAACAAAAGGGAGAGAAGAAGAAAAGATGAAGAAGAAGAAGCAGGAGAAGAAAAACTTGTTGGGGACGGTTTCCACCATGACGAAATCGATAAAGAAAAGGCTAAGTTTGGAAATGAGTCTAGCCAAACCAGAAAGGTGATAAGCCAGACTGACAAGCCGAATTGGCAAACCACTGAGCCGAACCGGCAAACTGCCGAGCATAAACAACGAGCCGGGTCAATAAGACGGATCAAACCATTCATGTTCACCGAACCAGATAGGTGGACCGGGCCAACAAGATAGACCAAACCGATGAGTCGAGGTCGATAAGGATGTGCCAAACCATTTAGTTGTCAAACCAGAGAGATGTGCCAAACCAGAGAGACGAGACGAATCAGCCGGTTAAACCGAACCAACAAAATTAACCAAGTGGGAACCGATCCATTTCTCTGATGGGCCAGGTGATGATGAACAAGGCCCAATAGAAAGCAATAAACATACGAGCTGGGTCATAAGCCCAAAAAAACATTTAAAAGCAGGATTTGCCCTAGAAGGACTTAGCCTTGCAGAAGGGGATTTGTAAAAAAAAAAATAGAAGGAAATCTATGACTATATTCATCGAAATTTCCATTTAGGTTGTAGAGAGATATGTATATATATGAGACATAATCTATTGTAAAAAGGACAGCTGGAAAACCTAGAAAAACACTTGATAAAAAACTTAACAAAACAGCAATAACAAAAACACCATCTTTGGATTTGTGTTCTTGTGTTTATCTTAGAATCTTTAAGTCCTTCTATTATTTTTCTGAACTAAACTCTATTGTGTGAATTCCACCTCACACATGGATGAAGGAGAAGAAGAAGTGATTAAGAAGAAGAAAGAAAAGAAGTTGAAGAAAGAGAAGAAGAAGAACAACAACGGACGATAAGAATGAGAAGAAGAAATTATACGAAGAAGAAGATGAAGTAAAAACAAGGAGAAGGATGATGAAAAGAAAGATAATAACTTATGCATTTACTAAATCAAAGATTTATTGAGAAAAACATAAGTTAATAGATAAATTATATTCTTACTAAAAAACTAAATACGCTTTTATTATAAGAGATAAATATTTTAAATAAAAACAATAGTGTGGTTAAAAAATTACAACTAAATATTCAAACCTGTAAAAAATATACTGCAACATAAGAACATAAATTTTATATAAAATCAGTAATATATCATATTTTTAATATAAACTCGTGTGTTTATAAAATTATCTTTGATTCTCATAACACATATAATAAATCTATAACTCATATAATTATTAAAGAAATATATTTTAAATCTTATTTTCATATTTTGCAGATTATATAATTTACGTTTGCATCTTTTTAAAGTAGTTTTAAACATTTTTCAATTATTTGAGTAAACACTTGCTTTATTTGGTATCATATTATTACTTGGCAAGCAAATTGAACTGTGGTTGAGAGTTATAATGATTGATTACTATTTGCCCCTTATATGAAAAGACTTTATTTATCCTTAATAAAATTAACAAATTAATATAATTTAATTTTTTATTTTCGTTTTAGTTAAACCTAAAATTTTCAAATTTGAGTTTATATCATAAAAATATTCAGTTTACTAAAAAAGATAATTAGCATAAATCACAAAAAATCAATTCTAATTATTTTTTTAAACTAATTTTAATTTGATCGTTTAACTTATTAATATTTTTGATAAACCTAATTGATTTATATGGTCACAAGTAAAACTCTAAATCTTATGAAAAATGATTTATGCGGCCAAAAAACAATATATCTCAAGAAAATTTATTTTTCAAATATATTAATTTTGATTTCAAATAATTATAAAATCTGATTTTTTTCATATATAAATAAACTAATATTATTATTTTTTTAAAAAAATAATTGAACTCTGCACCTTGTGCGGGGAAACACCTAGTATACAAAATTTGTTTTGATTTTGATAAAGAAAATATTTTATAAATAGGGCCGAGATTTTGATCCTGAAATTTTGTGGGCTCGAGACCAGTTATAAAATATGGGTCATAATTAGGTTAATTTGTTAATTATTTGTGGATTCTTTCTTAATGAATTGGGCTTTATATAAATTTTGTTGGATTTGTAGTAACAAACATAAAACATTAGTTTAAAAAAAAGTGAAATGAGCCACTGAAAAATGGGGGACAAGCCAGGGCCGGTCCGGACAAAAAGAAAGTCAATCTTTAGGCATATGAACTTCCCTAATCAATCACAATTGGCTAATTAATTCTGATTCTTACATACATTTTGAACACACCATAAAATCTGTATATATTAATAATGTTAAAACTTCAAAAATTTATTAATTTACAAAATTCTTAATTAATAGAAATATTTTTGGTTCAAAATTTTATTAATTTATTGAGTTCTTTCTCTTCTCTCTCTACTATCTTTCAGAAAGAGAAACAATTTTCCAGCATAGTCCGGATCTTTTGTAGGATATTACTTCCGTTTATTAGATGATATTTCTTTTATATATCGGAGTGTTGTAATGTTTTTTACTTACTGAATAAAAAAAACAGAATTAAAGTAAAAAGATAAAGAAAAAACTAACAAATACGATTTAGTTTCTCTTTAGAATAAAGATATATATATAGATTATTTGCTATTTTAAAATTAGGCAAGCCAGATTTAAAATAGAATAAAAAATTTTGCCCTGGTTTTTCTTCCCAAAAATCCAGCGAATCTGTAAACTACCAAATTTCGTGGGATCAATAAAAGAGAGAAAATCCTCTCGACATATATTTTTTCACAAAAATGGCGTCGGACACTGAGGCTCACATTCTATCTCAAATCGAGTCTTTCGACCTCGGAGAAGTTCTCTCCTCCGTCTTAACATACCTCCAACCGTTCTTCGGTCTTCCAAATACTAAAATTTAACATTGTTTCATATGATTTAGGTAAGGTTTCCTAATTTTTTTAAAAAATTCTGAATTGTGGAAGAGTTTCCTGAATTGTGGAAAATTTTTCTGAATTGTGGAAATGTTTTATGAACTGTATAAATTAACAACAACAAAAAATCAATTATACGATTTACAAAGGCAATACTATATATAATGACTTCTTTAATTTATGCATTTTAAGAAGGTCTCCCTAAAAGTTTAGAATATCTTTCTAAATTTACTATCATCTCCTTACCCATCTATGTGACACTCAAACCCTAATTTTTGCCGATTTTATTTTTTCATTATTGTTGTTGTTTTAGCTCAGGTCTGAGCTTTGCACCCAATTATATCAGATCTATCTTTCACTATATGATTTTGAGCTTTAAATTCCAAAAACACTTTCCTATAAAAAAACCTGAAATATCTAAAAGATTCACAATCACAAACCACAATCAAACAAAAGAACAATCATAAACAAAAAAAATGATTCGAATTTCAGATCAGTCTTGGACAATGATACCTTTGTTTGAACACTATTTTTCTCCTTTTGTTAACTAATGTGTTGTCTATGTAAGGTTAATATAGTCAAGTATTTAGTAAAAAATGTTATGAAAGAAATTTTTTAGAGTGTTAGTGTATATTAGGAATAAAAACTTAGATTATGTGCATCTAAGGGAATTTCTGTTTTGTTAAATATTTGTGGATTCTTTCTTAATAAATTGGGTTTTATATAAATTTTGTTGGAATTGTAGTAACAAACCATAAAACATTAGTTACAAAAAAATTGAAATGAGCCACTGAAAAAGGGGGGCCAAGCCACTAGCCAGGGCCGGTGCGGACAAAAAGGAAAAGTCAATCTTTAGGCATATGAACTTCCCTAAGCGGCTAAGCTTAATGAATACTATGCTTAGCTGTTTTATATTTTAATCAATCACGATTGGCTAATTAATTCTGATTCTTACATACATTTTGAACACACCATAAAATCTTTATAAATTAATAATGTTAGAACTTCAAAATTTTATTAATTTATAGAGTTCTTAATTAATAGAAATATTTTTGGTTCATATTTTGAGTGTTCATCAAAAGACAAAAAGTATTTTGAACCATTTAAAATTCATTCAAAAAAATATCATATTACAAAATTTGAAAGATAAGTCAAACAATATTTATAAACTTGAAACAACAAGATAATCATACTTTACTATATTACATTATTTATATATGCATAAGTATATGATTATTAATTTATATAATTATTGGACTAAATTTTCATATAGGATTTTTTTTAAAGGTATTATTTTATTATCCTATCAAAATTTACTAACTTTTACACAGATCTAATTCAGAATTAATAAATTTTGTTAATTTATAGTGATTAATTGAATATTAATTAATAGAAGTTTTACTATAGAAACATTGTAGATCTCATATCAAAAATTTGTAGACGATATAATTGTTGTTTTTGTAGCATGAAACCGTCGACATATGTATTCCTTTTCCCAAATAAAACTCTCCCTCTCATTAGAACTTGTACAATACCTTGCTTTTCTGAAAATTTTGATGTTGAAACCATATGGTTATGCTGCAGAATTTGTCGATCCAACAATTCTTTATTCTTTCATTAGCACACAAAGAATCTAGTTTTTTTTTTTAAAGAATTTAGTAGTTTGAATCTTTGTTATTATTCAATTTGAACATGTTTGAAATTTTTAAAAATTTAAACCAAAATTAGGCTATTTGTTTTCTATTTTTCCAAAGATGGCCCCTTATAAGGAATGTAGTAACAAAACTCTACTAAACCAAAATTAGGCTACTTTCTGGTTTTATATTTTGGCGAACCATTTTGACTATGAAAAGTGGATATATTTATGGGAAAAATATTGTTTAAATGCCGAAGTTTCAAATTTTAGCCGTTTTAAGCCTGACTTTATGTTTGCCCCGTTTAAACGATATCTTTAAGAAACAAACAAGCATAAAGAAACAGTCCTATCAGTTAGAATGAGTTCGCCCTAGCGTGCTCTCCCAGGCACGAAGACCAAGGCGCCGTTTCTCCTCCAAGCCAGTTCAAGCTCCGACCATGGCCTCTTAACGTCTGACTTCCACCTCTGCCGGCGATGCTTGCCTTTCCTCCTGAGTACTGTGTCCCTCCGACAGAAGCTTTTTCCAGCGGTTTTCCGGCAAGAATTTTTCGATTTCACAGTGATGGTTGTCCGACGAGGAGCTTCTCCAATCTCTCCGGCTGGTATGCTGCGTTTGGACTCTAACGCCTCTCAGCCTCCGGTGGAGCCTTTTTCGTTCTTGTTTTCTCGCCCTCTGCAGCCGGAACCTCTGGATCCTCCAGATCCGCCGGATGCTCCTTCGTCTCTGGCGTTTGCCTCTTTGGTTCTCCTCTCTCAGCCTCTATTGAGCCCTCTCCCTCTCCAAGCTTCGCTACATCCTCCGGTGCTCTGCTTAAGGCACGGCGAATCTTATCATCCACCGGTCCTCCTATGGTCGCCTCCGCCGCTCCACCTTTGGATGACTTCTCCCTCACTCGTGTCATTACGAGCCTTTGCTGCTGTGTGCAGATTTTTCGCATCTTTGCGATCCCTTACTGTTTTATGCAGACCATATCAGATTTGTTTTCAGATCTACTCTATTTGTCAATCTAAAATTCTCTTGAGCTGCCAAGTTTACTCCTTTATGGAGCTGTTAAACCTTTCCAATTCTCTATTAAGTGAAAATAGTTATTTTGTAGAGAAGATGTGTAAGAGTTTTGGCCATTTGGTGGATGAAATTATTATCCTCCTTCAATGTGCCTCTGCTGATTGCTTATGTGACCTCACTTTGTTTCGGTCCAAGTCCAGAGGAAACTCTCATCCATCTATGCAGTTGAGGTTTATTGTTCTTCCCATTTCGCTTGAGGAGAAATTGGTGTACATGAAGACTACTTTGGTTAAAGTAGTTACAGAAGTTCTTGCACTTAGCGTGGCGTTCAAAGAAGCAATCTTCACACATGTTACTTTGGTTCAAGATTATCCGGACTTGGATATCCTCCTTATTTTCCCCTTGTTGGGAACGGATTTGAATAAGTTTGCAGGCCTTCAACGCCTTGTTATCTTTTTCTTTTCCATCTATCTTTATCTTATCAGTTATTCTGCAATCTGTGATGCAGTTGTTTTAGTTGTTGCTAGTTTTTCAAGTTGTTTTCCTCTTTGTATGGATTCTAAGTTTCATTGAATGAAGAAAACATCTATTAGACAAAAAAAAAACGATATCCTTATTCATTGCTTTTTATTTAAATCACTAACTTGTATTGACCACGCCAAATTAGACACCACGTTAAGTCGCTAAACAGACTGATTAAAGCCGTTAAACCTCCTGTCAGATTCTCTGTTAAGTGGAAATAATATCGTTTCATGAACAGAAAATCTTCAACTCGTCGATCCCATATCTCCCCCAAATCCGAAAATCTCCAATCGAAATTACAGAAATCTTCAATCGAAATCAATAATTGATATCGATTTCTCAATGCCGCCGAAAGGAAAACTAAAGAAGATTGCTTCGAAACGCAAAGCACCCAAAGCAGATTCAGTTGAAGTCGAACTTGAAGCAGAGGTTGATGTTGATGCGATTGGAGGCAATGTTGATGCGATTGAAGAAGAAGAAAACTGTGCGGTTGTTAGTGACGAGGATTTCGATGACGTTAGCGACGAAGGTGATGAGAACAACAGAAACACGTTTGGACCAGCTTTAGAAGAAGAAGAATGTGGAGACTTGGTAGAGTACTTTGGAGAGGCTGCAAGAGATGATGAACAAGGGGCGAGTGATGCAGATAGTGGAGATGATATCTGGGATGATGAGAAGATCCCCGACCCTGTGTCATCCGACTCTGAAGATGACGTGAATGGCGAAGAAGAAAAGAATAACGAAAGGCGTAGAGAGCGAGAGATTCAGGACCCTGATGTAATCCTCGTGTTGGGGAAAATGTTCAATACTCCAGAAGATTTCAAGCTTGCCCTTCTAAGGTACTCTCTGAAAACTAGATACGACATCAAGCTCTACAGGTCACAGGCTTTGAAGCTTGGTGCGAAGTGCTCTGATACAGATAGCCAGTGTCCGTGGAGAGTGTATTGCTCATACGAGAGGAGGAAGCATAAAATGCAAATCAAGGTTTTTGTGAACAAGCATAGCTGCATCAGATCGGGTCACTCTAAGATGCTCAAGCGTTCAACAATTGCTTGGCTGTTTGCTGAAAGATTGAGAGTGAACCCAAAGATTACAAAGACGGAGATGGCTGCTGAGATTTTGAGAGAATACAACTTAGAAGTAACGGATGAGCAATGTGCAAAGGCAAAGACAAAACTGATGAAAGAGAGGAAATCAAGTCACGAAGCCCACTTTGCCCGAATCTGGGATTATCAAGCAGAGGTATTTGAGTCTAATCCACACACTGAATTTGAAATTGAAACAGTTCCAGGGCCAATTGTTGGAAGTAAACAGAGGTTTTTTCGCTGTTATGTCTGTTTCCATTCGCAACGAGAGGCTTGGAAAGCTACTTGTAGACCTATTATAGGTTTAGACAGGGCATTTCTAAAATGGGAAATAAAAGGTCATCTTTTAGCCGCGGTTGGAAGAGACGGAGACAACAGAATAGTGCCTATAGCGTGGGCAGTAGTTGAAGTAGAGAATGATGATAATTGGGACTGGTTTGTGAGACAGCTAAGTCGAAGTTTGGGTCTTGTTGATGGAGACAAGGTTGCATTGATATCAGATAAACAGTCGGTTAGTATCATTATATATCATTTCATGTTTATATATTGCTCTCGTTTTGCAATCACAATCACATGTAACAGTTTATTTACCACCTTGCAGGGTCTTGTAAAAGCCATTCATAATATTCTTCCTAAAGCTGAACATAGACAATGTGCTAGACACATTATGAATAACTGGAAGAGAGACAGTCGTGATGTAGAACTATAAAGGTTGTTTTGGAAGATAGCACGAAGCTACACCATAGGAGAATTCACAGAACATATGGAAGAATTAGGAAGGTACAATCCTCAGGCTTTAGCTTCCCTACACAACACTAGTCCTAAGACGTGGTCTAAGGCTTACTTTAGGATTGGATCTTGCTGTAATGACAATTTGAACAATCTGAGTGAGTCTTTTAATAGAACGATTCGTCAAGCAAGAAGAAAGCCATTACTAGAACTATTAGAGGCTATTAGGCGACAGTGTATGATTCGAAATGCAAAGAGGTTCGTTATTACTGGAAGGTTAAAGACATTATTCACAAAGCGAGCTCACAATGAGATAGAGAAAATGATTGCAGGAGCGCAACATTGCATAAGACATATAGCGAGAAATGAATTGCACGAGGTCGAGTTGCATGGTGTTGCATATACCGTGGACATGAACAACTTAACATGTGGTTGCAAGAAGTGGCAAATGGTTGGTATACCATGCGCTCATGCAGCTAGTGTTATCATAGGAAAGAGGCAGAAGGTTGAACAGTATGTGAATCCTTATTACACAAAAACAATGTGGCAGGAAACTTACCGGAATGGTATCAGGCCTGTTCAAGGCATGAAGTTGTGGTGTAGATTGAATAGGTTACCTGTATTGCCACCACCATGGAGATTTGGAAATCCTGGTAGGCCAAGTGAGTATGCAAGAAGAAGATCAAGGTATGAATCTGCATCTTCCTCAAGTACAACAAAGTTATCACAAGCGAGAAGAATTGTGACATGCTTAAATTGTTTGGAAGAGGGACACAACAAGCAAAGTTGTTCAAATCAAACTGTTGAGCCTCCTCCAAAAAGAGTAAGGGGTCGACCAAGGAAATACCAGGTTTGTGTCTTTATTTATGTCAATTCATATAGTTTCTTTACTACATATTTGTATTGCAATATGATACGATCAATTCATATACTTTCATAAACCAGGAAGGAATAGAAATAGAAGGATCTCAGCCTCAATCTCAGCCTCAACGATCGCAGCCACAAGGTTCTCAGCCTCAAGAATCTCAGCCACAAGGATCGCAGCCTCAAGTATCGCAGCCTCAAGTATCGCAGCCACAAGGATCGCAGCCTCAAGTATTGCAGCTACAAGGATCTCAACGTCAAGCACATAGGGTTTCACAAGAACAATGATCGCAAAGGCTTCTATGAAATGGTGTATTGCTTTGTTGTTATGAATTGCTTTTGTTGTTTTTTGCTTTTGTGTGTTCAATTGGATTGCTTTTGTTGATGTTTTGAACCGGATTGCCTTTGTTAATGTTTTGAATTGGATTGATTTTGTTGATGTTTTGAGTCAGATTGCTTATTTGTTTTGCTTTTGTTTGTGTGTTCATTCGGATTGGTTTTTGTTTGTGTGAACAAGGTTTAATTCTCTCATCAAGAACAAAATATTTTGAACTTTGTTTGTCTAAACAGAAGACACAAATGAAACAAAATGCATCTCATTCATTCTTTAATCCAATTACAGTAAAGCCAAATAAAAAGAGTACAATGAGACACAGATGAAAGAGATAAAAGATGAAACCAATTCTAAACCAAACACAACAAAGAGTACAATGAGACACAAGCGAAAGAGACCCAAATTTTTGCCTAATAGACTACAACAAAGACACTACAACGAAGAGAGTACAAATCATTCTCCTCACACTAATAACCGATGACATATTTGGTCTTCTTTCCTTTGTAAATCCAAATGTAGACAATGACACAAGCCATGATGAAAAGACAGACCAAACATAATGTGTTCGTCACTTTCAACTTACGGATTTCCATTTTGCTCGACATTACTTCTTCTTTCAGTCCTCCAATCAAAACCTTTAACTCTTCAACCTCAGATTTTGCAATGCTAATCTCACTCTCGATTCCTCGGATGATCGGTAATCCATCTTCAACCACTTCAAACACAGCATCCTCAACCCACTTAAACAAATGCCCCTATCGTATAATCACACAAATAAATGTCAATATTGACACATAAACATCGAACACAACGAATTCAACAAAAATACTTACATCTCTTTTCTTTTGAGGTAAGCTCTTGTCTCTTTGGCGTACACAACGGAAAAATGGCCTTCCGGGATTCTCTTGTGTTTTAGATGTCAGAATCATTACCCCTAAACCACACGCACACTTCGACGGAAACCCTCGAATTTCATTTTCACTGTCGTAAAATTGTTCAGAAGAAGAAGAAGACGCCATTGATGATAGAAAAGAAGGATAAACCAGAAGGGAAATCCAGAAATCGTCAATTTGGAGATTTGGAGATGAATTAGCCGATTTTAGAATGTTAGGGTTATTGATTTGGAGATTTTCTGATTTGGGGGAGATTTAATATGGGATCGACGAGTTGGGGATTTTCTGTTCATGAAATGATATCGTTTCCACTTAACGGGTTTAATCAGTCCGTTTAGAGACTTAACGTGGTGTCTAATTTGGCGTGGTCAATACATGTTAGTGATTTAAATAAAAAGCAATGAATAAGGATATCGTTTAAACGGAGCAAACACAAAGTCAGGCTTAAAACGGCGAAAATTTGAAACTTTGGCATTTAAACAACATTTTTCCCATATATTTAAATTTTAAATTTATAAATGATTTTATGTGTTTCTCTAATTTATTTCTTCGTACACTATTTTGTATATATAATATGCTATTATATTTTTTATTTTATTTGTTTAAATGAAAGTAAAATTTATTCAAACCAAAATGAGTTTTTAGAATGAATGTTACAGTGTTTTAGAACTTTTGAAATACGAGAGGATAACTGTTATGTTTAGAAATATACCACTATATGTATTTCTAAACACAAGAAAGGGTGATTTTAATGTATAGTCTCAAATAATGAGTAAACTAGATGTTTGACCTGCGCGTCCGCACAGGTATTCAAATTATGTAACAAAACATTAATTTGTACTAATTATAGTTGTCTAAAGTAATGATTTTTACATGGTTTCTTTTTTCATATAGTTATAATTCATATGTTGTAATATAATTTCTATGTGTCAACGGTTTATTATTCATGGATGCGGATAATATAAATATACAAATATTGAATTAGTAATTTGGTATGAATGACTAATGTTCATACGATACGCAATTTATAATTATCTATTTAAATAGGATGGGCAAATATAAATTTAGTAATATTATACAGACTTATATTCTTGCAATTATTTCATGTATGTATAAAGTTTACTTATTAATATCATAATAAAATTATTCTGAAAAATTGATCATTTGAACATTGGGCCAAAACATTTTTATGCAGTAATATATATAGCCTATTATGGGCCATTTCTTTTAAGTCTCCCGGCCCAAACACTACGAAAAACCCATCAAATCTCACTTTCTTGGCCCAACTACTACGAAACGCAACAACTCTCACCTTTCCTAACTCTTCGCTTTCCTAAACAAAGCTTTGTCTGAATCGTTCGAGATACCACCTTATCATCTTAGATCTCTTGTAGATTCTGTTCGAACAATTGACAATACTCGACGATTACTTAAAAAATTGAGTCATCAACTCGATTATATTCCTCAGGAGACTAAGATAATGGAAGAATCGCTACTGAAGAAAAAGACGGAAACGTTCTGAAGAATCACACAAAAAAGTAAGTTCTACATATGATCGAATGTCATACTATATAAATCGAACGATTTTACACAATATAAGGAAACATCGAGTGTTTTATAACTCGTAGATTTCCAAAATTGATTTTTGTGTTTCGGATCTGGAAATTGAAAACGATGAATAGACCTTCATGAAGTATTAATTTATTAGAAGATTTTTTCTTGTTTAATATTTGGTTCATCTTTGGGTAATCGTATTTAGAGAATAACTAAGTAATTTTGTATGGATAATTTGATAATCTAACTAAGCTTTTTGCCGGTTTCAGGAATATCAAACTGATATTTTGAGAAAGATGAAGATCCAACATCTAAATCAAAGGTTTGTCCAAAAATAGTTTTTCTCTATCACCCCAAAGGTTGAAAATTTATTTACGAAACTCACATTCTTAAAATTGATTACTTTGAGTCTCTGTGTATAAAACATATCGTGGAGTTTTTGAAGGCACTAATCTACGCTGCGATGTCACAACTCAATTCTACATCAGATAAGTATTCAAAAAAAAAATTCTATTTCAGTTATCAAAAATATTTCAATATAATAAGATATCTAACAGTTAATTTATCCTCAATGAATGAATGTAGATAACATAGAACATTCACAGATACAGCATTGGGAAAATATACGGAATTCGGTTACTACATATATGTGAAACTCCTACGCGCACGAAGATGAGTATATATTTTGATTCATAATATATACATAACTGAGAAAAACTAAATTTATAAGTGATTCGTTTGACTAATCTCTTTATGTCATTTAAAAAGTGTAGGTCTCAAATAACATGTGAGGATTCAGAAATGAGCAATGCGATATAGAGGCCTTAGGAATAATCATTACATATGTTAGTAAGCTTGTTCAATAATTCTTTCATATACATGTAAAATTGTTAATCAGCTAACTGAAATTTGTATTCTTATTATAGGTTAAATTCAGACATCGCAATCAGAAAATAAAATTTCAATACTTCGAAACATGGATACTCTCCAAATATGTGCATGTGGTGGACATCTCCATTGCAGATATCCAATCTATCTAGATCTTTATTTCGGTTTACCACAACTAATTATTTTTTATAATTAACAGAAAATAATAAAACTAAACCATAAACAAACAACTTAAACAGAAATAGCATAAATTAAACTTAATATAACGTAATTTTAATCCCCGTAAACATGAAAATGGTCCACAAATTGGCATCCTTTCATAATAGTAGAAGACAACCGAATATTATATAAAAGCAAATTTCTCTCCGATGAAAAATTGAGAAACATAATAAATAAACTTCTATTCTGAATCTTCATCATTCTCATTCCTGAAAGCATTTAAAAGATATATTCTTAGTTAGTCATGAGCATCATAGATGGGAAAAGGGAAAACACATAGATTGAAGTTTGTACTACTTACAATGCACGCTTGAACCTCCTAGCCTCAGAAATGTCTGGATCATACAAAACTTTTGATACATCTCCAGCATCAACCAACCGAACATTTTCTACACGAAGAGAATAAGATATTACTCACAAAATGGTACACCTTAACAACAAAAATAAACATCAAAAGTGTATGAACACACCTCCAACATTGACCACACGAAAATCACCAAGTACACAAACAATGTTGTTCGAGTTGAAGTTCCACCACTTCTTAGTAATTTCAAGGGCAAGTTTTCCATGAGCAACATAACTTAGATTTGTCCCTCTGTGATTAGGAAACTTAACTATTAACAAATATACAACACTATGCATTTCTAGGGGATAGATAGATAACTGAGATCCTTCAAAGTAAAATAAATACATACTGTTTGTTTTGGATAGCAAATTCAAGACGGCATGTATTGGCAGGACACACAGGGCCAAAATCGTTATCTTTTACTGTAACAATATCAGTAAGCATAGATATCCGACCCAAGACATCTGAAAAAGACAATTAAAAATTAATTTATTAAATCATAATAATGATAAACAAATAGCTAACTTATATAAAAAAACTAAAATACTTACGAACAGGTAGATCACGGTTGAATCTTCCATTGATAACATCATCGAAACTTGTAAATTTCATGTAATGCTCGTCGGTTACATCATACTCTTTCCTCACTTCAGTGTTATCAAGTAGACGAATTTTCCACATGCTATCGACCACACGATTAACTGCATCACTTTCAAAGACCGTAAAATGATGCAACTTAAACCATTTACCAACAGTTAGTTTAGTTCTGTAATAAGGCTGGTTCTGGAGATCATCACATATAGCATGGATTTTATCACCCTACAAAATTTTATAAAAGATGACAGTAAACAAACATAGGACTAAAAGAACACTACAATATAGAATAAAATGAAATATGAATACCTCTTCATAGACAAAGATGAAGTTTAACACTTCGGTTTCACCTTGAGAATGGGACTCCCAAGATTTAAATACCATGATACGGATATTCCAGTTAGATCTCCACTGATTTAAATCCTTGACATTGTTAAACAAAAGATCCATTCTTAACTGAAATTTAAAACTGAAGGATAAAAATACAAAGAGAATAAGAGATAGGTTTCGGGTGGTCATACACTTCAGTTATGAAGGTATATAAATAGAGGTAAAAAATTAGGGTTTTTGATAATATCGAAAAGATGCATCTTAAATTCAAAATTAAACTCTCACCAAACTGATTATTGAAAAGACGTCAATGATGCCTGTAGATATACATCTTATTATATTAAAATATTCAACATCCATATATGTACCTCTTTACGATAAACTCGCCATATAAACATAAAAAGTATAACGTATCGATTATCACACTTAAAACCATTTTTCTCGATAAATATATTTGGTTGCTCACGTCTCCTATATACTGGAAATCCTTCTTTGTTAACCATAGTTTCCTCAGCAAACTCCTTTGGGTATAACTTAGAACATTTACCATTTTCCATGCATTGTGAGTTCCAATTAGCAGCTCCACAAGGACCATGAATCATAGTATCTTTAATTACATTGTACAGCTCAGATTCTTCTATCGGATCTGGTATCTCTGCTGAAACTATTTTGTCAATGTCTGAACATTTAGGCAATTTAGATGACGCATCCATGAAAAGCAAAATATGAGCATGTGGTAGACCTCTTTTTTGAAACTCAATAGTGTACATTGCTGAAATAGTAGTTCGGAAAACATATATTAGAACAAATACAGTTAAAATAATAAAATCATAAAAAACACGATAATATAAGTACCACTTACATGAAACGGTTTTTCCCAATAGCTTCTTCTTCGTCAAATTATCCATTAGAGAATCAAGCTTCATCTTGAAAACCCTGCAAATAATATCAGGTTTATCCTCAGTTTTCAACTTTCGCTGCTCTAGATACCTCGTGATTTCAGGCCACTTAGGGTTTCATGTAAAGGTGATAAAAAGGTCGGGTATACAAAATGTCGACATATAGCCATTGCATCAAGATAGTTATTCTTTATATATCTTGGTCCACCTGTGAAAGATGCTGGTAGAGTGAATTCTTTTTCTTGTTGATCCAAATCAGTGATTCCAGCATTTTTCGGACTGCTTGATAGACTGATAACTATCAGATCGTAATTTAGGTTGATTACATCTTAGATAACGTAACCTATTAGATTCAACCATAGTATAAGCATCTACCAAAAACTGCTGAAACAAACGCCTATAATAGAGTAGAGTATGGCACTCATTCTTCCTTTCCTGTATTCGAAAAGCAAAAAATTGCCTCATAGAAATTTGGTTGTTCTTCCGGACTTTGACTGATTTACTGTTCCCTTTCTTAATACCAAGCCTATAACCATCCTCACCATATGGGAATATTAATAGATATTGAAGAGCAAGATAACTCACGTGAACCTCAGAAATCCTTTTAAGTCCTCCACATTGGTACTAAAGAACAATATCACGCTTATCCATTTCCAACTAAAAATCCCCAGGAATTAATGTTGCAACTTCAGAGACTGTAGGAATATTATAAGTCCGACCATCTGTAACCCGATCACTAATTATTCTCATATGGAATGTCTCATTAGGATTTGTATCAAATCTCTCTCTAGCGGAACGGAATTTACGAACATAAGAATTTACTTCGTCTAGCAATTTATAAGCATATCAATAAGTTCCTTTTTCAGAGGATCGTTCTTCTTCACAGTCGAGTTATTCCTGAAGTTTAAAAATAGAATGAGGTAGAATAGGTTCAGATATAGTATGATGAAAAAATTAAAAAAAAAAATTGTAAGGTAACAATGTAAAGTATAATAACCATACCTCAAGACATTTGATCTATTATCAACTTCATTTTCTGTGTCGACTATGTAAAGCTGTGAGAAAGCTGGGTTTTCTCACCAATAGGTTTTAAACTTCCCATAAGATGATAATTCTCACCTTGCATTACCAACATTTTTGGACCACGGCCTTTCTGAATAGATCGATCAATCTTGCCACCAAGAGAAGTAAACGAAAATACCATATTGGTTGCCCTTGCATTCTTTTGAAAATATCGACTAATTTTATCATTGTCTCTGAATAACTTTTTCAATAGCTCCGTGGGTTCTTTCAGAAATGGCAACTTAACTTGTCCTTGCAAACAACATAGAGTGAATGTAGGATCTCGACAACTCCTTATCTTATTGATGAGTTCACCATACCACATAATAGCACCACAATGTTGACACTCGTAAGTAGGATCACCTTCATCTAGGTAAACTACATGAAACAAATAATAGGTTTAGTGGTACAATTCCATGTTGGTATATATAAGAAGTCAAATCTAAATTTTAAAAGAAGTTAGTGAAACGTACCAATAGTATTATTGTTCGGAACTTTGGGGTATCGGCTCATGTTACGAAAAAATGTTTCATAAGGGAAGCAACCTCTTTAACTTTCTCATTTTGGTCTCTCGAATAGGACAACGTTTCTCTGATGGTGACTGGTTTAGTTGATTCCCCTTCGGAACTATCATCACTGCTACAGTCAAATTCGTGTTCATCTTGTTCATCATCTGATAGTAACAAAATTTGGCAGATTAATAAAAACTAATATACTTCGATTGATCAAAAACAAAAACATTTAATCAAGTCTTAAAACATTAACAACATACCATGAGACTCAAGCTCTTCTAAAGCAGAATAACATTCCTCCTCTGAATATAGTTCTTCCAGGTCATTCGTATCAGAGTCAAAAATTGTGGACATACTCTCTTTAGATAATGATGACGAACATGAAGCAATACATCCAACATCATTAAGATTCAAATCGTTTTGTCCTGTGCAATCTCCAACCCAACTTGTTTGCGTTGAAGTTACTCCAAAAAGATTCTCTTCGATGGCTAATAAAGAAAAAAAAACATATCACTATAACAAAATCCTTAACTGGCATTCTTATTAATTCAACTATAGTACAATGAAAATACAATGAGTAGAACTCACATATATTGAATTCAAAAACTCGTTTTTTCTTTACGAATTGAGTTTCACGTGAATTTTCCAAGTCATTACCTATTACATGGAAAAATGCCAGTTAGAAATTGCAGAGGCTACAGCTTATATTAATACATTACTTATATATGCAATATAGTCAATAAGGACTTACAGAACGTTTGTCTTCTTTTGTTTGAAGGTGTCTCTGAAGCTGCGTTAAGATTAAGATGTTGGGACTCTCGAAGCCGAATTGAGCCAGGTACATTGGTTATGTCTCTAAGTACTCTACCAAAAATTTTAGTAACAGGAATGGAATTGTCTTGAGTTAGTTGTGATGATGGGGAAGGAACAAAATCCTCCGGAGTAATTTCACTCATAACTCACGTTGGTCGAAAAAAATAGCCTGGCATGAAACACTTAGTAGTTAACTTTTTCGTCTATGATTTTCACCAGTTGTCTCATTGTCGAACCAGTAAGAATATGAGCTGGGATTAAGTCTGAAAGTAAACAAAACAGATATGTAGGACGATGTATAACCTAGACTCGCTACTCTATGAATATAGAATTTAAAAATTAAATATTACGCAATATAATATATATACTAATTTATTATTTAACGAAACACTATAAAAATCAATGAACATGTGGATATCTAAATATTAATCATGCTAATCAGATCGAAAATAGTAAATATTCATGAGAAAAAATAGGAAGAATGGATACGTGCAGAGATTTAGGGAATTTAACATGGTAGTTATACAAAATATCCATTTTAGATATTAAAAGAATCGTAGGATATCAGTAATTCTTTATCTCATAAATCAATTCTGTAATAGTAAATTTAGTGAATTTTGAAATATTATTAAATACAATAAACGAATAACTTCATTTATTATTTAGATTAACTGAAACTAAATAAGTTATTCAAAAATTCATTAACTTTTTTCATTCATCCTACACTTTCACAAACTATAAGTAATCTTACTATACACTATAAATGATTAATTAATAGGATAATGATAGAAAGTCATTATGATAAAATTTCATACACGATAAAATCACCGATAATAATAAAAAGTTCATACATGAAATAACTACAAAGGAAAATATAAAAGTCTCTAAAATAAAAATTCATAAAGTAGTTTTTCTCAACTATCTTCCTCCTCAAGAGTTTGCATTTTAATCAATATCAGTCGGCGGTTGTGGCCTGACAAATAAGTTCAACAAAATATGTATTAGTTGTAAACCATAGTACTAAAACCAAACAAATATAATAACAGACTTTTGCTAGTTACTTACATATTTTCCTTAAATTCAAAAACCTCATTAATGTCTAGATCGAAGAAAAATCTCGAAACCCCTCTCTGATCCATCAACTGTGCATTCCCTTTTAAAATAAGAAAACGGAAGTAAAGAATATAAGGTTCACACATTAGCCTGACTTTTAATCCATGAAAATTAAATCCGTGGAGATTTACCCCCAACATTTCTTGGACGCCAATCAGTTAACACACAAACAGCAAAAGCATCATTGAGACAATGCCAATGATGATAAAAATCCTCAGCTAATTTGCCAAAAGCCACACATTGGATAGAGTCATCCCTAGAGAGGAAAAATACATTAGTCGACTGAGAAAGGTGTATATTAAAAATGGACAGCTAAATTAGACAGTAAGAACTTACTCGTTATTGACGATAGAAAATCTAAGACCACAAATAAACTTAGGATATACAGCTTCGAACATAGGATCATGAACCAAGTCGAGATCCTCAACATCAGTAATTTTTCCAATTACATCTACATATTCAGATAAATAGACTATAAGGATACAATTGATAAAAATTTGTAAATAGGAATAGCTTTAGTGTTTACCAACTGGAAGGTTTACGGGTACACCCGGTATGAAGACATTATCAAATCCTTTGAATGACATGAAGTGTTCTTCAGAGTCGAACCTAGTTCTCTTCACCTCTGTTGTCTCAAGGAAATTAATCTCTTTGGCGGCATCTGTTAGACGATTCATAGTAGGAACATTAACGACAGTAAAATTCACAATTTTCCTCCACTGTCCTTCGTTCATCTTGATGTCAAAATATGGAATAAGCCAATCCCAAGTGATAGACGCATGTATTTTGTCACCCTAAATTTGTATGTAGAATATAAATTTGTTAGTAAGTGGAGAAACAAAACTCTGTATACTGTAAGATTATGGGTGAATATATAAAGGTAGAAGTCTAACTAAGATAGTAGATAATGAACTTACACGTTTGTCTCCCAACATGAAATGCAGAGACTCTTCACCATTGCGAGAAATGTTTCTCCACTTCCTCAAAATCTTAACTCGAATAACCCAGTCCGCTTTCCATGGATGCAAGTCAATGATTTTGTCATAGAAAGACATACTTAAAGAGAATATTAGGAAATGGTTTGCTTAAAAGTTGAAAATAGAAATGCTAACACTCCCATTTTTGATGCACTATATATAGAGGAGAAGCATCTAGGTTACGGGTTAAAGAACTTAAATTATAAAGTTTTTACTCATTCGTTGATTTCAATTATGACAGTAATGAAAATGAACTAACCCCAATAAATTTTGTCGATAGGTTGGAGATGACGTTTCAGTAAAAGAGGCATGGGAAAAGTCCACAAAAAATGCATCGGTTCATTTACTATATGTATCTGTTCAGAAACTTTTCAGTAAAATGCTCCTAAAAAAGATTACGATTTGACCGTAAAAATACGAATCCTTTTGTAGCCATTGGTTGCTTTACACGGCAAAAGATTATGTATTATTCCAAAGGTGAACATTTACAAATTACCTGGGCTTTTGTAGGATGTATCTTACGGAATCAAACTACAGAAGAAGCCAAAAGCCTAAATGGAGCCCATCTTTCTAAGGTAACAATATTAAGGGCTTTTGTTTAAATATTAATGTAACTATACTAAGTTACCCATCTCCTCAAAATTTATAATATATTTACGTAATATATAATATATAATATTATATAACCTATAATTAAAATAAAATCAAAAACTTTATAAAAACAATAGATGAGAATAGAATTGTCTGAAATATCAAAACCCAGAAACATAATCAAAATAGTACGAACTTAAAAAACAGGAAATTATAGAGAACCTTAACAGAGAACATAACAAATATTCTATTCCTCAACATTTTCCGAAAAAACCAACTTCTCGACGTTTAGCCCCAACTTGTCCTTCTTGACAATTGTATCTCCTTCAATTTTAACATCTTTTAGACATGGCTTCTTAGATGTAGAACTCATGTCAGGTACTTCACAATTATTTTCAGACGAACGCTTAGAAGAAGGAGTCGAATTGAAATTTGATGGAGTTCCTGACTCAACAAAGGATATCTATAAAACAGAACAATGTATATTTATGAATTGTATTTTCAATAATCAAAAAGCTTAAATAATGGACACTTACTTCATCACCGGAAACAATGGTAGCAGTGGTAATATTGTTACTATCAGGATCAGTCATTTCTTCGTCCTTGATCAAACCCTCAGCATTGCAAACCTTCGCGCACTTGAAATATTCTAAACCACCATAAATATTTTCTCTCTCAACACAAACTTCAAACAACAAAGATTTCCCAACAATGGCAGTAATTTCTGGCGGTAAATCAGTCGGATCTTCCATCTATTAAAAATATCATAAAATATATTAATTTAGATTAATTACTCAGCAACTACCACAAATTGACGGAACAAAATTAACGAAACTAACTATATTAATATACTGTAACAAATAACAAACCTCTTCAAATGATCCATTTAGAAGTTTCGTAGCCGAGTGACCAACAACTTCTAAAGCAACAGTGTCCAGAAGCATAAATTTCGAAGATCCGGTGTCGTCAATGACTGTGAGATGCAACTTATACCTAAAGAAGTTGAAAATAGAATATAATAAGCTCAAAACTATAGAAAATAGCATAAATATAGAAAATATAAACTTTCAGTACCTGTGCATAAACGAAGTTTTCTCCTTGTATTAACCAAATATTTCTTTACATATTTACTTGGAAACATAGATTTGATATAGGTTTGAAATATTTATAATCTAGCTTGTTTTCATATTTTACGAATACCTCGCTTGGACGTTAGATGTATAGGTCTAGACATAACTTTTTCGAATTAGACTGATGTGATATCGCTTTTTCAACCTTCTTGTGACATTTTCCACACCCAAAATAATACCAAGCCCAATCAGTATCATTACCAGCAATGGTACACAACACTTTAACATGCTCAATCTGTGAAAGCGTTATCATACATGTCATAGTCGTTAATCAGGAAAACAGAAAAATGGATCTTATAAATCACTAAATAGTACACAATTGAAGTTAAGATTGTAAACTGACTAACCTCAAAAGAATCCACAATTTCCTTGATAGATCTTTGAGGGAGGAGAGCCCAATTATCCTCCTTTTTCTTAAGAAATCTATTTTCGTCATTAGGTTCTAGTATAGTTAATGCAAGCCCATCCTGCGGTAATCTTCACAGCGAATTAGTTTTAAAAATTAGTTATTCTTATTATTTGTAGAAACGTATAAATTGAGAAAAACCACAAGTTACCAAAACACTCATTTTTCCTTAAACTCATCAACTTCAGGCAATAGAGGGTTTAAAAGCAAGAGGGATGTATCGAAAGCATTTGTGATTTGAAGATCTCCTACGACAATCGTGAAAGAAGAAAAAAAACGGTCATGTACAAATAAAATTTATATACCATGCTATATTATAGTTTAAAAATTTAACTAACCTCTAAAGAAATTGATTTTTGCAAACCTAATTACGCAAACAACTTTCCCATATAAGGCTTCATCGCAAGCTGTTCGGACTTGTTCAGCATATCGTCCCCATAGACAACATTTCAACCTCTCATCCCTATAAGCAATTAAAAATAGAACTCAATGTAAGTGGATATCAATTATAGTTAACATGGAAAATCCTCTAACTGAAATCCTTAAGAAGACCATACCAAGTATCTCTTAAGTGAAACTCAATCTTCTTTCTGTCCTTACCATTGACCTGGACAGTATCAATTTCACCAATATCAACGACTTGGCCAATCACATCGGAAATATCAAAAGATTATTAATGATTTATTCAGAATTTTATTAAAACATGGTATAAAAATATGACAAAATAAGTTACCAATCAAGAAGTGAGTTCTTAGATCTCCTCTTAATATCTCCTCGAATGTGGTGAAAGAAAGAAAGTTATCACTGTTCTTCAATTTTGACTTCGTGACAGATGTTCTACTGACAAAAGATATCTTGTATGCATGTTCAGTGGGTCTGTACTGGCCAGATGCTGGAGTTAAAGTGAAGTTCTCGATAATTCTCCACTCTCCAACAGGAAGTTCCTTCTGAAGCTTTGGCCAGTAAGTTTTCTTTAACGACGCATGTATTTTGACACCCTGCAGTATATAATATAATTAGACTCGAATGTGTTCTGTACGTTGATAAAATTGCGAATATATTGCATATGAAAACTTACTGATTCATCTGCTAGAATCATCTCCATTGATTCTCCTTGTGGAACAGAGTACTGCTTCCAGGAATGCAAAACCTTGACTTGCACACGCCACCCAGACTTGAACGGTTTCAAATCCTTAAGGTATGTTATCATGTTTGAATCCCCATTGCAGACGTAGATTGGTTTTTTGGCACTAAAAAATGATTTAAGACGATGCATTTTACGAAAGTGATGAATGACTATATATAGTCTTGCGAATTAGGTTAGAATCTAATCAGTAGGTTAAATATTCTCTGTATATCAAATCATAACTGTAATCAATTAAAATAAATTATGGTACATGATTTATAGGAATAACTAACTAATCAATAATTTAATGGATATTCTCGTTACAGATTTTAATCGTTAGTTTCCAACATAGCAGATTTAGAGGATTAAATTAAGATCTTCAAATATTAAATAGGATTTGTTACATTAAAATATGTTCATATATATTAGCACATTTAGATATAATATATTCATTATGTGGTCAATCTTATATCAAATATGAAATATATCTAGATCTGCTATGTATCAATTATGAAAATTCTAAATTCTAGAACAGTCTATAAATAGACTACGAAACATATATTTGAAAACTATGATATTGCATTTTTTAAGTAATGCAAAAAGAAAACTTTGTTCCAAAATATAGAAACATGCTAAATAACAACCATATAAGAAAGAAAAATACATATAGAACACCAGCATAGATAAAAACATTGAGATTATGCACATATCAATTACTCTCAATCATCATCATCTTCGTCGCTTATTGTAACAATACCATCTTCTTCCTGGTTAATACTGCAAGAATTTGGTTCAGATATGTAGTCAAATAATAAATGGTAAATAGCAAATTAGTGATAATTTAGTTTAGTTATATCCATACATTATATCCTTCATTTCTTCAACTTCATCAATCTGAAGATCAAACCACAACCTAGAGATACCACCATCATCTTTAATAGCTGAAAAATTGACATCGACGGATTAAATATATAATGCACAGTATGAATATTATAAATGCATGAAGTTTGGATTTGACCAAATCTGAATATGTATATGAATAACTACGCTGAAAACTTTAGTAAATTTTGTCATACAGAACTAACCATCATCATGTACTCGCCAATCACTCAATACACATATAACTAATCCCCCATCTGCGTAATTTTTGTTCCATTGCTCATAGAATTCAATAGCCATCTTCTCACTTGCAACAAACTCTACTTTGTAACCCCTAAACGTTATTAAGAATTATGATTCACTCATTCAGCTTAAATATTAGTATTAACAACAATGAATCAACATGTAAGAGAAAACATACTCTGTGTCTCTGAGACAAAATTGCAATTGGCATATATTTATATCAGATGAATGAGGAGATGGAACAATCTCGAGTTCTCCAACATGATCGACGATTCCTACTACATCTGCAAATACAAAATTTCGATTTAAATTCTTCCTTATTCACAAAAAAATAGAGAAACTGACTATTATAGAATAAAAATACATACCAACAGGGTAGCTCCTATTATCCCAAGTTCCAGGCATTAGATGCTTGAAACTTATGAATCTCATAAAATGATCAATCGAACGTTGGTACGTTTCCCTAACTTCGGTGTTACTCACAATAATCAAACGCTTTGTAAGTCTAGTTAAGCGGGTAGGAGAAGTTACATTTGTCACTACGAAATGTTTGATAATCTTCCATTGTCCCTTATATAACTCAGTATCGAAGCCATCAAGAAAAGACACCATCTCCACTGATGCTTGTATTTTAGTTCCCTATTATATACATAGGCTATTTAGGATACACCACAGATGATAAAGCAAAACATAGTAAACGAAACTTACATGTTGATCAACGAAAATGAAATGTAACACAGGGCTACCATGATTAAGTACTCTCCATTTCCTGTAGTCCTTAACACAAATTTGCCAATCCGTCTTCCATTCTCCCAGGTTTTGAATGGTAGATATGGAAGACATTTCTCTCTTGCAAAACTTAATAACTAAATCCAACAAACTTCTCTTATAGAACTCTCGTTCTAGGGCTTCCTATTATTTTAATAGATAGTGAACTTCTCAATATGTCATATATTGGGAGAAGAAAAAAGCAAAAGCTTTACTTTTGTCAGTTCAGTGAAACATCAAATCAGAACAGTAATCAACGGCAACAATGCTAATTTTTATAATTCATATTTGAAAAGTCGTATATGTCAAGTATACATCTACAAAAGCTTTTGGCTTATAAATTGTGAATTCCCATCGAAATACTACTATCTTAATTAGACTGAAAGATTAGTTCACCTAGAAGACAGTATTTTTTTAATCAGATTCTATTCATATAAAATATGTCATTGATACATCTAATCTGTAGTAACTTCGATTGCAGGCATGGTATGTAAAGAACGAAGAATTGATGATGTCTTCAACATCTGCATACACTTACTACAGATCATCAAAATCCAAAACCAAACTATCATCAAATGATATAGTCCTGGCGATACATCAATAGACAACAATCAATTCAGGTCCATAAATCTCCCCCGATCAAAATTACTACGACAACCAATTGAGATTGCAGGTCTCTATAGTATTATATAAAGGTTTTCGTTTTGATGAAACAAATTTCATAAAGAGACCTCCAGTCTCAATTGGATACATTATACAGAACAAACATCCATACTTGAGGAGGTATATCCTGACAATTGTTCTATCTACACAACAACATCTTGGTTATTGCTTTGATTTACATGTTTCATCTGGAATCTAAGTCTAATTCATCTATACTTCTGTGTTTCTAAATAACTGCTCTCCGCACAGATTTTAAAATCCAGAACTTTTCTCTAGCACAAATCACATTGATCGACATCGTAATATCTCTGCATCTGGATTTATCGATCACACTGATCAAATGCAGATATCATCACGACTGTTCTCTAGAACCAAAAAATATGCAGGTCGACTTTTCTCTTTTCCCATCTTCAACTATATATGTATATCACGGGATACTGGTATCGTTGTTTTGATATGAAAGATTATAATGAATAATATAAATATTTGAAGATGAAGTAAACCAAATTTGTATGTGTAAAATACCCTTAATGAAAATTAGAATGTTAGTGAAAAAGTAATGGCATATTTCGTAATATACCACATGAAAAAAGTTTAAACATTGAAGTGAACCTTAATTAATAGTATGGATAACGAATAAGGAGCAAATAAACGAAAATTAAATCAGCACATATTATGGTTGCATATTGTTCTGTATTTGCCCCTGTAGAAGCAGAAGACGGTGACTTGCTTTATTTGATTTACTTTTAGAGAATAATTATTCGATTATCATGCTAACAAATATAACATCGTGATAACTGTTGAATATCATGCTAACTAATATAACGCTCAATCATCATATTGTTTAAACATCAAGTTAACCATTTATCATATAATAAAAAATGAAATTATCACGTTAACAATGTTATCATATAAAAAGATTATCGTATTTAGCTTGTGAGCATAATAACTATTGTGCTTATGTTGTTATCATTTCACGAAAAATATGAGTTAACTTTGTTAACTGTATAAGTTAGTAAAATTATATTGATAACTATTAATTAACAGTCATCAGCAATTATTGCTAATGCCATTGTTAGCATAGTCCATCATCTTCCCCCATCGTCTTTCACCACAACCACACCTCCTCCACTATCGTTGTCATCACAACCATTATTGTTGCCATTACCATCGCCGTCATCACCACCATCAATATTTCTATCATCATCTTTTATCATCATCTTCAACCACCACTATCCTCAAAATTTATATAAGAGAAAGAGACACACACAAAAACAAATTTCATGAAGAAATTGAAAACATGCAAGAGGAAAATCTTGCGTTAAGGAGTGAACGAAGTAGTCATGGCAGAAAGATATGAGGAGAGGAAAAAAATTGTTATGTTTTTTAAATAAGAAAAGAATTTTTTTAAGGTTATAAGCATTTAGAGTTGAATAGTAGTTGTCAGAAATTTTGCTTTTATGTCGGTTAATTTCTTCATTATGTAAGTCCAAACATTGCAATTACTAAAAAAAAAATACTTACTAAACCTTTTTCTATTGTGTCATCTTTGCATATGAAATCCCCAATATGATCATTTATTAAGTTTGAAAAAAGAAAAAAAAAGAAAAATTGATCACCTATTATATAAAAGTTGGGTTGTGTCTCACAAGAGCCTGACACATCAGCACTCATTCTCCTGACACATCAACATAATATTTTTTTTAAAAAAAAATGATTTACCTTTGATATTATTAAATTGCAGAAACTATCACGCGAATCCTCTTTTCTCTCTGATTCTTTTTAGAGAAAACATATTCTCTTATTTTTCGTTAAACCTTTCAGATCTGTCTTCATCGGAGTTAGCCTCGTCTTCAAGCCAGAGTTGAGTTTATCTTCTCTCTTCCGATTCAGTTCTGCTTGAAATTTTCTACAGCTTCTTCCATCTAATGATTTCAAATCCTCGAAGCTATTGATTCATCGGATGCTTTATTCTTCATTGAAGGGTGTATGAAGATTGCAGCACAAATCGAGAGGAAACTTTTGGTCTCTTCAAAGTAGATCTATGAAGATGTTGGGGTTGATTGAAAAATGATTTTAATTTGACTGATGCAAGTGAATGTGGCGACAGAGAGACTCGTGAGTTCTTTAATCACACAATGAACAATTCAGACAAATGCGATCCTCAAATTTCACGTGAAAATGGACCATTGGTGTTAGCCCGATATGAATTATGGTCGGCCCATCTTGAAAGATTCAGGTCTGCCAAATAAATAAAAATCTCCCATTTATCAAGCGAATCCGGGAAAAACGGATGTTTAGTCTTGTCGGCAAGAAGACTTTCCTATTTTAAATATACATAGAAGACCGACCTGATCAGCTATAAATAAAGGAAGTCTTCGACTTCTCAATCGATCCAAAAATCCTCTCTCGAGAACTAGGACAAACTAAGCAATCTTGTTGTTCTAGTTCTCGATCTTATTTCCATACCTTAATAAAGATCTCTCTTCAAACCCACAAACTCTTGTTCAATCTTTAGATCGGATTTGAGTTTTCACAGTTGGCGCCGTCTATGGGAAGTATAAGAGACTCAATCTTTGAAAGAAAAGCGGAGCTTGAAGATGATTGAAACACCTATCAACCCCGATCTCATCGGAGGAGCCCCCGATCTCATCGGAGTCAACACTCAGGGGACCATCATCGACCCAATCACCGGACTCCTAGTGATCAACCAGACCAACCTGCAGGAAGACTACGCGGCTGCCGCGCAGAACACTCGTGAGGCAGATCAGGTCGGCCAGACTGGCGGAACAAACCAGACCGACCTGCCACAGCCACCTCCCATGGACATGGATGCTCGGTTTAAGTCCCTCCACGCTGAACAGATCGCCTACCGAGAAGACCTAGATCGGCTTCTCAACGCTAGGGTTCATACCCAAGAACAGGCCGATCTGACCACTCCCCCACGCTGGCCGATCCGCAACGCAGAAACGACAAGACTGGTGAACAATCTGTCCAGCACCACACCGACAGACGAGCTACGAAGAGCACGGGTGGAAGGCTCCAACGCCTGTTCATCCCGGAACACCACAGGTTCCGATCTGACGATGGCCTCAGAACTCGACCATCTCCATCAACGCATTGACGATATAAACAGCAAGATCCATAAGGCGACGACCTCAGCATAAGAGTTAGACAAAATCCTCTAACAAACGCAGCAGACACCGTTCACATCGGCTATCACTAAGGCTCCTCTCAAGGACATAGGCCGGATGAAGCTACCGCCAAGTTACACCGGCATGACGGATCCGAAGCGACACTAGACCGCGTTCAACGCAGTCATGGGATGAGCTCGCTTCACGAACAAAGAACGGGATGCATGCCTCTGTCACTACTTTGTGGAGACGCTCTCCGGAAGTGCCCTCACCTGGTTTTCGAACTTTCTCTGAATTCCATCGATAGCTACAAGGACCTCACTTGTCGTTTCCGTAAACATTATTCGATCTACATCGACACGGAGTATACAGCACTCGACCTATGGGCGTACGTCCAGGGCGACACAGAACCGTTGCGCGACTTCATCGCCCGATTCTGATCTATCGTCTCCCGATGCAGCCTGTCGGATGAGCTTTCCCTCAACATCCTCATCAGGAACTTAAGAGACGATCAGTCATACTGCGAGAGATTGAAAACCGGGAAGACCAAAATCCTAGAAGATGCCTTGCATAAAGCGACCGGTTATATCAGGCTCGAAGAAGATAAGGCAGCCAAAGCCAAGTTGGCCGACGAAAAATCTTCGCGCGATAAGAAACCCAGATCGTCGAATCAGGATAGACATCAGGAGCCTCGACAGCACTACGACAGAGAAAATAAGAGCCGCAAGAGTATCAACACCGTCGGACGACAAATGAAGTGGAACACTTGAGATCGTCTGAGCGCCAAAGATCCCGATAGCAAGAAGCCATGGTGCAAATACCACAAGGTGCACGGCCATCACACCGATGATTACCGAACTCTCCCGGCCCTCTTGCAGAAGGCATGGGAAGATGGTGAGTGCACAATACCAGGGCCCTAGAGTCTACCACGACGATCTGATAATGATGAGGACAGGCGACCTGACAGTGATCGAGATAAAAGATCTGATGCTGATAATCCTTCTACCAAACGCGAAGGGAAGGAAACAAAGCGTGACCGCGAAGACGACCGCACACCCCCGACTTCACCTAGACAACGGATCAACGGAGGACTCCTCTCATGCACCGACTCTATCAATTCGATCAAACGGCACGAGCGAAAGGCCGATAATCCTCCGTAGGATGCCCCACCACTGTTTAAAGATGACCTCCCGATCGCGTTTACTGAACAAGATGCGTAAAATATAGATCGCCTGCATAACGATCCACTCGTCATCTTGCTTCGGCTTGGAGAAGATGACGTTTCGAAGATATTGATCGATACAGGAAGCTCGGTCGACCTCATCTTCATGGACACGCTCCGCAAGATGAGCATCACAGAGTGAGACATAAAGATCGCATTGTCACCCCTCACTGGATTTGCTGGAGATTTAATCTCGACGATCGGGACCATAAAGATGACAGTAACCATAGGAGGATAATCCATTACGGTCACGTTCGAAGTTATTAACTGACATGCGATCTACAAAGCCATTCTGGGAACACCTTGGATGAACACTATGCGAGCCGTCCCATCTCCGTATCACCAGTGCATCAAAATGCCGATAAGAGGCCCATCTTCACCATCTGTGGCGATCAGACAGTGTCTCGGCATTGTTACATCGACAAATAGCGCGCTCGTAAGACATCCACGTTCGTGATCTGCAGTAGTAGCGATTTTGATCCACGAATAGTCCACCACGAGAAGCCGAAGAGCGACCTTATTATCCAAGTCAACATCGACGTTGCTCACCCTGAGCGCTGCGTCGGCAACGGCGCGGAGCTATTGCCAAGTATGCAGGACAAGCTGGTAACTTTCCTCTGGGAGAACATCGGAATATTCGCGTGGTCGATGGCCGAAATGAAAGGCACCAGCTCTCAAATCATTGATCATGAATTGCACGTTAATCCCACCTTCAAGCCGATCAAACAGAAGCGACGGAAATTGGGACCTGAGCAGGCGCAAGCCGTACAATGATGAAAAGGATAAGCTGTTTAAGACCGGATCGATCGCCGAAGTCAAGTATCCGGAATGGCTCGCCAACCCGGTGGTGGTCAAGAAAAAAAACGGGAAGTGGCGAGTTTGTGTAGATTTTACAGACCTCAACAAAGCTTGCCCCAAAGACAGTTTTCCTCTTCCTCGAACGACCAGCTAGTCGAGGCGACCGCAGGCAACGAACTCCTCTCCTTCATGGATGCGTTCTCAGATATAACCAGATTCTAATGAACCCGGACGACAGTGAGAAGACCGCATTCATCACGGATCGAAGAACTTATTTCTATAAGGTCATGCCGTTCGGCCTCAAGAATGCAGGGGCCACCTATCAGCGCCTCGTCAACAAGATGTTCGCCGATCAGCTTGGGAAGACGATGGAGGTATACTTTGTCGCGCAGCGCGGGAGCGAAGTCAATCCCATACAGATCTCCGCGATCCTGGAACTGCCTTCACCAAGAAATACTCGCGAAGTTTAGTGCCTACAGGGAGGATAGCCGCGCTGAATCGATTCATATCTCGGTCCACAGACAAGTGTCTGCCCTTCTATCAGCTTCTACGAGGCAGCAAGCGATTCGAGTGGGACAAAAAGTGTGAAAAAGTGTTCCTGCAACTCAAGACATATCTCTCAACACCTCCGATCCTGGCCAAACTCCAACACGGCGACACTTTTCTACTTTACATAGCGGTTTTCTACTTCAGCAAAACCTTGGACAGCACAGAGACTCGCTATCCAACCCTTGAGAAGCTCGCTCTTGCGGTGGTCGTCGCTTCAACGAAGTTGCGTCCTTACTTCCAGTCACACTCTATAGCCGTCCTAACCAGCCAACCTCTTCGGTCAATCTTACACAGCCCGACACAATCCGGGCGCATGGCGAAGTGGGCCATCGTGCAATCCGAGTTCGATATCGAATATCGAACACAGACTTTTGCAAAACCCCAAGTTTTGGCGGACTTTCTGATCAAATTTTTACTTGAACTCTTGAATGCCGACCCGGCAAACTCAGAAACGTGGACATTGCACGTCGATGGAGCATCATCCTGATTAGGAGCTGGAATCAGCATCCTGTTGGAATCCCCCACCGGAGAACACCTCGAACAATGATTTCTGCTTGGAGTTTAGCAACCCCAACAACGAAGCCGAATACGAAGCATTGATCGAAGGTCTTCATCTAGCCCGAGGGATGAACGTCCAACATTTTTGGGCATTCAGTGATTCACAACTTGTTGCCAATCAGTTCAGTGGAGAGTACGATGTGAAAGACGATCGAATGGACGCCTACCTGATGTTGGTGAAGCAGTTAGCCGCGGAATTCACAACTTTTGAGCTACATCAAATTAACCAACACTGGCACTAACGCTTTAGCCGATATCGCGTCAAATAGAGACTCAGCTCTCCGGAGAACTATCCCGGTCCAAGGAATCTTCCAACCCAGTATAGCCCCGACCCAAGAAGTTCTCCAGATCACAGCCGACAAAGATGAAATCGCTCCTGCATCAACCACCACCGAACAGCAGGCACCGACGTTTTCTCAAGACAGGCGAGTTACCATCAGATAAGTGGGCAGCTCGGCGAATTCGTGCACGTAGTGCTAAGTACACGATCATCGAAGGAGTCTTATGCTGATGGACGGATTCAGGCGTATTGCTTACTTGTCTACATGGCGACGAGGTATAGCGATGCATCAAGGACACTCACGACAGTGCAGGCGGGAATCATTCTAGCAGACGAGCTCTCGCTCTCAAGATTAAGAAATACGGTTTCTTCTGACCAAATATGTAGGAAGTGTGCATCAAATACGCTCGGAAGTGCGAGTACTGCCAGCGACATGCCCCGATGATACATCAACCCACCAAGTTTTTGACTTCGACGATACCTCCATATCCATTCATGCGCTAGGAAATGGATATCGTCGGACCAGTGGTCTCTTCTCGCCAGCGCAGGTACGTGCTCATAATGACAGACTACTTCACGAAGTGGGTCTAAGCCCAAGCGTTCGCCGACATCACTGCTACCGAAGTTTAAAACTTCGTCTGGAGATACATTATATGCTGACATGACCTTCCTTATGAGATCATCACTAACAACAGTCCTTAATTAATATCGAAGAAGTTTGAAGATTTTTGCGCCAAATGGAAGATCCGCCTCAACAAGTCCACACCTCGTCACCCGCAGGGGAATGGACAAGCAGAAGCCACTAACAAGACTATTCTGGACGGCATCAAGAAGCGTCTCAATGCCAAGAAGGGTTTTTGGGTCGACGAGCTGGATGGCGTGCTCTGGTCGCATCGTACAACTCCTCGAACAGCTACCGGGAATACTCCCTTCTCACTCACGTATGGATGTGAGGCAATGGTCCCTGCGGAGATCAATATCGGCAGCTTACAATGCAGAGTACTCCCAGACTTTCCTGCTGTAAACTCAGCGATGCTGGTCGGCAATCTCCACACAATCGAAGAAACACGCAACCAAGCCCTGTTCAGGATGCAGAACTATCAGAACTAGGCAGCTCGGTACTACAACAAGAAGGTGCAGAGTAGACATTTCGACAAAGGCGACCTCGTCCTTTGAAATGTCTATGAAAACACTAAGGAAGACAATGCAGGAAAGCTAAGAGCTAACTGGGAATGACCTTACATCATTACAAACATAGTCAAATCGGGCATTTATTGGCTCGAAACGTTGACCGGCGAACTCATTCCACGAGCTTGGAACTCTCTAAACCTTAAGACTACAGCTAGACCGGCATCTTCATTAGATTGGCATCAACAAAAGAAGGGAATAATACCTATGAACTACGAAGCGTTTTGATCCCCGAAAGGGGTACGTAGGCAGCCTATCTTCGGATGGCGCAACTGCTCCCCCTCCTAAAATGGGGGGGAGGGGGGGGACTCTGAATACTTATTAAATGTCCGAGCCTTTCGGTTTGTAAGTCCTTACTCTCTACTTTGAGCCGACTCATTGAGATGCAGTTGAGATTAGCTCTTCGGCCTTATCTTTGCGGGAGAGAGAGTCTTTCACCTTTGCCACCAGAACGGCATAGCTGTTGTTCACCACAGCGGCCACGCGCTTGGCCACATCTTGACTGAATGCGAGTTTCTCGTCTTGGGCCGCCTTCAGCTCGGCCTCTAGCTTCCTCTCTGACTCGGCCCTCTCCTTCTTAATTTGCTTTACCGCTCGGTTCAGAGGTTTATTCTTCTCCGCATTGTCGGCACGAAGCTTTGCCAAGTCTTCAGCGGATGCCATCGAGCTCGGCATTCTTTTGTCTCTCGGCCTCGAGGCCCTCCTTGACGGCTTCTCCTTCGGTATGATCGAACAGACACCTCTTGGCATCGCGATCATACTTGCACATTATCGTCAATGCGGTACTAAGAGCCTGCATTCACAAATCTTGTCGTTAAAACCGATATGATACTTAGAAACAGAAAGGAAGCAGTCGAAATAATTTACCTTAGCCTGGTCGGTTGCAAAGCGATCGCTTCGCTGCGGATCAAGCTCCGAGAGTCTGTTGTGGGAAGAGCCGGATGATCCCTCAACTGGAGAAAATATTCCAGGCAAGACTCAGAGTCGCTCACCAGAGGGCCTATTCCTTGGTAATTGTACGAAAAACCGAACGGATGGAGCTCTCGTTTGGTGTGAGGCCTCTTTGATCTCTGGGAATCCTCGGGTGTATCTTCCGAGCTCCTTTTATTTGAAATAGCGGGATCATCCTCCCCGCCAACCACATCATCTCCGCCCTCATTTTGGCCATCTTCCTGCTCGGCCTGCTTCCGAGCCCTCACCACTTTTTTAGCAGCCCTCTTCTCGGCTGCTCTCTTGGACCTCTTTTCGGCCGCCTTTTTGGCTTTGGCCAAATCTTCTTCGGCGCCAGTCTTAGACGCCTCACGCTCCGCTGTTGGCGCCAGAGGCTGAGGGTTCGACGGCTCTACAACGCCGGGAGATCCAATAACGGATTCCAGGTCAGCCGATAGGTCTTTGAAAGAGCGGGACCTCATTCTTGCAGGTTGGTTCTGACGACGGACTAGAGCAAATGTGACAAAAGGAAATTTATATTAGCCGACTAGCAAAACTTGAAAAGAAATGACATGTGAAACTAAGCCGGACTAACCTCTTGCTCTTGCAATCCTTTCCTCTGTGATCTCAGGCCACGTGATCGCACTAATTACCGCGAACCTCTCGGAAATTTGATGGATATCGAGTGGGTCATCTACGATAGGGAGATGTCTATTACCTGCAAGGGTGAAATAAAGCCGATTAGCGATACGAAAAACCCTACGATTATCTAGCTAGTTCTTTTTGTTGTGGCTCTCTACCCATGACCTCCGCCCATTTTGTTCGAATTGGGATGTCCTGGTCAACAATGGAGAACTCATTGACCAACACGAAGAAATAGCGGTCTCTCCAATCCGCTACTTTCGTTTTATGGCCGCCCGTCATGATGTTAAATCGAGTCTTCATTCTCGTGTAGTAGGAGCCACGATTCCTCAGATGCTCTTTGGTCCTCCTAGTATTGGTCTTTGCATGGAATGTTGCCCGACTCAAGGGGATGTCGTGCTTGATCGATATCACCAGCATACTCACCATCAAACGAATCGTGGAGTGCAAGAACTGCGAGATCGGCATCTCCTTATGGTCGGCAAACTCCAGCAATAACCTTGGGAGGGGGAACCAAAGGTGGAAGTCCCTGAAGAAGCATTCAAAGAGGTAGAACCATCCTCTCGGCGCATCCCACAGTCGCTCGGACGGGTTCGGGACCATGAATATAACTTCAGGCCCGATATCGCATTCTTCCTTCAGTGTCACCAAGGACTCTAGAGTTGACTTGGTCGGCATCACCCCCAAGGCGTTATCGCAGATCGGCTTCGGTGCTTTCTCCCCTTTTCGTCTCTTAACCTTTTGAACTGGAGGATTCATGTCGATTATCCCAAATTGATTGACTTCGTCCTCAACGATAACTGCATTCAACTCATCCGAAAGATCCATCTCGTTTGATCCTCCTCTCTGGTCGGACTCATCTTGCAGCTCGGGAATTTCGAACTCCATTTGTGCAGACGTCTCTCCACCCCGAAGGACGGCTACAACCTGGTCGGCGTGAAATCTATCAGCGGCTGCTTGCTGTTTTTTTTCTCTCGGACCTGTTCTTGGAAGGCCCGATCTAGTGCGGATAATTCGCTCGCGTCGGAAGACCGATCAGACCCTGATCCTTCAGCGATGATCTTTTTTCCCTTCGATCGGCCCCTCACGATCTGGTCGTCTCTGGACATCTGGAGGAACTCTTCCAGGGAGACAACGATCTCGTTGGCTCTCAATTGAGCCGACCTGTTTTCCCTGGATTCTGGTCGGCCTTCCCTGATCTTCACCCTCTTACTCATCTTCTGGTCGAACTTTGGCGATGACTTCAGGTGAGCCGTAGAAATTGACGACGTTGAACAAAATACGGCGGAGGTCTGACCAAAATTTTTAACAAAAATAAAATGAAGAGCAAAGAAGAGAGAGAATAGAGCAAACCTGAATTCGAAAGAGTTTCGCTAAAAATGCAAAAGTGAAGAAATGAGAGCCGACTCCCTCTTATTTATACAGAAATGAAAACGGTTATCGAGAGTCATCATGAGTTCGGCGACCTTTCGCATTTCTTCGCATTTTATTTAAATCGGCCTCTTTGCTTTCCTCCCCTCATGTTTGACAAGTTTTAAGCCTAGTTCTGCATGCGCAGACCTACGCATAGCCTATACTGCTATTGGCGGGAACTTCAGGCGGCAGTTTTTCGCGCCCAAAATTCACCATCTGACCCTCGACATCGTGCCGATCTGAACTCGAGGTAAAATTACATTTTATATTCTAATCTTTTCAGCAGCCGACCTGAATCCATATCGAGCAACATCTCTTGAAATTCGCCAAGTAATGTATCCTCACTTGCCGAACTAGGGGGGACTTACTGTTAGAGATGAGATTCGTACCATATCTGAAAGCCCGATATGAATTCTGGTCGGCCCATCTTGGAAGATTCAAGTCGGCCAAATAAATAGAAATCTCCCATTTATCGAGCGAATCCGGGAAAAACAGTTGTTTAGTCTTGTTGGCAAGAAGACTTTCCTATTTTGAATATACATAGAAAACCGACCTGATCGGCTATAAATAAAGGAAGTCTTCGACTTCTCAATCGATCCAGAAATCCTCTCTCGAGACCTAGGGCAAACTAAGCAATCTTGTTGTTCTAGTTCTCGATCTTATTTCTATAAAAAAACTTAGATCGACGTTCTTATTCTAACGACCTAAACATCCGTGTATCGCTCAAGCTCCGGCCAAATCTTAATAAAGATTTCTCTTCAAACCCCACAAACTCTTGTTCATTCTTTAGATCGAATTTGAGTTTTCACAATTGGTGCAGTAGGATCTTACATCCAACAAGGTAAACAACATTATTTGTAAGCTTAACGTGGACTAGATAATTTTGAGTTCTGCGTAATTGACATAAATTGTATGTCAATTGGACATAAAGCAAGTGTGTATCATGTTAATTGATTGTTTTGTGATTAAAATGAGCTTATTAAGTTATGAGTGTGATATAAATGATTGGGAATGGGTTCGTTGGAGTTGTTGGAGTATAGTTGGGGTCTATGATGCTTCAATCATATTCACCTTCACGGTGATAATCTTAACTATTATTTGAGAAGCATGTTTAATGAAAAATTTTGATGTATCAAATTAATGGTGACATAGAATTGTGACAAGATAAATTTCCTAAAATAAATAAAATGTTTTGATTGGTTGAGTTATAATTAAATAAATTATATAATTATAATATAAATATACTAGATTATAACACTAAAATTTATAAATTTAATTAACTAGAAAATAATAATTACTATGATTTCAATTTTTTTACATATATTCATAATATATTGCATAAAATAAGATTACAAAATTTTTGCAACCAATATATTTTATATTTATAAATAGAAAAATAATAATAGATTATTTAATAAGAGAGTATCTACGTTATATACTAATACGGTTGAGAGTATGATATATTATTATTTGTATAATATAAAATATTTTATTATCTGTTTGATTGTCACAAATTTTATAATAAATATTTATTTTAAATTTTATTTGATATAATATAACTAAATATATGAATAAGAAATAAAAGTAAAAGTAAAAATGAATTTTTATGATTTTGGTTTTCTGTAAAAATCTCAAGCTATGTCTTTGGTTTAAAGCATCTCTAACCCACCTTTATTTTAAATGTTCTAATTTAGTAGAAAAATATCGATGTTTCTTTTATAATTGAAGGAAAAAGTAACAATTTTTCTTTTTTTTCTTTAAGATAGAAATAAGTTAGAGAGAAATCTATATATATTTTAGAAGAAAAATGAAAATTACATTGGAAATAATCTTAATGTTTAACATTTTATTCAAGGTTTAGAAAAAAAATAAGACAAAAAGAATAATTTGGATCGATTTTATGTTTTTATTTTAAAATATATAAAAATATTGTCTTACACGTATTAGTTCTTTCATGCATATATTGTTTTCAACATCTTAAATTATTATTTCGTGAATCAAGTTTTGTATATGTTATGATCCATATATAAGATTAACACATATATCAAAATTAGGAACAACAAAATCTTATTTTATAATATAACAATTAAATATTAGATATATTATTTTACACCTTCAGCTATATACATATAAGTTTAGGATCCTACTGGTTTAAACGCTGCGATTACAAAGAGTTTGTGAAAGCGAGCGATTGCAGGCTATAAAATATTTGGAGAAGAGATAAGAAGAGAGCTACTGAATAAATTTATAAAATAAGAAATTCACAAATATTATAATAATCTTAACTATTATTTGAGAAGCATGTTTAATGAAAAATTCTGATGTGTCAAATTAATGGTGACATGGAATTGTGACATGAAAATGTGACAAGGCAAATTTCCTAAAATAAACTAAATGTTTTGATTGGTTGTGTTATAATTAAATAAATTATATAATTATAACATAAATATACTAGATTATAACACTAAAATTTATAAATTTAATTAACTAGAAAATAATAATTACTATGATTTCAATTGTTTTTACATATATTCATAATAGATTGCATAAAATATGATTACAAAATTTTTACAACCAATATATTTTATATTTTGAAATAGAAAAATAATAATAGATTATTTAATAAGATAATATCTACGCTATATACTAATACGGTTGAGAGTATGATATATTATTATTTGTATAATATAAAATATTTTATCATCTGTTTGATTGTCACAAATTTTATAATAAATATTTATTTTAGATTTTATTTAATATAATATAACTAAATATATGAATAAAAAATAAAAGTAAAAATAAAAATGAATCTTTACGATTTTGGTTTTCTGTAAAAATCTCAAGCTATGTCTTTGGTTTAAAGCATCTCTAACCCACATTTATTTTAAATGTTCTAATTTAGTGGAAAAATATCGATGTTATTTTTCTTTTATAATTGAAGGAAAAAGTAACAATTTTTTTGTTCTTTAAGATAGAAACTAGATGTTGGACCTGCGCGTCCGCGCAGGTATATAATTTTTGAAGTAAATTTATAAATGTTTAAGTTTTGTAGTATAAGGAGATTTATATTATGTTATAAGATACATTGTTTTCTCGTACATATGTATCATAACTTTATTTCGAAAGAATGGATAGTTCATTTGTATAAAATATTTGGATCATAGCAAAAATAGGTTTATAGTAAACTTTGTTCAAAAAAATTAGCTTATATAATTAAATCTAAAATTGTGGTCCAAATGAATTATTTTTTATTAGATTATATAAACTATTTTAACATTATGGTTTTATGTTCTTAAAATTATTCAGGCTTGATTTTATAAAAAAAAAATTTTGATTAGCAGATTTTTTGTTAAGTTTTGTAACAAATATTTTAAAATATTATGTTATAATGTAAGAGAGATTTTATTTGTTTGTAAATAAGATTCTTAGGTTTGTTTGTTTTTGCCTCTAGATACTTATTTGGATGCAAATGCTCTCAAATATTGTTTTTTTAAATATTTTTAAATCAGTATATGGATATTTTATCTCAATACAAATTCTATAATATTTCAAAATTTGAATATTTAAAATGCTAAAAATAGAGATTTGATGCAGCATTTGAATCTAAAAAATTAACAGATAAAAACATCTTTTAATTTAAACCACAAAATAATGTTTTTTATTGTCAAAACCGTTTTTTCTATCGAAATAAAAACTACAAAATCGTAAAATCACGTTGTTGTACCAAAACCAAAAATTCCGGTAGAAACTGTAAAAATAGCATTTTCCATCAAATCGTATTTTTCTGCCAAAACTGTAAACCCACATTTTTTAGCAAAACCAAAAATTATGTTTTCCTCCAACACTATAAAATCGTATTCTATGGCTAAATTTCTAAAATTGAGTAGTTTTTGTCAAACCTGCAAAATTGCATTTTATCGTCAAACCCGCAAATCTGCATTTTCAGTAAAATTCATAATACCACATTTTTCCATCAAAACCTATAAAACCCGCAAAAACATGTAAACCTCGTAAAATCCGTAAAATCAGGTTTTCCGTCAAATCCACAAAACCCGTGTTTTTCCGTAATATTGTAAAATTCATAAAATTGTGTTTTACGTCCAAATTTCTAAACTCATGTCAAACTCACAAATCCGCATTTTCCTGTATGACTACATCTTCTCGCTAAAACCTGTAAAATCTATAAAATTCGCAAAATTGCGTTATTCGCATTTCGTAAACCCGTATTTTCTTGTAAATCCCGTAAAATCTGCAAAATCGTTATTTACGACCAAATTTCAAAAATTACCAAAATTTAGATTTTGGATCCGCGCACTTGCGCAGGAGTCCTCACATAAATACTTCAAATAGTTTGGCATTCTCTAGTTTGTAATGCCTAATGAAACAATGTTGAAAAGAAGATGCAGTTTTGAACATAAGTTTATAATTCTTTTGTATCCATATTCTTCTTCATCCCTTCTTCTGCTTATTATCCTTCATCTTTGAAATTAATTTAACATATAAAAAATTAATTTCGACTAAAAAATATTGATGTTTGCAAAGATATTTTTGTTTTTGAAAATCTAAATAGAGAAAAAAATTAGCCAAGCAAATTAGAGAAAATGAGATAATGTGAGTTACTATTTTTATTTCCCTCATAGTTTATTGAAACACTATTATCATAAATAGTTTTATTTTGCTAATTGTAAATTATAAAAATCTTTTATTAATTTACTGACTTTTCCTATTATTAATATGTTATTACATCTACAATAAAAAAATTATCAATATTGTTTGTAATATTTTTAAAAATATGCTAAAATCCATATTTTTAGAATATGCTTTAAGTTTATGCAGTTACTGTTTCTTAATTAAAAAATATTTTGATTTTTATTTGGGAAGCTTGCTCCATAATTTTAGTAATCGAATATTAATAAAATATTATAAAATCAATTCATTAGATATTTTATAGAACAAAATATAATTTAAATAAAATTATATGGTTATTATCATTTACTGTTAATTAATCATGGTTTTTTAAATTTGATCATGATGCTTTTAAATTTGAAATTAATTTATTCAAAATTTAATTTAATATTAGATTGAACTAAACATATAACAAATAATATATAATTATTCATAAAATTTAGGTTTTAGTTTATTTTCCTATAAACATATGTGTTTGATTATATTATTGCATAATAATAAAAATTTGATTTTTGTTTTTCAAATAATTTTTTTGCAATTTTTCTTTTACATTGTGTAAATGTATATAATTTAATTATATTAATTATAATTTTTATTTTCTTATATTGTTACATAATAATAAATATTTGAAAAAATATTATTTGTTATTTTTTTGCAAAGTGTTTTAAATTGTATAAATGTTTATAATTTAATCTTATACATATATAGTAATTATAATTATAATTTTGTTTTATATAAACTTGGATGTAATTAATTCTAAGATTAATTAGAATTTTCGAAATAACTATTTATGGAAATATTTAAATTATTTAAATGTGTTTGATAATTTGAGTTAAAGCAATCCAAATAATATTTGAAAATTAATGTGTTTGGTAATAGGAATATAAGAATTAAATAAAGAAAAAATAAAATAAATATTAATTGGTTGTATTAACAAATGACTAAACTACCATTAATGAAATTCTAAGGAAAATGTTAAAATGCAATGGCATTTCATGTAATATAACACATGAAATATGTTTAAACATTGAAATGATCCTCTTTTAATAGTATGGATAAGTTAGAGAGAAATCTACCTATATTTTAGAAGAAAAATAAAAAATACATTGAAAATAATCTTAATGTTTAATATTTTATTCAAGGTTAAGAAAAAATAAGACAAAAAGAATAATTTGGATCGATTTTATGTTTTTATTTTAAAATATATAAAAATATTGTCTTACACATATTAGTTCTTTTATGCATATATTGTTTTCAACATCTTAAATTATTATTTCATGAATCAAGTTTTGTATATGTTATAATCCATATATAAGATTAACACATATATCAAAATTAGGAACAACAAAATCTTATTTTGTAATATAACAATTAAATATTAGATATATTATTTTACACTTTCAGCTATACACATATCAGTTTAGGATCTCATTGGTTTAAACGCTGCGATTACAAAGAGTTTGTGAAAGCGAGCGATTGCAGGCTATAAAATTTTTGACGAAGAGATAAAAAGAGAGCTACTGAATAAATTTATAAAATAAAAAATTCACAAATATTATAATATTTTTTATTATAATTTTTTGTTGAGAAACCATATATCACAAAACGCTAAAAATAAGAAATTTTGATTTAGTACAAAATGATAGAAACGGTTTTCGTGATTGTTGTTAAACATCAAAACTGTATCGTGTAAAATCATAACGTTTGCGGAAAATATCAGAAAAACTAAGCAACACATAAATATTACAATTCACTTATTTATAACTCATACCTACATATATAAATATACATATGTTTTATAAAAAAATAAATTATATATTATCAATCATACTTCGATTTTTTGACAAAGATGCATGTATATATAAATATTAACTATGCAAAAATCAAAATCGCATGCAAACTTACCGTGCATACATTATAGTCCAATTTTAATTTTAGTTATTAGTCAATTTTTATTTATTAATAAAATTTCTATATGTCCTAAGAGCAGTGAGGTGGTTGGTACGCACAAATAAGCGGACCAACCATCTACCTGCTCTCAGGATAAGTAATTATTATTAATACATAGTTACAGATTTTTTTAAAAAATATTTGTGTAATGTTATTATTAATATATAATTAATCTTACATTCAATATATAATATTAATTATATATTTAACATATAAAATATTTTACAGCCTGCACACGATGCGGACCAATCACCTAGTGAATTAAATAAAAGAACATCCAATAGCTAGAAAATATATGGCCTTTGGATTTACTGTGCTTAATTAAACTTTTCTATCAGTTTGCAGAAATAGAAGAAAATATTCTTCAATTATATTCATAGCCTCATATCGTCTCAGTTCTACACTTATCCAAACCTCTTGCAATCAAAAATTGTTTATTAAAGCAAGTTTTGATAACTTCAAGATTTTGGAAAATGTCTATTTTATTAAAAGCAATCAATAATTGAGAAGATGAATCAGAGATGTTGCTCCTTGAAACTCTTTGTCTCCTCTCTTAAATATCAAAATCAGTCAATATTTCTTGCACACTTACCACTACTGTTCCAATAAGCCATTGAAAGTAATATATATACATACAATCAAAACTCAAAAGGCCGCAATCATCTCATTGCAATGTCTCTTTACGAGCCACTAATCTAACTCTGTGTAAGAAAAAGCTTGCATCTTTGTCGCTAAGTTTCAGATTTGTCTTGTGCAGGGTTATTGGCTTACACCACATATATCTCTCTCAGGCAGCTATCTCTCTCAACCACATATATCTCTCTCAGGAAATCATATATATTTAAGGCTCGATTAAGTTTCCTGAACAAATTGTGTTGTGAGTTATTTCGCTTGGTCTATTAGGGACTGAAACGCAGAGACTCAAAGCGTTCGCCTTCGTCACTTTAGAGTCTAAGGATGATGCCCAAAAGGCAATGAAAAGCTTGGAGGGGTGGGTGAGAAAATCCAATTGAATTTCTCTCAGTAATCTCTCATTAAATTCGTGATTCCCTTTTTTGTCAGTGTCAATTCAAGTACTTCTTATGATCTTTTACAGATTCTTCTAGCGGAGAAGTTTAGACTTTTTTGGATAAAAATGATAAGTTAAGACTTGGTCCGTCAGAATCCTTCATCCCTTCATCGCACCTCTGAGTTGAAGAATATCAATGGTGAATATTCTCTCTCTTTTCAATCTTTATAATATTTTCAATCTTTATAATCTTCTACAATTCGACCGTCATGAGTGTGATATTACCAAAGGTTATAAGCTTCACATCAAAATGAAAGATACTATAGTGAAGGTGATCTTGCTGGGTACATCACTTTCTATGGGTAAAAAACTACCTGCTCTTACCTCTTTTCATGTTCTTCGGAGATGTTTGGTATTTGAGTCTACCTTTGGGATTGACATTGCTTCGAGAAACAATTTATCAATCCAGATATGAGTTTTCAGGTAACTAAAGTGTCTTTTATTCTCTTATGTTGTCATTTGATGACTTTTACAAAAACTATTCACAGTTTTGTTCTCTTATTACTTACATAAGTTACTTGTATGTGCTATTAAGATACCTTTTTACCACTTAGCTGCTCACGTGTATGTATTCCTCTATAGCGTTTTATTACAGCACCTTCTATTCGGTATGGGAAGTATTGTGGGATTGGACACTTTGGATGTCTTGGTAAGGAGCTTTGTTATGATCTTGATGCTTGTTGTTTGGCCCATGACAATTGCGTTGTCTAAAGGTTATCATTCAAAAATGCAAATCACTTGTATTTTGTGTAGCTTTTTGACTTGGGAGAAGTATTATATGCACGATAGGCCATAGACCAGAAGATAAACCCCAATTAATATCTGTAACTATAGATTCAATTTGAATGTAACTTAACTTGATTAGACCTTGGATTTGAGAATGCAGCCAATCTGGTATATTCGATTTCTCTAAACAAAACGCTTAGTAATATAAGGTGGCTAGGATTTCGAGTACGATTATCGTTTAAGGCCTTTAGGCTTGGATGATCTTAAGTGAACTGACCACAAGATAATGTGTTTAGTTTAGTGGTCATAGTGATCAAATTTTAGTGATATAAACCACATTATTGTGTTTCATTGTTCTTAAGCTATGGTTAAACAGGTTCAAATTATTCAAATCCTTGGTCTTGAGTTAACACGCTTACGCTGAAACCTTTGGTTATTTATTTCCCATTTTGCAGTTAGGGCTAACATTGGCTGCCATAAGAAGTCCCAGCGATGCGTAAACAGGCTAAGCAAATCTATAAAACAATCCAAAAATAAGAAAGTTGGATTCTTCATGAGTGTAGCTAGATATTTGAAAATATTCTAAATATCATTTATTATCTATTTTATTATTTATACAATTTTCTTTTATTATTTTAGAGTTTTCTAGGGTTTTCTATAGGTTTTAAATTTTCTTATATAAAATCGTTTAGGCCTAATATATTATTTAGTTGTTGATTTTTAATAAAGAGTTTTGGCTTAAGCGATCATCATTTAATCAAAAATTAATCATAGACTAGTGACAATTTTATTGCAATAAGTTCCTGAACTAGTTTTCGACAATTTTATTGCAACAAGGTCATGAATATACGTTGGTCTAGTGGTTCCCCATAATTGAATGGCCTCGCAAGTCATGGGTTTTGAGGCCCTCTAATATGTCAACTGTCTCTGTCTTTTTTTCCAACAATTATTATAAACTAGGTAATCAGTCTGCACTGTGTGCAGGCTACAACATATTTAATATGTTTAATTATTATTAGTATGATATTATAAATAATTTATTTGCATATAATTAATTATATATTAAAAATAAAAATGATTAATTAAATATAAAATATTATATATTTCAAAAGTTAATGAAGATAAAAAATATTAACTAAAATTTTAACATATTTCCTCAGATCAAAAAATTAAAATATGATAACTAAATAAATAGGAAAACATGAAAATCTATAATTATTTATTTAATTTTTATTTTTGGCTTGCGCGCATGTGCATGTATAATTTTTTTAGACATAATTAGTTGTAATATTTAAGTATTAATTAATTGTTTATACTTTATGTAAATTTTATGTTTATATACATATACAGTTTTAGTGTTCAACAACAATCACACAAACATTTCCTATATTTTTGTGTCTTTTGAAATTTTTTATTTTTTCTAGCGTTTACATTAACAAATGATTATAAATATAAAAGTTATATTAAATATAATATATTGAATATTATCTATACTATACTTTCTTTTTCTCCTTACACAATATAATTTTACCAATATTTATATATATATATATTAAGTATTTTTTCCTTGACATATTGCTAATTAAACCAGAATGAATTTTACCATATTTACTTATCCTAAGAGAAAATAGATGGTTGGTCCGCACAAATCACCTCATGCTCTTAGGACATATAAAGATTTTTTAAAAAATATATAAATTGTATAACAACTAAAATTAAAATTAGAGTGTAATCGAGGTTAACAAAATCTATGCACGACAAATTTGCATGCAAGTTTGACTTTTACTCAAATAATAATTATATATACACGCACATTTGTAAAAAAATCAAAAAATGGTCTTTATGCGTTAAAAGAAAATAACATAGTAAATGTTTTATAATACATATTTTATAACGTATGGTTGATTTTTAAAAAAAATAATAAGTATATGTATGCATTAATGTATGAGTTAGAAATAAGTGAACTGTAATATTTATGTGTTGGTAGGTTTTTTTAATATTTTCTGCAAATTTTATGTCTTTATACGATGCAGTTATTGGCGTTTAACAACAATCACGAAAACTGTTTCTATCGTTTTTTATTTAATCAAAATTTTTAATTTTTCAGTATTTTATGATATATGGTTTTTTCTGGTAGCTCTCCGCTCATCTCTTCGTTAAAATTTTTAATAATCTGTAATTGCTCGCTTCCACAAACTCTTTGTAACATAATCGCTTAGGTCAATCAGATCTAAACTTATATGTAAATAATTTAAGGTGTAAAATAATATATTTAATATTTGATTGTTATATTAAAAAGTAAGAGTTGATATGTTCCTAACTTTAATATATTTGTTAATACAAAATATAATGGATCACAACTTATACAAAAAAATTTGATTCATGAAATAATATTTTAATATGTTGGAAAAAATATATGCATGAGAGAAATAATATGTGTAAGATAATATTTTAAATATTTGAAATAAAAACATAAAATCGATCAAAACTATTCTTATTTATTTTTTTCTCTTCTTTGAATCATATATTTTTAACCTTTAATAATATATTCAACATTAAGATCATCTCGAATGTATTTTTTTTATTTTTTTCTCTGAAATATAAATGGACTTCTCTCCATCCTATTTCTATTTTACAGAAAAACGAAAGATTATTATTTTTTCCCTCTATAATTGAAAAAAGTAACAATCTTTTTTTTTTCCTCTAAATTAGAACATTTAAAATAAAGGTGAGTTGGAGATGCTTTAAATCAAAAATATAACCTGAGATTTGTATATAAAACCAAAGTCATAAAGATTTATTTTTACTTTTATTTCTACTATTTATTTATATATACAATATTATAATAAAAAGTTAGCTAACAGGATATTTATAATTTATTTTTCTCTCTGTTTATTTTTTTGTTTTATTTATAATTTCAAACTTTTGCTATATAATGAAAATTCATTCACATATAATATAAACTTATTTTCTTATTTAAAAATAAGATTTATTTAGTTTTAACTTAACCAATCAAAATATTTCGTTAATTTAGGAAATTTGTCATGTCACATTTATGACATAACATTGTTTTACATTAACTTTTTTTTAAGTGTTGACACATAAGATTCTTTTAGTAAAGGTGTTTGTCATTTAATAGTTAGGATTTGCTTATTTTTTTTACTCAGTTATGATAATTATCTTATGTCTAGTCCCATCCACTATTAGTTCCTGTAGACAATCACCACGGTTGGCCACCGCCGATTATTATCAGTTAGCTCCAAAATTGATTAATCCTAAGTTTTGAATTGTATTTGAGCATGTTCACAGATGCAATCTTACCCTTTTTGACTGTGGACAAAGTTGGTCTTACCCCATTTAGACCGTTTTGAATTTGGGCATGGGCATGACTGGTCCGTAATGATTTGCACTGGGCTAACCCATATACAGCCCACCCAAATTGACACAACTACATATTTGATCTTTGAAAAACCAGATGGATTCTTTCCTACATAAGGTGAGTTCCTTATGCTACTGATTGAAAAGAACCTCATTCAAGACTATCAGATTATGGTTCCTTATATGCTTCTTCATATGTTGGTATAAAGCTGGCAAAACAAAAGGAAAGTAGGTTAGCTAATTGTCGATGAGAGTTAAAAACAGAAGTTAGTAAAAAAATTAATTACTTAAATAGTTTATGAATAACTGAATGGCTTTTGGCTTGGATAAGTCGAGTTGCCTAACCAGTAACCAACTAAGTAAAAGAAATCCATTTTGGTCTATGTATGTATAATAACCAATGTTAGTTTTGTTTTTTAAAAATAAATTATGCTATCATAATGCTACCATTTGTAATAGAAATATATGTTTATTTTATTATACAAATATATATTATGGATATAATTAAACTAATCATGTGTTAAATATTTTGAAAAATCTAAAAATTAAATTGACTGCGCTTAGTCCCCTAAACTTAATAAATTTTGCATATTTCCCCTAGACTACACTTCCGTATATTCACACCCAAACAATTTGTTTTCTGCATATTTCCCCCCAAAACGTAATCTAACTAAAACGCGATTTTGTCAATTGATCGTGATTTTAATTTCTAATTGAATTTGGGGGAATAGGCAGAAAATAAATTGTTTGGGTGGAAATAGGCAGAGATCTTTAGTTTGTGTGGGATTAAGTAGACAGTGTATAGTTTGGGGGGCTGACGGCAGCCAATCCTAGTCTTATTCATCACTTGCGGACCATCAGGTCATACGTGGAAGAGCTTCCACTTTCATATATTTTGTTTGAGAGAGGAAACACCTCCTTTGATATATATGTTTGTTTTGGTCATTTGAAGAGCTTGCAATCTCTTGGTTTTGGTCTCGATTTCATCAAAAAGATTATTACAAAACAAATCTAGTACAAAAAGTGTATAATTTTGTGATGTTATCGATTTTCAATTATAGAAAAATGTTATATCAATCCAATTATCATATGAAATTATCATGTTACACCAGTTTTTATATTATATAATTATCATTTTCATCAAATAATATAATTATAGAAATCTAAACTTAAAAGTTAGGTTGTGGTAGTTAAAATTCACAAAACATAAGCCTATATTATAAATTCGTAGATTTATAGAGGTTAAGGCTTTAACTGGTGACCAATAAAAAAGAAATAGGAATAAAAAAGAAAAGAATGAAAGGAACAAAAGGAAAAGAATGAATAGGAATGAAAAATATATAAGAAAGTAAATAAATATATTTTGTTCCTTCCCTATTTTAATAAGGAATACATTTGTTCTATAATTTCTTATATGATAAGGAATAAGAAGGAATGATAGAGAAATATTATTACTAGTAAATGGTAAAATTTTTAAGGAATGAAGAGGAATTCATTATTCCCCCTCATTCCCTTGGTCACCAGTTGAAGCCTAAATAATTAAGAAAACATGAAAAAATTCTTAATTGTTAAAGAATTAGAATAAAGTAAACATAGAATGGATGATGTAACATAAAAAATTGAGTGATTGAGCTAAGTTATCTTATACCATATAAAATATTGAACTTATTTTATCTATCGAAAATATATATTAAAACTAATATTTTGTTTATTAGCTTCGGTTTTTTTATTTTTGAGTTTCAACTATCTATTATCATAGTATTAGTTATACTTAAAACGATGAGAAAAAGTCAAAATTTAAATAATACTATAGAAGTGGTTGAGGTGGGCTTAATTAATGTGCACAGCCCAAAGACATTTGCATGTGTTTCTGAGTGCATCAATTTGCATATTGATGTACTCAGAAACACTGCATTTCTAATGCAAAAAGATCCCTACAAAGTATATCTAAGATCAATTACTATGAATGTGACAATCAGGTCTTCAAAAGGAAAAAACTGAAAAGAAATTCATAAAAAAGTAGAAAAGAAATTCGGTGAAGAAGCGGAAGCCAAAGTCGGCTTCATCCGATAAAGAGCCCTTTCCTCTCTTATTTAGCCAGCCTCTAATCTCACTTACCCAGCCTCCTCTATATATGACAGATTTGATGATAATGATAATGACAGAGATGAAGAACCATCAACGTTGAAATCTAGGTTTTGATTTCGGTTTCATCAAAATAATTATTACAAAACAAATTTAGTACAAAAAATGCTTAAAATTTTGTGATGTTATGGGTTTTGATTATAGAAAATGTTATGCTAACCCAGTAATCATATGAAATTATCATGTTACACAAGTTTTATGTTATATAATTATAGAAATCTAAACTTAAATTAAAAGTTAGGTCTGTGATAGTTAAAATAAACACAACATAGGCCTATATTATAAATTCATAGGTTTCTAGTGGTTAAGTAATTAAGAAAATATGGAAAAGAACTCAATTGTTAAAGAATTAGAATAAAGTAAACATAGGATTGATTAAGTTACAAAAAAATTGAGTTTAATTCATTAGAATAAGCTAATTATCTTTTCTCTCGAAAATACCATATAACATATTGATTAGTAGTTTAGTTCTTTATTTTTTTATCGAAAATACAGCTAATATTTTGTTCTCTTTATTGATTATTAGATGACTATTTTATTTATCATAAATACAGCTAATATTTTGTTTACTAGTTTAGTTCTTTATTTGTTTTTGTTAAATACATTATAATATTTCTTATTGTAAAAAAAATTACGAAGAGGGCATTTTATTATCAATCGCTTCTGCTAGATATTAACATTGTCACTGCTGATTATACTTTTTTTTTCCATCACTGCTGATTATACTTAAAAAAATTGAGAAAACGTCAAAATCCAAATAATACTATAGATGTGGTTGGGGTGGGCTTAATTAATGTGCACAGCCCAAAGAAATTTGCATGTGTTTTTGAGTGCATCAATTTGCATTTCTTCACCTAACGCTTTACATCTCTTGACTCAAACATATTATATATTTACTCATCTCTCTCTATAGTTTATTCACTAATCCATTTTCAAATTTCAGATAGAAAATCAAATTAATTATTTTTCTATCTTTAGTAATTTTACTAAAGAGTTTTCTATCTTTTCTATTTTGTTATTCTATCTAAACCAATAAAATAAAATGAGAATTATCCATTAAAAAGGGCTCACACAGAGTTGTGAGAAATTTTTTTAACAGAACTCTCTTGTTATTTATTTTTTTCATTAACAGTAAAGTCTCTCATTTTTGTTCTTCCAAAATTAGGGGTGGGCAAAAAAACCGAACCAAAGTGAACCAACCCGAACCAACCGAACCCGAATCGAGTCAAATCAAACCAAAGTCTATATCAAAACATTTCGGTTAAGATTTCTGTCAACCCGAATGGTTCAGTTTTAAACCAAACCAAACTGAAATCTAATGTGTTTTCTTAATTATTAATTTATTAATGATTAATGATATTAATTATCTTTAACAATAAACAGTTTAGCACTATTATTTAAATATTGTCTTTGATTCTCAAATCTCAAAAGAAAAACCTAAAACTCATGTTATATATCTAAACACTTCGGTTTTATTCATAAAGAAAACTGAAGTTCTTTCATCTATTTTCTGCTTGATTCTTTATGGTTTTAAAGTAATAAGTTTTTAATTTTGATATTAACATTATATAAGGTTTTTCAATCTATTAACCGAGTTGAACGAATAGAAATTAACTATAACCGAACCAAACCGAACTGTGTTTAAATCGAACTGAACCGAATCCGAACCGAATAAAATTTGGTTGAGTTTAGTTAGAGTTTTAGAAAAACCAAACTAACCAAATCGAACCGAACCCGAACCGAACCCGAAAATAAATCGGAATGCCCACTCCTACCCAAAAATAGATTATTAGATTGCTTCGATTACAAGTTCTAAAATATGTACACGCATACTGTTTGTAATGAAATTTCTGAGAAAAAGATTCGGATATTTTGAAGGTAGCAAGAAATGGAATTATTCGTTGATTCCCTCCAATCCTAAGTATTTTTTTTTTAATTTAATTGATTTATTAAACAAATAGCTCGGACGAAAATGGCGATCAAACCAAACCGCCTCTTTCATATTTTTCCTTCCTCTTCTCTCTCTCAGAAAAAGGCAAGAAAAAATTTAAAAAAATCTGCTTTTTCAACGAACGCACTATAAAAACCAGAGCCACGTGATTCGTTCTACGCTTGACTCATCAGATCATTGATTGTAAAAATTCAATTTCCGAAAAAGCATTCTTTTTAATAAAACACAAATTAGGGTTATTGTGTGTATTTGGGGGTAAGCACCACCACATTGATTTTTGACTCGATTCAATCGGAGAATTCGCTTATTTGATTTTGCTCGAAAACCCAATTTCACCTTGATTCGTTGCTGTTGTGTCCCGATTTCTCCGCTGCTATAGGTATGATTTCTCTCTGTTCTAGCTTCGTCTCTCGAGTTAAAAAAGCACAAGACTTTCCTCAGTGCGTGATTGCTTGAAATCGGATGTTGCATGTTAAAGCTTCTTTTCTGTGTACCATTGAAATCTAATGATGAAAGGTTCTTATTTCTGTTTTGGGATTTGTATATCAGAAGAGTCACAGGGGTTGCCTATTCTGGTTTCTTTGGCTTTATCTGACTGCAGTTAATACGGAGCTAGTTGTTTGCGACATACTATAAGATTAAAGTGAGGAAATTAAGTAACTTTAAGGTTTTTTTTTTGTGTCGATGATGACATTTGAGTGACGATTGAAATACTAAAGGCATCATGTGTAGTAGTAATGTGTTGATTACATCTCTGACATACAAGAATCATGAGGAAACTTGAGTTCTTGGCTTACAGTTTATGGTGTACGCTTCAATAAGTTTTTTTTTTCTAGTTTCATTCTCCTTGATGGTGATTTTGAAGGCTAGTACTCGTTACTATGTATCAGACAGGGGTTTAGCTTCTCCTCTTAAAGTGAAACTGATGCCATTTATCATTTGCTCTGAGTTTTGGCACTTGTGTAATTCAGGATGTCACTGAGTTTTGATGCACGTGTGGCTATTAGTTCATGGATACTGTTACATTACTCGATCACACACACTGTGCTGAATAAATCTGTTTTCTTTTCCTGTTCAGGCACAAGGTTGTCTGCTGAACTAGAAACCGGAAGCTCAGAGTTATTCATTAACTATTCCTTGCTCTATTCAAGATTTGAAGTGTCATCAAGAACTTCAAGGAGGAAACTTATTAGGACCCACATGCTATGGGATCTGACAAGCATTCTGCTCGTTTATTGAAGACCCTCAAAATGGAGAGGGTCAGGACGATTCTAACCCATACTTACCCTTACCCGCATGAGCATTCACGCCATGCTATCATTGCTGTGTTTTTTGGTTGCCTATTCTTTATTTCATCGGATAATATGCACACCCTCATTGAAAAGTTCTCAGTCAAGTGGTGGTCCATGTATGCATGCTTGCTCGGGTTTTTCTACTTCTTTTCTTCTCCATTTATTGGGAAGACTATCAGACCGAATTATTCAAACTTCAGTCGATGGTAAGCAACTGCTAATCCCATCTTCTGAAAAATGTTTTATATCAAGAGTCACTCTTAAAAGGTTCTTACTTATTTGCTTCTTCTTTCTGTAGGTACATTGCCTGGATTTTAGTTGCAGCTTTGTATCATCTTCCTAATTTTCAGTCAATGGGTTTGGATTTGAGGATGAATTTGTCCTTGTTTCTGACAATTTACATATCATCCATATTCTTCCTTGTTGTCTTCCACATCATTTTTCTTTGCCTTTGGTATGTTGGTCTTGTTTCTCGCGTGGCTGGTAGACGCCCAGAGATCTTAACCATTCTTCAAAACTGCGCCGTAAGTTCACCTTCGCCAGTCTTATTTGCTTAGCTCAAGATATAGTCTTTGGCATGAAATTTATTGTCTTCGTGTCATTCATATGTGCAGGTTCTTAGCATGGCTTGCTGTATCTTCTACAGCCATTGTGGTAATCGAGCTATTCTGAGGCAAAAACCTCTTGGAAGACAGCATTCTAGTTGGTTTTCGTTCTGGAAAAGAGAACATAGGCACAATACCTGGCTTGCAAAATTCATTCGTATGAGTGAGCTGAAAGATCAAGTGTGCTCGTCGTGGTTTGCTCCAGTTGGTTCTGCTAGTGATTATCCACTTTTATCCAAATGGTTTATTTACGGAGAGGTATCTCTTCTTTAGACTGTTCTAGCTGAGCTGTGCATATGTTTCGTTTTGTTCAACCTTTGATTTTCATCTTGTTCCTACCTTGTAATTTTCAGATTGCGTGCAATGGATCGTGTCCTGATTCATCTAACGAAATTTCTCCCATATACTCGTTGTGGGCCACGTTTATTGGTCTTTACATTGCCAATTATGTAGTGGAGAGATCAACAGGGTAAGTTGCATCTCTATGTGTGAACAACTTTTGTCTAACATTCAAATTGCATGTTTATTCTAAAAGTTCTACTATGCTGTTTAGGTGGGCTCTGACACATCCTCTGTCAGTCGACAAATATGAGAAGCAGAAGAAGGAGCAAATGAAACCAAATTTCTTAGATATGGTTCCTTGGTATTCAGGGTACGCCAATACCAAACTAATGTTTCCCTTTTCTGCTTACCATTGTGTTTATTGAGGCGAGTAAACAATGAAAGCAGGACACTTGACCTGGTACTGACTTCTGTTATTATTTATTTCAGAACATCGGCTGATTTGTTTAAAACTGTGTTTGACCTCCTCGTATCAGTGACGGTATTTGTTGGCCGCTTTGACATGCGGATGCTGCAGGTATACTTTTTTTTAGGTTTAGAGATTATATGATCAGGTCACTCCTCTGTCCGCGGCCAGACATTTATGATAATTGAACTTTAATGTCTTTGCTTCTATTCTTTTTGAAAAATCTCTAGGCTGCAATGACCAAATCTTGTGATGGAACCAAGAAGGAAGAACTTTTATATGATCACCTTGCTCATAAGGACAAATTTTGGTTTGATTTCATGGCGGATACTGGTGATGGTGGGAATTCATCATATGCTGTTGCGAAACTTCTTGCTCAGCCTACTATCGAAGTCTTGGTGGATGGTAAAGCTCGACCTTTACCACGGGGGAATGTACTGCTTATTGGAGGAGATCTTGCGTAAGTGCTTTACATATTATTTGTAGCTTTAAGCATATCCTTTAGCTTTTGGCAGTTCTAAATGTAACCGTGGATGTCTTTCAATGATATGTCTCAGATACCCCAATCCATCATCGTTTACATATGAGAAACGTCTCTTTTGTCCTTTTGAGTATGCACTCCAGCCTCCACCTTGGTATAAAAATGACTCTATCGCTGTTGACAAGCCTGAATTACCCGAGGGAGTGAAAGATTTAAAGGATTATGATGGTCCTCAATGTTTTCTCATCCCCGGAAACCATGGTGAGTTCTGGGTATCACCTTCATTTTTACCTTAAGAATAATTTGTTTCACATACTTTCTTTGGTTTCTTCTGCCATTTCCTCAGACTATAGATTGTTGTTTCTTATTTTGTAGACTGGTTCGACGGACTCAATACTTTCATGAGGTATATATGTCATAAGAGTTGGTTAGGCGGCTGGTTTATGCCCCAGAAGAAAAGCTATTTTGCCCTGCAGCTACCTCAGAGATGGTGGGTGTTTGGTTTGGATCTTGCACTTCATGGTGATATTGATGTCGACCAGTTCAAGTTCTTTTCCGAATTGGTGAAGGAGAAGGTAATTTGTGAATACTTTTTATCACCTAGTCAGAGTTCTGCCATTATTATGTTACCGATTTAGTATATATACTGTATTACTCTGGTATAAATTTGCTGATATCTTTAGTTTCTGAAGTACTCCTAAAAAGCGGTTTAGGCTATATTCTAGTGGCTTTGTCTTTTCATATTACTCAAGTTTCATTTCGTTGCTCAAGTAAAATTATTGTTTTTCTCATTTTTGTTTTTGGACAAAATTATTGTTTTTCTCATTTAGGTTGAAGAGGATGATGCAGTGATCATTATCACGCATGAACCAAACTGGCTTCTTGATTGGTACTGGAGCTGCGATACAGGGAAGAACGTGAGGCATCTGATATGCGACGTTCTGAAAGACAGGTGTAAACTTAGAATGGCAGGGGATTTGCATCATTATATGCGACATTCATGTACTCAATCAGATGGACCTACCCATGTCCAACATCTTCTTGTTAATGGCTGTGGAGGAGCTTTTCTGCATCCCACCCATGTGTTCAGCAAATTTTCAAAGTTCTATGGGGCTTCCTATGGAAGCAAGGCTGCCTACCCATCTTTTGATGATTCAAGCAAGGTAAACGTTTCTTTCCCCAGTCTATTTATCACTAACTTGCCTTCCGATGTTATATGGTGTTTTCTGTTGTTTGCAGATTGCTTTGGGAAATATATTGAAGTTCCGGAAGAAGAACTGGCAATTTGATTTCATTGGTGGCATTATATACTTTATCTTGGTCTTTTCATTGTTCCCTCAGGTGTGTTTCAAGCTCGCTTGTCCTTTTTAAACAGTGCCCAACATCCATTTATGGTTTAGCCAGATAGGGAAGCTGAGCTTTTATATTATATAGTGGGTTTCTTTTATCCTACAGATTCGCATATATGTTCTTCTTTTTCTTATGAGAATTCACTGCTCACAAGAAAATTGCTTTCTCATTCCTTCTTGTTCCTCATTGGTTTCAGTGTAAGCTAGCCCATATCTTACGAGGCGATTCGTTTTCTGGTCACCTGGAGAGTTTCTTAGGCACAGTTTGGAGCGCCTTTGTATATGTGATGGAACAATCTTATGTGTCTTTTACGGGTGTCCTGATGTTACTGATCAGTGCAATCATATTTGTCCCTTCAAAAATATCTCGGAAGAAAAGAGTGCTAATAGGAGTTCTTCATGTTGCTGCTCACCTGATGGCAGCTCTGATTCTCATGTTGATGTTGGAGCTGGGCATAGAAATCTGTATTCAGCATAATCTCCTTGCAAATTCTGGTCAGTTGTCCATTCCATATATACTTGTTTGTGTTTCATGCCAAGCTGCAACATTCAATTGCACACTGAATGAATTTTTCTGTGATATTGTTCTCACGACTCCACTTTTTCTCGCACAGGGTATCATTCATTGTATCAGTGGTACAAATCAGTGGAAAGCGAGCATTTCCCTGACCCTACTGGCCTTCGAGCCCGTATCGAACAATGGACGTTTGGCCTTTATCCTGCATGCATCAAGTATCTTATGTCAGCATTTGATGTTCCCGAGGTAATTAACTCTACTGTGTTTTGTGTCTGTTTCGTAAAACCACGGAAAATCCAATTTAAGAAACCTACCTGAATGCGTTTTAACATCAGGTGATGGCTGTTACCCGGACAAACATTTGCAAAGAAGGGATGGAGTCGCTGTCCCGAAGCGGAGCTGTTATTTATTATGCTTCTGTCTTCCTTTACTTCTGGGTCTTCTCGACTCCTGTGGTGTCTTTGGTGTTTGGAAGCTACTTGTATATCTGCATCAACTGGCTCCACATTCACTTTGATGAAGCTTTCTCTTCACTCCGCATTGCCAATTACAAATCTTTCACCCGTTTCCACATCAAAGAGAACAAAGACATCGAAGTATTCACTCTCGCGGTTGATAAGGTAAGAGAAAACTCTACTTGCAACGGTTGCTACAAAACTGATTATACAAATGATTATCTCGAACCAGTCTTTATGGATCCTGTCCTGTCATTGGTTTTGTTGATTTCTTAAGTTGTTAAATCCATGTTTAAGGAACTGTAACGAGAGCTGTCTGTGTATGTGATATGAGTTTAGGTGCCAAAAGACTGGAAGCTGGACAAAGATTGGGATTCAGAGCCGAAACAGAGTGGGGTGATGAGCCATAAGAGAAAGTATCCAAGTAAATGGTGTGCATCAACATCGCAACAAGACCCTGTTGCTACCGTAAAAGTAGTGGATTATTTCGTTATTCATAGATCACAGAAACAAAACGGAGAATCTTCACAGAAACAAAACGGAGAGTGTTAGATATGGACCAGTTCTTCACTGATCCTTGATTGTTTCCCTCTCATTTGTATAAATTTAGAATGTAATGTATGTAGCCTCTCTGCTTCTTGTTTGCTATGAATGAATATTGATGGAATATACATATATGCCTTTTGATAGGTACTAAATTCCAGTATTCTGATGTACACTTGTATTAATCATAGTTGAATCAGATGAATATATGAAAAAGAAATGATTTTATTGTTTTTGGGTTTTAAAGTTACAAAGACTGACACGACATTCTCTTATAAGCTACAAAGTAACTTTTGGCCTTCTTTCTCTCACATTTTCTCAACCATACAACAATTTTATGCTCTTTAGTCAAGCTTTATGTTAATCTTCAGAGCCTTCCTAATATTACAAATCAAGGTGAAAACAAAATAGAATGGATGACTCAATAATAAGATTGAAAAAGGTGGTGGTACAGTAAAAGATCTCAGCCTGGGTTTGAGCATTTTTATGAAGAAGGTGCGTATTCTTGGATGGCTGTTGCTAACTTATCCCTAGCCTCTGCGTTCTTTGTCCTTATCAGGAAGGTTCTAGGTGTTACATTCTCGTTGGAATCCTCCTGTTGCAGGTAAGATAAAATCAGAAAAACAACAACTCACCAATAGAGGAAAAGCTTCTCAACGGTTTATATTTACCGAGGAGTGGAATATAGCAACAAGTGCGTTCTTCTGTGCGCTCGTCTTGATTCCAGCGTACAGTAGAGCATTCAGAAGCAGTTTCCCGACCTGGCAAAAGAAAAATGGATTCATAATGTTGAGATTCTTTAGACCAAGTTGAATGTGAAGTGTGTGTCTTTGTACTGAATCATACATCGTTCCGGACAAGAATTGTGGGTTTGGATTCTTTTGTCCCCTTGTCTACGCCTTCTTTGCATTTTATGGAGAGATTCCCAGTTCCTTTATCTTTCCATGTACCTTTATCTGCTGGATCATTTGACTGCATAATAACATTGACACAAAGGTTAAAACAAGTTACTATGGTAAAGATGAAAGTCCTTTACAAGCACTATGACACCTACGAGGAAGATTAATTGGGAAAGAATAGTTCCAATCACTAACAACCTTTAGTGGTTTCATATTACGTCACTTTAGTTATATTTCAGCAGTGTGCTGGACCGATACAGTGAGTGCAGCTACTTGAAAAACAAGGGAGAATATTGTAGATTCAGCAGAAAAATAACATCCAAGTTTCAGATAAACAAATACCTTGACATAAAGCTTGCATTTAACTTCATGAACAACAGTAACACCCTTCTCTTCCGTCTTTTTGACAGATGGGCTGCTCGGTTGAGGTTGTTCATCTTCTGCAGAGTAAAAAACAATTCGATGTTTACAAGCCCATTATCCCTCAAGATTTGTTAAAGATAGATAGTTTCCTCCAGGTAAATTGAAGTTCGGATAATCATTGTATGAAATGGGTTTGCACTATCACAAACTTTCGAAGAAGAATGATAACAAAACCATAATACTGATAAACTCACCACCGTCTGCATCTTCTGGGGAATCCCGCTTTGCCGGTATGGACACTGGAGTTACTATCACCAGCAAACAAGAAAAGTAGAGGTTAGGTCCCTGACATAAACTTGTCCTGAAGATGCAAAGCTGATTAATGACAAGTCCAAATAAATGCACTCTGCTCATGTGAAAGTAGATACCTCCAGAGAAAAAAAGGTTTTGATTATTAGATAATGAGAAAGAAGGTTGGCTATTAGAAACTCCTCCTGCTTGACTGCTTGAAAATAGGCTTGATGGGCTGCTTTTGGTCAAACCAAACTGGCCACTGCTAAAAGATCCGGTTTGGCTACTGGATGCTAAACCAAATGGACTGCTGGAGAATGCTCCAGGCTGGCTTGAAAACAAACCAGACTGACTACTGGAAAAATTGGAAGATTGGTTGTTTGAGAAGAGCACAGGTTGATTGTTTGAGACCGATTTATCGTCGCTGTTCTTGACTTCAGCCACTAGTTTCTTCTCTGCTCCACGAGATTCAGGGGATACATTCTCCCCCTTTCCCTTATTTTCTTTTAGCCAGTTGACCACATCCTTAAACTTTTCCTGCAGAACCAACATAAAGCAGAAAACTGATGAGCTAGTGAACTAAAACAAATCAGATTTATCACAAAAGAAGCAAGAGACTCAAGGAGTTAGCTACTTTAGATGATTTTTCATTTTGAAAGAGAGACCAAGAACCTCATTAAGCATTAAGAGGAAAAGTCATGTAAATGGAGAATATACCAGAATGTTTGAAGCATGGCTAATGTAGTCATTCATCCCATCTTCCCAAAGTTCATCAGGATGATTCTTCAGCTGTATTTGCACCCAACTGTTTTTTTTTTTTTGTTTACATTGAAGCATAAGCAATCTCTTATTGAAAGTATAAACGAAGACCCAACAAGTGAAGTCAAAATCTTTTTCAAAAGAAACCAACTCTTCACCTTACAAATTGGTTATTAAGAGCTCTCACATGCTTCCTAGCTAACTCAGCCCTCTGTTTATCCAACGATGCCGATGTTAATGGACTCTGCTGCATCGTTGCCACATTCTGGGTACCAAATAAGGATCCTTCCACTGGTTTTGAATTCTTAAACTGCATATTCCCTTTCAAAAATTATCTCCAAGTGAAGCAAAGACAAAAGTAGATTTGACAACGAATGTAAAGGACACAGATTCAATTCGATATCAAATTGTGCATTAGGTAGAAAACTTTAAAAGACTCAAAATTGAAAAGCTAAAGCAACTACTTGGAACTAAATACAATGCCCACAACTACTTAACATTATAAAAGTTACAGACTTTATTCATTCATCATCACCCAAAATATATAGAAATTTTGATAAACTAATCATCAATCACCCACTAAAAAGATACCGAAAGTTTCAATTTTTCTCTTCTAAACCCGAAACAGATAATCTCTACCCAAAACCGAATTCTTTACGAGTTTCAAACGAAACCGTAAATTTTACCACCGCACACAAAATAAAAACGCAGAAAACTCACGGGAGATTCATTCGATTCGGAAACGGCGGCGCGTTTGAATCCCCTCATGATTCAGTCGGCGGAAGGTGAATCGGAAAAAAAGAGGCAGCTGCTAAAAGGGGGAAATTTTATTTAGGGTTTATTGTGGCTTTCTTCAAATTTTTAAAAATAAATAACAGTAGAAGAAAAGGATACTCTCTTTTTTTTTTTTTTTTTGTAGATGCCCTTTTTCCCAGGAAATATGCTTTCTTTACAATAAAATAAAATAATGGAAAACCTAATCATACCAAAAAAACATCTATTACAAAGCATTTTCCACAACGAAAAAAGACAGTTTTTATTTGGGATGATTTCATACCATATTTTGTTAAATCTGTAGAGTCAAAATTTCACGTGGACTTGTCTGACCAGAAACACTTTAGTACACGTGTAAAATGTTAATTATTGAAGGTGAGACTATCAATCAAATCATAACATATGAACAATGTTTTGTTGGACTTATTTTATTTTATTCCTACGTTCGAAAAGGAACTCCGGAAAGCAAAATACATGGCAGTAAAAATGTACTTGAGTACTATATAATACAAGGACTGTCCAAAAATATAATTAACGGGAGCAAAATTATTTGAATTAGTGGATATTATCAAAACTAAAATTAAATACCATATTATTTTGTACATACATATAAATAAAACTTTCGAAAAGTATATGCATTTCCCACATACAATTGCAAAAAATAAAATCTAATAGAGTTGATGAAAACGAACACAAAAACTATTATTAAACTATTAACAAACACACCAAAAAAAAATTGCAAACTCTTTCTCAACAAAAAAAAGACAAACACAAAAAAAAAAACTATTACGTAGTAAAAGACAAGTAACTAGAAGAAGGAAAGAAAAGTTGAAATATTAACTATGATTGCTCTAAGATATGAAAAATACACGAGATACACATACATGTTTCTTCATCAAATATATCTCTTCTAATATCAATAATTGGGCTTATGATCAGTAAGTAACAATTTGGGCCTATGATCATGTACACTTAAAAATATATTTCAATCGATTTTGTGAATGAATTATGTGTATGTAGTGTTCATACTCTCTAGCTTAATTACAAAATAATAATTTTTAAATTTCATTTCGAATTTGAAAGTAAACCAACTTAGAGTACACATAATATTAAGAGTTGATCAAACAACACATAATGATTTAGTGACTATGGGCTCTAAATCTCACACTAGACTCTAAAAATTGGGGGGAAATGACCTACATAAAGTTCTAATACGAATCATTCCTCTTATATATATTAAAACTACATAAAAGTTTTATTCGAGATAACAGTCTATTACATTGTGAAATCTAATATAATGAGTAATACTTTAAAAAAATGTCAAAATCTTAACTCTCGACCACAAAAACTAGAAATATCATCACGAAGCTAAGTCAAGGATAAATTCATCCACCAAGGTAGTGAAGAAACCATTAGCCAAATCTTCAACCACATTATCTCTCTCATCTCCATTAATGCAACCCCATTTCATTTCTTTCACGTAAACCTCTCTCTTCTCTCTCACTTCCCAACTCATAAAGATCTCTTCTTGCCTATCCATCACCCAATCTTCTACGGTCTTCACCATTAATGTCTCCTCTTTTGCACCAATATTTTCTTCTTGAAGATAATCTAACAGTAGATTGTCCGCTACTTTAGAAGCTAGTATGTTGTTTGTCTCACCGATTCTTGATTTCACAAGAGCAAACAAGTGGTTTGCTCGGTTTTCTGATTCGTCCTCTTCAGTTATTTCTAGCGTGTAATATGAGTACTCTTCTTGTCTTTCCTCATACTTCTCTATACGTTTCTCCAGTTCTAGTGGCTCAACTCGTACCGAACCATTTAATCTCCTACCTTTTCTTGCAATTTTCTCATATGTATCTGCTAATATTAACGTATAAAGTTAGTTACAAAATCACATTTTTCTTGTACTGTATATAACCATTTGTTAAATATCAATAATTAGCCTAAATTCATTACCATTTTGGTGTGAAATAAGATCAGTGATTGCATCGTCTTCTTCATCATCTTCGAAAGGACACTCCAAGATTGACACTGGACTAAGTTGTTCCTTTTCTTCGTTCACAAATTCCTAAAAGAAATTGCAATTAATAATCAATTCCAGATATGTAATCACACCACATTGTGAAATAATAACTAAACTAAAACTGGTCTCAACAAAAACAAAAATAAATGATATGAAAAATCATAGTGATATTAATAAGTTGACAAAAGTCAACCTATCCCACGACAACACCATATCTCTATCTACCTATCTGTCTTTGCCCCCATTAAAATTAATAATTTGTTATTTTAAAGAAGTTTTATATAATCAAATCCGAGAATAAATCTTCAAATAAGTTAGTAAATTTCATGAACATGGGTGATATAATATGAAACTAATTTTTGAATATAATGTTAAATTGTTAATAGCTATAGTACCACTTATGTAAATGTGTGAAGATATGCGTATCTAACTAAAAGAAATATAAATTCTAATGAAATGTGTACGAACGAGAGTAAATAATTACGTGGAGAGTACCATGAAACAAACACTACTCTCGAGGGATATCAGCCGTATAATCCGCATTAGAAGCTACGTCGAAGAATCTCAGCCCTCGATTTCATCGCTAATACCATTTAAATCTACATCCCACACCACACGTGACTCGCACGCGTTCCCCGACAAGTTTCAATATCGGACCTTTTTTCTAATTTTAAATAATATTAAAATTAATTCAAATGCATTCACACTGCACAGTTGTACACTGAAGAAAGAAAACGATCTTCTAACGAACTAACCTTTCTGTTACACAGGCTGTTGCGGTTGACAGATGATCCGTCACAGTCATGTGCGTTTAAACTCTCTCCGCTTTCACTCCCGTCATCCACGGCGTCGGTTTCGTTCGACACTTCTTCAGATTCACCGCTCGACGTCGATGAGAACGATGAAGAAGAAGACTGTACAACCTCCTCCGACGACGACGACGACGACGAGTTCGTAAAAATCTCGCTACCGGAACTCGACGAATCACCGGAGATAAATTCCACGGTGGTGATCTTCGTAGAGAGTGAGAATGTTGCTTCGTCGGGGACGACGGTGGAGATTTGAGAAATCAGATCGGACGGTTTATCTAAACTCTCTTCGTCCGAGAAAAACGCGGCGGATCTCCACCATTGAATCTCTCCGTCTCCGTCAACGACGGTTACTTCACGGCGAGATCGACTTGTCGATTTTCTCCAGAAGCTTCTGCTTAAAAGCCGTTTAGAGAAGCTTCTAGAGAAAACGCCTGGTTTCTGATCTCCCTTCCGTGACGTAACGGTGGAAGTAGAAGGGAACGGTAAGAGTTTAACGGCGTTAAGAAACGAGGTCGAGGCTTTATGAACGGCGTGACTGATCGACGTTCCGCAAGTCGTACGGCGTCTTCTGGTGAGACGCGGTTTGTGAGGGTGTATCAATCCTGACCGTTTGATCTCAGCGTCAAGGAGACGACGAACGGTGGATGATGGTGACGAAGAAGGATGAGTTTGACGACGTGGGAATGATTTGAAGCCGTTGGATGAACAAGAACTGAGATCATCGAGTAAGTAATCTCTTAGCATCAACGGCTTTAAACGTCTTTTGCTTGTGGAAAGACGTTGATCAGATGAACAAGTGATCGACGCCATTTGTAAAAAATTTGAGCTTCTTTCTTTTTTTTCAGTGATGAGTTTGAGAAACAGTTAAAGATTTTATAGTGAAGAAGACGAAGAAGGTTCTATGTGAGGTGAGTGATCATAAAACCGATGTTTTAAATGTTTTAAAATATTTTCCTGAATTTGGAGTTACGTTTGTTGAATTTATTTATTGGTTTAGATTTGAAATCAGTATCTGATAAATAATTTAGATTATTGTTAATATAAGTAAGATTTAGAAGTTAAGAGTGAGAGAGAGAGAGACCAGAAGTTGACCTTGTAATAAAAACAGGGTACGAGAGATTCTTGCGGCTGAAATACAGTTTTTGCCTCTCACGTGTGCAACGTCAAGATTTGGCTCCTCTACGTCCTTTCCTCCTCACACACTTTCCTATTAGATTTACAACAATTGTTAGTTTATTTTAATGTATACACTTACTTATTAGTGTAATTTCTAGATCTCTATATTAGCAGATGCCAACTATTACATCGAAAATATAAAACAACTCTGATTTGGTACAATATCATCCTTTTTTTTATCTAACGGTATTATGATTAATGATTTCCTCCAATGTGTTATCATTTGAAGTTCAAATCGGTAGGAAATATGTTGTTGAAAACTTCATTTTTCAGAGTCCATTTTACGTCCATGCTTTAATCAAATCCCCTATATATTAAAAGAGAAGCATTTTTAATGAATAACCTTAATTTTGTAAAATATTACAATGGTGCTATTTTGCTGATGTGTCATCACCAGAATCATTTTCAGCAAAGTTATAAAAAAAGACTTATGTTACTAGATTAATTACATGTTATGCCACTCACATTAATTTGGTTATACATTAGTTTATATCAATAATATATTGATGATGATTCATCAAGATATTCTCTTTTCCATTTCTTACCAAAAATATATCATATTAATTATTTCTTTAAATACTATATTTTATATTTTATTTTTGTATGAAAATAAATCATCAAATCATTCATATAGTAATATATATATATATATATATATATATTCTGTGTTATAATTCGAAATTCATAAAAAAATATAAATTACTCAAATGATTAATAAATAAAAGTATGTTTTGAAAGACTAAAATTAAAAAGAAGGATGTGTAGATAGATGATTCATAAATCAATATAAAAATACATAAATGATAAAAAAACAAAAAGCTTAATTTAATAGATATTATTATTATAATTATTTTTGGTTTCATATGGTTTTAGAACCATATAAATTAACCAAATAATATAAATATTTAAACTTTATAATAAGTACAAAATTTTAATAAAAAGTTGAACTATAAAAAATAGTTGAATATCTTAATAGAATATAATATTTTAAATATTTTCTTTGATTAAAAAGTTAAATATCATAATTTTTTAGTTTATACAAAAATATAACTTGGTAAAAATTAAAATATTTTTGTAAGGATATTATATAATAATTTTATTAAACTTTTATGATATTAAAAATATTTTTATTGAATCAAAATGTTAAGAATGTAGAAGTATTGACTCAGTTATATGCAATTTTAAATAATTTATTAAAAAAATATATAATCTATTTTTATATAATCCTTATGTATATTTAGTATTTAAAATAAATTTCACAGTAACTTTTTTCATAAAAGTTAATATTCTTATGACTATAGTTTTTGCGGATTAATCTAAATATGCATTCACATTCGTACAAAAAATAACTAAATCGATTATAAAATTTTATAATAAAATTTTTATTTTTACAATTTTAATACTCTCTATTTTCAAATATAAGTCTTTTTGCATCAAAGCACAAAGATTAAAAAGCAACTTTTCTTTTTTAAAAGTAATCATTTAGTATATAAATTAAATATAATTCAACTAATTATAAAAAAATAAAAAATATAATCGGTTAGTAGTAAAAAAATAAAAACAACTATATTGTTGAACATAACAAAACCTCAAAAAACTAATATTATGAAACAAATTTTATTTTTACAATTTTAATACTCTCTATTTCCAAATATAAGTTGTTTTGCATCAAAGCACAAAGATTAAAAAGCAACTTTTCTTTTAAAAAATTAATCATTTAGTATATAAATTAAATATAATTCAACTAATTATGAAAAAATATAATCGGTCATATAGTATTCATAAGAAGTAACTATATTATGAAACAAAACAAAATCTTAAAAAAATTAATATTATGAAACAGAGAAAGTAGTAAATTTTTATTATCATAACGCATTAGATACTTAATAATTTAATCAAAATATACTCCTTTTATTTTTTTTTAATTTTAAGCTCATGTTATTAATCATGAGTTATAGAAAATATAAAGAGTGACTTCGTATTTTTATCCAGATTCTGCATATATATTTAATTTTTAAACTAATTTACATTAGAAATAAATTACCTTATATTTCATAAAATAAACAAAAAAATTATTTTGTCAATATTGCAGCATAATGTTATAAACAATTCATATAAAATCAATTGTATTTTTCTATATGATTTTGAAATTATACTATATTAAATAAATAGTTATTATTTCACCCCGCACAGGGTGCGGGCTATTACCTAGTGTTACTATTATTTTGTCAACAAAACTATTTTCTAATTTGGTTTGAATCAGTATCATCATCATGAATAAAAGTCATTTGCATCAGTATGGTTAATATTTAGCCCAGCCCAACATAATATGGGTAAGGCCAGTTCAAGTTGATCAGATTTTGTTTTTGGAAAGCTCAATTGCATCTTAAAGTATAACTAAACCGTCTAACTCATAATTTGCTTTACATATTTGTAGTTGTAGGCATGTCAAACAGGCTAGTCTGCCCCGACCCGACACGAAACCCGTAAAGTCTGCATATATTTAAGCTTGATCCGACCTGATAATATATTAGGCCTATACTTTAAAGCCTGGCCCGGCCCTAACAAGATTATCAGAATTTTTTGAATTTTTTGAGCTTTTTAGAAAAATAAAATAAATTTTAGGGAAGATTACTGAAATAGCTCTAAAATTAATGTTAATTACTAGAATAACTCTTATTTTAATTTTATTACTCACTCATTTTTTATGTCTATAATACCCTTTTAGGCTTTGATAGGAATAAAGTATTTACGAAATTGCCATTAATTTTTTTTACTAAAAAATCAATATTAACGATATTGCCACTCACATCTGGGCATATTATTTCGTGAAATTTGTAAAAATCGGTTGTTTATTTGGTAGCAGAATTTTATTTTATTCGTCAGATATATTATAAATAACAGACTTGTTTTTTGAGTAACAGATTTTCGTTAATGAATCTGTCATGCTATGTAACAGTTTTTTTATCTATATGACAGTTATAATCAACGTGACAGATTTTTGGGATAAGTCTACCACACGAAATAACAGATTTTTTTTAGGATAACAGTTTTATTTTACGTGACAGATTTCTTTCAGAGATCTGTTGTATGGTAAAACAGACTTTTATGCCGCGACAGATTTATGTCACATATTTATTTTCTGCGACAGATTAATAGTTATACTACATAGCAGTTTTTAATAACATCAACAGTTTTTTAATAGTCTGTCATCAAAAACAATTTACAATTTTATTACTACAACACTACAAGAAAACACTCGATTTGCGTCGGAATTTTGCGACGGAGAATATTCCTCGCAAATCTGCGATGGATTTGCGACGGATTTGCTACATATTTCTTATTTTGTCGCATATCCATCGCAAATTTGCAAAAATATTATTCATCGCAAAGTCGTCGCGAATTGCGACTAATTTGCGATGCAGCATATTTGCAACCGCATTGCAAGAGATTTGCGAGTATTACTGTATTAGGTTATGAAAACAAATTTTGAATTTATCCAAAACATCCAAAAACACTTTTTAAAACGAATTTAAATTCATTGAATATGATATACTTTTTTCAAGTTTTAGATATGGTATCACTAAAACATCATCTATTTTGATTATATATATTTCTAATTAACTTTGTTTTAAAAAGTGTTTTCGATGCATTTGGCAAATTAAATTTTGCGACGGATTTGTTACGGATACATCGCAAGCCCGTCGCAAATCAAAATTTTGCTAGGGATTTGCGACAGATCCGTAGCAAATCCGTCGCAAAAAAAATATTTGTAAAGGTTTAGGATTTTAAATAAAACAAACAAAAATGCGTATATATGTATTCAGTTTTTTTTTTTTAATATGGTTAGAAGTGTATTTCATATAGACAATCAAACTTATAGTTATTATAAACTTTTAAACAATTGTACATTGTTAAAAGTATATAAACGTTTCTTCTAACTCTTTTACTTCTCTTTTAACATTAACTATATCCTATCTTGATTTTAATATGATCATATACATTTTTCAAGTTTTAGATATGGTATCACTAAAACATCATATATTTTGATTATGCATACTTTTAATCATTATCAAATGAATTTAAATTCGTTTTAAAAGTGTTTTTGATATTGTTGACAAATTTAAAATTTGCGACGGAATTACGACGGATCCATCGCAAGTCCGTCGCAAATCAAAACTTTGCTAGGGATTTGCGACGGATCTGTAGCAAATCCGCAGCAAATTTTTTTTTGTAAAGGTTTAGGGTTTAAAGTTTAGGGTTTGGGGTTTAGGGTTTAGGGTTTATATAAAACAAACCAAACAGCGTGTATATGTATTCAATTTTGTTTTAATATGGTTAGAAGTGTTCATTCATACAATCAAATTTATAGCTATTATAAATTTTTAAACAACTATACATTGTTAAAAGTATATAAACATTTATCTTCTAACTCTTTTACTTATCTTTTAACATTAACTGTATCTTATCTTGATTTTAATATTATCATATAATTTTTCAAGTTTTAGATATGATATCACTAAAACATCATATATTTTGATTATACATACTTTCAATGATTATCAAATGAATTTAAATTCGTTTAAAAAGTGTTTTCGATATGTTTGACAAACATTAATTTGCGACGGATTTGCTACGGATCCATCGCAAGTCCATCGCAAATCAAAAATTTGCAAGGGATTTGCGACGGATCCGTAGCAAATCTGTCGCAAAAAAAATTATTTGTAAGGGTTTAAGGTTTTAAGTTTTGAATTTTATATAAAACACACAAAAAGACGTATAAATGTATTCAATTTTGTTTTAATATAGTTAGAAGTGTTTATTCATACAATCAAATTTATAGTTATTATAAATTTTCAAACAATTCTACATTGTTAAAAGTATATATTTTCAAACAATTGTACATTGTTAAAAATATATATTTTCAAACTTATATATAAGCATTTTTCTTATAACTCTTTTAATCTTTTAACATTTATTATAACCTATCTTGATTTTAATATGATATACATTTTTCAAGTTTTAGATATGGTATCACTAAAACATCATCTATTTTGATTATACATACTTTGAATCATTATTAAATGAATTTAAATTCATTTTAATAGTGTTTTTGATATTTTAGGAAAATATGAAATTTGCGACGGATTTGCTACGGATCCGTCGCAAATGCCTCGCAAACTGAAATTTTTTGAAATTTTTGGTCGAAATATTTTGAATTTTCAAAGAAAATTTGACGAATGCGCGCAAAATTTTATTAGATAGACCGTCGCAAATCCGTCGCAATATCTGTTATTATATTGATTCTGCTTCTTTTCTTCTCTTCCTCTCTCGATCTCTGTATCTATTTTTCTTCTCTTAGCCACTCTATCTCCCTCTCTTCTGCTTCTCTTCACACTAGTTCTTCTCCACATCTCTGGTTTCTCTATGTCCCTCACTACCTTTCTCTATCTTTCTCTCTCTCAAACTCTAACAATTTTTTTGAATTTGATTATTGAATAGAGAGAAAGAGAGAAACATTGTTAAATATTGAATTTGTTAGTATTTGTGTTTGTAAGATTTTGGATTTGATTTTGTTAGATTGATGAATGGTTAGATTTAGGTTTGGAATTTGCCAGATTTATTTTTATAACTTATTAGATTTAGGTTTTAATTTTGTTAGATTTATAAATTATTAGATATAAAATTGATTTTTTTGTTAGATTTTCAAACTATTCAATTTTTATAATATAAATACATATTTAAATTAATATATTTTGTTAGTTTTATAAATTAATTTAATATATTTTGGTTGGTATTTATGTTTTTTTTGTTAATTTTTTATTATAAAATATTTAATAATTTGCGACGGATTTGCGACGAACGATATATAATTAGTCGAAAGTCTGTCGCAACATTTACGACGGATTTACGACGAACGATATATAATTAGTTGCAAGTCTGTCGTAATATTTACGACGGACTTGCGACGAAGGCTATAAGATCAGTCCACTCAAATTTGCGACGAACGGAGATTACGACGTTCTTACGGCATATTGTGTTGCTCGCAATATTTGCGATGTGCTTTGCTCATCGCAAAATTTGCGACCGGTTTGCGTTGTTTTTCGTTCGTCGTAAAATTTGCGACACTTTTGCGACGATTTTAGATTTGCGGCTAAAGAATTGCGATGTTTTGGATTCCGTCGCAATTCCGTCGTAATATACCTTTTGCGACGGACTTGCGACCAATATTACCGACGCAAATCGCATATTTTCTTGTAGTGCAATAGCTTCTCTGTTATAACAGATATACATACCTTTGGCAGCAGTTTTCTAATTTATGACGAAAATATTTTTTTTGATGGCAGACTTTAGATGATCTATAACGACAGATTAATTTCTTTACTACAATAGCCTTCTGCATGTTTTTCTTCAACAACAGACTTTACAGGCAAACAACGGACTTATGTTATGGCAGTTTTTTCGTTAAAATTAACAAATATCGTAACCTAACTTCTATCTATGGCAGCCACTTTTTCAATACAACGTGACTCTCTCTTCTTTTCCATTCAACCTGTCGACTCTCTCTTTTCCATCATGATGAATTAAACGTTTTGTTTTTCTTTTTCAATTCAATGGATCAAATTATACTTATTTGTGGCAAATGGATTTTCGACAAAAACAGATGGATGTTCGAAGTTGATCAGAAAAAGGGGTGCAAAATTCTCACAGCAAATAATGATACTCACTATGAAGATTTGATTCGCATGGTTATTGAAGATTACAAAGTTGAGTGGAGATTCTACGATGTGGAATTGAGTTACATGTTTTCTAAGAAGGTTTTGCTAAAATTGCCGCAAAATACTCCTCCTGTAAAAGTTAAAAATTGCAGACAACTTCAAGGTTTTCTGGGCCAACTAAAAACAGAACCAATGCGGCTTTGCGTTGAACTGAAGGAGAAAGCTATGGACAAAGAAGCATGTTCATCAAAAGAAGTAGCAAAGGAGGTTTTGATTGCTTATGATAAGCAGAGTAAACATGAAGATCAGAAACATGAAGACAACCGCGCTGATAAAAACAGAGTGAAGATTGACGTGGTTACACCATGTATAACAGATCAAGATGAGGATGACAATGATCACCGGTTTGATTATTGTGATGATTCTGACGGAGCATCATCGGATGATGAGGATTTTAGTTTATATGGGATGCCTTTGGAAGAAGAAGATGTGAAACAAAGCCTATCTATTAAGAAGAGACAACCCACGATGGTGACCAAGGAAGTAAAGGACGTGACACCACATGTTACTTTGGAGATGACTTCACTTGCCGTTGGACAACAATACGCCTCTAAAGATGCATTGGAAACTAAACTGAAGATTCTATCAGTTATACATCAATTTGATTTTGATGTCGACAGATCAAGGCCCAATCTTTTAGTAGTTAAATGTTGGGTGGAAGGCTGCACTTGGAGAGTTCGAGCTACACCGGTTGGAGATTCCTCATAATTTACTATTCGGGTGTATGTCGCAGAACATACATGTTCTGTTACAGAGCGTTCTGCCAGGTTCCGTCAAGCAACGCCAGCTATACTTGGACTTTTGTATAAGGATCATGTTGGTGGTGTTGGGTCAAAGGTTTTGCCAAGTCATGTTGCCGAAGCTATGAAAATGAGATTTGGTATCAAGGTTAGAGTTATTTCGGCAATAACGTGTTAATCATTACCGTAATATTGTGGTATTCATTGTGTTCTTCATTATTTTTTGCGATAGATGGATTACTGGAAGGCACATCGAACACTCTTGGAAGCACGGAATTTGGTCAGGAATTCTGCAGAGAGCGGATATGAAGATTTGCCTGCATACCTCTATATGATTAGAAGAGCAAATCCTGGAACGCTCACACGTTTAAAAGTTGATGATTGTGGTAGATTTAAATATCTCTTCCTTGCATTTGGTGGTAGCATGAATAGTTTTCCTTTCCTGAGGAAGGTGGTCGTTGTTGATGGAACCTTTTTAAAAGGAAAATACAAAGGAACGCTACTTACCGCTTCAGCTCAAGATGGAAATTTTCAAATATTTCCAATCGCGTTTGCCGTAGTTGACACAGAAAATGATGAATCTTGGGAGTGGTTTTTCAGACAGCTTAACTACGTGATTCCAGATGACGAGGGGCTTGCACTTATATCTGATAGACATAAAGCTATTGGGAATGCGATTGGGAAGGTGTATCCCATGGCAAGTAGAGGAATATGCACATACCATCTATACAAGAATATACTATTACGATTTAGAGGTGGTGATGCATTTCCTTTGGTTAAAAAAGCTGCCAACTCTTACAGAATCTCTGATTTCGAGACCACGTTCGATGAGATCAAATTACTGAATTCTGCACTACATGCGTACCTGCAAAGGGCTGACGTACAAAAGTGGGCGCGTGCCCATTTCCCTGGAGATAGATATAACATCACTACATCGAACATTGCAGAATCGATAAATAAGGTGCTATCAGATGCAAGAAGTTTGCCAATTGTGAAACTATTAGATGCAGTGAGGTTAATGATGACAAGATGGTATTCAGATCGACGGAATGATGCAGCTTTAATGAAGACGACCTTAACCCGTGGAGTTGAAAAACTCTTAGAGGTATTACGTTTCCCCCTATTCTCAATACTGATTTATTATTATCTTAAGCTGGTCAATGTGCAACAACGTGATGATTGTTTATCTACTCTTATAGTTTCGTGTATCTTACGCAAAGTCTCTTCAAGTACAAGCTATTGACACACATCAGTCTCAAGTTACCAGTAATTCTTCTTCGCATGTAGTAAATTTAACGGACAAAAGATGCTCATGTCGACGATTTGACTTGGAGAAGATACCATGTGTGCATGCAATTGCAGCCGCTGAATCCCGTAAGAAGTCACGTATATCACTTTGTCATGCATACTACTAGAAAAAGTACTTGTATAATGCCTACGCAACTGCTACCATGCCAATTGATGATGCATTACCTGTCCCTGATCACGTTTCAAGTTCTGTGTGTTTGCCTCCATTGGTTCGTCAACCACCAGGAAGGCCTAAAAACTCAAGAGGAAAATCTGTTTTAGAGAAAGCCACTGATAAGAAAAGACCAAGAAAATCACATGCATGTTCAATGTGTAATCAGGTTGGGCATAATTGTAAAACATGCCCAAATCCAGTTGTATAACTTCTACATTCACTTGGCTCTTTTTTGTTTCTTTGAAGTTTTACATCTACATTCACTAGACTAATTTATTTGTTTTCTGGTTTGAAGCAACTATAAATCATAATTTAACCGTTAACTCTGCAATCCCACCGTTGAATATGAAGACCAATATACTGTCATAAACTTCACCAAATATTAGCTCCATCAGACTAGTTTTAGTCACTCAAACGATTTCTGAAAAACCTGCAGTTTCTGAAAAATCTGTGAAAATAATGATTTTAGGCCAACTTTCAATGCGATTTCTGGATGACTTATAACTCTGATTGATGCACCGTTAAATCCCTACAGTTCTATGAAGTGGGTTCTTTATAGAGACACCTTGTTTGTAGCCTAATTCGTTCTGTTGTTACCGAAATCATCCTCCAAAAATGCCATCATGGACACTGTTTCGTTACTGTGTTGCAGAGATTCCAAACATATTTGGGTTCTTTCAAACGACTTGTTTGCATGATCTTGATATTTATGAGATGTTAGATATTGATTTAGTAATGACGAATTCATAAAATATTATCGTGAGTTCAAAAGATGAGAAAAAACACAAGTACAATGTCAAGGAAATCTTAGCTACAAATGTTAAAAAAAAACATGAATATTTGATACTACTCTGAGTCTCTAAGTCCTAACTTTCCATCAGGTAATGAGATGGACATCGACATACCCGGCTCTCCCACCTCATCAAGTATTTCTGCAGCTAACTTGTGACGGAGTGCTTGTATGTTCCTATCAGATAAGCCGTCGAATGAACAACCAAGAGCAAGACATTCGATGTATTTTAAAGTGTACACACCACAATCACCAGGATCATTATTTTGCGGGATGGATTTGAGCCTTTTAGCCAAGAATTGCTTGTCGCTCTTCTTCCGAGACGGAATCATTGCGTTCAACATCGCAGGGATCATCCTGGTGAATGGCCTACAGAAATTCAGAATATCCTTGTCATCCATGACCATGGTTATGATGCTGTCGTATACATTTATCTTCTCCTTCACCAAGTCTATATCCAGAGCAATCCAATGGTTGTCATTTATGAAATGACAGGCGAACACATGGTCGACATCAGTAATCCACTTCTTATTTGTCACTGAATCAACAGGATACGTACCATTGAATACTCCACGATACTTATCTGGTATAATCCAAGTCTTTGGGTCGAAAGTTTTGTAATCACGAACCCAAGTGTTGACAAACCACTGATTCAAAAATGTAATCCATGATGAATAATATGGTGATGGTGTACGCATCGACCTCTTGTGGAACATCAGCATTGCAGCACATAAATGCTGTAAAAAAAAAGAAAATAATTATGATCTCCACCGTAAAATTAAGCAAAAAATAATGGAGCCATAAATTAGTACTCACCGAGGTAGTCAACCATCCATACGTATTATTTGGCCAATGTATCCTTGGAGTAATGATAACCTTATAGAACTCCACATTTGTATCCCATGTTGCAATTGGTTCCATACTAAAAAATGGACAAAGTATGGATTTCATGTTAAAATAGTATAATTTAAAAATAAGCTAACGTAAAGGAATACAATATTTTACTTACTCGTCAGGTTGCATGAAGTCCAACAACTTTGCATATAGACTTTCATCAACGACAGCAAAAGGATCATATACCGTCACCGACTGGGTTACGCCAGAAATGATACGCTTGACAGTAGAATTTCCTATGAAAGGAGGTTGCTGTGATTGTGACAAATGTGGCACTCGTTTCGGTCTAAGAGTATTGGCATTCAAGCCAGTAACGAAGACATCTTAACCAGGGCCAAGAGTCTTCACTTTCTGCCGTAATAATGGATCAGACCAAGTTTCAGAAGTAGTCAAACCTTGTCGGACGATATCTTGATGTGGAACTTCTGGTTTCTGAATTTCCTTGCAATCCAAGCCATTGTTTTCTGTGACCTTCTCCGTTTTCTGAGACACCTTCTTCGCATTTTTAACTACACACTGAATGGGAAAATCATCCTGCGATGTAGCTTTTTTTTGGACCATCCATGACTAGAAAAAGAAAACCACAGAAAAAGATACAATGAGCACATTTAACTTTTTACCAAAATATGCATAAGTTTTACAAACACTATCATATTCATATGGTACAACAGATTTAAGAAAACAACACACAATTACAACATTAGAAACACATATCTAAAACAAGTTTTTTTTACATACCATAGCTTTACTAGTCGCTTCATCACTACATCTGGCGTTGGAATTTGCTCTTTCAACATTTTCACCAGCTTTTAGGCGATCAGTGATATTCTTTACTGCATCTTCTAAGTTGGCAATCTTCTCGTGCACGGTAACGAGTCTCTCGTCAAGCTGGGCGTTAACTTCAGCATGAATTGCAGGTTTCATTGACGCCAAAACCTTCTCAGGAAGGTGATTGTCCATATTTTCAACTTTTTCAGTCAGCGCCTTCATCATCTCCACAATTCCAAGGACTGCCTTCTCAGTTTCCGATGGAACTCTCATATTGCCACTGTTTTCACCTTCAAAGCGTATCTTTTGTACCTACATATTTATCAATCACAATAATCCAGTAAATTTGCTAACAAAGATATAAAAATTATAAGAATAATAGGAGATTGACTCACCTCAGTTGTCGCTGCTTCGTGAGAATGTATTTTCGCAGCTTTCTTCTTTTTTGATGATTGTTGAGGTACATGGCGCTTCTTGCTAACTGAAGCTTCATTGACATCCCAAGCATGTGTATCCAAGCGATTCTCACGTATATCTTCAATCAAGTTATTGACCTTCACATCCTGGTTATCTCCATCCCATGAGCTATATATATCATCACACTCTCTTTCAACAAAATGCCTCACACGAACCTGAGAAAAAATGTAACAAAGACTAAGTAATTGTTGCAAAAATAAAGTGAGATTTCAGTGAAATTATTACCTTATTGTCATGAGTTTGCTTCTCATTTGTAATGAATTCTTCAAAATTGACTCTTGGGCGAGATCCAGCATAGGAAAGAAGAGGGACTTCAGCACGAATACGTTTCTTCCCATAACGCTCAGCTAATCCAAGAATGGACTCATACGCCCATATAAGAAGAACATGAACACATCCTTGAATTGTATTTGACTTCTTCACGCCATAAGTTGAGATCTTAATAGACTGAACAAGGCTATTAAAACCAACTCTTCCCCAAGGATAGCTTTCAAAAGCTTCAGGATCAAGAACTCTTTTCGCTAGCTGTAGAGGAATCCTACTAGAAGGTGAGATCCCAAGGATTCCTATCGAAAGTATACATAACCATCCTACCATTTTCCCCTTCTCAAAACTCCAGTCTTTACATATCTCTAAGACCGCTTGCAACTCATCCAAAGAAGGTCCAACCGATGTACAAACATTCATTTCTCCCCAAAACGCTTTATGATCAGCATCCCATCTGTCATTCTCTTTAAAAGAAGCACAATTCAGACCAGTAATCTCCTCAAACTCATACAAAGAAAATCGGATAGGCTGACCATCAATTAATGACCATATCTCATAAGGGCTCTCAATAACCAACTGATGTTTCAGCAAGTACTCAACTGTCTTGGATGACCATATGTAAGCAACATCTCTAAGCTTCACAATAACTCCAACAGAAGAGGCCTTCAACGCTTTCCACACATCATTTCCAACTCCTTCGTAGACCATTTGAAAATTAGACAAATAGCAGTTGTGGTATATACTTCTTATCCTAGTAGAAGCTTCTATCTCTTCACATAGCCTTGGAGGATATCTGTCTTTCCCATTTGATGAAGCCATATCTACAAAAACAGAACACTCATATTAAGTTATGAAACACTCACATCAGATATTAAGTTATGAAACACTCACTTCAAGAACTTAACAGCTACGTTAAGTGTACATGTAACTATCAAAATCTAAAAATTTGACACAATCTTCAGGATATTTCTGTTTAACAAGATAAAACATCATAAATACTAACATGACCCCTCTTAGTAATTCTATGTTCGTCTCTTTAGTTATCCTGAATTGAAAACTCAAATCAAGTTCTTTACTTTGTCTTAAATCAGCGACACTACTCTCACATTGAATAAGACACTACTCTTGCAAAATTAATCAGTACAAACCTCAACTACAGAGCTGCTCTGGTGATAGCGATGATGTCTACGAAAGGCGACAACAATAACGAATTCCACACGCTACTTACAGCTCTGTTAACTTCGCAAGAGGAGCAATGGTACCAGGAATCGGTCCGACTAAACCACTTCTTTGAATAATCCTGATTCATGCAGATAAAACAAAAATTGCACTCCTGTATAAGTAACCAATACCGATATACAAAACGGAAGAATCAAAATGACGCTGAAAAGATTGCTCACAGTTTGCTAAGATTTGTCCAGTTCTGGATGAAATCTGGTATGACACCAATGAATTGGTTGTCACTTATACGGCTATAAAGCAAGCGAGAAATATACATATAGGAAAGAAAAAAAAAGTGAGAATCTTCAGCAAAACACATGTTGTGGGATCGAAAAAAAAGCAGAGGAATACGCTTACACATCAGTCAATGTAGTAAGTTTGGCAAATGTACTTGGGATGTCCCCACTCAAGTAGTTCGAGCTAACAAAGCTACAAAGACATAATAGAGTCTCAACACCAGCAAAGACCGATAACTGTTTTTTTTTTCTATTTAGAGAATTTGAGACAAAATGTTCTTACAGTCTTTGAATGTTTGGTAGATTCCCGTGCTCTGGAGGTAACGCTCCTGAAATCTGGTTGTATTCAACTACACTAAAAACCCAAATGTTTCAGACAAGAAAAAAAACTGAATCAGTCTATTACCAAAGTATGAATTGTCCAAAAAATTTTGGAAAAGAGAGAGTGATCAAAGAAAAGTACTCACAATCTCTCAAGGGTTGACTGTTTCCAATCTCTTTTGGGATTCGACCACTTATCCGGTTTCCAAGTAGTGATCTGCATTTCATTATCCAACAAATTTACTAAAATTAATTTGTACATGTAACATACATATATAAGTATCTTGTGTGGCGACTATAAAAACAACTACAAGTAACTAAAATTTGCCTTCATTGACAAACTAAAATTCATGCATATTCACTCGCAATCACAAGCTAAAATTGTAGAGATAGAATTTTTACCTAATCAAATGTGAGGGCGGAGATATAGATATCAGTTTCTTCAGGCGGAGATCACGAATTGAAAAGAACAGAAATTTTGCGGAAACTAGAGAATTCGACAGAGGAGGTGAGGGCGGAGACACCGTGAAAAATCTGGGGGATCTGTTTCTTCAGGCGGAGATGACGAATTGAAAACAACAGAAAATTTCCCAAAACTAGAGATTTCGAGAGAGGAGGTGAAGGCTGAGACACCGAAAAAATCTGGGGGATGAAATTCTAGTGATTAATTTCGAATTTGAGTAGCAGGGATGATGAAGGAAAAGGGTTCAAAGGTGGCTCCGGAATTTCATCACCGGTGGCTATAGAATTTTGATTCCGGTGGAAAGTTTCAGGCAGCCCTAAACCTCTTTTGTTTTTCCGTTGATTAACCCGAGTACCACTACTTTGACTAGCACAAAAAAATTACCTGAATTACTTGATATTTTGAGTTAATTTTAATTTTTAAATTTTAGGTAAATACAAATGGCAAGAATGTAATAATTTTAATTACTTGTATATATTATGTCTTTTTACCAAAAATATGTGCTATTTTAGTAAGTATTCTTCCTTAGATGTTATTGTAGTAATATACTGTAATTTTTGTGCTAGTTTAAGTAATTTCCCTAAATTTTAAATATAAAATAAAATAAAAGTAGCTATTAAAATTAAATCTAAATTTAAATAATCATTATAGTTTTATCAAATCTAAAAGCAAAACTTTAACTCAGTAAATCTATATAAATTCTAATATCATATAGTATAAATAAATAAATAAGGTATGAATGCTTCTTGAAACTAGTTTAGTTTGATCCTTGATGTTTATATATGAAGGCACACAGCTAAAAATTAAAGTTTTAGATTAATAAAGAGTATTATAAAAAAATCAATAACCCTAATTTTTTTAAAAATTGTAAAGAATTTTTTTAAAGAAAATTTATAAATAAATTATACTCTGTCCGTTTCTAAATATTTGATGTTTTAGTTTTTTTTTGTTCCATAAAAAGTGATGTTTTAGAGTATTAAATATATATTTTTGTAGATATTAAAAAGTAATTATAATTATTTAAATTCTTAAATTACTATTGGTTAACGGTTGTCAAAGAGTAATGATTGTAAAAAAAAGTAATGCATTAATAACAACAAGTAACTGTTTCTTAATTTATGTGAACAAGCCAAAACATCATACTTTTTGGAATGGAAGGAGTAATATAAAGTACATGGCTTTTCAGGTAAGTCCGGAGAGTCCGATCGAGCTTAAGTCCGAATAGGTTTAGCTCAAAAAAATCTGTTTTTTTGGGCTTTTACCTTTTATACCAAAATCCAAACCCAGTATTTTTCAGGGCCGGGCTTCGGGCTTTGGCCCAAATTAACATCCCTACAACCATAAGGAATGGAAAGTAATACTAAATCCTTATTATTCCCTAAAAATTACACAATTTAAAAGAAATATATTGTATCCATGATTTCTTCTCGTTCCTTATGTTTTAAGGAACTATAATGTTAATATATTCCCTATAAAAATGAGAAGGAACAATAATTCCTATTATTTTATTCTTTTCATTCATTTTTCTATTCATTCTTATTGTTATCTTTATGGTCACAGTTAAAGCCTCTCTCACTTCAAAAATATCATAGGAATATAGATTTAGGAAAATTTTAAACCTAGATAAGAGTTGCGACAAAATATTTCTCGACTACTAAAGTAGTTGATAAGGCCGATCACGAGTTTGATTACTCTCTAAACGGTTTCTGCTAATGACGAAAGTCAAAGGGTCTTCACGGGTTAGTAATATGCCAGATCTTCCTGATGATATACTGTTGAATTGCTTAGCTCGCGTCTCGAGATTGCACTACCCGATTCTCTCTTTAGTTTCCAAGAGATTCAGCTCTCTCATTGCATCGATTGAGCTTTACCAAACGCGAATACTCCTAGGTCGCACCGTGTGTGCTTACGTTTCAGTTCTCGTTCTAACGTACGTTGGTTCACTCTATGTCGAAGACCAACTCAAACCCCTAACCCTAACCCTAAACCTAAACCTAACCCTAACCCTATCCGACGATGGTTCACTCCTCCATGCTTTAGACCAACGAATCACACTAGGAAGGAAGAGAAGAAGTCGAGCGACAATCTCATGGTCTCAGTCACAACTCAAAATTATTGTCCTCTGTCTTGGTGGGAGACCGCCACAATCGGTTCTAATATCTACGCGATTGGGGGACGCATAAACGGTACTAGAGTCTTCTTCATGGACTGTCGGACTCACACATGGCACGAAACTCCAAGCATGCGGATTGCACCAGTGTCGCCGGTTGTGAATGTTCTTGACTGGAAAATATATGTAGTGGAAGGCTCGGACAGTCGCGGTTCCTCAGAACTTATGGAGGTGTTCGATCCGGAAACGCAAATATGGAAACAAGTGCCATACCCTAAAGCAGAGATTCTCGGTAAGAATTCCTTATTAAGAAGCTTAGCAATAGACGGAAAGCTTTACCTGTTTGGGGATAAACCTATGGTTTACAATCCCACGGAAAATGGGTGGGATGTGGTAGGAACCGAGACGCCTTTGGATTGGTGTCCCTATAGATCGTCTTGCGTAATAGACAACGTAGTGTACTGTTCTAAATGGGCCAAAAGCCTAAAATGGTACGACTCCGAGGGAAGAACGTGGAGATATTTAAAGGGTTTGCAAGAACTTCCAAGAATACCATATGATTTTACCAGAGTCAGGTTGGTAAATTATGGTGGAAAGATTGCAGTTTTGTGGGAGGAGGAAACGCAAGATATTGGTTCTGACGAGAAGATGATTTTGTGTGCTGTGATTGCGGTTGAAAGGCGCAGCGGACAAGAGATTTATGGTAAGATTGAGTGGTGTGATGTTGTGTTTACAGTCCCCAAGTCATGTCTTTTACTGGAATTTTCCGCTGTTATTGTGTGATGAATACAATTTTGTTTTTTCGATACGATAAAGGGTTTCCTATACTGCTTAAATTATTGCTTTTGTTTTGCAAACGAAGTTATTGATTCACAAAATTATGCCAGAGTTGGTTATTTGAAGCATACTTGATGAAGAGTCTTTGACTCGTCGGGATCAACCAAATATATAACAAGATGTGTATATAACTGAGATATACTACTCTAATTAGATCTCGTTTTGGAGGTTAACATATTCCATATATATATGCTTTCCCATGCTTTCTTTTGTTTCTCTCTCGTCAAATGTCGTAGATCCTTGCTTGAAACACATATCTAAGGGTCAAAAATCCAAACAATATTGTCCCCTTCGGCTAGAGAATCCCATACTTGTGCTGAGTATTGGCATGAGAAGAACGGGAGTTGCTTTGTCTCTTGTAAATGTTGACGTAGAGCCCAAGTTTCATCAACACTAGCGTTCCATGTCACCATACGATCTCCCGTTGCTAATCTGTTGTGCAACACAAACCAAGTGAGAGCGGGAATTTAGGTGTGGCAAGAGTGAACCAAACAGCGTTAATCCATTCACATCTTTGATATTCTTCTCGAATGAGATTCTATGTGTCTTTCTAACTGAATCTTGTCTTGTACTTGTCTGACTTCTGTTTCCATAGAACCACATCCTTTTAGTTTGAATTCCTTCTAATTTGTTATAAAAATGATAATTACATGGAAACTAAATTATATTAACTAATATAGTTTACAAAAAATAATCTATTGGATAAAAGAGTTTTTAGGACATACATCAAGAAACCAATAAGACAACAGATGAGAGTTCATTGATTAGTCAAGACATTGGTATTTCTACCTGTGGATCTAAAGTGATATACAAACCCTTAATTAGACAATGTAATTATGTCATCCAAGTATCCTTGAATAACGCAATGCTTAGAAAGTTCTAAGTAATTAGTTCTAAATAGCGGTAAAGAGATTCTGAATCTCCATAGCCTAAATGTTTCATTTGGAGAAGAGCTTAATTACGGTATATAGTAGATTCCAACTATTACATCGAAACTATAAACAACTCTGGTTTGTTGATATCTAACGGCATTATTGTGATTAATAATATCGTCGAATGTGTTACCATTGGAGTTCACGATAGAAATTATGTTGTTGAAAACTTCATTGTTGTTGTCATTTTTATGTTTGACCAAAACGGAAAAAGAGTCAACTTTATGTCCATGTAAAACATAATTTTTTTTAAAACATTTTTTTCGAATGTTTGACTTTTTAACCACTCCTTCTGTTTTCTTTTATAGTTGATGTTTTAAGATTAGTTTTTCTGTTTTAAAATAATGATGTTCTCACTAGTCTATTTAAAAACTAATACGTTAATAAATTTAAATTTAAATAATAATTAACAAATTTATAATAAATATTATATTAGGTTTCTTAATTTGTATACATAATCTTAAAACATCAAATAAAAAAAACATAGGGAGTATATAATTTCTAATTTGGTTTGAATCAATATTTGATCATCATCATTGTATCATTTGTATAAAAGTCGTTTAAACCAGTATGGATAATATAGCCCAGCCCTGTTGGTTTTATGCTCTTATATTATTTTAGAAACCATTGTTTCTTGTATAATATATGTGATAAAGAAAAGTAAAATAGAATTTGGAAGAAAAAAGAAAACAGAATATAGAATCTGAAAAACTTCTCTTTATCTCGACAATCTTACATTTACACATCACTAACATTTATATAGTGATCTTATGTAAACAAATACAACTGTTGGTAATGATACATAACGGTTTGTAACTTTATACATACCCATTCGATAAGTTACGACTATCATATATTTCTTTATTTTACATAACACTCACTTATATAATTAAATTTAATTATAAACTAACACTTTTCCTTAATTGAGTTTTGCTCTAACTCCAAACTGTTTAATTAGTTCTTCAGGCTTTGTGAAGCTAACACCAAATGCCTCATTTGAAACTCTAACTTCCTGACTTTCTTGAAGTTGTTTTTGTAACGGAGTGTCCTCACGTCTTTTGGGTAAACCTTCTTTTTCTTCAAAAGTCACGTCTTCTTCATCACGCTTCACCATTTATGAAGTGTCTTCTCCTTTTTTATTCTTTAAATGTCACGTCTCTTTGACATTTTCTTTTTAGCCGGCTTCCGTCTTGTGCATTGTGCGTAAATTTTCTCCACGTCTTTTTTGGTTTCCTGTGTAACCGGTTCCATTCTTGTGCTGTGTGTGAATCTTCTTCTCCACGTCTTTTCGGTTATTTCTGTAACCATTTTTTCTGCTCTATTTTTCTTATAGGTAAGCATCCTATTTCCTTGGTTGGTGTCATCTTTTGATCACCATCACCTCTTCTTGACGTCTTGTCCGTCAATCTCTTTCACGTTCTTCTCGGCTATCTCTGTAACCGTTTTCTTTGCTTTATTTTTCTTATAGGTAAGCATCCTATTTTCTTGCTTGGTGTCATCTTTTGTTCACCATCACGTCTTCTTGACGTCTTGTCCGTGAATCTCTTTCACATTTTCCTTGGCTATATCTGTAACCGTTTTCTCTGCTCTATTTTTTTATAGGTAAGCCCTATTTTCTTGCTTGGTGTCATCTTTTGATCACCATCACGTCTTCTTGACGTCTTATCCATGAATCTCTTTCACATTTTCCTTGGCTATCTCGGAAACCGTTTTCTCTGCTCTATTTTTTATAGGTAAGCATCCTATTTTCTTGGTTGGTGTCATCCTTTGATCACCATCACGTCTTCTTGACGTCTTGACTGTGAATCTCCTTCACGTCTTCTTTGGCTATCTCTATAACCGTTTTCTTTGTGCTTGAAGATGAATTTTCTCTACGTCGTCTTTGGTTAAATGTGTAACCAGTTTCTGTATTGTGCCTTGCTTGGTGTCTTTCTTTGATCACCAACCTAGTTCATATTTTCCTTAGAACCACCACCTCGACTGTAACCTTAGTCGGTTTGACTCTAACCATCACCTTGGCTTTCTCTAACCGTAGTCTTTTTGGTTTCTTTTTTAGTCATCACCTTAGCTTTCTCTAGTCGTAGTCTCTTTGATTCCTTTAAACTTTGATGAGCAGCCTTACTCTTTCTTCTAACAAGCGACTTCTCTATGTGAAGTCTTTCTCTAAAAAAAACTTCACACCATTTTTTGCGTTCTTTTTCATTCGCCGTGCTCTGTTTTGCGGGTTTTCAGTCTTGTTTCATTCGATTAGCATTCTCAACATCATCAAATGATGCCTTCTCTGCATCCTTGTGCTTCACCAAGACGTTTTCAAACCAAGTTTCAGAATTCTCCTTCCACATCTCCAACTTCACATTCGTTTTCTCCATTGCCTTTTGAGAAGATTTCATATCTCCTTCATCGCTTTTGAAGCCTTCCTCTCGAAGATACGACATGTGGATGTGTTTGCAAGAAAGTTGATGGTGCATTCTCTCATCACCATCTCTTCCTTTTCTAAATCTTCTTCCTTTTCTTTTTCTTTTGGTTTCCTACCTTTGATTGTCATCTCTATCTTTCTCTTCTTCTTGCAGCGGACTTCTTTTTATTCTTATTGTGCTTGAACAGGCCCCAAGACCAAGATAAGCTGTGATACCATGTTGGTTTTATGCTCTTATATCATTCTAGAAGCCATTGCTTCTTGTATAAGGCATAAATATGTGATAAAGAAAATTAAAATAGAATTTGGAACAGTAAAGAAAACACAGTATAGAATCCGAATAAATTCTCTTTATTTCGACAATCTTACACATCATTAACACTTATATAGTGATCTTACATAAACGAACACAACTATTCGTAATGGTACATAACTGTTCGTAAAACCCATTCGATAACTTACAACCAACATACATCTCTTTATATTACATAACGCTCACTTATGTAATTAAACTCAATTATAAACTAAGAAGCCCAACATAATATGAGTAACATCTCAGTTCAAATTGACTCGGATTTTGTTTTTCGAAAGCTACGATAAATTAGCCCAGCCCAACCTTATATGGGTAACAGCTTAGACTAAGCTCGTCTCGTTTGAAAAGACACGAAACTAGTCATAATCATATTTTATGCATGACTAAGTGGACAGAGTTGGAAGTGAGACCACGAAAGAATGAAGCTATTGATAGACATGCGCAAGAAGCAATGAATAGGGAGAAAAAACATTGGAGAGATGTATTGCTGAAGCTTCTTTCACTGGTTGAAGCTTTTGCTAAAAAACAACATTGCTTTCCGTGGAGAAAATGCGAAGATTAGGGATGAGAATAACGGAAAATTTTTGGGAATGATAAAGGCGATTGCAAAGTTTGATCCAGTAATGAAAGAACATCTTCGGCGGTTTGATAAAGGTGAAACTCAGTATCATTACCTCAGCCACAAAATTCAGAATGAGTTGATAGAGTTACTTGCATCTGAGATCAAGCTAATGATCATCGAGAAGATTCAGAATGCAAAATATTTTTCCGTGATTCTCGATTGCGCTCCTGATATTAGTCGTAAAGAGCAAATGACTCTGATTATTCGATGTGTGGATACTTCAGCGGACTCACCCAAGATTGAAGAGTTTTTTCTGCAATTCTTAGAAGTAAAAGATACATCAGGAAAAGGACTATTTGACACCCTACGAGAGGTACTGTTTGATCTCAAGTTGAAAATTAATGATGTTAGAGGGCAAGGTTATGACAATGGAGCAAACATGAAAGGAAAATACAAAGGTGTGCAAAGCAGATTGCTTGAAATTAATCCAAGAGCATCTTATACTCCATGTGGATGTCATAGCCTTAATCTAGCGCTTTGTGATATGGCTTCCTCATCTACAAAGGCGGTGTCATTTTTTGGGATTGTTCAACGTATTTATTGTCTATTTTCATCTTCAACTAAGAACTGGGAGATATTCAGAGAGAAGGTGAATGGTTTAACACTCAAACCATTATCACAAACTCGTTGGGAGAGTCGGATAGATAGTGTGAAGCCTATAAGATTTCAGGCTCCACAAATACAAGAGGCATTGTTTTACTTGGCTGAAAGCATTGATAATCCAATGCATAGAAGTCAAGCTGAGTCTCTTGCTGAGAGTGAAATACATGGAATTGGAGGGTTTGATTTCTTATTCGGAATGGTTATTTGGCACGAGCTTCTTTTTGTGTTTAACATAGTAAGCAAGATTCTACAATCAGAGGACATGGATATTGATGTTGCTATTTGACAACTAAAGGGACTTGTGTCATTTCTGAAAGAATACAGAGAAACGGGTTTCGAGCGAGCAAAAGCTGAAGCTACACAAATTGCAAATGAGATGGAGATTGAGCCTACATTCTATGTGAAGCCAAACCGTGTTAGAAAAAGGAAAAGACATTTTGATGAAGATATTCAAATTGATGATTAAGGCATGGTATTACTCGGGGAGGATGGCTTTAGGGTGGATTACTTCATAAACATCATGGATCAAGCTATTGTTTCCGTTGAAACAAGATTTGAACAATTCCAAAGTTACGATAAAACTTTTGGATTTTTGTTTGATTTAAGAAAGCTTAAAGCAGCTGCTGATGATGAGTTGAAGAAATCTTGTGTTACGCTCGAAGAGTATTTGATGCATGGTACACATTCAGATGTAAACGGAGAAGATTTGTTTTTGGAGCTTAAACTTCTAAGAAAGGTTTTACCAACAGAAGTCAAAAGAGCAACAGAGGTATTGGACATTTTGAAAGGAATGAAGGATTATTATTCAAATTCATGGTTTGCTTATAGGATCTTGTTGACAATTCCAGTTTCTGTTGCCTCTGCAGAAAGAAGTTTTTCAAAGTTGAAACTGATTAAAAACTATCTGAGATCTACTATGTCTCAAGAGAGGTTGAATGGATTATCAATGATATCTATTGAAAAAGATATGGTTGATAAAGTTGATATCTATTATATAATCAAGTTTATGGATGAATTTGCAGGGAGAAAAGCTAGAAGATCAGTTTTTCATAATTAGAATTAAGTTGCTCTTTTACAATTTTTTTTTTTGTTATTATAAGTATTTTTAACATTACTAATGATAAGTTTTTATATTATAAAAGCCACATTTTTTTCGAAATGCTTTAAGCCTCTGAATTGTTCGGGACGGCACTGAGCTTAGTTCAAACTGACTTTGATTCAATTACGAGGTCGACTAGGTTTACGAAATATTTGTTGAATACGATAGAGTAGTTGTTCATAAGGGCTCACGAGTTTGATTATTGTCTCAAGTCTCAACGTTTTCTGCTAATGTCGAAAATCAAAGAGTCTTCACTTGTTAGTATGCCGTATATCTTCCGGACGATTTAGTGTTGAATTGCTTAGCTCGCGTCTCGAGATTGCACTACGCGATTCTCTTCTTAATTTCCAAGAGATTTGGCTCTCTCATTCCATCGGTTGAGCTTTACCAGACTCGAGCACTCTTAGGTCGCACGAGAGTTGTCTTTATGTGTGCTTAAGTTTCAGTTCTGGTTGTAACGTACGTTGGTTCACTTTATGCCGAAGACCAAGTTGACCAACTCCAACCCCTAACCCTATGTGACGTTTGTGATCATAAAACCCATGTTTTAATTTTTTTTTCCTGATTTTGAAGTTATGTTTGTTGAATTTATTTATTAGTTTAGATTTCAATTCAGTATCTATATAACTAGAGAGTGTTATTGAAAGATGAATTATATAGAGTTGTTTGATTTTAAAAGTTGAGATATATTACATTTGTAAAGAGTTTTATTCGATCCGGAGAAATTTTGTATTAGAAAATGTATACAAATACATTAATCAATACAACAATAACCCATAAGTCTCTCCATGTGTTGACAACTCAGCTTTTTTGTGTTATTAGAAGCTGACACATCAGTAAAATACTGAACTAATTAAAACATTTCATTAATACACTTCATCTCAATATTTTAACACATAGACAAATTTTTTTCTTTTTATCATCAAAATTTTTCATTAATAAGACCCAATATGGAAAGTACATAGAAATTGAAGTCCAATATTATTATTTTAGAATAACTGCAAAATTAACCCTCATTATATCAATGACAAAAATTAAAACACACCATTTTTATTAATGTACTATGTGTTGTTTTATAATTTTTTTAAAATTTTTTAAAAAGAACAAACTGAAGCTCATTGTATATTATCGACATCTTATTTCTCCTTTTCCCTATCATCATTTTAATTTTTTTTTAAAAACAAACTGAAGCTCATTGTATATTTCTTTCTCATTTTCCCTATCATCATCTTCTTCGTCCATGTTCTTCAATTATTTTAGAAATTATTTAATTAACCTAACTAATTGACAATGTTTATTGGCAAACAAACCTAAAATTCTAATGAATCAATTAATATTGTTATCTCATCAAACTCACGATTTCACTTCTAAGATTTTAACTTTGTGACAACTTTGTGGGAAAGAAGGATTTTTTAACCATGGATCTATTAAGGAGATATGGTGGTTCTCGAAAGAGTTTGAAAAAGATCTACAATCGCATTGTGATGATGAATTTTCTGAAAGTTGAAGCTTTAAAGTGGTAAGCTTTGTCCCTGATGCTAAAGACGGATGAGATATCCAATTATAGTAACACCAAATATAGTTTAAGTTGTATTTAGGCTTACGTTTAATACTTTAATATTTTGGGCCGGATGAGATATCCAATTACAGTAACACCAAATGTAGTTTAAGTTGTATTTAGGTTTGCGCTTAATACTTTAATGTTTTGAGCCTTTGTATTTGGGTGTTACTCCTATATCATATCTGTCCTATGGCTTATTAATAAAACTATATCTAAATATAATGTGAAGTTTGAAGGTTTGAGATATACATATAAGTGTGACTAATGTTTAGGTATGATAATGTTAATGTTTACATGTTTAAAGCAAAGATATGAGAAAAAGTAAAAATCCAAAAAATTATGTTTTCTATATATTGAAATTAAATATCTTTTTATACTTTGACAAAGAGAGAGTGCACCAAATTTTAATTAATTATCAAAAGAATGAGTATTTTTTAATCAAGTTATTGCATACTTATGAATGAATATTTGAAAGTGTATTAAGTTTTTGAAAGCAAAAATTATGTTTAAAGGTATCAGAGATCTGATCGAAAAAATTGCCAACCGCCTAAATCTCAATCATTGACTATGATTCAATATATGAAAGAAACGCTGATATGATTTGGAGAATGGGAGGAATGGCGACATTGTGAAGCCATTTTCGTAGTTGCTAGACTTGTTTCTAGCATATGTGAGAGAAGAAGAACTGAAGAAAAATAAAGTTATAAGATCTGAGGTCAATTAAATACGAGCTTCAAACATTTGACATAGTTATTTGTTTTCTTTCGATATATTTTGTAGCTTTTTTTAATTTCTAGAGCTCAAGGTAGCGATCTCGTCAATATATAAACTTAAGCTATAGTAAATATGTAAGCTAATGTGAATTGTTGTTTCATTTGTGGTTTTTTACTAAATATTTTTTAATACTAAAGAAATATTAATGTTAAATAATTATTTTAGTTAGTGTAAGAAAAACATACATTAAAAGTTTCATAATTAAAAATATGAATATAACCTGCGAGTAGAGAAATTTATGATCATAAGTAAACTTATAATAGTAAAACGTGTTTTTTTTAGTTTTGGTTGTAAAATGCGATTTCTCGATTTTATCAGAAAATATGATTTTACCAGTTTAGAAAAAAAAATACAATTTTTCAGGTTTCGTTAGAAAAGCATAATTTGTGGTATTTTCGAAAAAATGATTTTAGGTTTTTTTATTATTTTTAAATTTAAGAGTATTTTAGTCATTTGTCATTTTAAACTGAATCATCTCCATCAAGATGGTCCAATTTGGTTCATTCAAATAATTCTCATAAATTTATCTAAATCTTGAAAAATCATCTAGATAATTCATCTAAATATTTTTGATTTTGTTACAAAACAAACAAAAATCTCATTTTTATTCAAATGAACCATATAGATGGATAAATAAACAGGGTTTAAATCCAAAACTTATGCTAAATAAAAAGTAAATATAATATTTATTTATACTGTAAAAAATAATTTTTTATTTTAACAATATTTAAAATTTAGAATAACATCCCGCGGCATAGCGCGGGTAAATACCTAGTGTGATTAATTTTGAAAATCTTAGGAATATAGCTAATATTTTGAAAGTTTTGTGTTATGTGTTAATTTTTTTAAAAAAATCGGTGTCCAAGTAACAAAGATTTAATGGAATCATAAAATCATTCAAAACCCAATTTTTTTTGAATAACAATAATTTTGTATGAATTTTAAAAATCATCAAACCAATAATTAGTAAGAATGTCAAAATTCATTAACCAATAATAATGGAATTTAAAAATTCTAACAATATTTTAAAATCCATAAACTAATAACCCCCTAGATTATTATTAGATTTAGGCAATGTTCTATACGGTTGTAAATATACAGCAGTATTGACCATATTTTAGTATATAATACTGAATTTAGGAAATATTTAAATTTAGATTGATTTACAAGATAAGAGTTGATCAACTAGATTCAAAAAATACTAGGTATATAACTCGCGCTACGCGTTGTATTAATATTTTGGTTTAATTTTTTTTAGCTACTATCTTTAAAATTATTAAAAATATAATATATTTATAGAAAATTTCATTTATATAAGAGAATTTAACATATATTGTGTAATTTATCCTAGTTTTATTTATAAATTTTAAAAAACTATTATGTAAAATAATAACAATGACACCTATCGAATTATCCAACTTTGACGTAAATATACATTTGATTTAGAGAAATATAATCTTGCTAACATTTTGGTATTATTTTTTGTTTTCCATAGAATTTCTATAGTTCTTTTTTTCTTGAAGGTTTATGTGTTCAAATATTTAGTTTTTTTAATGAAAGTCTAATTGATGTTGTGTACCACTGCATATATAATACATGATTCATGTTGATTTGCATTTAATTTTATTAGGAAGCTGTAATGATCATGCAAAACCATTTTTTCCTTCTCCGTCATGTCTTCCAAGAGTTTTATGTTATGTTTTTATTCAGTTTTCATTGTTTTAATTGTTAAATCGAGTTATCGTAGATTTTTTAAATTGATAATTGATAATGGTTATTTATTTTTACATGTATTGTTAATTGTTAATTTTTATGTAACTTTTAAATTTTTAAACCATATTAACATTTTCTGATTTAATAAATATGTTGATTTGGATCAATCAAATTGAATTTAAATTTTTTTGCTGTACATAATTTGTTAAATTAACATTTAATGTTTTAATTATACTTAATAATTTTTGGTTTGATTTAAAAGCTGATGTGGACCAATTAAATCAAGTTTTTCTGTCATAATCATACTTAACATTTTTTTATTTAATGAATATGCTGATGTGGACCAATCATATTGAATTTTTTTAATCTCATGTGGACGCCCTCAATGCACTATGCCATCAACTTTCATATATTATACTAGGTTTTTAACTCGCGCTACGCGCAAGTCTGTATTAATAATTTAGTTTAATTGTTTTGGCTAATATCTTTTAAATTATTAAAACTATAATATATTTATAAAAAAATTGTTTATATAAAAAAAATTAAAACATAATATGTATTTTTCATATTTTTGTTTATAAAATTATAAATCTTATTAAGTAAAATCATAGTAATGACATCTAACGAATTATCCAACTTCGATGTGCATACATTTGATTTAGAAAATAATTTTCTTACTAAATTTTTGGTGTTTTGTTTTGTATCCTTAGGATTTCTATAGTTCTTTTTTTTTAAAAGGTTTATATGTTTAAATATTTAGTTTTTTACTAAATGTCTTACTGATGTTGTGTACCTATACATAAATGATATATGATATATGTTGTTCAGATTTACTTTTGTTAGTAAGCTACACTAATCGTGTAAAGCTGTTTTTTGCTTCTCCACCAGATCTTCTACGGATTTTAGGTTATATCTCTATTCAGTTTATAAGATGTTTTATTTGCAGTCAACTATTTGCTAATTTTTGTTTTTAAACATGTAAGATGATGTAAAAACTTCACACTATCCCTGTTTTTTTTAATTATATTTTAAATGTTTTATTCATCTTTTGATTTGAATAATTTATCTACATATATTCCCATTTGAATTTGATTCATAATTTTGTTATATTTTATTATTTAAAGAAAATTTAGAAGATGTTGCTCATGTGTTTTTTATGATGGCTAAGTTATAAGCAGTAACTATGTATACAAATCAGACTTTATTACTTATTATATTTTGAATGTAAAGTTACTTGTGTATTATTTTTCTTTGTTAGTTTTTAAACCAGGCGCACCCAATGTTTGATTTAGAAACTTGTACAACCTACTATAACTTTATATGATTATTCATAGTCAACACCAATATTTTAGAAATCATGAATTTTCTGGAACTAAATTTCAAACTAATTTTCTTCTTAGATCTTGTTTTTTGTTATTTTAAATATCTTTGATGGTAATTTTATATTTTATTTTAATTATCTAATTTTGTGCATGTTTGATATACTTAAAATATATATATTTTAATTATATAATCTCTGTTTTTGTATAATCTCTGTTTGACATGCAATAACTCGTTATTCTAAATTTTATATGAACTTCTCTCAAAAGATTATATAATCATTTGTTTTTTTTTAGTTGATATTTTTTTGGTAGTTAGCCTAAATATCAAGCTAATTTTACTTTATACGACTTTTTCCTTTGATAATTTACCTCTCTTGATATTGATTTTTATTTTAGTTTAACACACAATTGTTTTGAAAATATTGGTATTTTGAAGACATAATTTCATTTTTTTGTTAATTAAATGTTTTATATATATTTCTTAAGTAGTTAGTCAGATATCAAGTCAATATATTTTTAGATATTTTTTCTAATAATTTAACATTTTGTAAAACTTAATTTTTGTTTTAGTTTTTTAGTTAATTAATTTCTTAATATTGATTTCTTAAATAATTAGCTTAAATATTTATATTAGTTTTGTTAGTTAAGTTTTTTAGTATTACTTAAGTTTTTTTTTATTCTCTTACTTATTTTGTTCATATTGATTTTGTTAAATAAATAACATAGATATGAAGTTAATATCTTCTTTTTTTTGTTAATTTTACTTTTTTCGATATAGACTTTCATTTTAATTGTATTGACATGTTGCAAAAAATAATTTATGTTTTTTTTTGCTATTTAAGTTTCTTTTTTAATATTGCTTTCTTTAGTAGTTAGCATAAAATATCATTTTTGGTTAGTAAAGCTTTTTGTGTTAATTTTCTAAATAATTACGCTAAATATCAAATTTTAGATGACTTTTTATTTTGATAATTTAACATGAATATGTGTTTTGGTAGTATTGATATTTCCAAATAAAAAAATTATATGTTTATATAAAAATTAATTTTAATATTTATTTCTAAATAAATTACTCATTTAAAATATATGTACTAGATTTTTTTTTTTTAATTTAACCTTTTTGTTATTGATTTACATATTTGTTTTTGTTAGTTTAGTTTTTGTGACTATGAGTTTTCATTTTATTTTGACAAACGTTATAGATTTGAATTTTTGACATAAATTTATTTTATCTAGTTAAAAAAATTTTATCTTAATTTTCCATTATACTATGATAATTTTATATTTTTGCATGTTTTAATTTATTTAAATTATTAATATTTTTTATATTTTTATGTTTAATAAAATACACTGATATAGACCAATCAGATTAAGTATATATGTCATATGTAGACGCTCTCATTGGCCTAAGATATCAACACGGACCACAACTAATATATTTTAAATTAGCAGTTCAGATTTTAATTGTTTGTCGTGACTAAAATTTTAAAATAATTTAATTATGGTTTTAAATACAGTTTTTAATTATTTTGTTCAATATATATGATTTTTCTTTCATAATCTATTTATATGTTAATTTAATCTTTATTGTTAATAGAAAAATAAGATCTATTTTCAAAACACTTTTTTATTAATAATTAACTTAAAATTTAGAAACTTTCCTAAAAATAACAAAAACAAAATTAATTAAAATTTAGAAATTTTTCTTATAACGATTAAAACGAATTAATTAATTTTAATATACAATATACAATTAACTAAAGATAATGATGATGTGTACGAATAGAATTGAATCTTTAAATCCTATGTGGACACCCTTGGAAGACATTTAGCATCAACTTTTATTAGTAATAGATGATGATTTACATCTAGATTGATTACTAGATAAAAGTTACGAGTTCAAATAGAATTAGGAAACATTTCTCCACTGCTATAAAATTGTTGACAAGGGCTCACGAGTTTGATTACTCTCTAAACAGTTTCTGCTAATGTCGAAAGTCAAAGGGTCTTCACGGGTGTATATGCCAGATCTTCCTGATGATATACTGTTGAATTGCTTAGCTCGCGTCTCGAGATTGCACTACCCGATTCTCTCTTTAGTTTCCAAGAGATTCAGCTCTCTCATTGCATCTATTGAGCTTTACCAAACGCGAACACTCCTAGGTCGCACCAAGAGTTGTCTTTATGTTTGCTTACGTTTCAGTTCTGGTTGTAACGTACGTTGGTTTACTTTATGCCGAAGACCAACTCGAACCCCTAACCCTAACCCTAAACCTACCCGACGATGGTTCACTTCTTCATGCTATAAATTTAGATCAACAAATCACACTAAGAAGGAAGAGAAGAAGTCGAGCGACAATGTTATGATCTCAGTCCCAACTCGAAATTATTCTCCTCGGTGTTGGTGGGAGACTGCCACAATCGGTTCTAATATCTACACGATTGGCGGACACGGCAACGGTTCTAGGGTCTTCTTCATGGACTGTGGGACTCACACATGCCACGAAGCTCCAAGCATGGGGGTTGCTCGAGAGCGGCCTCTTGTGAGTGTTCTTGATGGGAAAATATATGTAGTGAAAGGCGCGGACAGTCACGGTTCCTAGGATTTGATGCATATTTTCGATCCGGAAACCCAAATATGGAAGCAAGTGCCATGCCCTAGAGCGGAGATACTCTTCTACTTCTCTGAATTAAAAAGCTTGGCAATAGACGGGAAGCTTTACCTGTTTGGGCATAAAAGTATGGTTTACAATCGCAAGGAGAATGGATGGGATGTGGTAGGAACCGAGACGCGTCTTGGTTTGGGTCCACGTGGTTCTTCTTGCGTGATAAACAACGTAGTCTACAGCTCCACATTCTGCAGAATGCTTAAATGGTACGACTTCGAGGGAAGGACGTGGAGATATTTAAAGGGTTTGGAAGAACTTCCAAAATTACCAGAGAATTTTAACAGTGTCAGGTTGGTAAGTTATGGTGGAAAGATGGCGGTTTTGTGGGCGCAAGATATTGGCTCTGACGAGGAGATGATTTGGTGTGCTGTGATTGCGGTTGAAAGGCGCAGCGGACAAGAGATTTATGGTAAGACTGAGTGGTGTGATGTTGTGCTTACAGTCCCTAAGTCATGTCGTTTACTGGAATTTAGCGCTGTTACGGTTTGATGAATCAACACTTGAGCCATTAATGTAAATTTTGTTTTCAGTACGATGAAGGATTTTCTATAATGCATATTCTCAGTGGTTTAGGCATGTTCTCAGTGATGTATGTACAACTGAAAACGACCAAACGACGAATGTTTGGTAAATTTATAACACTCCCAACAAATATTTTAACTGTTATAGAAAAGAAAGATGAAAGAAAAAAAATAACTTAAAAATTAAAAGAGTTTCTAAGCAGAAGACAAATGTAAAAAAAGGTATGATGTATTTCAAGAGCTTAAACTTTGGCTCAGATAAGCTCAAGGAACAATGCTTCTTGTTTGGTGCTTAATCCAAGATCATTCAGAGTCGACTCACTTTCTCCATCCCCAAACGCATGCCTGGGATATGGTCTCACCTGTTTCATCATATCACACACCAAAACTTTAGACTGTGTAAAATCTCAACGTTTTTTAAAAAGATGCAGAAGTTTTTACCAGTCTGTAACTCTTGGGTTTCACCACTCTGGCTATGTCTATGAAGTCGAAAAGAGTCTGTAAAAAAAGCGCCATGGAAGGTTATTTAAGTTATATAATTTGAGTAATACTATATGGCAATAGCAAAGTGAAATGGGTTTTCGGGAAAACTCACTTGGAGTTTGTCGGATTTAAGGAAACGGCGACCAAGTCGAGTTCCATCTGGCATTCGGACTAGAAGTGTAATGGCATTCTCTTCGTCTGCTTGTGGCTCCTTAGGTAGAGAAGCTTCTTTCGCATCTAGTTGCCTCTGTAGCTCCTGTAACAACATTCAGAGAAATAAAAATAACGTAATCAGTAACGAGAAATCCATCTTTCTGAAGCAAGAAAGGGGTTTCGAAGGTGAAGGCGTAACAAAAGCAAAATCAAGAATCAATGAAAACTTGTGTAGACACGGCCTTGGAAACAGAAGCTGTACCTGTTCCTCCTCGAGTTGTCTTTGAGCTTCTTCTTCTTTTTTCTTTTCTTCCTCCAGAAAAGCCTTCCTAGCAGATTCTTCCTCTAGCTGACGTGTCTCAGCATCTCTAATGGATTTCAGTTCTTTATCTCGGTCAGCTTGCAGGGATGCAAGATACTCATCATCCTGCATGAGATAGCAGCTCGAGAAATGTTATTATCACCAATAACCTTCGCTGAAATAAAGGTTACTAGTCAAGCAACTAGTAAGTGTTCCCCTAACCTGCTGTTCTCGTATCATCCTCTGAGCTGTCAATGAAGGTGAGGGTGGACGCGGTGGAGCAAATGCTCTCTGCTGAGGTGGTAAGAATGGAAGATGATTGAATCCAGTTTCAGGAATGCCACCGAACATGGCTGCCTCAAGCATGACAGCTTCATCATGTTCCTCGGACGATATGCCTCCCCACTTTAGCATAGACAAAAGAGTATCAGTAATGGCATGGACTAGCTGCTCTAGGTATCTTAACTGTAAAGTAATAGTACTAGTTTCGAAGGAAACAAAACAGAGTTTTTGATACCTCAGAAGGAAAACCATTGCCTCTACCCGCTGGATCTTCTGCTTCAGGACTCCCGCTCCGGGAACGGTCAGCGTTTGTTGGGGCCAGTGATCCAGACGCCGCACGTCTTGGCCTGTGTCTAACAAGGGGCTCCTCATCAACATCATCAGAGTCATCCTCAAATGGTGCGGTAGGTGCTGCCAATCTAGAAATCACAATATAAAAGGAAATCAGATAAACGGCTTGACAGATTTTGCAACTGCAGATATTAAACTCAGAGGTAACATAGTGGCAAAGTATTACAGAAAAGAACCAACAAACCTTCCGTTCAGGGCTTGGGTGTCTTGAGGTGCTTGAGCAGCAGCCGTTTCAGAAGGTCCTATTTCTGAAGTTGAGGCTTTATACCCTTGATTGCGCAAAACTTCTTCCTCCGCTGACTGCACTCGTTTATGTTAAAAGAGACCAATGGAGATGGATGCAAAAATAAGACAGAGAGGAGGACAAGAACAGACCTTTAATGACATCGTGACAGCTTTTGCTATGTCATCATCATCTCCCATGTGAGACGGCCTCTCTACAGGCAAAGGATTATTTGATCCCTACAAAACAATTAAAGTTTTGCTCAACTTATAAGCCAAGAATAGATAAACAACAAGACAAACCCAAATACTGCACATTCTCTTAGAAAAAGCGTACCTCAGCCTCCATTTTTGAGGCCTCAATGGCAGCTCGGATCATCTCTTCTTCGATATCATTGTAATCTTGAGCATTATTGGGTGCAGGACCGGCATGTATAACTTGCCTACTCCTTGTCGTTGGTGCATAAGGAATATCATCATCACTCTCTTCATCTATAATAACCGTCCCTTGAGTAGCTGGACCCTGAACATGTGCTGTTTCTGTGACATCCTCAATAGTAGGAGCATCACTAGATCGTTCTGATGGCCCACTGCTATCCTTAACCTCTATGGGTATCTGCCTAACCTCTCTGGGATGACTAACAAATGGAGGTGGTCGCGGCATAAGAGGATCATTATCAAATATACTTCTACCAAAGTTTGAATCCAGAAGCGAAAAGGGTCCCGCTGTTCTAGCTGCATTGAGAAGAGATTGTGCAGTGGGAATCACATCATCTATATCCATTGCGTCGTCGTCATGAGGGACATTCACTGGTGCTTCATGTACTCTGCAGAAGGATCATAAGAAGGTAAGAAAAGACTGATTTTGCAGATGAAAAAAAGATAATAAATAGGTGGGAATATCATCAGTGAGATGGATGGATGGATGGCATACGCATTTCGATCTCCCTCGCTGAAATATGCATTCACAGCTTGATTAAGATCACCACGATGTTCCTGCAATAACAAAAGGAGGATACAATCAATTAAATATACGAAGAACCACACTTTATATTGATACAAGTGACACACCAAAAAAACAAAGCATTCCTAGATCGAAACAGCACAAACCAGTCAACAATCAGCTCTCAAATTCGAAGAATATTGGCTAAAACCATACAATCATCAATGATCAACGCGAGAATTCAGTAGAAACGCTCCTAGAAACTCAATCAAACCATCCAGTGACCTAAAATTCTGAAAATCAACTTTGATTACAACCTAAACCATCATAGATTTAAACAAAACAACGAACAAGAAGAGTAGGAGAAAAGAATCCGATAATCAAGCGATCGTCTTCATCGAACTTTCACTTTATCGACTCGGGAAACTTCCAAAATTCATCGGAAACCCAAACAAGATAGCATACGAAGAATCACGAAGATAACAAAAAAGAAACAATAAATCCAGATGAGTAATCCGAATTACCTCGAGCTTCTGAACGGCGACGGCGTCTGAAGCGCCGGTGATGCTCATGAAAGTGTCGATTGCTTCCTGATTCGGAGTCGCCATAAGAGGTGAAGAAGATGGAGAGAATCTGAGAGAAGTTTCGTTTTCGCAACTAATGATTGTTGTGAATTCTTTCGTTGGGAATTTGGAGTGAGGAAGGGGAAAAGAAAAGATGTTCTTATTGTTGTTGTTTTTTTTTTTTTTTTTTATTATTTGTTGTGAATGGGATTGGATCGGCGAGACTCGTCGTTTTGAGGTCTTTTTTGGTTAATTTTATTTTTCGATTTTAATTCCTTTGTCACTCTGTTTTGGGCTTCTTTCTCTTTTGCTTTTTTGTTGGGTTTTTTGGAGGGTCTATGTGAACTGCCTCGAAGTTTCTCGATGGTTCTTTTTTTTTTTATTTATTTATTTAAGTGAGTTTCTCGATGGTTCTTGATATTTTTTTTGGTGCTAATTACTCGATACTTCTACGCTAATTACGAATTAAGGACAACTGTGTTTAACAATTGTCATTTAAATTTTCGCCAATTTGTTTGAATGTCCAAAATGTGATTTTAATATGGAAAAGGACCTTTTTCTAGAAAAATTGTAAGTTTGGCTCAATTCCCCATACTATATATGGTTTACTTAATTTTCTTTGAATTATAAATATCCGTTTATTTTCACCCAATTTTTTTATAAGTTTACTAGATATATAACTCGTGCTATGTGCGAGTCTGTATTAATATTTTGTTTTATTTTTTTAGTTACTATCTTTAAAATTATTAAAAATTATATATATTTATAAAAATTTTCATTTATATAAGAGAATTTAATATATAATGTGTAATTTATCCTATTTTTATTTATAAATTTTAAAAACTATTAGGTAAAATAATAACAATGATACCTATCGAATTATCCAACTTTGACGTACATATACATTTGATTTAGAGAAATATAATTTTGCTAAAATTTTAATATTATTTTCTGTTTTTCATAGAATTTCTGTAGTTCTTTTTTCTTGAAGGTTTATGTGTTCAAATATTTAGTTTTTTTTATTGAAAGTCTTATTGATGTTGTGTACCACTGTATATATAATCAATGATTCATGTTGATTCATATTTAATTTTGGTAGGAAGCTATAATGATCATGCAAAACCATTTGTACATTCTCCATCATATCTTCCAAGAGTTTTATGTTATATTTTTATTCAGTTTTCATTATTTTAATTATTAAATCGAGTTGTTGTAGATTTTTAAAATTTGATAATTGATAATGCTTATTTTTTATACATGTATTGTTAATTATTATTTTTTTATTTAAATTTTAAATTTTTAAACCATATTAATATTTTCTGATATAATAAATATGTTGATTTGGATCAATCAGATTGAATTTACTTTTTTTTGTTGGACATAATTTGTTAAATTAACTTTTAATGTTTTAACTATACTTAATAATTATTGGTTTGATTTAAAAGCTGATGTGGTCCAATTAAATCAAGTTTTTCCGTCCTAATCATACTTAATATTTTTTTATTTAATGAATATGCTGATGTGGACCAATCATATCGAGTTTTTAATCTCATGTGGACGCTCTCAATGCACTATGCCATCAACTTTTATATATTATACTAGGTATATAATTCGCGCTACGCGCGAGTCTGTATTAATATTTTGGTTTATGTTTTTTAGCTATTATCTTTAAAATTATTAAAAATTATATATATTTATAGAAATTTTCATTTATATAAGAGAATTTAATATATAATGTGTAATTTATCCTATTTTTCTTTATAAATTTAAAAAAACTATTAGGTAAAATAATAACAATGACACCTATCGAATTATCCAACTTTGACGTACATATACATTTGATTTAGAGAAATATAATTTTGCTAAGATTTAGGTAATATTTTATGTTTTCCATAGAATTTATATAGTTTTTTTTTTGAAAGTTTATATGTTCAAATATTTAGTTTTTTTATTAAAAATCTTATTGATGTTGTGTACCACTGTATATATAATCCATGATTTATGTTGATTCACACTTAATTTTGTTAGAAAGCTATAATGATCATGCAAAACCATTTTTTTCTTCTCCATCATGTCTTCCAAGAATTTTATGTTACATTTTTGTTAAGTTTTCATTGTTTTAACTGTTAAATCGAGTTGTTGTAGATTTTTTGAAATTGATAATTGATAATTGTTACTTTTTTATACATGTATTGTTAATTGTTAATTTTTTTATTTAACTTTTACAATTTTAAACCATATTAACATTTTCTGATTTAATAAATATGTTGATTTGGATTAATCAGATTGAATTTACTTTTTTGTCGGATATAAATTGTTAAATTAACTTTTAAAGTTTTAATTATACTTAATAATTTTGGGTTTGATTTAAAATTTGATGTGGACCAATTAAATCATGTTTTTCCGTCCTAGTCATACTTAACATTTTTTTATTTAATAAATATGCTGATGTGGACCAATCATATCGAGTTTTTTAATCTCATGTGGACGTGCTCAATGCACTATGTCTTCAACTTTTATATAATATATGATGATTCACTTTAATTCAATTAAAAGTTAAAATCATAATTAATTTTCAAAATCATATTTTGATTAGATTGCGTTTTGGAGAAAAATATGCAAAAAAAAATTGTTTGGATGGAAATAGGCAAAAGTATAGTCTAGGAAGAATATCCAAAATTTATTAAGTTCAGTAAACAGAGCGCAATCAACTTAATTAATATAATATAAGTTTATCATCTTATTGGTTCAAGTATATTAATATAAGTTATAAGTCTCAAAAAATATTTTTTCCTACTAATATTTCAAATCAAAATACTGGAGCCAATATGATGATAAACTTGTATTAGTTAAGATGTCTAATGTCAAGTAAATAAATCCTATAATGTCAAGTATATTCCAAAAAATAGTTTTTCATATTAGCATTTCAAATTAAACTACTTGAAACCAGAGGCGGAGGCAGAGATTTTATTCATAGAAGGCAACTTAAAAAAGCAAAGGAAGAATTAAAAAAAAAACAAAGGGGGCATTATTGAAATTGTGTAGAATTTATATGAAATTTTTTAAAAGAATTAGGGACATATGCTCCCTCTTGTTCAAAGTGACTCCCATTATCAATGTTAGTTTATGTATGTATAATAACCACTGCTTGAAACAATATGATGATATGGTTATGTATATATAATAATCAATGTTAGTTTTGTTTTTCTTTTTAAATAAATTATGTTGTCATATTACTACCATTTTTAATAGGAATATACGTTTCAAAAATCAAAAAATTAAATTAAATAAGTTCAATCTCCTGAACTTAATAAATTCTGGATATTTCCTTATAGACTACACTTCTGCCTATTCCCACTTAAACAATTTAATTTCTGGCATATTCCTCCCTCCCCCCCAACGCAATCTAATCAAAATGTAATTTCGTAAACTGATCGCAATTTAATTTTTAATTGAATTTGGGGGAACATACAGATAAAAAATTATTTAGGTGGGAATATGCAGAGGTCTATAGTTTGAAGGGGATTAAGCAGACCACATATAGTATGAGGGGCTGAAGGCAGCTAACTCAAAATTATATAGACAAATCTAATTTTTAGAATAATTACTTAGAGTTTGAATGATATGCAGCTGCTTCATTTTTCAAAATGTGATGTAAATAATTTTTATCATTCATAATTGGTTTGAATGGTATGTCAACTTAATAGCAAAATATCGGAATAGCTGAATACTAAACTAACGGAATCAATATGATGGGTAAACTGAAAACTGAATAAATTCAAAACGTTGAAAAGCTAGTATCTATTAGATGAATATATTTTTTTTAAACTAGTTATTAATTTAAAATGTGCGGGATAGACTAAAAACTAGCATGTTAGTTTTTTTTTTTTATCATCCAATGCTTAATATTGTGAATGGTATGTATTTAATGGAATCACGTTTTCAAAACGTGAACAAGTGAAAAAGCTGTATACCATTCAACCCCATTGTTCATCATGTTTTCATATTTTTTATGATTCTAAAATATGATTTTGCTAGCATGTTAAAAACACAACTAGAAAAAATAAAACGTTATTAGTCTAATAAAATTAGCTTTTTGGAATTTCATAATTTTTCAGCAAAAGTTTTATTTGGTTCAGTTCGTTCCGCTAACAACTTTTCAATTATTATTTTTTAGGTATTGGTGTTGAATGGTATGTAGCTTTTCACGTTTTCATATTTTGAAAACGTGATTCTACTAAATGCATACCATTCACAATAACAAGTACTGAATGATAAAAAAATAAAAATTAACACGCTATTTTTCAATTCATTCCACATATTTTAAATTTATAACTAGTTTAGAAAAAAAAATTATTCATCTACTAGATACTAGGTCTGACTGGTATGTTAGATTAATAGCTGAATAACTGAAACATTGTTAGCGGGATGAACCCAACTGAATATTATTTTTGATGAATAATTGTAAAACGCTAATAAGTTACTTTTAGTAGATTAATCATGTTTTATTTTTTCTGGTTTTATTTTTAACACGCTAGCAATCACATTTTAAAGATATGAAAACGTGATGAATAATATGAATGGTAAAAACTAGCACAATCACATATTTAAAACGTAAAAAAGCTGCATACTATTCAAACCCACTAACTTTTTAGCGTTTTGAATTTATTCAGTTTTCAGTTTGCCCATCCTATTGATTCTGCTAGTTTATTATTCAGTTATTACACTATTATGGTATTAAGTTGATATACCAGTCAAATCCTATTGTGTGATTATGGTATTCATTTGACATAACAGTAAGACCCTTAGTTTAAATTATATAGACAAATTTAATTGTTAGATTAATTACATAGTTTTTTTTCAAAATAATAATAATAATACTTTTTTAAAAAAACTATATTAAACCAAATTTTTGAAACTAAGAGACTTAAAACAGAAAATGTTTACTCACTCAGGTAAATCATGGCTCCCTCGATGCTATTTTACTAAAGATGGTGTTCCATGTTTCGGTATATTTCGTTTGGAGTGAACGTAATGCATGAAAACAGTTACATTACACATATAGAAATGTCCTGATCCATGAGCAAAGCAATATGGAACCCGGATAAGCTCCCTCAGATATAGGTTCCCGCACAAACTAGAAGGTTTCATGAGGATGATGAGATGGTCTGAAGTCAATTACTTGTGGAAAGAAGGAGTGGTTCAAGGACCAGGAGTTCTAATTTTTATTTATTCTCTCATTCTTTCACACTTGTAAATGAAACATTGATATTCAGAGTTGATCAATAAATTTAATATTTCAAAAAAGAGAAAAAAAATGTTTACAAGTTTGCTATTTTCATATTCAATTTGTCCTAAATCCCTTTATAATTTGCTGATGTAAAAGCTCCAGTTTTGTCATAGATCAAAATTGTATATGCTTTGATTTCTTTCATATATACGTTGGTAATTCTTTCAATTTTTTGTTTTAAAAGTTTTTTCCTTGTTTGTTTACATTCAAAATTTTGATAAATTATGAGCAGATCCAACAGATGTAAAATTAAACCCCACTTTAATAAATATAAATCACACTTCTCTGAAGACTTAACACACATTTGAAAACCAGTTTGCTATATTCTTCAAGAAATTTGCATAAACGCTCTAAACTCATGAAGAGGATGCATGGGACGTTTGTAAAACTCTACCAAAGGCATGCAACATGATGTGTTGTATGTAGCAAGAACTATCCTGGACCATAGGAAGAGTTCTTCTAGACCACATGAAGAGTTCATGCAAACTGGATGAGTACTGAAATGAGATTAGAGCGTTTACATATAAAAATAGGGTTTGTATAATATAATTTTATAGTATCAAAACTGTAAAAGATTTATAATCTAAATAAAAAGGGATAAAATGGACTTGAAAAAACCTAGCCGTCATAGAGAGAAATGAGAGACTGTATTTTTTCCTCTTTGATGTCTCTTTGTCGGTATCATGAGAGGGTTTAGTGTAGTTCTTTTATGAGTTGAGATTTTGTTTTCTGTTGGTTTCCGTCTAATAAAATTTCAAATCTGATAGTTGATAAGATTTAGTTTTATGGGTTATGGTGATTCTCTTGTCTGTCAAGATAAAGTTTTTTTATATGAGATTTATTCATATAAGATTTATAGTTTGCTTTAGATACTTTAATTTTAGTTGATTTTGGCTATCTATATGGTTTGTGTTTTGCAGTTCAAGTTTGTTCGATGGTGTTGGAGCGTCTTCCACCGAAACTTACTCTTCCTAAACAAAATTGACAAAAACAATTAAAGAAGAAATCTATATATTTCGTGAGAATTATTGTCATCAAAAATATAAAAAGTCTGCCTGCTACTATATGATACATGAACATCTTTTATTGATTTTATCAAGACTCGAAACAAGGTTGTTTTGGTATCAATAATATATCATCAAAGAAACTCATATTTACTAAATTATCCAGAAAAATAGTTGGTTTCGCTTTATATTTTATATGTTTCATCTCTTCTATATTGTACTCATTTGGAATGGAGATCATTAAAACAAAGTGTTAAAATAAAAAGGATAACTTGGAGGGTCAATTGACATGATATTTTGTTTCAAATCAATCTATTGGAGTGACTAACGTTAGACTTATTTTCACTAGAATCTTGACTTCAATGATAAATTGGTTGGATTAGAATTTTTTTAAGAGCTTTTTAAATTTTTAATAAGTATATATGATTAAAAAAATATAATTCTTAAAATAGGAAACAAATTATCAAAACTCTGTTGTTAAATTAGTAAAAGCAACTATCTGAAACTAATAACTATAAAGAAAACATGTGACTTTGATTTTAATAGGTCACACTGTAAACTCTCGAATCTCAATTTATATATTTTTTTAACTCATTCATAATTTTTGTTAACAATCAGTTTTTTTTTTGTCACTAGCCTCTTCTCCTAAAACGGTTCAAGAATCAACAATCAGTCTTAATAAATAGAAAAATTAATATAGGTAACATATTTACAAGAATGCGTTTTGGACCAGTTCAATGTATACACACATTTATTTTTTAAATAGTTATGATTTATTGAGTTCTTATTTGTTTTCATTTGTAAATGATTTTGTAAATATCATTCCTATTTGTGTTTTTATGATTTTTTTTCTTTCTGTTTTACCATCCTTTTAGCTTCTTTTCCATTATAAAGTTCATGTTCCATATAATATTATTTTAACAATATCTATATATATTTAATTTATTATAAATATGATATTTACATGTAAATTTCTATCTCACTCATTGATTTTTGCTTTGTTTTTTCATTGCGATTATATTTTATCAAAAATGACTAAATCCACCATCATTGCTATTCTCATGATCATCCTCGTTCTAGGTTGCCATTGTCTAACCACATCTTAAAACCGTTGTTCTTCCAAAAGATGAATTATCATTTTACTGTTTTGTTTTTCTTCCCTCCAATCCATACATTTTGTTTATTTTATAATGAAATGTTAATGTTATGTTTTAAATATTTATTAGGAATGGTGACTAAAGAATCGCAAGGACAAGAGATGTGCCGAGATGTTTTAATGAGAGAAAACTGTGAAGAATGGCCATGTAACAATCTGTGTACGCAGAAATGGAATGGAAGCGGCATGTGTTTTCAAAACGAACAAATAAAAAGTTGTCTCTGCACTTTTCCTTGCAAGATTTGAGTTGTTTTTCTTTGGTTATCTATAACAAACTATAATATTCAGAATAATAATGACTTGAAATATTACCATTGCCCACTTATATAATTTGATATCATTTTCTAAATTTGACATGAACTATAAAATGCTACTTTAGCAAATGTGCCTTAATTTAAATGTCAACAAATATCAGCTACAAAAATTGCCACCAAACGATGGATGGAACATTTTTAGGTAGTTTAATAAAATTATCTAATTTTTCACAAACTCATGATTAGTATGAGCTTGAATATAAAATATCATAATCACTGAGATAAGCTATATAATAAAATGTGTTAAAATGACAAATTTGTTTTTATAAACCGGCTGTTTTTTTTAACGTAAAGGTTTTATAACTGATGGTTTTCAACACTTCATTGTGCTTCTTTGTTAGAATGAAAAACATCAAAATTTAATATAAAATTAGAATGGCTTTGTGACAGAAACTAATACTCCAATTTAATTTTATGGAAAATTAATCTAAAGCAGTTTATATATATATATATATATTTTATATTGATGTATATGATCGGATAATATAATTTGGTACTAATTTTTGAAGTGGTACTAAATAGTATAATTCGATACGAAGTGTATAGTGGTACATATAGAATGTTGCAAAGCTACAGTACAAACATAATTGTCGATTGGTTAAATTATAGTAGTACTAATATTGATGACTAATAAAAAGTAAAAAAAAATATAATTAAAAAATAGAAAAAACAAAAAAAAACCATGAAATAAAAGAGCAAAGCAAAAAACAACATATCATATTTTATCTTTATGATAATTTAGATAATTAAACATCATCTATTAAAAAGTACATTAAGATAACTACAAGTTTGTGAAAATAAGAAATGATAATTCATATTTTTAGAAAAAATAAGAATGATATGAGTGTATGTATATACATTTATAAAACATTTATATGTATTCTAAATCATTTTATTTATTCTGGTAACTTAAAAGTTTTTATAATAATTAAATAAAAATCCAATGAGAATTTGTTTTCATGAAAACAAAAACTTTAATTAGTAATATATGAAACATCATCTTTTTTTTGTACCATCGTATGTTCGAACACACAATTTGTAATGCTCTACATATTTGAAACATCCAAACTTGCAGTATTATATTTTGAAATATTTATGGGATGTTTGTGTAAAAAGCATTACAATTCTTACTATTATGATTATATTATTATATTTGTAATAATTCTTTGTTAGTATGATTCGATGCTCAATAAACAATTTTTTTTTATGATAATAAAGTTGGTTTTTATCTATCTATATATTAAACTAGAAACATTAGATGCTAACTTTACTGATATGTCAGTATCACATTTTTTTCCTTTTTCTTTAACACTGGTTTAATCAAACGCTTCCAACGAAGTTTGAGTACAAGCGGAAAACTAAAAACTACAGTTCACCTAAAACTTTAGGCATAAAAGGAGGAGTAAAAACCAGGGGCGATGACAACACCCTGTCAACAATTCTGGGCGTTAAGATGCAATACATGTCTTATCTATGCCGGGCCCTTTTGTGCAACATAAGAGTGGTATTTCTTGTCCCTAGTTACACTCGTGGCTATTGCTTCCGCAGCTCTGTTGTAAGGGAAAGAGGTGTGGTTGAGACTCCAAAAGTCGAAGAACCGTAGTAGATTGAGAATTATTTGCAATACTCTGTTCTGTTATGTGGCTTGAGTATGATTAAGAAAGGCTTCTCGGGCTTCACATGAAGCCGATTCAAAAATGATGCGTGTATAATGCAGACTCTTCATACTCTCAATGGTCCAGAGTAAACTTTGGAGGTCTGACTCAAGCTTGGAGGTCGTGTGCGAGTATGAACTCCTGCTATGCATTAATACATCTCCTAAATGATCTCTAAGGATCCATGACACTCCGCATTAATACATTATATTTGAGGTATCCAACTGGTGGAGCCTGCCATCTACTTACTGCAGTGGTTCCGTTGCTGACGTTTTCAGCGATTTGTTGAGTCGAAATAGCACAGAGCCACTCCTCCATATTCTCCCTTGCTCTTTCAATGATGGAAGAGGGGTCATACTTGATCTCTTCAAACACTAAAGCATTCCTCGTTTTTCATAAGTGCCATAGGATCCATGGGAAAGAGTATCATGTCACATGTGGAATATCCTGTTTCTTACTGTGGGCAATCAAATGACGCAGGTTAAGGAACATAGAGTTACTGGAGAACCCCGCCTACGACAGAGGAAATTGTGACAGCCTCCATGTTTTCTTTGCGACCGGACAGTGAAACAGGACATGACAAATGCTCTCCGAGTCTCTACCACACGCTTTGCAAGCAGTATCCATCTGTATACCCCGTGTACATAATCTTTCGGAGACAGCAAGAGCTCCTGATAGTGCCTCCACAAAAAGTGTTTGACTTTTGGCTCTGTTTTGATCTTCCACAAGTTCCTCCAAAGTTGTTTTTCCAAAGGGGGATGTGTATGTGCTGGAGGAACCTCCATTTCCCGTAAAGTCTCTAGAAGTCTGTACCCACTTTGCGTGGTATATGAGCCATCCTTAGTGAATCCCTAACAAAGAGAGTCTGGTTGAAATAGAGATATTTTAGTGGATAAAATCCGGTTGGCATCAGCTTCTACAAATGATCTCCTCATTTTCTCATCATTCCACATACTTGCTCCTTCAATAATCAGATCCGAAACCTTTAGGGCCAAATTTATCAGAATAGTAGGGTGATATAACGGGGTTCGGGGTATCACATCCAATATCCATTTCTCATCCCATACATTCATGTTGCAGCCGTCCCCAATTTTTGTAATCATACCCTGTTTCAAGAGGTTTCTGCCATGTATTATGCTCCTCTAAGCGTATGAAGGTCTTGTACCAGTACCACACTCCATAAAGGTGCCATTCCTGAAGTACCTCGTTTTAAGAATTCTCGTTAGCAACTAATCAGGCTGACTCCAGATTTTCCAGGCTTGTTTCCCGAGAAGAGCTTGATTAAACCGTTCTAAGTCATGAAATCCTAGCCCCCCGTCTTCCTTATTCTTGTAGAGTTTTTGTCAAGCTACCCATGGGATCTTGTTTCTGTTGGATCCATTACTCCACCAAAACTCTGTCATCGCGCTAGTAAGTTTATCGCAGAGATCTTTCGACAGCTTAAAGCACGACATAGCATAGACCGGGAATGTTAAAGGCAATTGATTTCAATAAGATTTATTTACCTCCTTGCGAAAGAGCTTTTGCAAACCACCCATTCAAACGCCCTTGGAGCTTCTCTCTTATGAAATTCAGAAGCCTCCGTTTTGAACCACTAAAGCTCTCCGAGAGTCCGAGATATGAGCCTTCTCCACCTTCTTTTGTAATACCAAGGATCCCCTTAATTTGTACTTTGGTCTGTTCTGGTACCTTGGCTCCAAATATAATCGAGGACTTCATCTTATTGATAACATGGCCGGATGCTTCACCATATAGATAAAGTACTCTCACTAATTCATCGCTTTTGCTTGTGGATGCTTTACACATCAGCAAACTGTCATCTGCAAACAGGAGATGGTGGACAGCAGAACCATTTCTTGCTAATCTAATCCCATGTAGTTGACCAGCAGCCTCCAAAGAGTTAAGAGAGTTGACCAAGGCTTCTGCACATAATATGAAAAGAAAGGGAGATAGAGGGTCTCCTTGTCCAATCCCCCTCTCCGGCTTGATGAAACCATGGGGCCGTCCATTCAGCAATACCAAATAAGATACTGTTGAGACACATGCCATTATCCAACCAATCCAGGCTCTATCGAAACCCATTTTCTCCATTAGAACTTCCAGGAAGCACCATTCCACTCGGTCATATGCTTTCGACACGTCCGTTTTAATAGCCATGTACTCGTCCATGACCATTCCATTGGTCCTGAGGCCATATACCATTTCATGAGCCATGATGATATTGTCTGTAATAGATCGTCCAGCTACAAAGGCCCCCTGCGTACCTGAGATGATCGATGGTAGAATCTGTTTCAGTCTATTGCTCAGAATCTTTGAAATAATATTGTATTCCACTGAACACAAGCTAATGGGACGCATATCCTTCATCATTGTAGGGTTGACGATCTTGGGGATCAGACAAATCTGTGTGTGGTTCCAATCAGAAGGAGGATAGAGGTTCGAAAGAAGTTTTGAACCTTTGTAGTCACTACCGATCCCACAATGTGCCAGAACTTCTGGTAAAATATCCCTGTTAGACCATCCTCTCCTAGGGAGCTGCTGCCTTTTACGGTAAAGGCCGCCTATTTGATTTCTTCCTCAGATATTTGGCTAGTGAGAATAGCTTTCATCTCCAGCGTAACCCTGCCTTGGAAACCCTCGAAGAGTGACTCCAGATCAAAGGGATTAGAGCTTAAGAACAACTCCCTGAAATACTCCGCTGCGATATTCCCTTTTGCTCCTTCAGAGAAATTCTCCTGCCCTAACTCATCGAAGAGCATCAGAATACGGTTGTTTACCTTTCTCCCTTTTACACTGTTATGGAAAAAGCTTGTATTTTTATCCCCCAATTTCAACCATTGTTCACGGCTCTTCTGTCGCCAGAACATTTCTTCCTCTCTATATGCTTCAGCTATCTCTATCTTTAACCGCTTCATGACACGCTGGCTCGGCTGCATTCTTGCAATTTCCGCTTCCAATCTCTGCTGCAGCTTAGATACTCTATCCCGTGAGTTCAAGTTGGGTGTTCTCTTCCATTTAGATATCTCCTTGCGACAGTTACTTATACGATCCATAAATGAGGTATTGGATCCCGTGGTATCATTTTTCCATCCTTTACGTATAATCTCTTCAAAGCCTGCTTTTCCAACCATACATTTATCAAAATAGAACTTCCTTCTAGTTGTGTTCTCATCCTCAAGCGCAAAGCATACTCTGATTGGCCGGTGATCTGATCCCCACATCTCCAGGTACTCTGTTTTAGCCCGAAAGAAGAGATTAAACCACTCATAATTTCCAAAGCTACGGTCCAGACGTCATTGTATCCATATTTTATCTCTCCACTCTGACCACGAGTACATGTTCTTGAGGCTTCTAATATTTTTGATTGTGCAATTCTCAGCCATCATCCGAAAGTCCCAATATGTGGACTCATGCCTATCGTTACCACCCAACTTCTCATTACTACTCATTAGCTCATTGAAATCTCCCACCAACAACCATGCTTCATTTCTGTCTACTCAAATTTCACTTAGTTGATCCCAAACCAATTTTCTCCTTGCCCTGACTAGATCACCATAAACATAGGACAAGAAAAAACACAATGTTCCCATTTCAACTTTGAGGTCGATAATTCTCGAGTTAGACGAGAGAATCTCCACCTTAAAGTTCCTTTTCCACATTACAGCTAAACCACCACTAAGACCCACCGTCTCCACTGTAAACACTTCGTCGTATCCCAAAGTAACCTTCAAACTATCAACATAACCAAATCTTTGTTTTGTCTCCATGAGGAAAATGAAATCAGGGAAGTACTTCTTACGTAACTCTCTGAGATGATGAACTGTTTCGGTGTTCCTCGCACTTTGACAGTTCTAGCTCAATACACTTATTGGGATAGCAGCGGCTTCAAACCGGAAGCCACCATATCTTCTTGGTTGTTGTTCGATTTTTTTGTTGTTACCTTAGTACTATCCTCTGGTTTCCTCTTACTACTACCTTCGTGATGCCCGTTCAGTCCAGGAGTAGTGTGTAGGGAGGCGGACCTTTTTGATGTTGACCCTGTTCTTCTTTTCCATGGTGGTGGTCTGTTTCTAGAGTTTTTCCCCGACTCATGAATCCCAGAATTGTTCGAAGTACCAAGACTGAACACCGTTGGACTCACGAGGTTCAGGGGGGAAGTGAAGCTGGAGTCATCCAATACATCTTTCCCCTCATCCAAGGGATAAGATGGGAATGGAGCTGAGGCAGTGGGTCTACGTCCCAGATTTATCTCTTTTAATCGTTCGCTTCCACCGTCATAGGCAAAGACTATACCTTTACCTTTATTCACATCTAAGGTAAATTTAGGCATAAGCACAGTCTGATCAGCCTGTTTCTCCACGATCGATTGTTGAACCCTTTGTATGCGTGCCCGTCGCTCAGTTTCATTGGAGTGCGAAACATAGACCATGGCCATTTGTCTATCTTCTTTCGACAACTCAGGAAAAAGAGGAGGGAATCTAAGAGGACCATCCAAGAGACCACTTGCTGGTTCCTCAATCGCTATCCCCTTGCTATGAGACGGTTGACCATTGTCCTTGGTTGGAAGAGAGGCACCTCTAGTGAGGTTAGGGGATTTCTTAAGGAAGGGGCACAAGACTTTCTCTTGGGTAAGGTGAAGACAATGGAAGCATTTTTTCCGGAGTTTCTCATACTCGTATTCAATCAGGATGGAGCCTCCTCCCCTTGGCAGGTTCATTATCTTCTCTTCTCGTGCAGGTTTGGTTATATCAAAGTGAATCCTTGCTCTGACATAATCCATCTTCTGCGATGCTTTCGGGTCATACGCAATTTATTCTACCTTCCTTATGGCTTTACCACACACCATCATTGTGTCCGCCGTGTAGTAATTGTACGGGATATTTCGAATGCGGATCCAAACATCAAAGCTGGTAAGGAAGTTCACAGATGGTGTCTCCGTCCACCTCTCTAATATCATCGTCCAGTGGTTAAAGGACCAAGGACAGTCTTTGAGGACTGTTTTTATGTCCTCCTCCCTTTGGAATATGAACTGGAACTTATCACGTGAAATAGCTCTTCCTTGGACTCTCTCATACACTCTCCACTGCCTTGGTATATCTTCAATCATCCGTGACATTGATTGGCAATCTGGATTCAGAAGCCTTCCAAGCAGGCTCAGTGAGTTTTCTTCAAACACAGTGAATTTCGGATCGTCTGAAAGGTTGATTGGCTCATCATCTTCTAGCGACATTGATTTCAAGGCTTTGTGTAGAAATTCAGACATGGAGGACACCGGAAAATAGCCACTAGACAGTCTTCTTCGCCGCACCAAACACTGTTGGGGGAGTAGATCAATCACGATTGACGCACAATCACCATTCAATAAGCAATATTCGGATACATTTGTTTGGAAAATCATATCTTTTGTGTAGCGCGGTAATCACGGCTGGAAGAGATATGAGAAGTTTTCTGGTTTCAGTAAAGGAAGGAAGATAAGCAACTTTCTAAAAATACCGCAGCAATTAAGCCGGTGAATATAGATCTACTCAATTGTGAGAGAGGAAGACAGAAAAGGAAACCGAGCAGACCCTCTAAAAGGATTAGAGAGTCCTGAGCGAAGAAAGACCAAACTTTCAAACGATCCACCACATTTTTTTTAGCATTTACTTATTTAATTAATTTTGTTTCTTTCTTATTACTATTTTTTTTTGTATAGGCAGGAGATGAAAGTCTCCCGCATTTTATTCCAACAAGGTAAATCGAATTACACCCGCATTTTATTCCCGCATTTTATTTCAAACGATCCACCACATTTTTTTTAGCATTTACTTATTTAATTAATTTTGTTTCTTTCTTATTACTATTTTTTTTTGTATAGGCAGGAGATGAAAGTCTCCCGCATTTTATTCCAACAAGGTAAATCGAATTATACCCGCACATATTTAGATCGAGTAGACCAATTCACATCCTCCGACAAGATCGAAGCAACACTATCTGGTTCAAAATCAAAGAAATGAAACCCTAAAGGTAAAAAAAAACACATGGTTAGCTAATCTATCAGCTAGAAGATTATATGCATAATGAATCAGACTAACTAGTCTCTTGAAATAAAGCAATAGCACATGCTAAGTAGGAAGTACATACGATCTGAACCACTTATCCATATCTGTATAATACTACTATTCTTAATTATACCCAAACACTCTTATAACCAAATACTATTCTAGGCAATAACTAATCATTTTGCTACAAAAACACATTTAATATCAATAATTAAAAAATAAAACAAATATATATTATTTTCATATATTATTATATAATATTATATATTTTCTTATCTATATTTTAAATATTTTTTTGAATATAACATAATTAGTAACTAATATAGTTTACGAATATACGAATTCAATATTGACAAATATTATATAATTTGGCAAACATATTTTAATTTACTAAGAACAGATATATAGATTTAATTAAAATAAAATGATTTAATTCTATGCATACTAGGAGATACCAACCTAGTAGTAATGAATTAGAAGCAGAAAAAAATAGGTGCATAAAGAGTAAAATAATTCATCAATGCTAACCGTTATCTTTACTTTCTTAGAACACATAAATAGGTTTAATTAAAATAAAACTATTTAATTATGTGCATATTATGAGGTACCAACCTAGTATAAATGAATTAGAAGTAGAAAAATAGGTGAATACGAGAAGAGTAAAATAGTTTGTCAATCCTAACCGTTATTTTTCCTTTCTTAAAACGAAAATTTAAAGTACAAACAACCAAAACAGATGGTGTCTTCGTAATCACTATATTTATTTTTGAGTAATACTACTGAATGGCAAAGAACTGTTATAAAATTAAGGAAACAGAAATACTTATTTATAGGTCTAAGCAGACAAATATTTCACCACAAATGTTGTCGAGTTTAAACCCACATGCTTAATTTGCTTCTTCAAAATATTTTTATTATTTTAATAGTTTCAAAAGAATGAGAAAATGTTTGCATGTATGAATCACCCAATATTTTACTGTTCTGACATAATTTTATTTGGGTCATGCATGAATGTCTTTTGCTGTCGTAAAATTCACCTTCCATAGTTAATCGCCACCAACTACATATTTTTTCACTAGATTGAAATATATCATTTTGCTTTCACAAGATTGTGATATGCCGTCCTCATCTGTCATCCAATTTTGTTCTCTGATTCACTATTCTACCACTATATGAAACTTCCTTCGCCGGATTCCGATATGCCGTTCTCCTCCGGTGTCCAATTCGTCTTTTTGATTTACTACTATGTCACTAACTATGACTTCCTTTGCCACCACATGCGTTTTTCTTCGCCATATTCACCAGATTACGTAATTATTTTATAACACAATATTATACTATAAATAAACATGTATACATATATATTTTATTAGACATATATGTATATACAAAACTGTTTTATAATTCAATATCACTCTACAAATATATTGTAATAGACATCAACATATATGTACAAATATAGAGAGATAATATTTTATTTAGAAATCTACAAATTAAATTGTAAAACTAATTTATATAACCATAATACGATATAGAAATATATACATACATATCATATACACGAAAATACCTGAATAAAAATATACACATACACATCTTATTATGGATGTATATATATAAATATATAATTTGCGTTTAATTTTTCATATAATACTACATAAATTGTGGATATACGTATCATATTCTAGATATATATATAATATGAATTGCACATCTAATACTATATAAAAATATACACATATATATCATATTTTAGATATATATATATATATATATATATGTAATTATAAAATTTTGTTAGGTTTCTATATATATAATTATTTAAGTTTTGTTAGGTTTCTCATCGTTACGAAAGTATGCTATCAAATGTCATCTATTTTTTTTTTGAACATATTGATTTTGTTAAATAACATCTAATATCTCTCCTTCTCATGCTTATGTCACAACAAACTATCAAATGATGGACACTGCATTAAGAACACTCACCTATGTCTAACTCACACGTAAGTAGATGACAAACCTTGTAATATCTATTATGAAATTAGAAATTAAGTAACTTTTTACCAAAAAAATCTATTATGAAATTAAGTAACTTTTTGTTAGCTCCTTATAACATACCTTCTCATTATTCATCTCTTCATTTTTTTTCCAAACGTTGTCATCCACTAATTTCACCTTATATATTTTCTTTTGAAAAACAAAAAAAACGAACGGAATTCATAATAATTGTATACAATAATGAATGTGCAGATATTTACAAAAACTTGTTAGTTTGTATAAGCACAAAAGATAAGATGATCCAATTAGCTCATTAAAAAAAAAAAATTAAATCTGATAAAAAATAATATAAATTATAGTTAGCTAGATTTAGTGGGTTAACAGGAGAAATTGTTTTCTTTGAAATAGATATTTTACAGCGGCATTACACATGTGACTTTGATTTTGATAGGTCACATTGTAAATGTTCTAAATAATTTTTATTAAAAAAATTTAAATCTTAATCCAAAAAAATTCACTCGTTCAAAATTTCGTTCTAACAATAATTTTTGATAAATTAGTAAAAAAAGATTTATATAGGAAAAAATATACAAGAATGTATTTGGGATAATTCAATGTTTATAATTGTTTTTAAACGTTATGGTTTATTAAGTTCTTATTTTTTTTCATTTGTAACTGATCTTGTAAATATCATTCCTATTTTTTTATATGATTTTAATTTTCTTTTTTTAAGCATCTATTTAGATTTTTTTCCATTTTAAAGTTCTTGTATTTTCTTATAAATATGCTATTATTTACATGCAAATTGCCATTACACTCATTTCTTTCATTGCACTCATTGCTTTGTACTTCGAAATTTTCATTTCATTTATATCATATCAAAATGACTAAAGCCATCATTCTTGTTACCTTCATGATCATACTCGTTCTAGGTTATAATTCTCTAACCATATTTTAAAACTATCATTTTAAAAGACGAATTAACATTTCATAGATCTCTTTTTCTTCTCTTCAATTTTTACATTTTTCATTTTATTTCGAAGAAATATTAATATTTTAAATATTTATCAGGAATGGCGATTATAGAGACGCAAGGACAAGAAATGTGTCATGATCTTGTAATAAAAACAAACTGTGAAGATTCACCATGTATCAATCTGTGTATGCAGAAATGGAAAGGAAGCGGCACATGTTTTCAAAACCAACAAGTAAAAAGTTGCCTTTGCACTTTTCCTTGCAAGATTTGAGTTGAATTTTTTGTTATCTATAAACTATAATACTTCATAATACTAATAATGAATTGAAATAAATTTATTACCATCTTTTAAAATTTTATATGAAGTTTGATATCACTTTTAGATTTGACATGAACAATAAAATGCTATATGAGCATTTGCGCCCTAATCAAATGTGGAGAAACAGTAACGACAAATTAAAATTTATATTAAATATTAACAAAAATTACAAAGAACTTTTAAAAAATTAAAATATAATATTTGAATTTATTATGAAAATCATTTTTAATAAAAGTTGTAATAAAAATTTGTTTTAAAATTTGAGAAATCATATTTATAAAATTCTCTGGTAGCTCTCCACTCATCTTTTCGTACAATATTGAAGAATTGATTTGATGAAAAAATAAATTTCTTATGGTTGGCGTACACAAATGTGTTCATTTTCAAATTTGACCCCCCACATGCGTTTATAATAAAATTTGATTCTTAAAATTTTTTAACGACTCTGTAAAACAAAGCATGAAATTTTTATGGAAAAACAAGGCTGTAGAGATTTATTTTTATTTTTACTTCTACTTTCTATTTATATTTGTTTCATTTTATTATAATTGATTTATTCATCAGGTTATTTTTTGTCTTATTTCTGATGTCAAATTCGTGAACTATAATAAGATTGTATATGAGTATGATATATAAAAAATTATTTAAAAATCATAAGTGATAAAATAAGATGGCAATAGAAGCTAATTCAGTTTTTAAAAAGAACAGTATAAAAATGTTAAATATTGTATACAATAATAATATATCATACTCATAACATTATTATTATATAGAGTATTTACTATCTTATTGGATAATCTATTATTATTTTTATAATCATATTTTATGCAATCTATTATGAATATATATATATATATATAGATATATATAGATATAAATTGAAATAATATTAATAATCATTTTCTTTTCATTTACATTTATTAATTTTACTGTTATAATATAGTGTAATTATGTTTTAATTACATAATTTATTTAATTTTAACTCAACCAATCAAAATATTTTGTTTATTATAGAAAATTTGATTTATCACATTTCCAGGTCACCATTAAATAATACTAACTTTTCTTCTCCTTACGACACATTAACATTTTTCATTAAAAATGCTTATCAAATAATATTAAGGATTAATCGATTGACATATTTGGATATCCTACAAATGTACTTTATAATGTTATTTTTGTTTTCTTTGTTTTTTTGGGCTTTGTGTAATTGTTTTATTGATGAAAAGGTACAAATAATTATTATATGTGTTATGAGAATCGAAAATAATTTTATAAATACACGAGTTTATATTAAAGATATAATATATTACTGATTTTATATAAAACTTATGTTCTTATGTTGTAGTAGATTTTTTACAGGTTTTAATGTTTAATTGTAATTTTTTTAAACCACACTATTGTTTTTATTTAGAAATATTTATCTCTTATGATAAAAGTGTATTTAGTTTTTTAGTAAGAATATAATCTATCTATCAATTTATGTTTTTTCTCAATAAATCTTTTATTTAGTAAATGCATAAGTTATTTTCTTTCTTTTATCATTCATCTCTTTTTTTTTTCACTTCTTCTTCTTATTCATATCCTTTCCTCTTCTCATTGTTGTTGTTGTTGTTCTTCTTCTCTTTCTTCAACTTCTTTTCTTTCTTCTTCTTAATCACTTCTTCTTCTCTTTTATCTCTGTGTGAGGCGGGATTCACACAATAGAGTTTAGTTCAGAAAAATAAAAGATGGACTTGAAGATTCTATGATAAACACGAGAAACCCTATCTAAAGATGGTATATTTGTTATTGCTATTTTGTTAAGCTTTTGATAAAGTATTTTTCAGCCGTCTTTTTTACAATAGATCATGTTTCTTATTTATACATATCTCTCTACAACCTAAGCAGGAATCTCCGCGAATATAGTAATAGATTTCCTTCTATTTCTCTTTTACAAAGCCCCTTCCACAAAGCTAAGTCCTTCTAGGGAAAATCCCGCTTTTAGATGTCTTCTTGGGCTTATGACTCAACTCGTATGTTTATTGCTTCATACTGGGCCTCGTTCATCATCGCATAGGCCCATCACTTGGTTAATTTCATTGGTTCGGTTCTACCGGCTGATTCGTCCCGTATCTCTGGTTTGGCACATCTCTCTGGTTTGACAACTAAATGGTTCAGCGCATCTTTGCCGACCTCGACTCATCGGTTTGGTCTAATATGTTGATTTGGTCCACTTATCTGGTCTGGCGGAAATGAATGGTTTGATCCATTTTTTATTAACCCGAATCGTTGTTTATGCTCGGTGGTTTGCCAATTCGGCTCAGTGGTTTGCCAGTTCGGTTTGTCAGTTTGGCTTATCACATTTCCGGTTTGACTATGCTCATTTCCAAACTTAGTTTTTTTCTGTTGATCTCGTCATGGTGGAAATCGACCCCAATAATTCTTTCTTCTCCTTCTGTTTCTCCTGCTTCTTCTTCTTAATCCCTTGTTCTTCATCTTTTCTTCTTCTCTTCCTTCATTTATTTTTGTTCTTCTCCTTCTCCTTTTCATCCTTCGTTTTTCTTATTCTCCTTTCTTCTTCTCTGTTTTTCTCCTTCTCCTTAACATCATGTAATATTAACTTCATCCCAAGCGTCACTAGATCATGTGATCTCTAAGCTTTGCCTAGATATTTAAGAAGTCTTCTTCTATGTTATTCGTATTCTCCTTCATCTCTTTTTCTCCTTCTTCTCTTCCTCCTTCATGTCTTCTTCTTCTTCATCCATTCTCCTTCTTCTCCATTTTCCTTTTCCATTTTTTTTTTCATATTCTCTATTGTTTTCTTCTTTTTCATCCCTTCTTTTCCTTCTTCTTCTTCTTCATCATCACTTCTTCTCACGTTCTTCTCTTCTTCTTTTTTCTCCTTCTACTTCTCTGTTGTTATTCTTTTTCATTCACTCTTCTTCTCATCCATCACTACTCCTTATTCTCTTCCTTGTTATTTATTCTTCTTCTCCTTTTTTCTGAAACAAAAAAAATAATAAATGAAAAGTTAAAAAAAATAAACATAACAACCATATACATAGTAAACAAACTGGAAAATGTCATAATATAACATATAAGGAATTAATGTTGATTAAAAATATTGATGTTTATTTGGGAAGCTTGCTCATAATTTTACTGATCGAGTATTAATAAAATGTCATAATATTAAGTACAATCAATCAATTAGATATTTGATAGAACTAAATATCATTTAAATGATCTTTTACTGTAAATTAATCATGGTGCTTTTAAATTTTATCATGATGCTTTTAAATTTGAATTAATTTAATCGAAATTTAAATTAATATTAGATTGCACTAAAAATATAACGAATAATATATAATTATTCATAAAAATGATGTCTTAGTTTATTTTTCTACAAACATATGTGTTTGGTTATATTATTGCATAATAATTAGAATATAATTTTTGTTTTTATTGTATTTTTTGCAATATATTCTATATTATGTAAATGTATATAATTTAACTATATATATTTATAGTAATTATAATTTTTATTTTCTTATAAACATATGTGTTTAGCCTATTATATTGTCATATAATAATAAATATATGTAAATTTTTTTTATACTTTTGTAAAATATTTTATATTGTATAAATGTTTATAATTTAATCACACACACATATATATAGTAATTATAGTTGTCATTTTTCTTTATATAAACTTGGATGTAATTAATTCTAAGATTAATTAGAATTTTCAAAATAATTATTTATAAAAAATTTAAAATTATTTGAATGTGTTGGTAATTGGAGTTAAACTAATTTAAATAATATTTGAAAACTAATGTGTTTGGTCATATGTATATAGGAATTAAACAAAGAAAAAAAGAAAATAAAAATCAATTGCTTATATTAACAAATGACTAAACTATTATTAATGAGTTTCTACCATATTGACATTAACAACTCCGATGGATTGATATACCCTTAACCACTGTATTACATGGTTTAGTCAGTTTAGGTACTTTGATACCCATGATAAAAACCAGTTATCATATATCAGCACAAAGAATAAACATGTACGGAGAGAGAGGATCGCCTTGTCTTAATCCACGTCTGGAAAGATATTTCCGTGAGGGCACCCATTGATAAGAATTAAGTAACTAACATTTTTGACCGTTTCCATTATCCATCTGAACCATTGTGTATTAAAACCAAATGCACGCATATTTTCCTCTGAAAAAGCCCATTCAACTCTGTCATAAGCTTTAGTGATATCTGTCTTTACAGCCATGTAAGTTTGTGATACTCTTTTATGAGATTTTTAAAAATACATTAGTCCATGTGCTATAAGTACATTATCCAGGAACAAATGCAACCTGAGATCCAGAGACAATTTGGTTTAAAAAGGACTTTAAACATATCACAAGAATCTTGGATATAAATTTGTAAGAAACATTTCAATTTGTAAGAAACATTGCATAGGGCAATTGGTCTGGAATTAGAAAGAGTTTTTTGATTTTTGATTTTTGGGATCAGACAAATATTGGTATGGTTAAAATTTTCAGACATATGTGCAATCTCAAAGAAAATGAGAACCTCTTTTGTGACATCTTTACCAACAAAATCCCAGCATTCCTGATAGAATCGAGCCGTAAGTCCATCCGGTTTAGGGCTTTGTCTGCATTGATTGCACAAACAGCATCGTACACTTCTTGTTATGTCACGTCTCTTATAAAGTTTTGATTTATCTATGTTGTAACAGTTGGCTTGAGTCAATTAAAAATGGTAGTATATATGTGATTTTTATCACTTGTGTATATATGTTTGAAGTAAACTTCAGCATGGTTGCCATTTTCCTGATTACCATGGTAGATGTTACTATGTACATGTTTAATTGTGTGGATTCTAGAATATCATGTTTGAGTGACATCATGGTTGAAATTGGTGTTCTGATCTCCATTGTTTAATTATGAATATTGACTCTTTGTTTGCCACTAAATCTCTTCATCATGGTAATCTTTAGCCAACTCTCCTCTTATTTGGGGTATATTATATAGAGTAGGATCAGTGGATGTTAAAGCGAAACCTAAACCAATATACAATGATTCTATAAGTTTTGCAGAGTTGGTGAGGTTATCGTGTCGAAACTTAGTCATTGTTTTCCTAACATCTGCTATTTTCTCAAAGATACTCTGATTATATCATTGTTTAGTCCATCCATGAGATACAACTTGTTTAAAATTCAAATGTTGGAGAAGTCGTTTGTCAAACCTAAAAGGTTTCTTGAAATTTTTGTCTACATAAGTTACTGTTGTAACCACTGGTCGATGATCAGATGCTCAAAAGCCTTTAAATCCTGCTTGAGATCCGGGGAAGTGAGCGAGCTATTCTGAATCTACTATGGCTCTATCAAGACATCATCTCACTTTATGTATGCCTTAGTTTCCTCTCCAAAATAATCGATTGCCTTTATATCGTAAATCAGAAAAGTTACAGGAACTATACAAATTATGGAAGTCTAGGAAAGCTCTTTCATCACGTTTATGACCACCTTGTTTCTCTTTGTTGGATACAATTTAATTGAAATCTCCTATAAGAAGCCAAAATCCCTTACGATTAAGATTGATACGTTTTAGTATTTCCTATAATTCATGTCTATTTTAATGGTTTGGTTTTCCATAAACACAAAACAAATATAAATCCATTCCATTAAATTGAACATTAACATCAATCATACGAATTAATTGGTACAATTGTGTAATACAAAGATTATTCTTCCAACAGATGGCTAATCCACCAATATGTCCTTGTGGTGGTATAGTAAACACAAAATCAAAACCTAAAGTACAATAAAAAGTCACGGGAAAGATCACACTTATTCATGGTTTCTATAAGAAACAACAAATCAGGAGCATCCTTACGACAAAGCTCCTTTAACCTTGCTTTTATCAGTGGCGATTGAAGACCTTGGCAGTTCTAAGATACACCCTTCATATTGTTCTTCGGAGACGTGGGGGTGTAAGACCCCTATTGCCATTGTTAAATTGTTAGATAACACTGTAATATCCATCCGATTCAAGTGGTGTCGGTTTGTTGATCAGAATCAGGTCCTCCTGATCATCATGAGTGTGCATTAAATCCTTGTGACAGAGTCGCTTGTTATGTATCTCAAATCCATCCATGTATTCTTCATTCTTGATGAATTCTAAGTGCTATCCTATCCCAAATTTGCATTTTATGGATTTTAGTGTGTTTTTTTGTAAGTCATCCTTATTGCAGCGAAAAGCATAAAAGTCCGAAGACATTTCAGATAAGTTTTGATCACTAAAGAGCACACATTTTAGTGTAATGCCTGGAATATTTGGTGGTGATTCATCTGTGTATCCTCGGTGAAAGGAAGGAGCCATGAAACTCGCTTCAGCGTCAAACTTATGAAGCATATCTTCAACTCGTGCATGTTTCCGTGAATCAAAGCCGGAACTTTCCTCCTGATCAACATTATCCATTAGTAAGGATGTAAAATCTCCTTCATATAAATTTTCTTTCTCCATCTTTGCTTGTAGGTAACACCATGTCTTAGATACCATATCTTTGTCTTCGTGGATATCAAATGGGACAGATTCTGAACTTATCTTTGCATCATTTCGTGATTCGATTACTGTTGGTGCCTTTTCATGTAACGGAATAGCCTAAATTGTTTTTTTCTGCAGCATTTGGTGTCGGTTAATCCTTAGGAGGGCTATAGTCGTCATCCGATGGATATCATGATCCTGATCATCAGCACTTCCAAGAGGGCACTTCTTAACCTCATGAGATAGCATACCACACCGGATATAGAAGTTACGAAGTTTCGCATAACAGAATTTGAGAGTTGTGTTGTCGCCAATAGTGAACTGAAAATTCCTCAAAAACGCAAAGAAGTTTCAATATTCCAGTCTAGTTTAATCCTGACAAAGTCGACCACATGATCCATTTCATTAAAATCAATATCAACCACTTTGCCAAGCTTTTCGGCAATGTGTTCCACCAAGAGACGGTTGAGAAATTGGGGCGTAAATCCACAAACTTGTGCTCAAAACGGTATGAACTTTAGATATTCTTTATCTAAGGTTGGAGACCACCGTTACATGACAAGCATCCATCTGTTATAAGGCCAAGGACCACAATGCATGATTAAGTTGACTGCTTCCTCTGAATGGAATACAAATTGGAATTTCTTCTGATCAACAATCCAGCAATTGATGGAGTCACTCATTCCCCAAAGCTGAGGTAAGTGACTGATTAAAGCTGTCATGTTTTGTTTCTTCGGATTGAGAAGAACCCCAAGAATGGCAAATTGATTGGCTCGCACCGCTTTATCATATATTGTTTGGGGCAGCAAATTTGGTCTTCATCATGCCCCAAATCGAAATCTTGCATTTTTTGCCTGATATTGTCACTCATAACACTAGTGATTGTAGAGAGAAATGTTGGTTCGGAAGAAATTTTGGTGAGTTGTGATCCACTCTTGGCTAAGATTCTATGGTCGGTCGTAGCCAAGCCAAGCAAGAACTAAGCCTTACAAAATTTTCTCTCCTTATATAGAAAGAAACTGCACAACGGACAAAAACAGACATATAGATTCCTTAAATTACGGAGAAACAGCCATCAGACAAAAATCACTGAAGGAATTGAAAAATATATCAGGGATTTGATTCCAGAATCCCGTAAGAGAGAGTGAGAGAGAAACTAAAGAGAGTGGCACTATGCTAATTCTTATCAAGTCGATATTATACATATATTATACTGAAAATCAAGTCTTTTAGTGGGCTGGAGATCGAGTTGGTATCCTTCTTTCTTTGAAGAACCTCTATTTGAACTTTTACATAGTAACATGAATCATAAGTCTCTTTCGGATTCTTATGCTTATACTGGAGTCAGCTTCTAAGTTGACATCTCATAAGGAAGACTATTAAATTCGTTTGAAAGTTTGTTTATAACTACTCTTTCTGTTTGTATTTGATTTGTAAGTAGGTAGTTGGCCCGCACATAGTGCATAGTACGAGCATTAAATTTTTATTAAAAATAACTAATTATAATGTTTAAGTTTATTATTTATAATAAATAGATGATTAACATGTACATATGTATAATATATAAACACAAATTAATTTTACATGATTGATATAATTTATATTTGTTAAGCTTGATTGGTTTTCCCGTCAATACCAGCAAACATAGCTTTTACGGATGATTTCGGTTGCTACTGTTTGACAACAATCATCACAAACACTTTATACTGTTTTGAAGCGTTGTAGATCCCACAAAATTAATAAACTCATTTTGACGAGCATTTGCGGTTGTGGGTGGTTGTTGATGCAATACTCATAGTGCTATCATATTGATATTGATCCTAGGACTTATGGTGTGGCTATGAAGTCTCAAGACGTTGTATTCTGGAAAGAAGCCATAAATGATGAGATGGACTCCATCATGGAAATTATAAGTAGGCCTTATCAGATCTCCCACCTGGTTGCAAGCCTTTGGGCTGCAAGTGGGTCTTCAAAAAGATAATGAAAGTCAATGGGACTATTGACAAGTATAAAGCTTGATTGGTTATCCAAGGCTTTAAATAAAAAGAAGTTATTGATTATTTTGATATATATGCTCTAGTTGTTAGGATCTCTTCTATAAGATTATTGATTGCTTTGGCAGCTATTAATAATCTTGTGATTCACCAAATGGATGCCAAAACAGCGTTCTTGAATGGAATTTTGGAAGAACAGGTGTATATGAAGCAACCTGAAAGTTCATATGCATGGTAGTAAGCATAAAGTGTGTAAATTGATAATGTCATTGTATGGGCTAAAGAAGGCACCTAAGTAGTGGCATTTAAGGTTTGATGAGGTTGTCTTATCAAGTGAATTTACGTTAAATCAGTCGAATAAGAGTTTATATAGCAAATTTGATGAGTCCGGTAATGAAGTAATCCTTTGCTTGAATGTTGATGACATAATGATCTTTGGCACCGACCTTAGACAAGTAGAGCTAACAAAAGCATTTTTGTCATCAAGTTTTGCCATGAAAGACATGGGGGAGGAAGATGTGATTCTTGGAATTCAAATCAAGCGTGAAGGTAAAATACTATCTTTGACATAGTCTCATTACATTGAGAAAGTGCTTAAGAAGTTTAATTGTGAGAATTTTTCTCCAGTGAGCACTCTCATGGATGCAAGTGTGAAGCTTATGCCTAATATGGGATAAGCAGTGTCACAACTCGAGTATTCACAAGTAAAGCTGCTTAATATATGCCATGACGAGCACTATACCAGATATAGCTTATGATGTAGGGATATTGATTAGATATACTAGTAATCCTAGTACTCAACATTGGCAAGCCTTAAAAGAGTTCTTAAGTACGTGAAAGGAACCATAATTTACGCTTTGTCTTATGATGGGATTTCTTCGGTTCCAGAAGGGTATTCAGATGTAATTTAGATCAATAACTTGGAGATCATTCTTCTACAAGTAGTTGGGTGTTTTAGCTTGGGAGAGGTGACATTTCATGGGCTTTTAAAAAGCAAACTTACATTACAAGTTTGACTATGGAATCCAAATTTGTAACATTAACAACTGCCGATAAAGAGGCAGAATAACTAAGAAATTTAGTTTTGAAAATTCCATTGTGGCTGAGATCAGTATCACCGATATCTATTCATTGCGATAGTCAAGCTACCTTGGCTAAGGCATATAGCCAAGTGTCTAATGGTAAGTCGTGACAGCTGGGCATTAGACATAATGCTGTACATGAGATGATCACTCATGGAGAGATTACCATCAAATTTGTTTGGTCTCAACAAAATCACGGATCATTTGACAAAAGGTTTGGCTAGGGACTTAGTAACTAAGTCGGGTAAAGCGATGGGATTAAAATCCATTTGAAAATTTTAGTGATAGGATACTCAATTCCCCTTTAGTACGATGTTAGAGGCTGAATTCAATGTGGAAAGCATACACTTAAAGATTGAAGCACATGTTCATATCATCTCAAGGTATGTGCTTGGACCTGCAAGAAAGAGACAAGTTGAAGTTTTCTTCTTAACTGATATTTCGAAAAAGTGCATTTTTCAAGTGTACGATTAAATTATGTACCTATATGAGTGTTAAGTGCAGCCGCTTCAAGAAGCTAGAACTTGGCTTTGTATGCGCTCATGAATGGATAGGGACACATGGCTTATAAAGTGTCAAGTATATGCACTAAGAGTAGTATGAAAATCTGGTGTGTATTATCTTCATGTGCCCAAATGAGTTGAAAATTTTTAATCCATAGGACATCCTGATTCTCAGGCATTTGGAATGTGTAATGTCACTAAGAAGAAAATTCATTCGTTACGACATTTTCTTTTATGCATAAGTTTGGATATATGTTGTTTTTTTCTGAATAGAAATTTTATTAAGAATTTATAAGATCCAAAAGCAGTTGTTAACCAAATAGGTGGCACAGAGTTAGTAGCGAAGTTTACAACATAAGGAGGTGCATGTTTTGCTAAGAGATGAGCGACATAATTGCATTCGCGTTTAACATAATTGATACTAACTCTTTTAAATTGATTTAAACTGAAACAAATATCATGGAGGAGATTTAAAATAGTAATATCTTGGTGCCATCTTGGATTATATTGATTAAAATCTGAGTCCCCTTCAAAACAAATATTATCAATGCCTTGTCCCTTAGTGTTGATTAAAGCAGTCAGTAGAGTCTTTCCTTCAGCTTCAAGGCTTGATATCGTCGGGCCTAAATGTGAAGATCCATATGAGATATGGTTACCCAGAGCGTCACGTATAATCTATCCCGCTTTGGCCTGTTGCGATTGTGAGTGAAATGTGGTGTCGTAATTGCATTTGTAAGACCCGAATGTTGGATGTGTCCAATACCTTGGTTTCGTCATCGAGGGAGTGAGGTGGATGATTTTTTCTGAATAAGTTTTGATCCATTCATTAACTTCCGCCACAGCTTTGTTTACATTTTTTGAGATTTTGATGTTTTTGTTTTTAAAAATAAGATTATTTCTAGATTTCCATATTCGCCAGAGAATCCAAAAAGGTAATAGGTCAGTTGTAGAAAGTGAAGTTATTGTTTGTGCTTGGAGTAACTGGCCGATAATAGTATCATTATCGAGAGTAGGAATTGTAATGAAATTAAAAGGTGTGTTGGATAGGCGCCATGTAGAGAGGGAAATCGGACACTTAAAGAACATATGATGTATTGTTTTAGGCTCCAAACCACAGCGGGAACAATCATCAAGTAGCACCCCCCCCCCCCCCCCCCGGTACGTAGTCGTGTAGTAGTACCAATAGCTTTAGAAAGGATTTTTCAAAGAAAATGTTTGATTTGAGGCATAATAGGAAATTTCCATATTTTAAGTTTAAGTTGTGGGTCTCCATATGGGATTGCAGGTGCATGTCGGAGGAAACGATATTCTGAGCGGACAGAATATTGCCCATTCTTGGTTTAATTCCAGCAGATTTTATCTTCTCTACTTTGTTGACCAAGATAGAGTGTTCTAGCAAGAGCCATGTCCGGCGCACTCAATATTGTTGTCATAGTAGTATGATTCCAACATTGAGTATCTCCAGTGTTTGTAATAAGATCATTTACAGGATGTGTACTATTCGTATCATCGTTAGTAAAAGCTGGCCGAGGAGAGTGAGATGGTAACCAATTATCTTTGAAAACCTTAGTGTTGGCCCATCACCAATTATTTTCCTAGATTTTCTTTTAATGAGATCAATGCCGCAGAGGATAGAGGACCACCCGTATGATTGATGTTGTTTATTTTTAGCATCAAATTATAAATCACCTGGAAAGTATCGTGCTTTGTATATTTTTGAGAACAAACAATTGGGATGGTGAAGTAACCGTCCGGCTTGTTTGGAAAGTAGGGCGTCATTAAATTTTGCAAAATCCTTAAATCCCAAACCTCCCTCTTGTTTAGTATATTGAAGACGCTTCCATGCCACCCAAGGGATCCCTCTCGAGTTAGAATTTTTTGCCCACCAAAGTTGAGTAAGGATGCTATCAAGTTCAGATATGATCTGATTCGGAAATTTAAAGCATGTCATAGAGTATATATGCATAGATAGGGCTACTGATTTTAATAGAATCTCTTTGCCAGCAGGTGATAACAATTTAACGCTCCAAGAGGAAGTTTTTTGTTTAACATGGTTTATGATGTTTGAAAACATTTCTTTTTTCTTCCGGCCAAATTGTTCTGGTAGGCTAAGGTACTTCCCACCACCACCAGTATTCATAATACCTAGAAGACGCTTCAAACGTTCCTGGTTCAGTCAATTGATACGAGAACCAAAGGTTATCATTGATTTTTGTTGGTTAATCTTTTGTCCTGAACACTTTTCATACAGTTGAAAGGCATCTCTTATTGCTGAAAAATTCTTCTCATTTGCTTGATAGAAGAAGAGGGAATCATAAATGAAAAGTAGATGGGTGACCCTTGGAACGCCATTACCAATTTTTATACCATTTAGCCATCCTTTTTTAGCGTTTTGATCTAACAGAGATTCATAACATCGGCATATAGAATGAATAAATAAGGAGACAGTGGGTCACCCTGTCTTAGTCCACGCTGTGGTACAATATGGCCTTAGGGGCTTCCATTAATTAGAACCGAATAACTGACCGAACGGACTGTCGCCATAATCCAAGTAATCCATGTGTTATTAAAACCAAAAGCTTTCATTGTTTCTTAAAGAAAGTTCCATTCAACACGGTCGTATGCCTTATACATATCTGTTTTGATTGTTATGTATGTTTGTGAAACATGTTTACGAGCTTTCAGGGAGTGTAATAATTCATGAGTCACCAGAACATTGTTGGAGATTAAACGGCCCGGTACAAAAGCGGCTTGCGATTCAGACATTATTTCGTCCAAGAATTTTTTAAGACGAGTAACGAGGATCTTGGATATAATTTTGTATAGAACATTGCATAAAGCAATTGGTCTGTAATCAGCTAGAGTTACCGGGTGTTTAATTTTAGGAATCATGCATATGTTTGTATGATTAAGGCCTTCTCTCATAGTTGAAGAAGCAAAGAAACGAATAATATCGTTTGTGACATCATCTCCAACAATATCCCAGCATTGTTGATGGAATCGAGCTGTGAGGCCATCTGGTCCGGGAGCTTTATCCGCTCCAATTGCACAGACTGCATCATATACTTCTGATCTTGTTATAGCTCTTGTTAAATTTGCATTAATAGCAGGAGTTACCGTGGCGGCAAAGTCATCAAAAATGCCATGATCAATTGTGTTGTTTGTACTGGAGTACATCTCAGTAAAATATAACTCAACATGTTCTCCTATTTCACGATTGTCCTTATAAACATCACCACAATGATCTTTAAATCTGTATATTGTGTTCCTGGAGTATCGAGTCTTTGTTACAGCGTGATAAAACGTTGTATTCTTATCCCCTTCAGCCAACCATGTGTTTCTACTCTTAATGTGACAATAAATTTCTTCATATCTGTAAGCTTTAGCAAGTTCTCTTTGGATGTTTGGGATATCATCAGGGTTGGATCATCAGCTGTTAGAGTGAAGTCTAATTCTGTTAGTAGCGGATCTATATGTTTAGCTGAATTTTTCTTGTGATTGCATCGATATTTAATCATGGCTCGTTGAATGTCTGGAATTTGATCGTTGATAGAATGTCTTATAGTTGAACGTGAGTGCCATCCTTGCTGTATGTATGTTTTAAAATCTGGGTTTTGGAGAACACGTTTGTCAAAGCGGAATGGTTTTTGTTTGGATATATGTTGTTTATTTAGTGAATATATGATTACATTTAAATGGGGGAGGAATGTTCGAAATTTAAGTGAATCAGTGCAACCGTTGACGAACTGTTGCAACTGCTTAAATAAACATTTGGAACCATTTAAATGAATCATTGCAGCTGTTAGGTTTATGGTTACAACCTTTGGTAACTAATTATTGCAACTGTTGGGTTTATGGTTATAATCTTGAGTGATTAACCATTGCAGCTGTTGGTGATCAACCATAGTAATCTTTTGAAGTGAACTTTGGTTTCCTATAAAAGGAGTTGTGGGTATCGCCAAAATAACAACAACAAACAGAAAATTAACTGAAACAGAGAAAATAAAAAAGAAAGAAAGAAAGAGTTTCACTGTTCCAAAAGATCATAAAAGATCTTTGAAAAAATACATATCAATACTAGAATTCTAGTGTGTCTCTTGTATCTTAGCCTAGAACAAAAGAGATTTTTGATTATTTTATCCTACAAAAAATTTCATAATACCTAAAGTTTGATAAATGTCAAAATACTCTTTTTAAAAAATGTTTTTGTACGCAATTTAATCATTATCCAATTTCACAAGTCATCATTCGAGTTACTAGAAACCAACCCTTCTTAGGGCTATATATTTGCTTTTAGTTTAGGTTTTTGATTCAGTGAGAATGGTAATGGTGGAATTGATATAGTCTAAGAGAACTTTATTTCTACATAAATGATTTAGTTTGTTCAATCTGAATTAAGTTTACTTTTTTGTTTATTTGGCTACTTATAGTTTTTTTTTTTTTACGAAAAAGCCACTCATATATCGTTTTTTTAATAAGAACCTATGATATTTTTATACTGAACTAGGTACATAACTCGCGCTACACACGAGTCTGTATTAATAGTATGATTTAATTCTTTTTTAGCTATTATTTTTAAATTATTAAAACTATAATATATCTATAGAATTTTTTATGAATATAAGATAATTGAATAAATAACTTTTAGTTTTCTCCTATTTATATTTATAAAATTATAAAAATTATTAGGTAAAATAATAACAGTGAAACCTATCGAATTATCCAACTTTGACGTACATATACATTTGATTTAGAGAAAGATTTCCTTTCTAAGATTTTGTTATTTTTTATGTTTTTCATAGAATTTCTATAGTTCTTTTCTCTTAAAGGTTTATGTATTCAAATATTTATTTTTTTATTGAAAATATTATTGATGTTGTGTACCACTGCATATATAATCCATGATTTATGTTGATTCGTATTTAATTTTGTTAGGAAGCTGCAATGATCATGCAAAACCATTTCTTCCTTCTCCACCATGTCTTCTAAGAGTTTTAGCTTATATTTTTATTCAGTTTTCATTGATATCTATTTTTACAGTCTAATATTTGATAATTTTAGTTTTATAACTTGTAGGATCGGTGGTGTGGAGTTTCGCATTATTTTTCACGGTTTTTTGTGTGTGCAATATACATGCTTTCATTTAAATATTTTATCTACATATACCAATTTGAGTTTGATTCATAACTATGTCATACTTTATTATTTAAATAAAATTTAGAGTGTTTTATTGATGTTGGTTCAGATATAAGTAGTGGCTATGTATAGAAATCAGATTTTAGTACTTGTTATATATCGAGTGTAAAGTTATTTATATAGAGTTTTTTTGTTAGTATTTAAATCAAAAACATATGTTTAGTTTAGAAACTCATGAACTTTAGAAATCACGAACTTTTTGAAACTAATTTCAAATTAATTTTGTTTTAATTATTTTTTGATAATTTACATCTTTTGAGAGTAATTTTTTATTTACTTTAATTTATATACTTTTTGTATGTTTGATATATTTAGGACTTATATACTTTTTATTAAGCTCATTCGTTGTTGATTTTCCAAAAAAGTATCATAGACATCACATTAATTTCTTTTATATAAATATTTTTTCTTTGTTAAATTTTTTTTTATTAATTTTATTATGACTTCCACCATTATCGATATCATAAGCTTAATTGGATACAGAAAGTTCTCGTCGTTGATGATGATCAGTTTCTAATAGCATCTAGACAGTATATGATGTTACTATTATATATTTGTATATATGCAATGCATTATAAGTTATATATTTTTCTAATATATGCTATTAATTTTAACTTTTACGATATTGTTTTTTTGGTTAATTTGACTATTTTACATTAAATTTCTATTTAATTTTAAGGGATACTATATTTTAGTTTTCTTAATATGATTTTCTTTTCTATTTGTTACTTAAGCTTTTTTATTTATTTAACTATCTATAAAAAAATTAATATTTTTTTTGTCAATTAATTTAGAAGTTAGAATTTTCCTAATCTATAATATAAGTTTGAGCTTTTATGATATTTGTTTTTGTTTGTTAGTTTATCTCTTTTGAAACCAAATTTTCATTTTATTTTTAAAGATACTATTTGTTCAAATTTTTCTATTTGTTCTTTAAGCCTTTTATTTCAATTTATCCATTTATAAAACGAAATTAATGTTTTAAATTTTGACGGATGCTATATTTTGATTTTTTTAACATAATTGTTTTTTTTGATTTTTCCAACTATAAAACGAAATCAATGTTTTTATTTTATTGACAATTAATTTATAATTTAGAATTATCCTAATCTATATATAAGTTTAGGCTTTTATGGTATTGTTTTTTTTGTTATTTTAATCCTTTTGAAAACAAATTCTTATTTTTTTAAGGATACTATTTTCTGGTTTTTAACATAATTTTCTTTTCTATTTTTTACTTAACTTTTATTTAATTTTTTCATTTTTTAAAACGAATTTAAGGTTTTAATCATACTTAACATTTTTTATTTAATGAAAAAGCTGATGTGGACCAACCAGATTAAGTTTCTTCGTCCTATGTGGACGTCCTTAATGCACTATACCATCAACTTTTATATATTATAGACTAGGTTTATTACTCGCGCTACGCACGAGTCTGTATTAATAGTTTTGTTTAACTTTTTTTTGCTACTATATTTTAAATGATCAAAACTGTAATAGATTTATAGAAATTTATTTTATATAATAGAAATTAAAATATAATTTACAGTTTTCTCCTATTTTTATTTTTAAAATTTTAAATCTTATTAAGTAAAATAATAACAATGACACCTATCGAATTATCTAACTTTGATGTACACATATATCTTAATTAAGAGAAATATTTTCTTGCTAAGATCTTGATGTTTTTTTTTTTTTCCATATGATTTCTAGAGTTTTTTTTAAGGTTTACATATTCAAATATTTAGTTTTTTAATTGAATGTCTCATTGATGTTGTGTATCTATACATGTATAATTCTTGATTTATACTGATTCGCATTTAGTTTTGTTAGGAAGTTGCAATGATAATGCAAAGCTGTTTCTTGCTTCTACTTCAGGTCTATCACGAATTTTAACTTATATTTTTATTCAGTTTATTATTTAAATATTCATTTTTTTGCAGTCTAATATTTGACAAATTTAATTTTGAAACTTGTAGGATTGATGGTGTGGAGTCTTCACATTATTTTTCACTATGTTTATTTGTGTGCTTTCTGCATGTTTCATTTGAATATGTTAGTTCCATATACTAATTTGTGTTTGATTCATAAATCTGTCATACTTTATTATTTAAATAAAATTTTAGAATATGTTACTCATGTGTTATTAATATAAATTCAGATATAAGTAGTATCTATGTATAGAAAACATATTTTATTACTTGTTAAATTTTAAGCGTAAAATTACTTATGTAGTGTCTTTCTTTGTTATTTTTAAATCAGAAACACAATGTTTTAATCTTTGTATATTTAAAAAATATATTTGATTTAGAAACTCATGTAAACCGATTGCAATTTAGATAGTTATTCATTATCGATACCACTATTATAGAAATTAGGAATTTTTTTTATATACATGTATTGTTAATTTTTTATTTAACTTTTAAATTTTTAAACCATATTAACATTTTCTGATTTAATAAATATATTGATTTGGATCAATCAGATTGAATTTACTTTTATTTGTTGGACATAATTTGTTAAATTAACTTTTCATGTTTTAATTATGCTTAACAATTTTTGGTTTGAGAAAAAGCTGATGTGGACCAATTAAATCAAGTTTTTCTGTCCTAATCATATTTAATATTTTTTATTTAATGAATATGTTGATGTGGACCAATCAGATCGAGTTTTTTAATTGATAAATGATAATGGTTACTTTTTTTATACATGAATTATTAATTGTTGATTTTTTTATTTAACTATTAATATTTATAACTATATTAACATTTGCTGATTTAATAAATATGTTGATTTGGATCAATTAGATTGAATTTACTGTTTTTGTTGGACATAATTTGTTAAATTAATTTTTAATGTTTTAATTATACTTATGTGGACCAATTAAATCAAGTTTTTCCGTGAGAATCATACTTAATATTTTTTTATTTAATTAATATGCTGATGTGGACTAATCAGATCAAGTTTTTTGATCACATGTGGACGCCCTCAATGCACTATGCCATCAACTTTTATATTATATACTAGATATTAATTTTGGTTTAATATTTTTTTATTATACTATCTTTTAAATTATTAAAAATATAATATATTTATAGAAATTTTCATTTATATAAAAGAATTTAATATATAATGTGTCATTTATCCTATTTTTATTTATAAATTTTTAAAAATTATTAGGTAAAATAATAACAATGACACCTATCGAATTATCAACTTTGACATATATATACATTTGATTTAGAGAAATATTTTTTTGCTAAAATTTTAGTATCATTTACTGTTTTTCATGAAATTTCTATAGTTCTTTTTTTTTCTTAAAGGTGTTCAAATATTTAGTTTTTATTCAAGTCTTATTGATGTTGTGTACCACTGCATATATAATGCATGATTCATGTTGATTCACATTTAATTTTGTTAGAAAGCTGTAATGATCATGCAAAACCTTTTTTTCCTTCTCCACCATGTCTTCCAAGAGTTAAATGTTATATTTTTATTCATTTTTCATTGTTTTAATTATTAAATCAAATTTTTGTAGATTTTTAAAAACTAATAATTGATAATGGTTATTCCTTCTCCACCATGTCTTCTAAGAGTTTAATGTTATATTTTTATTCATTTTTCATTGTTTTAATTATTAAATCAAGTTTTTGTAGATTTTTAAAAACTAATAATTGATAATGGTTACTTTTTTATACATCTATTGTTAATTGTTAATTTTTTATTTAACTTTTAATTTTTTAAACCATATTAACATTTTCTGATTTAATAAATATGTTGATTTGGATCAATGAGATTGAATTTACTTTTTTTGTTGGACATAATTTGTTAAATTAACTTTTAATATTTTAATTATACTTAATAATATTTGGTTTGATTAAAAAGCTGATGTGGACCAATTAAATCAAGTTTTTCTGTCATAAACATACTTAATATTTTTTTATTTAATGAATTAGCTGATGTGGACCAATCAGATTGACTTTTTTAATCACATGTGGACGTCTTCAATGCACTATGCCATCAACTTTTATATATTATATGATGATGATGATGATTAGATTTAATCTTACTTTAGGGCATATACTAGAAAGATAGGAAACCTAACAAACCCTAATCTTATTAGGTTTTCCCTAGAGACTATATGCGACCACCGTTGACTCGTCAACGAACACCGCCGTCTCCGGCCATGGCGTCATCTTCGCCGACTCTACCCACGGTCCCACATAGAAGGTTAATTTGTTACTCTAAACCAGATTTGACAATTTTGCTAAAATTTTCTTCTCGTGGGGAAGTTCTTAAAGCGTCTCTCAATAATGTATTACTTTCACGTTGAGACGAATTTGTAAGTCACAAGCTTTTGCCTAATTTAAAGTTCATTCTTATTTTTTTTTGTTTATTAGACCCAAAACTCAAAGGAGAAAGGCACTGATTCCGAGTTTCGCTGATCTTCCACTATGCCTCGTGGAAGTAATAATGTCTCAACTTGTGTTAAAAGACAACATCCGTGCGTCTGCTGCTTGCAAGTCATGGCGTGAAGCTGCGGTTTCTGTCCGGGTAGTGGAAAAACATCCTTGGCTTTTGTATATTCCAAAACGTGGCCACCAGTTCAAACTCTGCGATCCATTGCCATGGAAATCGTATACTATTGATCTTCCCGAGCTAGCTAAATCGACTGTGTGTTACTCAAGAGACGGATGGTTACTTATGCACAGATCCAGCTCAAGCGAAATCTTCTTCTTCAACCCGTTTTCTCGGGAGCTCTTAAGCTTGCCTAAGCTCGATCTGTCTTTTCAGGACATTGCATTCTCTTGTCCTCCTACGTCGGATGATTGTGTTGTGTTAGCGTTAAACTTTTATGTGATTAATCTTGTCACTATCAGCACTTGCCATCCTGGAGGAACTGACTGGATTAGGGATGACTTCCCTACTGATTATCGACCTTTTACATATACGAATTGCAAGCTTCTCTATCTCAATGATCGATTTTATTGCTTAAGCGCAAGAGGAGGATGGTTGTATTCCTTTCGCCTATCTTCCCGCAAATGGAAGCTTCATCAGCGACGACGGAATCAGTACGAGACTGCAGCTTTCTTGGCAGAGAGGAAAGGGAAGCTCTTTCTCATGTATTCACGTGGAAACGAGAAGCCAAAGTTCTATAAACTAGTCTATTTGGCATGGAAAGAGATGACTAGTACTGAGCTTGATGGCTTGACATTCTTTGCCAGCTTTCATAACTCTGAGCTGAGAAGTGACCTCCCATGGATGAGGAACAATGTCTTTTTCTCAAGGTTTGGTTACAATCGCAAGCGTTTATCCTACTCGTTTGATGAAAACAGCTGGTACAATCGGCCTAAGGAATGGCGCAACTGGTTAGAACTTTGTACTCGTCAAACCCTATGGATCGATCCGCCAAGTAACGTATTAGAGTATTTGTGAGAGCTTTTGCTTGAGCTTTTATCTCTTCTCAAATAGACAAAAACAAGTAATGTAATCTCAACTGTTTTTATTTTGTTTACCAGAACAGGTTTTAGGCTTCTAGAAAAGTCTCTTTTCTTCTTTAATTGAGATGAAACCGTGTCTTTCTGATGAGTGATAAAAACCAAGCCAAACAACTTTTCGGGAAACTATTTATGATCCATAGAAACAACTTTTCGAATGAATTTTATTTTCTCTCTCTTCTCTTCTTTTTTTCTCTCAATGATCGATTCTATTGCTTTAACGCAAAAGCAGGATTGTTGTATTCCTTTCACCCGTCTTCACGCAGTTGGAATCGTCATCCTACTGCATATATCTATCCTTATCGGTGGTGGACTGAGTGCACGAGAGCAATTTTCATGGCAGAGATGAAAAGAGAGCTCTTTCTCGTTTTTACAAGAAACGAGAAGCCGATCGTGTACAAACTTGTCTATTTGAGATGGCGAGAGGTGACTGGTACTGAGCTTGATGGCATGACGATCTTTGTCAGTTTTCATAACTCTGAGTTGAGAAGTGAACTCCCATGGATGAGGAACAATGTCTTTTTCTCAAGGTTTGGTAATAACTGCAAGCGTTGTGTCTCATACTCGTTTGATGAAAACAGGTACAGTCCGCCTAAGAAATCGGAGGAATGGTCTGAACTTTGTCCTCCTCAAAGCCTATGGATCAATCCACCAAAGAACATGTTAGAGTATTTGTGAGAGCTTTTGCATGAGCTTATCTTTTCACATAGACAAAAACAAGTCATGTAGTCTTACCTAATTTACGGCTTTTATAAAAGTCTTCTTCTTCTTCTTCTTCTCTTTCCGCTGAGTTGTAGAAATGTTTACATTGCTAGTTTCTTAGGTCAGTGCTCAGGTTTTTCAGGGTATGGTCTAAAATATTCACTACAGTGCTGTATGGATGGACTGGTTCGAGATCAGATTAATGTCTAGTTCAGTACCAAAAAAACCAATTGCCAAACAATTTGTTACATATGCTATGAACTATGATCCTAGAGAAAATCAAAGTAAATGAACCTAAAAGCTTAGATTAGAGAATCTTTACAGGTACTTTCATTGAAAACAAAATTCACTCTTTTTTTTCATCCGAATCAAAAAAGGTTTCAACTGTTGAAAGCGAAGCAAGATTACATAAACGGTACGGAATTCAGATGCGTAGGACCGAATCTAATGCTCATTCGTGCTTTGTCGTGGAGATTGGTCCTCGCCTGCAGTAAGTTCACTCTTTTTTCTTCATGCGATTTGATTAGTATTGTTTCAAATTTAGTAATTAACAAAGAATCTTTGTATACATGGTACAGCAGAAGATGTGGTGAACGAACTAATCAAAGCATAAACAGAGTATTTAGAAGCTTTTATAGGTATGTGATGTCGGGGAGGAAAAAGATCGTGATTCCACGCTTCTTGCATAAACGTCTGCAAGATTTCGCATAAGATGAAGCGTCATCAGTTGAATGGATATGCAGCGAACTACCACCAATACAACGTTGCTTGCAGCTCAAGGAAACAGTGATCGAGTGTTGAACAAGAAAAGTGAGTCTCCTTTGAACAAATTGGTAGAAGTGAGGTTTTACGAATACGAGTTTCGCTATCTCTTCCTTTCTAAATCTAATCCTCCACGTGGTATTTGGATTTACTGTGAATTTCGATTGATTTTTGGAAACAAACTAATATCGATCGTGTCCCCAACTCATTTACAAACCGAAGTCTAAACGTTGTTCGAGCCATCACATGCCAAATGGAGGAAAAAGCTGCAAATAGGGATGTCATGAAATACGATTTACGAAAAAACAAAAATAAAAAATCTTTATTTGACTATATACGGATTATAACATGGCGACATCATGACTAATACAAAATTCAAACCATATCAAAATATTGTTTTTTTGCTAAATTGTAAATATTCATTAAAAATGAAATGTTTAGGTGTTACACAACATGGTAGCAAAATCAGGATCAAAATATTGTTGTTATTTTCTTTTATATAATTTGTTAACACTTGGGAATTGGAGCAGAACAATAATTGATAAGCCTCATAGCAGGTTTTTTAAGCTCAGGGTACTTAAAAAACAAACACATGCATGGTTGTGGGCCTTTCTTTTTCAGTTTTGCACAACAGTTTTCCCACACGAACCCCCATCGATATTCATTCATTGCGCTGATGCATTTATCAAGCTCAGTATGGCAACCAACGATATCTTGAGCTTTGATCGGAGCTAGAAATGATATCAAGAGTATGACGAAGGCGATGTACATCAATTGAATGATCCTCATGTCAGATTTAATTAGTTAGTAGTAGCTGGTGAAAAATGAAAAGGAGAACAAAGTTTTGTTACAACAATTATTTTTTTGGAGAAAATGTTCTATGATTGTTTCCTATATATATAAGGGAGAACGCTAATTCTATTTTTAATTTAAAAAGCAATTTAAACAAACGATTTTTTTTTTTAAGATGATCAAAACAAGCAATTGACTTGTTCAAAAAGAGCAATTCAATAGGAAGTGAGGATGGAGTTCTTGAAATTGGTATTTTTTGTCTAATGCAGAATGCATGCGTCTTGGATTTGTTAAGGGATCGTGACTATTTTTAGATCTTAAATTATTTTAACTTTTATAGTTAATCGCTTTATATATATTTACGTAATAGAATTTATTTATATCTTTATAGTTAATTTCGTTCTTACACATTCTCTATGAATATTGAAAAGAGTTTATGTACATTTAACTGTTTATTTTGTGTCTTACAAAGTTTTTTATGTTGTGCGGATCATGTAATCAAAACTTGAAACTGATTTCCTTTTTTTTTTATCCTCTTTATATCTTAATGAAGTTCAGACGTTATAAAAAGATATAATAAGTTTTTTAGGTTTAATGTTAACTTCATACAAAAATGAAATGTTTATGAAACAACCCCTTAATCTAACCATTAGGAATAACATCCGCAAACGTGTCCAATGCAGCGAACAGATGTAAATGGTGGACACCCAGAAAGATAACAGTCAGTGACTGTGTCACATTCACCGCCAAGAGGAGCGCCATGAGCACACGTACACTTGTGCCTTTCATTACATATTACATGTGTATCTAGTCTGCAACCACGCGGATCACAGTCACTGGCTTTCTCACAACGAAACTGACCTTCACTCCTCATTATCATACCTGTGTACAAGTATAAGATGTAAACCATAACCAAATTCAAGTCAAACCGAACGGCGAACTGACTAAGTAGAAAAAACGAGACGATTTTGGAGGACTTACATGACGAGATCAGGAAAAGGACGACGAAAATGGTTGTTACTTTCTCCATTTTGTTTTTTTTTTTTGCTTTCTTTATCCTTTTTTGAGTGATTGTATGCTTACTTATTTATGAATGAGTTTTTGGGTCTCCTTTGTATTTATGTAAAGAAAATAACTTTAATATAAGTTTATTTATTCTTAAGGCAATTATGGAAACGGATGTTAGTCAATTCAACTTTAAAACGCACGTTTCAGTTCAATTTTAAAACGTGAAAATTAAAATATAGAGAATATCTCAATCTATTTAAAACATATACATTTCTTACGTTTTTTTCAAATTTTCACAGGATTAAATTATTATGTTTTAATAGAATTTATGTGTATGCTTTAAATAGATTGAGGTATGTTACTAAAATTTTATAACATTTGTCAATAATGATAGTTACTAATCATGTTATATTTATAAAAAATTTGATTTCCAGTTAAGAAATATAAGATTATAAAGATAGTAGTAAAAACAACTAATTAAATAAGTAAATATTGGAAAACAGATGCTGATATATCAGCAAATATTTCTACATTAATATATAGTTAGATTACAGTTAAAAATATATAATATACTATCACATATAAAATAATATATATATATATATTAATTATTGATATTGAATAGGAAAATAATTAGTTGTTGTCTAAAATAGTGATTGGATTAAAAAAGTATTTGGCTACAAAAATAGTAGTAAAAATGGTTAAGTAAATAAATACTGAGAAAATGTGTGGTGCTTAACTAGTTTGTAATGTTTATACTTTAATATATAGGTAGATTGTAATTTAACTAGCGGAAAAAACGGGTAACTAAGTTATTCTTACATTGTGAGAATTGATTTCTTACGTTTCTTTCAAATTTTCATATTTTGTAATAATTTAAATAGTTTTTACTTCCAGTGTATTCCTGAATAGTAATCTTTAATGGACTTTTTTCTTTAATCTAACAGTATAATCTAACATATATTAAACAAGAAGCATTAGTAGCTTATGTGTCATTATTTCAGAATTTTAAATTTTTTAAATTTTAAAATAGTTAAAAAATTAAATACTTTAATCTTGCAACTAAACACAATCTTTCTTGCAACTAAACAAAACTTCTATAATTATTTATTTTTTAATTGTATTTAATATTTCAAAAATCTGCAACAGAAAATTCAACAGAAAATTTAAGTAAATCTTTGTTCGTAGGCTGACATGTCATTATTTTAATTATATATATTTTAACTGTTGTGTTTTAACACAACGATTATTCTTAATATTTTCGATTTAATTAATTAATTATATTTTTAACATTTATCGATTTAATTAATTAACACTTACTGATTACAATTGGGTTAAATTTGTTTTATGATTTAGTTTGATTGATTAAAATTGGATGTAATAGTAACCAAAATATTAAAATTGATGTACATATAAAACATAAACCAATCCAACTAGATTATAAACCGAATTAAACGATAATTAATTATATGGCAAATTTTATATAGTATTCGAATATATTATTATGCGGTTACAATAACTATTAAAATTTTGAATATTAAACAAAAAGAAAGAAAGGTTTTTTAACCAGTAACAAATCATTTTAAAAATGTTGTGTAAGCATATTTTCACAAAATACAGAATGTACAAATATTCTGTAATGAAAATAATTGCTAAATATTTGATTATGCATGTATCTACTTAAAACATATACTATTGTTGAACTTTCGTCTTTATTGAGAAAGATAGTATTATATTCCGTTAATATAGGAATAAGAATAACTATTTATCCAAAATGGATTTCCTTGCAGATTTTTTCGGAATGATAAATGTATAAATAGACGTGTAGTGGCAATTAAAAGTTCATTGGGTTGGGATTAGAGAAAACAATACATTAGGCTTCTTCATATTTTTCTCATATAACGGCCACACAATTCTTTTGTATGTAAATATATACATCTCAGTAAGTTTCTTTGAGATCTAAATGTTTGTCAAACATTACAGATCGTCATTTTTTAATTTATTTGCTACATCCATTTGTTTTTTGCATGTATATATTGTCTTTATAAATCGGCCACATACATAAATCGTTTGATGCATCTTAACTTTTTCTAATTTCAATAGATTGTTTATTTTATTTTGATCAATGATCAGAAGGATTATGTTTTCTTATATGTGCTTCTTTTTGTTAAAGGTTATATGTGGTTATGCAAGGAAATCACTTAATGAAATCACAGTAAATCACATAGTTTCTAGCTGTGTTTTTTTTTGTTTACAAAAATTATTGTTTTCAGTCGTATTGTTTTATCTTAGGTTTCATTTTTACTTTGTTAGTGTCCTCTTTAGAAGAGGGTGGAATTAACTAAAAAAAATTTGATCTTCACAGAAAGTCATGTTAAAGACAAACAGACAACAATATCGAGACTAACCGACTGACAACTAGAGCAAATCAGTTGAGGAAGATATGAAACTTTGACAACTCACAACCTCCAAAGGCTACGACTAAGTCTTCATGAAGCTTCTAAAGTTTGTGCAAGGAAAAATTCATGTTGGAATGTTTGACAGCCCGTTCGATATTATGTATCTTTATTTTCTAATCTTTCGTAGTCTTATTCAGTTCTGTTTTTGTTATGTATATCAACTTGATTTGTATGTTTCATTGTTGATGTTCTTTGTAGTATCAGTGTAGACAAACTGGTTTACTTTAATTAATAATTATATATACATTTTGTAACAAATTTTGATACATGTTGGTCTCTTTATTTGCTTTGGTGGATTAAGGTTATTCGACTGATGTGTTTTTGTGTTGTTACCATTATAATAGGTTATTTTCCAATAATAATATATGAGATATTGAGATCGGTCACAAAGTTGACCATGTATCAAAATTTTATTTATTTGATAAAATTTTAAGATATAGTTAAAGACGGTCATTTCATTTTATTTGATAAAAGTTTAAAATATATTTGTTTTAATTTTATTTTAATTTTAATTTATTTTAGGTACTTAAAAGATTATATTTAAGTGGTTTTAATTTTATCACGTAAACCAAACAGAAAAAAATAAAATTAACATGAATAAACTAAATTAAAAAGACATCTAAAATTATAAGTTAAAATTTATGTTTGATCGCCATAAATTCATACAACATTATGTGATTATTTATGAGTGAATAATTTCAAGATACAATATTTTCATTTTCTTTATTTTTTTTAAAAAATCATTCATTATATTCTAAATATCATCGTTACAAATAATAATTATATAAACATTATATATTATTTATTAAACAAAATTTTACAAAATATAAGCCTATTTATCTTTCAAATCAGGAGGAAAAGTAGGGAACTGGTAAGGATTAAAATTTTAGGACCATAATTTCTGGTACTTTGACTAAATTTAAGAAATTTCATAAATTTTAATTTTTTTTAACTTTGACTTAATTTTTTTTAATAATTTTAACTGTCAAATTTCCTAACAAAAAATTGGATATTTCGTACACATTCAATTTTTTTAATCTGCTGAACTGAAATAATTATTCAAATATATATAATTATTTTTAAAAATACATGTATGGAGCCAAATCATTACTAAAACTCCCACTTAAACACAAAATATGATTAATAATAAATATCTAATATCCAACAATTTTAAAAAGGCATATAAATTTAGTCAATTTATAAATTAACCAGAATAGATATAAATTTATTTAATTTATAAATTAGCCAAAATAGATATATAGTATAATTTTATATTACTATTATATATAAATTATAAATTAAAATTTGTCATGTGCCATAGTAATCTAGTACTTAAAATGAAACTCTGAGAGTATATGCATTTAGAGCATCAGCAATACAGAGGCAGACAAAAAGCTCTATTTTATTATTAATTTTTTTTATAAAAAAAAAATCGACGAATCACGTCGTGCCACGTCAGCAAACAGTCGCTCCTCCAACCCCTGCGCAGAAAGATGCCTCTGTGCTTTAGTCTCGTCACGTCATTAAAAAAAACTTTTTTCTTTTTTTCCCTTAAAACTTTAAAAAAGCTCTGCATTGCAGATGCTCTTATGACTACTTTTGTTTGTGGGAGTTTCCTCACAACACCCAAGTCTCAACTCCAAAACTAGTGTCAAGCACTCGGTAACTAGGAAGGAAGACGATGATGAGAGACTGAAAAAGACCAGTTTATACATCAATAATATGAAAAATGCCGATTACTACATACATGAATAAATAAACTTGTTCAAACTTCAATCTTTATGTAAACTTATTAAAATTGGCCAGTTCTTACTTAGACATAACAATATTAGTTTTGCCGTCAGCCGATTCGGATGACATGTAATATATGATGTCGTTTTAGTCAAAGTTATAGTTAAAAAAATTTGTTTATAACAAAATCATATTGGGATGGAAAAAAAAACAAGAAATCTTTCGAAGGAAATAATACAGCTCATAACATCATAGCCTTAACCTTCAATTCAAGCCAATTGTGAAAAATTAATTTTTTTTGTAATGTCAAACAAACATATATAACATAAAGTTACGAGTCATAAGATAGATTAAAGAAAACAATACTAACTTAATTCAACAAACTAGAAAATTAAATTTTTAGAGTAATATAAGAAGAAATTAATACCATTTTTCATAACCTAACTTTGACTTTCCTAATAAAACAAATTGTAAGAAATTAGAATTATTTGTAATAGTTTATTAACAATTAATTTAGCCTCCTGGTTCATTTTTATTCTTCTTGTTTCTTAAATCTGAGGAATTCAAGGAGTTTATCAATGCGGAATGCTTATGTGAGAACGAAGATACTATTACTATCAAGTTGATAAACTATAAGGGTAAATTAGTTTGGGGTCAATTGGAAGTATACTATCACTACTAAGTTTCTTGAAGATGTCGAGAAACAAGAATAGTCGAAACATGTCTATACTTTGTGGGAGAGTAAAATCGTTGATCCATGCAATTTTTCGGTTTTTGGAGTGACTGTTACAGATGAAATCATTTTGTCGATGGACTATACATGTAAACCATTTTATGTTTTCTTCTTCAATCGGGAACAGAACACACTCTGGAGTGTTGAAATCCAAAGTTTTGGAGCTGACCGTGAAGCGCTTGAGAGTCATGGTAAATACGTAAAGTTCACACCTTTGTAGATTATGTAGAGAGGATTTTAATCTTAACGATACAAAGCAACACAAGTCAAGCATCTCTACTTCATCTGTGAAGGCATAGGCAAAAGCAATGGGCGTATTGTGTTCTATGCGTTTTATAGTTCTTTTAGTTTAGGTTTTCTTATTTTCTGACTGTCAGGTTTTTTTATTTACATGGCCTTTAGTTGTTGCACGCTATTTCAAAGCAAAAACTAATGTATTATCCCATTGGTTTTTTGTAATGATTGAGTTTAAAAGTTTGTGTTTGATCTGTTTTGCTTCAACCGGCTGGGAATCTTTCTTGCATTCATGTCCAAATAACACTGGTCTATATTGATGTTTTATTTACGTAGAAGGATGAAATAGAAGGAAAAAAAAACTCAAATATGAAAAAGTAGAAAAATGTAAAAAAAAAACTGTGTCTTTCTGATGAGTGATAAAAACCAAGCCAAACAACTTTTCGGGAAACTATTTATGATCCATAGGAACAACTTTTCGAAAGAATTTTATTTTCTCTCTCTTCTCTTGTTTTTTTCTCTCAATGATCGATTCTATTGCTTTAACGATCGTCATCCTACTGCATATATCTATCCTTATCGGTGGTGGACTGAGTGCACGAGAGCAGTTTTCATGGCAGAGATGAAAAGAGAGCTCTTTCTCGTTTTTACAAGAAACGAGAAGCCGATCGTGTACAAACTTGTCTATTTGAGATGGCGAGAGGTGACTGGTACTGAGCTTGATGGCATGACGATCTTTGTCAGTTTTCATAACTCTGAGTTGAGAAGTGAACTCCCATGGATGAGGAACAATGTCTTTTTCTCAAGGTTTGGTAATAACTGCAAGCGTTGTGTCTCATACTCGTTTGATGAAAACAGGTACATTCCGCCTAAGAAATCGGAGGACTGGTCTGAACTTTGTCCTCCTCAAAGCCTATGGATCAATCCACCAAAGAACATGTTAGAGTATTTGTGAGAGCTTTTGCATGAGCTTATCTTTTCACATAGACAAAAACAAGTCATGTAGTCTTACCTAATTTACGGCTTTTATAAAAGTCTTCTTCTTCTTCTTCTCTTTCCGCTGAGTTGTAGAAATGTTTACATTGCTAGTTTCTTAGGTCAATGCTCAGGTTATTCATGATATGGTCTAAAATATTCACTACACTGCTGTATGGATGGACTGGTTCGAGATCAGATTAATGTCTAGTTCAGTACCAAAAAAACCAAGCCAAACAATTTGTTACATATGCTATGAACTATGATCCTAGAGAAAATCAAAGTAAATGAACCTAAAAGCTTAGATTAGAGAATCTTTACAGGTACTTTCATTGAAAACAAAATTCACTCTTTTTTTCATCCGAATCAAAAAAGGTTTCAACTGTTGAAAGCGAAGCAAGATTACATAAACGGTACGGAATTCAGATGCGTAGGATCGAATCTAATGCTCATTCGTGCTTTGTCGTGGAGATTGGTCCTCGCCTGCAGTAAGTTCACTCTTTTTTCTTCATGCGATTTGATTAGTATTGCTTCAAATTTAGTAATTAACAAAGAATCTTTGTATACATGGTACAGCAGAAGATGTGGTGAACGAACTAATCAAAGCATAAACAGAGTATTTAGAAGCTTTTATATGTATGTGATGTCGGGGAGGAAAAAGATCGTGATTCCACGGTTCTTGCATAAACGTCTGCAAGATTTCGCATAGGATGAAGCGTCATCAGTTGAATGGATATGCAGCGAACTACCACCAATACAACGTTGCTTGCAGCTCAAGGAAACAGTGATCGAGTGTTGAACAAGAAAAGTGAGTCTCCTTTGAACAAATTGGTAGAAGTGAGGTTTTACGAATACGAGTTTCGCTATCTCTTCCTTTCTAAATTTAATCCTCCACGTGGTATTTGGATCTACTGTGAATTTTGATTGATTTTTGGAAACTAACTAATATCGATCGTGTCCCCAACTCATTTACAAACCGAAGTCTAAACGATGTTCGAGCCATCACATGCCAAATGGAGGAAAAAGCTGCAAATAGGGATGTCATGAAATACGATTTACGAAAAAACAAAAACAAAAAATCTTTATTTGACTATATACGGATTATAACATGGCGACATCATGACTACTACAAACTTCAAACCATATCAAAATATGTTTAGGTGTTACAAAATGTGTTAGCAAGTTGATTCACTTAAAAAAAGATGATAAAAAACATGGAAGCAAAATCAATCAGTATTTTATGGATCAAAATATTGTTGTTATTTTCTTTTATATAATTTGTTAACACTTGGGAATTGGAGCAGAACAATAATTGATAAGCCTTATAGCAGGTTTTTTAAGCTCAGGGTACTTAAAAAACAAACACATGCATGGTTGTGGGCCTTTCTTTTTCAGTTTTGCACAACAGTTTTCCCACACGAACCCCCATCGATATTCATTCATTGCGCTGATGCATTTATCAAGCTCAGTATGGCAACCAACGATATCTTGAGCTTTGATCGGAGCTAGAAATGGTACCAAGAGTATAACGAAGGCGATGTACATCAATTGAATGATCCTCATGTCAGATTTAATTAGTTAGTAGTAGCTGGTGAAAAATGAAAAGGAGAACAAAGTTTTGTTACAACAATTATTTTTCTGGAGAAAATGTTCTATGATTGTTTCCTATATATATAAGGGAGAACGCTAATTCTATTTTTAATTTAAAAAGCAATTGAAACAAACGATTTTTATTTTTTTTAATATGATCAAAACAAGCAATTGACTTGTTCAAAAAGAGCGATTCAATAGGAAGTGAGGATGGAGTTCTTGAAATTGGTATTTTTTGTCTAATGCAGAATGCATGCGTCTTGATTAGTTGTTAAGGGATCGTGACTATTTTTAGATCTTAAATTATTTTTACTTTTATTGTTAATCGCTTTATATATATTTACGTAATAGAATTTATTTATATCTTTATAGTTAATTTCGTTCTTACTCATTCTCTATGTATATTGAAAAGAGTTTATGTACATTTAACTGTTTAATTTGTGTCTTACAAAGTTTTTTATGTTGTGCGGATCATGTAATCAAAACTTGAAACTGATTTCCTTCTTTTTTTTATCCTCTTTATATCTTAATGAAGTTCAGACGTTATAAAAAGATATAATAAGTTTTTTAGGTTTAATGTTAACTTCATACAAAAATGAAATGTTTATGAAACAACCCATTAATCTAACCATTAGGAATAACATCCGCAAACGTGTCCAATGCAGCGAACAGATGTAAATGGTGGACACCCAGAAAGATAACAGTCAGTGACTGTGTCACATTCACCGCCAAGAGGAGCGCCATGAGCACACGTACACTTGTGCCTTTCATTACATATTACATGTGTATCTAGTCTGCAACCACGCGGATCACAGTCACTGGCTTTCTCACAACGAAACTGACCTTCACTCCTCATTATCATACCTGTGTACAAGTATAAGATGTAAACCATAACCAAATTCAAGTCAAACTAAACTGACTAAGTAGAAAAAATGAGACGATTTTGGAGGACTTACATGACGAGATCAGGAAAAGGACGACGAAAATGGTTGTTACTTTCTCCATTTTGTTTTTTTTTTGCTTTCTTTATCCTTTTTTTAGTGATTGTATGCTTGCTTATTGATGAATGAGTTTTTGGGTCTCCTTTGTACTTATGTAAAGAAAATAACTTAATATGAGTTTATTTATTCTTAAGGCAATTATGGAAACGGATGTTAGTCAATTCAACTTTAAAACACACGTTTCAGTTCAATTTTAAAACGTGAAAATTAAAATATAGAGAATATCTCAATCTACTTAAAACATATACATTTCTTATGTTTTTTTCAAATTTATGTGTATGCTTTAAATAGATTGAGGTATGTTACTAAAATTTTATAACATTTGTCAATAATGATAGTTACTAATCATGTTATATTTATAAAAAATTTGATTTACAGTTAAGAAATATAATATAATATTGTATGTAAAAATACTATATATTTATTTTCTTTTTAAATTACTGATATTGAATAACAAAATAATCAGTTGTTGCTTAAAATAGTATTTGGGTATAAAAGGGATTGATTATAAAAATAGTAGTAAAAGCAACTAATTAAATAAGTAAATATTGAAAAGCAAATGTAATGCTGATATATCAGCAAATATTTCTACATTAATATATAATTAGATTACAATTGAAAATATATCATATACTATCATATATAAAATAATATATATATCTATTAATTATTGATATTGAATAGCAAAATAATTAGTTGTTGTCTAAAATAGTGTTTGGATTAAAAAAATATTTGGCTATGAAAATAGTAGTAAAAATGATTAAATAAATAAATACTGAAATATGTGGTGCTTAATTAGTTTGTAATGTTTGTATTTTAATATATAGTTAGATTATACTTTAATATATACTTTAATATATAGTAATTTAATTAGTGGAAAAAACGGGTGACCGAGTTATTTTTACATTGTGAAAGAGAATTGATATTTTACGTTTCCTTCAAATTTTCATGTTTTGTAATAGTTTAAATAGTTTTTATTTCCAGGAATCTGAATGGTGATCTTTAATGGACTTTTTTTTAATTGAACAGTATAATCTAACATATATATTAAACAGGAAGCATTAGTTGTTAATGTGTCATTATCTTAGAATTTTGAATTTTTAAATTTTAAAATGGTTAAAAACTTAAATACTTTAATCTTGCAGCCAAACAAAAACTTCTATAATTATTTATTTTTTAATTGCATTTAACGTTTCAAAAATCTGTAGTTATTATTTAGGTTTTTTGTATATAATTTAAACAATTTGATTTAAATAAATATGACAGAAAATTTATGCGAATACTTAGTTGGAACTGTCAGCGTTTGGGTAACTCTTAATGTTTGGAAGAAATTTAAATCAGAGTTATTTTTTCTTTCGGAAACCAAAAATTGTTATTCTTTTGTTCAGCAATTTCAATTTCATTTCGGTTATAATAAACTGTACACAATTGAATCGTGCGGATCGAGTGGCGGTCTAGTCTTATTTTTTTTAATATATTTGATGTCAAAGTTATATTTGCTAATAAATGAATGATTGATATTGAAGCTGTCTATGAAGGGAGTATAATTTGCTTATCTTTTATTTACGGTAACCCAGTTAAAAAGTTCAGGAATCAAGTCTGGGAACGGATCACAAGAACGGGAATTAATAAGTTAGAACCATGGTTTTTAATAGGAGATTTTAATGAGATAACGGGGAATCATGAAAAACAAGGTGGTGGAAAATTACGACATTCATCTACTTTTGTGGATTTTAATGTGCTTATAGATAATTGTGGCTTAATTGATTTCCCAAATAAATAAAATAAATTATCATGGCGTGGACGGAGAAGTAGTAAAACGGTCCGATGTAGACTAGATAGAGCATTAGATACGAAAAACTGGCATGACTTATTCCCACAATCATTTGTGGAGTATCTACGTATAGTGGGATCTGATCACCGATCTATTGTGGCCACAATACAGGCAAAAAAATATAAATGGCGATACCAATTCAAGTTCGACAAACGCTGGATTAGTAAAGAGCGCTTTATGGAGTCAATTGTATGTGGGTGGTGACAAATGGATAACAGGGTAGACACTAATATGGTAGACAGAATAGCTAATTGTTGGCATGAAATATCAAAATGGCGTAAAGAGAATAGACCATACGGGAAAGATAAGATACATGACCTACAACAGGCGCTAGAGGTAGTTCAATGTGATGATTCACGATCACAAAAGGAACTGGCTGACATAAACCGGAAATTAAAGGAGGCATATAAGGATGAGGTGCAGTACAAGCAATAAAAAAGTACAAGCAATAAAAAAGTTAAAACTTGTGGCACCGAGATGGGGATCTAAATTCCAAGTTCTACCATGCAACAACTAGACAACGACGGACAATAAATAGGTTAGTTATAATAATGATGGAATTTTGGTGGTGGGTGAAAAGAACATGAAAAAGGTTGCAGTTAATTATTTTGATGAGCTATTTACCTCTACGACACCTATCCAGTTTGATGAGGCAATGGAAGAGATCAGAGCGGAGGTTTCCGAAATGGATAATGATATCCTGACAAGGCTGGTAACAGAGGAAGAAGTTCAAGAGGTATTATTCATGATGCATCCTGAAAAGGCACCGGGGACCGATGGAATGACGATATTTTTTTACCAACAGTCATGGTCTATAATTAAGCACGAGGTGATACACATGATGAACGAATTTCCTTACCTCGGGTGTTTTTAACAAAAGACTAAATATGACAAATATTTGTCTAATACCAAAAACTGAAAGACCAACCCAAATGACAGAACTCAAACCAATAAGTTTATGCAACATAGGATATAAAATAATTTCGAAGTGTTTGTGTTAATGGTTACGAGGTTTAATTCATAGACTTGTCTCTGAAACTCAGTCGGCTTTTGTAGCTGGGCGACTCATCTCGGATAATATACTAATAGCCCAAGAGATGTTTCATGGTCTGCGGACTAATAACTTCTGTAAAGGTAAATATATAGCGGTGAAAACTAACATGAGCAAAGCATATGATCGTGTAGAATATCCATTCATTGAAAACATCCTCAGGAAAATGGGATTTGCGGAAAAATGGATTACATGGATAATGTGGAGCATACAATCAGTACAATATAAGATCATCATCAACGGTCAATCCCAAGGACATATCGTACCGAAAAAGGTTTAAGGCAAGGAGACCCACTATCCCCATACCTTTTTATTCTGTGCACGGAGGTTTTAATAGCTAACCTGAAAAAAGCGAAACGATTAAAACTGCTGACCGGGATGAAGGTAGCTCGTACGAGCCCACCGGTTTCACATCTATTTTTTGCGGATGACAGCCTATTTTTTTTGTAAGGCAAACAAGGAGGAAACAGAGGTCTTATACGTATATTAAAACAATATGAACTGGTGTCACGACAACAATATTTTTTTGACAAGTCTTCGGTCCAATTTGGTCATACTGTAGACCCGACAATTAAGAAAGAGATACATTGCACACTAGGTATCTTGAACATTGGGGGGATGGGTACTTATCTGGGGATACCAGAGAGTTTAGGCGGAGCTAAAACAAAGATTTTTAATTTTTTTATTGAGCGACAACAAAAAAGGGTGAATGGGTGGACATTACAGTTACTTTCAAAAGAAGGGAAGGAAGTACTGATTAAGTCAGTAGCATCAACAATGCCGACATTTACCATGTCATGTTTTCGCCTGCCCAAAAGTATCACAAACAAACTGACAAGTACGGTAGCACAATTTTGATGGAGCACAAATGGGCAGACAAGGGGAATGTACTGGATGGCATGGAAGAAATTGTATAAACCAAAACCACAAGGTGGTTTGGGCTTTCGGATAATTGAGGATTTTAATACGACACTGCTAGCAAAACAGCTATGGAGATTGATCGATTATCCGGATTCATTATTCTCCAATGTGTTCAAGGGACGATACTACCGTAATGGAGAACCTTTGGACCTTATTCGATTATATTCGCTATCGTACGGTTGGCAGAGTATAATCTCAGCTAGATCTCTGGTACAAAAAGGACTAATCAAAAAAATCGGTTCAGGAGGGTCTATTTCAGTCTGGAAAGACCCCTGGATTCCGGCTACTCGCCCGAGATCAGCAACCTGCAGAGGGTTAAATATCTATCCTGCACTCAAAGTAAGAGACCTGATAGTCTCATCAACAAAAACATGGAATCTACCACTCATTGAGCAACTAATTGACCTAGTGGACATCGCTTTCATCCTTCAAATTCTAATCCCAATAGCGGACAGACCAGATTCATTAAATTGGCCTTACACAAAATCCGAAAGATATACGGTTAAGTCAGGGTATGACACAGAAAGGGAATATCTCACGAATAATTTTGAACAACGGTTTATCGGACCAGATATAAGTCACTTATAGAGCCATGCATGGAAAGTCAAATGTCCACCAAAATGAAGCATTTTTGTGGCAGATTATTTTGGGATGTATCTCGGTAGTGGACCGGCTACGAAGTAGGGGAATTAATTGTGATCCTCAATGTCAAAGATGTGGTGCGGAACGAGAAACTGTAAACCATACTTTATTTGAATGTCCCCCAGCCTCTCAAGTGTGGGCCCTTTCGATTATTCCTACACCATAGACAGGCTTCCCCACAACAGCGATATACACAAACATGGCACACCTGTTTTGGCAATTACCAAATATAAGCGGAATGGAAGTATTTCTATGATTACTATGGTATATCTGAAAAGCCAGAAATGACAAAATTTTCTCAAATATCGATCGGGATCCGAGGGAAGTTGTAAAGCTTGCTATGGCAGAAGCTGAGGTTTGGACGCTGGCACAAACTGAGGACGTTCAACTGGTTGGTCATGGTATACCACAATCGGATACTACGGGAACTTGGGATTAATATACGAAACGGACGGATCCTGGAAGGAGATCTCCCCAAACGCGGGACTTGGGTGGTTTTGTCAAGGACAAGGGACGGATAATACACTCATGGGGGCCAAAAACGTCCGACGGAGCATTTCCCCTCTACACACGGAACTGGAGGCAATGATATGGGGTATGCATTGCATGCTCGATGCACGAAGATTAGAGATGGTCTTTGCTACAGATTGTCTCAAACTGGTGTAGATGGTGTCTAAACCAGAAGACTGGCCGGCTTTCGCATTACACTTGGAGGAATACGAGAGAAGCAGGAAAGAATTCACTTCTTTCTCTATGAAGCATATTCCACGTGCCGAAAACAAGAGGGCAGACAAGCTAGCACGGAGTGCTCGCGACTACCTTCATAATTTAAATTATGTAAACTCAAATCCCCCGGTTTGGATCTCTAAACCGTTCTAGGATAAGAGACCGATGACAAAAAAAAATAGAAAATTTACGTGAATCTTTGTTCATAGGCTAACATGTCATTATTTTAATTATATATATTTTAAATGATGTGTTTTAACACCACAATTATTCTTAATATTTTTGATTTAATTAATTAATTATATTTTTAACATTTCTTGATTTAATTAATTAACATTTACAGATTACGATTGGGTTAAATTCGTTTATGATTTAGTTTGATTGATTAAAATTGGGTGTAATAGTAACCAAAATTTTAAAATTGATGTACATATAAAACATAAATCAATCCAACTAGATTATAAACCGAATTAAACGATAATTAATTATATAACAAATTTTACTTATCTAAATACAGTATTTTAATATATTACTATGCAGTTACAATAACTATTAAAATTTTGAATATTAAACAAAAAGAAAGGAAGATTATTTTAACCAGTAACAAATCATTTTAAAAATGTTGTGTTAGCATATTTTCACTAAATACAGAATGTACAAATATATTCTGGAATGCAAATATTTGCTAAATATTTGATTCTGCATGTATCTACCTTAAAACATATACTATTGCTAAAATGTCGTCTTTATTGAGAAAGATAGTATTATATTCCGTTAATATAGGAGTAAGAATAACTATATATCCAAAATGGATTTCCTTGTAGATTTTGGAAATGATAATTGTATAAATAGACGTGTAGTGGCAATTAAAAGTTCATTGGGTTGGAATTAAAGAAAACAACACATTAGGCATCATCATTTTTTTTCTCATATATCGGTCACACAAATCTTTTGTATGTAAATATATAAATCTCAGTAAGTTTCTTTGGGATCTAAATGTTTGTCAAACATTACATATCGTCATTTTTTCATTTATTTGCTACATCCATTTGTTTTTTGCATGTTAATCTTTTCTTTATAAATCGGCCACATACATAAAACGTTTCAATGGATTGTTTGTTTTGTTTTGATCAATGATCAGAAGGATTATGTTTCCTTATATGTGGTTCTGCAAGAAAACTTCTTAATGAAATCACGGCAAATAAAAATTTATGGAGTCATCCTTTGGTTTCTAGCTGTGTATTTTTTGTTTACAAAAATTATTGTTTTCAGTCGTATTATTTTATCGTAGGTACTATTTTTACTTTGTTAGTGTCCTCTTTAGAAGAGGGTGGAATTAACTGAAAATAAAGTTTGATCTTCACAGAAAGTCATGTTACAGACACACATGCAACAGTTTCGAGGCCAACCGACTGACAAATGGAGCAAATCATTTGAGGAAGATATGAAACTTTCACAACTCACAACATCCAAAGGCTACGACTAGGTCTTCATGAAGCTTCTAAGTTTGTGCAAGGAAAAATCTATGTTGGAATGTTTGACAGCCCGTTCGATATTTTGTATCTTTATTTCCATAATTTTTTGAATTTGATATTTTTCTCTTTATTTTCTAATTTTTTGTAGTCTTATTCAGTTCTGTTTTTGTTATGTATATCAACTTGATTTGTATGTTTCATTATTGATGTTCTTTATAGTATCAGTGTAGACAAACTGGTTTACTTTAATTTATAATTATATATACATTTTGTAAACAATTTTGATACATGTTGGTCTCTTTAATTGCTTTGGTGGATTAAGGTTTTTCGACTGATGTGTTTCTGTGTTGTTACCATTATAATGGATTATTTTCCAATAATAATATATATGAGATATTGAGATCGACCGTAAAGTTGAACATGTATCAAAATTTCATTTATTTGATAAAAGTTTAAGATATAGTTAAGACGGTCATTTCATTTATTTGATAAAAGTTATATATTTGTTTTGATTTTATTTTAATTTTCATTAGTTTTAGGTACTTAAAAGATTTTATTTAAGTGGTTTTAATTTTTTTTTACGTAAACCAAACAGAAAAAATGAAATTAACATGAATAAACTAAATTAAAAAGACACCTAAAATTATAAGTTAAAAATTATGTTTGGTCGCTATAAATCCATACAATAATATGTGATTATTTATGAATGAATACTTTCAAGATACAATATTTTTCATTTTCTTTATTTAAAAAAAATCAATTATTATATTCTAAATATCATCGTTCCAAATAATAATTATATAAACATTATATATTATTTATTAATTTTTTTTATAAAATCTAAGCCTATTTATCTTTCAAATCAGGAGGAAAAATAGGATTGATGTATTAAAAAACATTATCTTAATTTGGGACTGGTAAGGATTAAAATTTTAGGACCATAATTTTTGATACTTTAACTAAATTTAAGAAATTTTCGCAAATTTTAATTTTTTAATAATTTTATTTGTCAAATTATAAAAAATTAGATATTCCGTACACATTCAATTTTTTTAATATGCTGAACTGAAATAATCATTCACAAATATATTATTTTTTAAAATACATGTATGGAGCCAAATCATTACTAAAACCCCCACTTGAACACAAAATATGATTAAAAATAAATATCTAATAACCAACAATATTAAAAAGACATATAAATTAGTCAATTTATAAAATAACCAGACTAAATATAAATTTATTCAATTTATAAATTAGCCAGAATAGATATATAATATAATTTTATATTGCTATTATATATAAATTAGAAATTAAAATTTTTTGCCATAGTAATCTAGTACTTAAAATGAAACTCTGAGAGTATATGCATTTATGACTATTTTTGTTTGTCAGAGCTTCCTCACAACATCCAAGTCTCAACTCCAAAACTAGTGTCAAGCACTCAGCAGCTAGGAAGGAAGACGATTATGAGAGACTGAAAAAGGCCAGTTTATACATCAACAATATGAAAAATGCCGATTTATACACCAACTATAGTACTGTGTTACTACATACATGAATAAATAAACTTGTTCAAACTTCAATCTTTATGTAAACTTATTAAAATCGGCCAGTTCTTACTTAGACATAACAATATTAGTTTTGCCGTCAGCTGATTCGGATGCCATGTAATATATGAGGTCGTTTTAGTCAAAGTTATAGTTAAAAAAATTTGTTTAAAACAAAATCATATTGGGATGGAAAAAAAACAAGAAATCTTACGAAGGAAATAATACAGCTCATAACATCATGACCTTAACCTTCAATTCAAGCCAATTGTGAAAAATAAATTTCTTTTGTAATTTCAAACAAACATATATAACAGAAAGTTACGAGTCATAAGATAGATTAAAGAAAACAATACTAACTTAAATTCAACAAACTAGAAAAATTAAATTTTTAGAGTAATATAAGAAGAAATTAATACCATTTTTTTATAACCTAACTTTGATTTTCCTAATAAAACAAATTGTAAAAAATTAGAATCATTTATAATCATCTATTGCTAATAAAAGTTGATGCTAAATACCTCTAAGGGTATCCACATAGGATTTAAAATATTCAATTTTATTGGTACACATCATCATTATCTATAGTTAATTATATTTTGTATATTAAAATTAACTAATTCATTTTTATTGTTATAAGGAAAATTTCTAATTTAAATTAATTTCGTTTTTTTTGTTATTAGAAAAGTTTCAAAAATTTAAGTTAGTTATTAATAAGAGTGAGTTTATAAAGTAAAAATTATTTTTCTATTAACAATAAAAAATAAATTAACATAGAAATATCTAAAAAAAACAAAAAATTAACATATAAATAGATTATTAAAGAAAATTATATATATTGAACAAAATAAATAAAAAAACCCTATTTAAGACCATAATTAAACTATTTCAAAATTTTAATCATGACAAACAATTAAAATCTGAACTGATAACCTAAAATGTATTAGTTGTGGTTCGTGTTAATGTCTTAGGCCAATGAAAGCATCCACATATGACGTATAAACTTAATCTGGTTGGTCCACATCAGCATTTATTATTAAACATAAAAATATTAGATATAATTAATAGTTTTAATAAATTAAACCATGCAAACATATAAAATTATCATAGTAAATTAGAAAACTAAGATACAAAAGTTTAACTAACAAAATAGATAAAATAAAATTATGTCAAAAATTCAAATCTATAATGTTTGTCAAAATAAAATAGAAACTTATTGTAAAAAAAAGCTAAAAACTAACAAAAACAAATATGTAAATCAATATCGAAAAGGTTTAATTAAAAAAAGAAAAAAAATTAACATATATATTTCAAATGAGTAATTTATTTAGAAAAAAATATTAAGATAAAATTGTTTATATAAACATATTAAATTGTTATTTAAAACTATAAATACTGCCAAAACAAATTCATGTTAAATTAGCAAAAGAAAAAGTCATCTAAAACTTGATATTTAGCTAATTATTCAGAAAATCAACACAAAAAGTTGAACTAACCAAAAAAGTTTAACTAGCAAAAAACCAAACGTAAATTATTTTTGCAACATGTCAATACAATTAAAATAAAAATTAATATCAAAAAGTTAAATTAACAAAAAGAGGATATTGATTTGATATCTATGCTATTTTTTATTTAACAAAATCAATATAAACAAAATAAGTAAGAAAATAAAAAAAACTTACGTAATACTAAAAACCTTTACTAACAAAAACAAGATCAGTATTTAACCTAATTATATAATAAATTAATATTAAGAAATTAATTAATAACGAAAAATAGAACGAAAATAAATTTTTACAAAATGTTAATTTTTTAAAAAAAAATCATCTAAAAAATTGACTTAATATGTGACTAACTACTTAAAAATCAATATCAAAATATTTAACTAACAAAAAAACAAAAAAAAATTATTCCTTCAAAAATATCAATATTTTCAAAACAATTATGTGTTAAAATAAAATAGAAATCAATATTAAGAGAGGTAAATCATCAAAAAAAAAAATTCTATAAAGAAAACCTAGCTTGATATTTAGAGTAATATTTTTGGAAATAACCATAAAAGAATTAACTAAAAAAAGCAAATGATGGTATAGGCTTTTGAAAGAAGTCCACATAAAATTAAGAATACCCAGTTATAGCATTATAATTAAAATAAAGTTAATGTAAAATATAAATTTAACGAAGAAAAAATATTTATGTAAAAGAGATTAAATTGATATATGCTACCTATTTGGAATATCAATAACAAAAGAGATTAATTAAAATATATATATATATGTTTTAAATATAACAAACATGCACAAGATTAAATAAATTAAAATAAAACATAAAATTACTATAGAAATATATGTGAAATAACAAAAAATAAAATCTACGAAGAAAATTAGTTTGAAATTTAGTTCTAGAAAATTCATGATTTCTAAAATATTGGCATTGACTATGAATAATCATTTAAAGTTAAAGTAGGTTATACAAGTTTCTAAATCAAACATATTTATAATGACTAATATCTTGGCTGCGTCTGGTTTAAAGACTAACAAAAAAATACTACACAAGTAATTATACATTCGAAATATAACAACTAATTAATACATAGTTACTACTTATAAGTTAGCCAACATGAACAGCACATGAGTACCATCTTCTATAATTTCTGTTAAATAGTAAAATACGACAAAGTTATGAATCAAATTCAAATTGAAATATATCTAGATAAACTATTCAAATCAAAACATGAATAGACCACACAAAAGATAAAAACAGTGATAATGTAAAGACTCCACACCATCTTACATGTTTAAAAACAAAAAATATCAAATAGTTGACTGCAAATAAAACAGATCTTATAAACTGAATAGAGACATAACTTAAAATATAGAAGATCTGTTAGAGAAGCAAGAAGCAGCTTTACATGATTATTGTAGCATCCTAACAAAAATAATTGAGAAGCAATATGAATCATATATTATATATACATAGGTACACAACATCATTGAGACATTTAATCAAAAACTAAATATTTGAACATATAAATCTTAAAAAATAAGAACTATAGAAATCCTAAGAATACAAAACAAAACACCAAAAAATTAGTAAGGAAATTATTCAATAAATTAAATGTATACACGTCGAAGTTGGATAATTCGTTATATGTTATTACTATGATTTTAATTAAACAGATTTATAATTTTATAATAAAAATAGGTAAAACTACATATTATGTTTTAAAAATTTTTTATAAATATATTATATTGTTGATAATTTAAAATATATTAGCCAAAAAAAACTAAACCAAATTATTAATACAGACTCGCACGTAGCGCAAGATAAAAGCCTAGTATAATATATAAAAGTTGATAGCATAGTGCATTGAAGGCGTCCACATGAGATTAAAAACTCGATCTAATTGGTCCACATCAACATATTCATTAAATAAAAAAATGTTAAGTATGATTAGAACAGAAAAACTTGATTTAATTGGTCCACATCAGCTTTTCAATCAAATTAAAAATTATTAAGTATAATTAAAACATTAAAAGTTAATTTAACAAATTATGTCCAACAAAAAAGTAAATTCAATCTGATTGATCCAAATCAACATATTGATTAAATTATAAAATGTTAATATGGTTTAAAATTTTGAAAGTTAAATAAAAAAATTAAAAATTAACAATACATGTATATAAAAAAGTAACCATTATCAATTATCAATGTAAAAAATCTACAACAGCTTGATTTAACAATTAAAACAATGAAAACTGAATAAAAATATAACATAAAACTCTTGGAAGACATGATGGAGAAGGAAAAAATGGTTTTGCATGATCATTACAGCTTCCTAACAAAATTAAATGCGAATCAACATGAATCATGGATTATATATATGGTGGTACACAACATCAATAAGACTTTCAATAAAAAAAAAACTAAATATTTGAACAAATAAACCTTCAAGAAAAAATGAACTATAGAAATTATATGGAAAACAGAAAATAATATCAAAATCTTAGCAAGATTATATTTCTCTAAATCAAATATATATGTATGTCAAAGTTGGATAATTCGATAGGTGTCATTGTTATTATTTTACCTAATAGTTTCTTACAATTTATAAATAAAAATAGGATAAATTACACATTATATATTAAATTCTCTTATATAAATGAAAATTTCTATAAATATATATAATTTTTAATAATTTTAAAGATAGTAGCTAAAAAAAATAAACCAAAATATTAATACAGACTTGCGCGTAGCGTGAGTTATATACCTAATATTTTATTAACAATTAATTTTCCCTCTCGGTTCATTTTTATTCTTCTTGTTTCTTAAATCTGAGGAATTCAAGGAGTTTATCAACACGGAATGCTTATGTGAGAACAAAGATACTATTACTACCAAGTTGATAAACTATAAGGGTAAATTAGTTTGGGGTCGATTGGAAGTATGCTATCACTACTAATTTTCTTGAAGATGTCGAGAAACAAGAATGGTCGAAACATGTCTATACTTTGTGGGAGAGTAAAATCGTTGATCCATGCAATTTTTTGGTCGTTGGAGTGACTGTTACAGATGAAATCGTTTTGTCTATGGACTATACATGTAAACCGTTTTATGTTTCTTCTTTAATCCGGAACAGAGCACATTCGGGAGTGTTGAAATCTAAGGTTTTGGAGCTGACTGTGAAACGCTTGAGAGTCGTGGTAAAGACGTAAAGTTCACACCTTTGTAGATTATGTAGAGAGGATCTTAATCTTAATGATGCAAAACAACACAAGTCAAGCATCTCTACTCCATCTGTGAAGGCATAGGCAAAAGCAATGGGCATATTGTGTTCTATGCGTTTTATGGTTCTTTTAGTTTGGTTTTTCTTATTTTCTGACTGTCAGGTTTTTTTATTTACATGGCCTTTAGTTGTGTTGCACGTTATTTCAAAGCAAAAACTAATGTATTATCCCACATTAATTGGTTTTTCGTAATGATTGAGTTTAAAGGTTTGTGTTTGATCTGTTTTGCTTTAACCGACTGGGAATCTTTCTTGCAACCCAAATAAAACTGACCTATATTGATGTTTTATTTACGTAGAAGGATGAAACAGAAGGAAAAAAAACTCAAATATGAAAAAGTAGAAAAATGTAAATAAAAACTGGAAAAAGTTTGAGAAAATAAAGACAATAAAATATAAGTAGGTAGAAACAGAAAAAGATGAAGTTGTATGAGATGAAGATGATGAAACATGAAAATGTAAGAGCAGGATGAGGAAGAAGATGTAGACAAATTTAGAGATAAATGAAAATTAAAAAAATGGAAAAAGATGATGGAGAAGAACATAAAAGAAATAGAAAATAAAATGATAAAGTAAATTGTCAAAAAAAATAAGAAGAGGAAGAACAAATCACACAAATAACAAAAAGTACAAAGAAAATAAGGAAATGAGAGAAGAAAAGGAAGAACAAAACACGCAAATAAAAAAAGTACAAATGAGATGACGATTATTAAAAAGAAGACGAATGAGAAGACGAGAAGATGAGAAAAAAATCAAAAAATAAAGAAGAGAAAAAAAAAGAGATGACGAAGTCGATAAAGAAAAAGTTAGAAAAAAATGAGAAAGAAGACGAATACAAAATAATTTTAAAAAAATAGATAAATGATACGAAGATAGATAAGAAGTAAACGGAAAAAGAGATAAAATTAGAAAAAAATAACAAAAAAAAAGTTTGAGGATATGACAAAAGCGGTGAAGAGGAAGAAGAATTCATAGAAAAAGAAGAAAACTGAAATTCATAAAAGACAAAGAAGAAGAATGGGTGAGTAAATTTCTAAGAATTCTAGAAAAACATTAAAAGAGATTCTTAAATTTACTAAGCTATTTATTATTTGTATTAATTTAAATATGTGTCTCTTTGAGAGTAGTTAAATTCAACCTTTTTATATATTGAATATATAAATTTGGTATGAAAGTTAAAAAGTTTGTTACAGCTACAAATATTAAATATATCTGAAACAAAAACAAGATTATACTATATGGTATTGTGTATATTTGTTTTTTTCAAATGCTATCATTTTTTTAATGTTTATGTTTACACATGGTGCAGATGACTTAATTATGGCTAAACTTTATAAAATAAATCAATTATTTGTTCAACACATTTACGAAAAATAAGAAAAACAAAATATTCAAAAATATTGTATTAATGAAAGATTGAAATAACAAAGTTAGAACAATAAAAATCCGTAATGTTTTGAAAGATTAAACTATTTAAATAAACAAGATAATCACAGATTTCAATCTCGATTTGTATGACAAAAAGGCTTATTTTTGGATTTTTATTTAATTTATTTATTAATATTATATATTTTATGTAATTAATTGTAAATTGTTTGGTCTGTATAAAGTGCGGACAGCACACCTAATAAATGAATATAATAAATAAAATAAACTTTTTAAGTTTGATGTTAACTTTATACCAAAAAGCAATGTTTATAAAACAACCCATTAATCCAACCATTAGGGATAACACCCGCAAACGTGTCTAATGCAGCGAACATATGTAAATGGTGAACACCCAGAAAGATAACAGTCAGTGAGGAGCACACGTACACTTGTGCCTTTCATTACATATTAAATGTGTATTTCCTCTGCAACCACGTGGATCACAGTCACTGGCTTTCTCACATCGAAACTGACCTTTACTCCTCATTATCATACCTGTGTACAATTATAAGATGTAAGCCATAACAAAATTCAAGTCAAACTGAACTGACTAGATCAATGAGACTTCATTATAAAAAATAAATTCACATGCATGATCGAATATCCAAAGGCACTGTAGATTCTAATATACAGGGACCCCAAATTGGCAATTTATTAAATTAAATTATTTAATACCCAAAACGTGTGTTTTCAATCGACCAAGTAGGAAAAATGGGACGATTTTGGAGGACTTACATGACGAGATCAGGAAAAGAACGACGAAAATGGTTGTTACTTTCTCCATTTTGTTTTTTGCTTTCTTTATCCTTTTTGAGTGATTGTATGCTTGTTTATTTATGTATGAGTTTTTGGGTCTCCTTTGTACTTATGTAAATAGAATCACTTTAATCTGAGTTTATCTATTCTTTAGGCAATTATGGAAACGGATGTTGGTCAATTCAAATTTAAAACACACGTTTCAAGTCAATTTTAAAACGTGAAAATTAAAACATAGAGAATATTACAATCTACTTAAAACATATTTATTCTTACGTTTCCTTCAAATTATCTTGTTTTACTTCCATTATATCCTGAATGTTAATCCTCAATGGACTTTTTTTCTAATTGAACAGTAGTATTTAAAATGAGAGTATATGCATTTATGACTATTTTGTTTGTCCGAGCTTCCTCACAACACCTAAGTCTCAATTCCAAAACTAGTGTCAAGCACTCAGCAATCAGGAAGGAAGACGACTATGAGAGACTGAAAAATGCCAGTTTATACAACAATAATATGAAATTTATGTTTGGTTTAGATACTTATGTAAACTTATTACAATGTTAGATAGTTATTCATTGTTGATACTAATACTTTAGAAATTAGGAAGGATTTTTTTTAAACTAATTTCAAATTAATGTCGTTTTAATATTTCTTTTGTCTTTTGATAATAATTTTTTATTTATTGTAATTTATATACTTTTTTGTATGTTTGATATATTTAGGACTTATATTCTTTTTATTAAGCTATTTTGTTGTTAATTTTCTATGTTTGATATATTTAGGACTTATATTCTTTTTATTAAGCTCTTTTGTTATTGATTTTCTAAATAGGAATCATAGACATCCGCTAGAGATCCCTCTCCGACGCCGTATCAGAAGACTGCTCCACCACCACCCATATCGCTGCCACTATGTAATCCTGCACTTGGGGAAAGGTACGCCGGTCCATTCCCGGTGCTTTCCGGTGAGTCTTTCTGCCAGCCCATGCTCCGTCAAGCTTCCATCGCAGCAAATCGTAGCTGCTGTGCTTTCATCCGGCGGGCCTTAATGGGACTAAACCAATTGTGCCAAGTTCTGAGTCTGCTTTACAAGCTTAACCCAATGTTTTATGTCCTGAATTTTTGGTGGGTTGTGAGGCCCGTGACCATTCATCTTTTGCATTTACCAAGTCATCTTTCTGTCCGAGAGTTAGAGGTTATCGACGACGGCGACAATCCTCCTCCGTTCAGTTTCAACCATATCCAAGAGTTAGGGTAGCCGACGAATGCTTTTCCGGCAACAATCCTCCTCCCTCGAGTATATTTTTATAAGTTCAGCAGCCTGTAGGGCTTGTCGAGCTCACTGCATTGTTCGCTTGCCTTTATTGGCTGAAGAAGAATGGCAAATCGATTTGCTAATCGATTTTGAAGCCCTGTAAGAAGCTTCCGGTTACATCTGTGAAGAAAACCGTATAACCTATCCTTTCTTTACGACGCATCTTCATGTGGATTCGTTGTCGACTATCTATGTTGCTACTCTGGTTTCAGTTTGTATTGTCTTCATCTTCTGTTATTTGCTTCATTGTACTTTTGATGGTTAAATTTAACGGAAGAACCCTTTGAACAAAAAAAAAATCATAGATATCACATTTATTTCTTTTATATAAATACTTTTTTTTATTTAAATTATTTTTTTATATTAATTTTAATTCTAATTATAATGCTGATTTGATATTCTCTAACTGTTGAATTTAAATCTTAGATAGATTTTTCTCAAAAGTTTATAACATCATATGTTTATTTTAGGTAAGTTTTTCAAAAACTTGAGCTTAAGTTAATTTACTTTGATATGACTTTTTCTTTTGTTATCCTTTTTTTAGCGAATGTATGCTTGTTTATTTATGTATGAGTTTATGGGTCTCCTTTGTACTTATGTAAAGAGAATCACTTTAATCTGAGTTTATCTATCCTTAAGGAAATTATGGAAACGGATGTTGGTCAACTCAATTTAAAACACACGTTTCAATTCAATTTTAAAACGTGAAAATTAAAACATAGAGAATATTTCAATCTATTTAAAACATATACATTTCTTACGTTTCCTTCAAATTTGCACAGGATTAAACTATTATGTTTTAATAGAATTTATGTGTAAGTTTTAAGTAGATTGAGATATGTGAGTAAAATTTTATAATATTTGTCAATAATGATATTTACTAATCACGTTATATTTATAAAATTTTTGATTTACAGTTAAGAAATATATAATATAATATTGTATGCAAAAATACTATATATTTATTTTCTTTTTAAGTTACTGATATTCAATAAAAAAATAATTAGTTGTTGCCTAAAATAGTATTTGGGTATAAAAGTGATTGATTATAAAAATAGTAGTAAAAATTAATTAATTAAGTAAATATTAAAAAACAAATGTGATGCTGATATATCATCAAATATTCTACATTAATATATAGTTAGATTACAGTTAAAAATATATAATATACTATCATATATAAAATATTATATGTATATATATATATATATTTTTAATTATTGATATTGAATAGCAAAATAATTAGTTGTTATCTGAAATAATGTTTGGATTAAAAAAGTATTTGGCTATAACAATTGTAGTAAAAATGATTAAATAAATAAATACTGAGAAAATATGTGGTGCTTAACTAATTTCTAATGTTTATATTTTAATATATAGTTAGGTGGTAATTTAATTAGCAGGGAAAAAAATGGGTGACTGAGTTATTTTTATATTGTGAAAGAGAATTGATTTTTTTACATTGTGAATTGATTTCTTACATTTCTTTCAAATTTTCATGTTTTGTAATAGTTTAAATAATTTTTTACTTTCAGTGTATTCCTCAATGGTAATTTTCAATAAATTTTTTTTTTAAATATAACAATATAATTTAATATATATTAAACAGAAAGCATTAGTGGTTTATGTGTCATTGTATCGTATTCATCGCGAAGAGGAGCGCCATGAGCACACGTACACTTGTGCCTTTCATTACATATTACATGTGTATCTAATCTGCAACCACGCGGATCACAGTCACTGGCTTTCTCACAACGAAACTGACCTTCACTCCTCATTATTATACCTGTGTACAAGTATAAGATGTAAACCATAACCAAATTCAAGTCAAACCGAACTGACTAGATGAATGAGATTTCATTATCAAAGATAAATTCATATGGATGATCAAATATCCAAAGGCACTGTAGATTCTAATATACAGGGACCCGAAATTGGAAATATATATAATTAAATTATTTACTACCCAAAACGTGTGTTTTCAATCGACCAAGTAGAAAAAATGAGACGATTTTGGAGGACTTACATGACGAGATCAAGAAAAGAACGACGAAAATGGTTGTTACTTTCTCCATTTTGTTTTTTTTTGCTTTCTTTATCCTTTTTTGAGTGATTGTATGCTTGTTTATTTATGTATGAGTTTTTGGGTCTCCTTTGTACTTATGTAAGAGAATCACTTTAATCTGAATTTATCTATTCTTATGGCAATTATGGAAAAGGATGTTGGTCAATTCAACTTTAAAACACACGTTTCAATTCAATTTTAAAACGTAAAAATTAAAACATAGAGAATATCTCAATCTACTTAAAACATATTCATTTTTTATGTTTTTTTCAAATTTTAACAGGATTAAACTATTATGTTTTAATTGAATTTATGTATATGTTTTTAGTAGATTGAGATATGTTTTTAAAATTTTATAATATTTGTCAAAAATGTTAGTTACTAATCATGGTATATTTATAATATTTTTGATTTACAGTTAAGAAATATATAATATAATATTATATGCAAAGATATTATATATTGACTTCCTTTTTAAATTACTAATATTGAATAATAAAATAATTAGTTATTGCCAATAATATTTGGGTATAAGAGTGTTTGATTTTCAATAAAATAGTAAAAATAATTAATTAAATAAGTAAATATTGAAAAAATGTGGTGCTAATAATCAGAAAATATTTATATATTAATATATAATTAGATTACAGTTAAAAATATATACTATACCATTATATAAAAAATAATATATATTTATTTTCTTTTTAATTATTGATATTGAATAGCAAAATAATTAGTTGTTGCCTAAAATATTGTTTGAATTAAAAAGTGTTTGACTATAAAACTAGTAGTAAAAAATGATTAAATAAATAAATACTGAGAAAATATGTGGTGTTTAAATAGTCTCTAATGTTTATACTTTAATATATAGTTAGGTGGTAATTTAATTAGCAGGAAAAAAATGGGTGACTGAGTTATTTTTACATTGTGAAAGAGAATTGATTTCTTACGTTTTTTTCAAATGTTCAATGTTTTGTAATAGTTTAAATAGTTTTTACTTGCAATGTATTCCTGAATGGTAATCTTCAATGGACGTAAAATGAGACTATGAGAGTATTTGCATTTATGACTATTTTATTTGTCCGAGCTTCCTCACAACACCTAAGTCTCAACTTCAAAACTAGTGTCAAGCACTCAGCAACCAGGAAGGAAGACGGCTATGAGAGACTGAAAAAGGTCAGTTTATACATCAATAATATGTAAAATGTCGATTTATACACCAATTATAGTACTGTGTTACTACATACACGAATTAATAAACTTGTTCAAACTTCAATCCATATATAAACTTATTAAAATCGGCCAGTTCTTACTTGACATAACAATATTAGTTTTGCCGTCAGCTGATTCGGATGCCATGTAATATTGTAATATATGACGTTGTTTTGGTCAAAATTATTGTTAAAGAAAATTGTTTAAAACAACATCGTATTGGGATGGAAAAAAAAAATATACGAATGAAATAAAGAACTAAATTCAAGCCAATTGTGCCAAATCAATTTCTACTCAAATAAATATACTATTAGCGATATTGGATATTTAGAAAGGAAAAAACATTAAGCAACCACGTTTTAATTTTTTACCCATTCTTTTTACACGCAATAGAGAGATATTGTATATTGAACTTTTTTGATGAATCCAGTGAAATCCTGAGCTATTAGAAATTGTTTGGCATAATTGGTTTGATTTGAAGGTTTAGGCCATGGGGTCACAATTGCGATTCTTCCCTCTCTATCATTTTCTTTTTTTCATCCCAAAATGATATCGTATTATGCAAAAAAAAATAACTCTAGTTTTGACTAAAACGACATTGTGTATTATGTATAAATTGACGGAAAAATTAATCTTGGCACAGTTAAGTATGAATTAGCCGATTTTAATAATTGTTTATGTATAAATTGAATGAATTTATTCATTAGTGTATATAGTAGTATAGGAAAATCCGGGTTTACGGTTTTGACGGGGATAAGCAGTTTCCAATTTTGACATTAAAACGTAATTTTGCAGTTTTAGTAAAAAAAAACATGATTTAAAATTTTGGTAGGAAAATATGATTATGCAGTTTTGACACGGAAATACAGTTTTGTAGTTTTGACGTAAAGATATAATTTTGTGGTTTGACAGAAAATACGGTTTTGCAGTTTTAACGAGAATATATAATTTTATAAGTTTTGATGTCAAAACACGATTTTGCGGTTTTTGTAAAAAAATGTGCTTTTGCGGTTTTGTCGGAAAGTAAGATTTTGACGAAAAAATGTTATTTCATAGTTTAGACAGAAAATATTATTTTTTTGGTTTTTGCGGAAAAATGTAATTTTATGGTTTTGGTGTAAATTTTTTATTTCTTGATGTTGGTAGAAAAATGTTATTTCGCAGTCTTGGGAGAAAAAAAATTTGATTTTTTTAGTTCTGGGGGAAAACAGCAATTTCATAGTTTTGATAAAAATTTTTATTTCTTAATTTTAATAGAAAAACGTAATTTTGCGATTTTAGCAAGAAAATATGATTTTGGCAGAAAAAAAAATTTTAACAGATAATACGATTTTTGATTTTTTTGTGTGATAATTATAGTATTATTTATGTCATGTTCGTTTATACATCATATACATCTGTGATTTACATCTAAATGTTTTATCTAAATAAATGTATTTTAGTCATTTGTTATGTTGAAATGGTCGATGTCAGGTGAGTTTAACAAATTTGTCTAAATTTTCAAAACTCATCCAAATGAATCATCTAACTAATTCTCGTTTTTATCACTAAACGGATATCAATCTCATGTTAATCTAAATGAGTAACAGAGAAACGAACGTAGCTTTAGATCGCAGTGTGAAACAGCGTGATGACAAATGAGTTTGAAATAGTCCAAAACAAAAGCTACGTCTATGGCTATGCTAAGCATTCCAAAGCAAGCCAAGTTTTTTAAAGGTCTAGGAATCTCTTCGAATTAAGCTCTGGATTCTTTTGGAAATCAATACTCGAATAAGCCGTTAATAGTTTGACTAGATTACAGTGCATTATGTCCTTCAAGGATTCGCATTTCGCCGTTAGTTCGAAATCAATACTAGAACAAACCATTTTTGATGCTCGAAAAAATAAAGGAAACAGAAAGCTTGGAGAATCTTTACATGTAATTTTATTGCAAAGGAAAATAGGAAATCTCAACTCCGGATAAGCTGAGGAAGCTCAAGATACTACTAGAAATCTGGTTTATTGTTGGGAAAGTGATTGCCTAAGTGCTCTGTATGTTTTAAGAATTCAAACAATGTCTTGTTACACAAGCTTTTAGTGAATGTTAAAAGAAAGATGCTTCGTTGCCTCGTTGGAGTACCAAAAGAATCTGATTTTCATTCAATACCGTAAGTGTGTGAATAGTTTTTAGCTGGTGCGTATTGGGATTATTAAGAGTTAATAAGTCATAAAGCCTTAATCTTTTAGAAAGTGTGTATAAGATGTCCCACATTAGAATCTGGAGACTTTAATTAATATATACAGAACTTGAGCTAATCTACTTATTATAAATTTGTTTTGAGTCGGATGCTTATGAAACTTAACAGTATAATTCTTTAACAGTGGGGTATCTCCGATGGTTACTGTGGTAACCCAACCCGGTAAACCGTACCGCGGCTGTGTCCCACTACATCTTCTAAGTCCAATTCTATACTTAGCCATATTTTTGAACTTTTTCTTTATTTTTCTAAGTCATTCTTTAACAATACACAGCGGAATATAATAACTCAATTCATTCATTTATTCATCTTTCAAAGCACTTAAACAAGATTCGGAGTTCCACATAAATCAAATCACAAGGTTCACTAACGATTACAACCAATCATCTAGCAACCTAAACGGTTAAACACCAAAGCCATAAGACTCTAGAAAAAGTCTTAAATCATAAAACACACAACCCCGATCCATCCATATCCATCACTGCCGCCTGGTCTCGCCCCTTACTGCTTAGTACCTGCACACTCAAGATGAGAGGCATAAGTATTTCATAAATACTTAGTGAGTACGGTCATCCCGTAACACCTGGTCAGTACCAAAACACGCAGTAAACTTTCGGATTCAACATTCACACAATCAATTCACAATAAACACAACACTATATCACACGGCCCCTGATCATCTAGCCTAACCAACCAAGATCAATCCCTTTTTAAGACCCATGTCTACTTCAGCGAGAATCTCACATCTCCTAAGCTAGTACATGATCCGGATTACCCTGAGGTTAGCTAAACATCATATATGCCTCGGTAAACTCCACCTTTTATCAAAACACTTAACCGTTCATTCACTTAAACACACATAACATGAAATCATCAATCAAACATGCAAAACATTCAACCCTAGTCATTCTACGGTCTTAGACCTAACCACAGTCGCGCACTCACCTTAGACAAGGCTAGAAACAGATTGGTCAGAAGAAATCCCGATGAAAACCGCTCCAAATCAAAGATATCCGATCTCCCTAAGAATCTCTCGGCTCACGGTACGATCTGATCCTTATCCCCTCGGCTATCTCTTGATCCGTTCACCTTTCTTCGAGCCAAACTCTGTTTTCCCTCAGAAACCCCATAAAACAAGGCTATTAGCTCGAGGTTATCCGATGAAATCCTAACACTTAGGGAAATATCCGATCGCTTACCAGTTTATCTCGGCGATGGTCGGATTAGCTCGGCGATAGCTTGATCTCTCTCGGATGTCCTCGGGATAATCTGTTTTTCTTAGGGTTTTCTCTTGACTAAACTCTTTCTTTGCTTTATTACTCTCAAATAAACGCAAAACCCTCGAGTTAAGTCTCAAATCCCCTTATATACTCGCAAAACCCTAGGTAACCCGGACTTATCTGACGTTTTCCTGGTTCCAGTAAACTTTATCCCGGTCCGATTCGATTCTCTCGGCTATCCCCTGTACCGGCTCGACCCATCCTTCGATAAACCCCAAAATAGCTGACCAAACACTTGGCCCACGGCCCAAATCCCTTCCCACTCGGATAAACCGCCCTTATCCGAGGTGTTTTCCATTTTTCATCCGGATTTCCTATTCCCTTTGGACCACTTGTCCTTCCTCGGCTAATCCTCTTTTTCCCTCGGAGGTTTCCTATTCCCCCTCGGAGACAGTCCACGTCACTCGGACTAACCTCCCAGACTCTCGGATATATCCTACTCCACTCGGATAAATCCCATTTCCCTCGGACTGGACCCCATTTCCCCTCGGATATGGTCCATCCGGCTCGGCTATTCAGCCCATGTCCGACTATTTCACCGGTCTACACCCGACCATAGTCCGAACCTTCCTTTCCCAGCCAATATCCAACCCTTGGCTCGGTCATTCCTCGGACAACCTCCGGTCCGGTACGATCAGTCCGCATTTTCTCGGATACGGATGCTACAACTCTCCCCCACCCGTTCTGGATTCGTCCTCGAATCCGACTCATCCATTTGCAACTTGTCAAACCATTTGGGATACTCAGCTTTCATCCTAGCCTCTTTTTCCCAAGTAACCTGTTCATGCCCGTCGCAGTCCCATACGACCTGAACCATTCTGACCAGCTTCCCACGCTTAGTCTTTTCTTTCCGTCCTATTACTCGAACTGGTCTAGCCACTACTGCAAGGTCCTCTTGCAAGTCTGCTGGTGGCTCCTCTATAACCGTTTCCCGTTCAGTAATGTGCTTTCTCAGTTGTGACACATGGAATACATTGTGGAACGCTCCCATGTCCGATGGCAAGTCCAACTTGTAAGCCACTGCGCCAACCCTTTCCAGTATCCGGTACGGCCCCATGTACCTCGGATTCAACTTGGCACTCTTAGATGCCCTATCCGTTCCCTTATATGTCAGTGTCTTAAGATAAACCATATCACCCACACTGAATTCCAGATCCCTGCGATGCTTGTCTGCATAACTTTTCTGCCTGTGCATAGCCTCTTTCAGCTTGACCTTTAACAATCTGATCTTTTCTGTAGTAGCCTCGACCACTGCTGGCCCCATTACACTACGCTCCCTCACTTGTGTCCAACACAATGGTGTCCTACACGGCCTGCCATACAACGCCTCATACGGAGACATCTCAATGCTCCTTTGGTAACTATTTTTGTATGCGAATTCAGCCAATGGTAAGTAGTCTTCCCAACTACCACCCCAGTCCAGTACACACGCCCTTAACATATCCTCCAATGTTCTGATTGTCCGTTCTGATTGCCCATCAGTCTGAGGATGATACGCTGTACTCATATGCAACCGCGTCCCACACGCTTCCTGGAACTCCTTCCAGAACCTCGAAGTAAACTTCGGATCACGATCTGAAATGATGCTCACTGGCACTCCATGTAACTTCACGATCTGATCAATATACATGTCCACCAACTTTGGTACTCCATCCGTCTTTTTCATTGCTAAGAAGTGAGCAGACTTGGTCAAACGATCCACAATGACCCATATCCCGTCATGCAACTTCCTAGTCTTAGGCAATCCCAGTACAAAGTCCATGGTGATCATATCCCATTTCCATTCTGGCATTGGCAACGTTTGCAACAAACCGCCTGGAAATTGATGCTCTGCCTTAACCAATTGGCACGTCTCACATCTGGCTACCCACTTAGCCACATCCCGTTTCATCCCAACCCAATGATAGTACCGTTTCAAATCCTGATACATCTTGGTCATTCCCGGATGAACAGAAAACCTTGACTGATGTGCCTCCTTAAGGATCTCATCCTTTAACTCCTTCACATCAGGAACACAGACCCGTCCGTTCACAACAATGGTCCCATTGTTTGAAGTCTGATATTCCGTCTTGTCATTCTGTGACACCTTTTTCAGATTCTCATCCTGCTCCTGAGCAATCCGAATCCTAGTCAACAAGTCAGCTCTGTCCGCAGCTTCCAAACCCAACGGTTCAACCCCATCCGTTATGGCATTCAACTGCAATGTCCTTAGCATGTTCATAATGCTTCCAACATTCTGTTCAGATGACACACTAGCCCTTCTCTACTCAAGGCATCCGCCACCAAGTTGGCCTTTCCTGGATGGTATGCTATTTCCAAATCATAGTCCGCTATCAACTCCATCCATCTACGCTGTCTCAAGTTCAAATCCGGTTAAGTAAAGATGTACTTTAAACTCTTATGGTCCGTGTATATCTGCACCTTTTCCCCATACAAGTAAGATCTCCATATCTTAAGTGCAAATACCACAGCCGCCATCTCTAGATCATGCGTAGGGTAATTTCCTTCATGCTTCCGTAGCTGCCGCGAAGCATAAGCTATCACCTTACCATTCTGCATCAGGACACAACCTAGTCCTTTCATGGATGCATCCGTGTATACCACGTATGGCTCACCCGGTTCTGGTAACGCCAATACTGGTGCACTAGTGAGTAACTCCTTTAACTTTGAGAAGCACTCCTCACACTCATCCGTCCAGACATACTCCACGTCCTTCCCAGTCAGCTTTGTCATTGGCTGAGCCATGCTTGCAAAACTTTTGACAAACCGCCTGTAGTACCCAGCTAGTCCGAGAAAACTCCTTATCTCAGTAGCATTCTCTGGTCTAGGCCAATCTGCAATAGCCTGAATCTTCTCTGGGTCCACGGACACTCCCTTATCCGAAACAATATGACCCAAGAACCCTATATGCCGTTGCCAAAAGCTACACTTACTGAGCTTGGCATATAATTTCTGTTCTCTCAACTTCTCCAGAACAGTCCGCAAATGACTCCTATGATTTTCCTCATCCTTAGAGTATACTAGAATATCATCTATGAGAATAATCACAAATTCATCTAGGTACTCTCTGAATACGCCATTCATCAACTTTATGAATGCAGCTGGCGCATTCGTCAGACCAAATGGCATGACCACAAACTCGTAATGACCATACCTTGTCCTAAAGGCAGTCTTACGCACGTCTGTCTCCTCTATGGGTATTTGATGGTACCCTGATGCCAAATCGATCTTAGAGAACCAAGTAGCTCCCCTGAGTTGGTCCAACAACTCGTCTATCCTGGGAAGTGGATACTTGTTCTTCACGGTCACACGGTTCAATCCGCGGTAATCAATGCAAAGCCTGAAGCTCCCATCCTTCTTCTTCACAAACAACACTGGTGCTCCCCACGGTGAACTACTAGGCCTAATGAAGCCTTTGTCCAACAACTCCGTTAGCTGCTTCTTCAGTTCAGCCATCTCTGCTGGCGCCATCCGGTATGGTGCTTTAGACAATGAAGCTGTCCTCGGCTCAAGTTCAATCGTGAATGGATCTGAACGAGCTGGTGGCAGTCCTGCCAACGCCTGAAAAACATCCTCGAACTCCTGCACCACCGGTATACTGCCTAAGTCCACATCCGGTCCTCCTTCTGTAGTAGTGATCGTTGCTAGATACGCCTCACAACATTTCTCTATTAGCCGTTCTGCTTGAATAGCTGAAACCACCAAACTTCCTGAGGTTGGTCTAACTCCCTGATAAACCAAGACCTCTCCGTCTCTCTCAAACCGCACCCTTCCACGGTGACAATCCAAGTGAGCTCTATGCTTGCCTAACCAGTCCATTCCCAAAATGACATCGTAGGACTTAACTCTACAGATCACTAGATCCGCTGGCATATTCACTTCACCAAACATCACTGGAACATTCTTGACCGTTCCTAGTGAAAACATCACTTGGCCTCCAGCCGCCTGAACTAACCCAAAGTCCTCTCCGGGTTCCTTTCGGAACTGACCCTTTCCGATCATGTCCGGATTAACAAAACAATGACTCGCTCCCGAGTCAAACAGAACATGGGTTTCAACCTCACCCATTAGCAAGGTCCCTACACATTCATTCCCTAGAATGCTAAGACTCTATACTAACACACGACTACACACAAAAGCAAGTTTAGAAAATACTAAGTACCACACGTACCAGTAATCGGATGAGAAGTGCTCGGTTCCTCGGCTGCTGCTGCACTCGTCGTGTACACCCTCGGCATAATGGCCTGTCTCTTGGCCTGTGATGCAAGCGCCTCCCCTGCTCTCTTCCCTTGAGCCACGGCCTGCTCCACCACTCCTGCCTTAGGACACTCACGCTTGAAATGCCCTGGTTCTCCACAACCGTAACACACCCGAACCGCACCATCACTGCCGGACACACGGACCACACGCTGATCCTCCTCCGGACAGTCTCTCACCTGATGCTCTAAACTTCCGCACTTGTGGCATCCCCTACCACTGCGCCTACACTCGCCAACGTGAGCCTTGCCACACTTGCTGCACACGCTGTGTCCCCCAGATCCTTTGTTCGGTACTCCCTTCCCAAACCTCCGGTTCTGTCCACTAGACTGACCCGCCTTGGTCACGGCTGTACTAGCCCCAGCTGACATCAACGCAGCCTCTGCCTGTCCTGACTCCAACAATGCTGCCTTCTCCACAAGCTCAGCAACCGTCCTGAAGTCACGAACCACACACCCGTTCCTAAGCTCAACCCGCAGTCCACTCATAAACCTGCGAATCAGCTTCTCCTCCGTGTCAAACTCATGTGACACATACTTCCTCAGCTGATTAAACTGAGTCTCATACTGCCTCACTGTAAGCGTCCCCTGACTAAGGTACAGAAACGCCTTCTCCAACTCATTGTAAGCTTCCTGTGGGAAGTACTTACTCCTAAACATCGCTGAGAATGTTTCATAGGAACAATTCGCATTCACCAGCCTTCCCACAATGCCTTTCCACCACGTGTGTGCATCACCCTCCAAGTAGTGCACTGCAATGTCCCTCTTGTAACCCTCTGGGCATCGGATAGACTCAAAGTTCCGTTCCAGTCTCATCCTCCACTCATCAGCCTCAATCGGTGTAGAACCTCCAGCAAAGAACTTGGTTCCCAACCGCACCATGTGGTCCAAAACCTTGAGGTAACTCGGAACCCTCTCCACTTGGTCCGCTTCCTCCTCAACCACATCCGCTTGCACCCCCACCCGTGGTACTACTTGTGGTGCTGCTGCAACCGCCGGAGCAGGAGCCACCGCAGGTAGCCTAGCTAGTACCTGTGCTAACATCCCAAGCACAGCCTCTAACCCCACCGGTGCCACATCCGCAGCAACCCCAGCTGCATTCTCAGCTATCCCAGCTGCACCCGCGGCATCCCCAGCCATGTTCTCAGCATCCGCAGCATTCCTTGCTGCTTCCACGGCTGCCACTCTAGCCGCCTCAGCTGCAACCGCAGCTGCTTGCCTCTCGGCTTCCCTAGCCCTCTCAGCAACATTCCCGTTGCCTGAGTTCACAGACCCCTCAGCCTGGTTATCCCCATTAACTCTCACGGCTCTTCTGATATTAACCATCTGCAAGTACACAATGCCAGTTAGCCGAAGCTAACTCAAAACGTGTTTTACAACACCACACACAACTTACCGCGAGACCTTGGCAGTGAAGAATGGATCGGACCCCCTTAACCCCCAAACAATCAACAAACAACAGCAGTCACCAGTTTCCTAGTCCTAGAAGCGTTAAAACGCTCTGATACCAACTTGTGGTAACCCATCCCGGTAAACCGTACCGCGGCTGTGTCCCACTACATCCTCTAAGTCCAATTCTATACTTAGCCATATTTTTGAACTTTTTCTTTATTTTTCTAAGTCATTCTTTAACAATACACAGCGGAATATAATAACTCAATTCATTCATTTATTCATCTTTCAAAGCACTTAAACAAGATTCGGGGTTCCACATAAATCAAATCACAAGGTTCACTAACGATTACAACCAATCATCTAGCAACCTAAACGGTTAAACACCAAAGCCATAAGACTCTAGAAAAAGTCTTAAATCATAAAACACACAACCCCGATCCATCCATATCCATCACTGCCGCCTGGTCTCGCCCCTTACTGCTTAGTACCTGCACACTCAAGATGAGAGGCATAAGTATTTCATAAATACTTAGTGAGTACGGTCATCCCGTAACACCTGGTCAGTACCAAAACACGCAGTAAACTTTCGGATTCAACATTCACACAATCAATTCACAATAAACACAACACTATATCACACGGCCCCTGATCATCTAGCCTAACCAACCAAGATCAATCCCTTTTTAAGACCCATGTCTACTTCAGCGAGAATCCCACATCTCCTAAGCTAGTACATGATCCGGATTATCCTGAGGTTAGCTAAACATCATATATGCCTCGGTAAACACCACCTTTTATCAAAACACTTAACCGTTCATTCACTTAAACACACATAACATGAAATCATCAATCAAACATGCAAAACATTCAACCCTAGTCATTCTACGGTCTTAGACCTAACCACAGTCGCACACTCACCTTAGACAAGGCTAGAAACAGATTGGTCAGAAGAAATCCCGATGAAAACCGCTCCAAATCAAAGATATCCGATCTCCCTAAGAATCTCTCGGCTCACGGTACGATCCGATCCTTATCCCCTCGGCTATCTCTTGATCCGTTCACCTTTCTTCGAGCCAAACTCTGTTTTCCCTCAGAAACCCCACAAAACAAGACTATTAGCTCGAGGTTATCCGATGAAATCCTAACACTTAGGGAAATATCCGATCGCTTACCAGTTTATCTCGGCGATGGTCGGATTAGCTCGGCGATAGCTTGATCTCTCTCGGATGTCCTCGGGATAATCTGTTTTTCTTAGGGTTTTCTCTTGACTAAACTCTTTCTTTGCTTTATTACTCTCAAATAAACGCAAAACCCTCGAGTTAAGTCTCAAACCCCTTTATATACTCGCAAAACCCTAGGTAACCCGGACTTATCCGACGTTTTCCTGGTTCCAGTAAACTTTATCCCGGTCCGATTCGATTCTCTCGGCTATCCCCTGTACCGGCTCGACCCATCCTTCGATAAACCCCAAAATAGCCGACCAAACACTTGGCCCACGGCCCAAATCCCTTCCCACTCGGATAAACCGCCCTTATCCGAGGTGTTTTCCATTTTTCATCCGGATTTCCTATTCCCTTCGGACCACTTGTCCTTCCTCGGCTAATCCTCTTTTTCCCTCGGAGGTTTCCTATTCCCCCTCGGAGACAGTCCACTGTCACTCGGACTAACCTCCCAGACTCTCGGATATATCCTACTCCACTCGGATAAATCCCATTTCCCTCGGACTGGACCCCATTTCCCCTCGGATATGGTCCATCCGGCTCGGCTATTCAGCCCATGTCCGACTATTTCACCGGTCTACACCCGACCATAGTCCGAACCTTCCTTTCCCAGCCAATATCCAACTCTTGGCTCGGTCATTCCTCGGACAACCTCCGGTCCGGTACGATCAGTCCGCATTTTCTCGGATACGGATGCTACAGTTACTATAATGCCGGCTGAACCAAACCACAGTTGCTTACATACTTGTATAAGCTACAAGAATACGGTGTTGAGAGTATTAGTAATGGTGAACCCAATAATTTTTGTTTATTATTAAATGAAAGATAACATTTTAAAAACCGATTCTTTTAAAAAGTTATGCCATATCATTTTTTTCATTTAAGAACCTCATCAAATTTCTCCATTATTGATTGATGCTCTGAGTACCTAAAATGGATTACAAGAAAAAAAAACAATGTTAGCTTTTGATTGCCGCCCTTTTCATATAGCATTTTCAAGGTGTTAAAGTTTGTAGTTTAATGATTTAAAATACTAATTAAATACTATCTATACTAAATGAAAGGAGAAGTTTGGGACTCCTAAAACCATCCACATCAGCAAAAAACAAATCTCTATAATCATGCCACATCAGCAAATCTTTAATAAAAATAATTCTTAATATATTATTAACACGATTAAAACTAAATAGTGTTAATTAACAATAATGATAATATTTGAATATTGATTAAATTATATGTACTATGGTAACAAAACATATGACATATTATAACTTGATTTTAACAAAATAAAATTATATTATATATATATATAATATTCTAAATTCTTACACCCCAAATTAATAATAATCACTTTTTTAAACTAAAAATCGTTAAGATATAATATAATGAGGTATTAAGTCCGTTCACACATTAATTAAAAACATCAAATATGTATGATTATGTACATATTATTCCTATATTTTTGGCTAAATACTTTTAAGCATAAATTAAATTAATTACAGTATATAGTATGAATCATCATTATAGTCATGGATATGTAAAAATATACTTGCATAATTTTATATTAAACATTAATATATTACACTTCCATATTTAAAAATAGTATATATATTTTTATATAAAAGAAAATATAATAAACACTTCTCTAACCATGTACATCAACAAAAAAAGTTTTTTTTTACAAACTCAACATGTAAGGAAAACTAATATGTTTTTTTTTGTTAAGAAACTCTTTTAAAAATAATATAATATATATTATTAATTTAATTATAAAATTTCACCAATATATATATGTAGTGTAAGAAAAAAAATCTAAGTTAAATTACAAGCAAATGCAAATGAATCTTTTACACATTTTGAGTTTTGAGAAACTCGACATACTTTGTTTAATAGAATGAGTTAGTATGAAGATGTATTTGTATATATGTATTACTTGTTTTATTCATCTACACTACTATAGTTTACAGTTACTTCAGAGACCAAATAAAAAATACACTTTATCAATATGATTGTGATTTTGTATAATATGTAAATGTTATTTTTATTTATATGAACAATAGTTCTTTTACGAATTTGTAAGAATTTTGAACATTAATTATTGTTTTATATTTAAGACTGCTCAATTGAAATGAAAAGATATCTAAATTAATTAGAACTAAATATAGGTGTTTCAATTGTAGCCATGTGTTTGATAAGTAATTTTTTTTAAATGAAAAAAATTATTTAAAATTAAATAAAGAGGAAACTTATAGTTGTTGAGATCAATTATATATCAAATTTAGTTAAAATAAAAATTATTTTAATCATAGTTTGGAAGTTGGTGAGCAGTAATGAGTTTATATGTAAATATTGAGTTTTATATTAATGATTAATTTTCACATATATCAAGTTAGTTAATTTTTAAATTAAATCATAATATATTTTCGAATACATTAAAATCTTTTAGATGTATGACCACATCAAAATGATATTGAAAATAAATATTATATTTAAAATATTAATTTATAATTAAAATACTAAAATAATAATTAATATTTATGAAAATAATCTGCGCGTAACGCAGTAACATTCCTAATATAGTGTAAAGAACTATCAATTTTAATTTTAATTTTTTTCGAGTTTTCCCTAAAATTTTATATTAGATGTTCGTTTTAGAGTTTGCTATAAGAAAGTCTAATGTTATATTATTACAAGTTAAAGTCATTGTTATATTAAAAAAAAGTTGTGACCAATCAAAGCCAGCCCTAATATTTTGAAGGTCCCAAACCCATATCAAAAATAGGTTGGTTTGCTTTATTTGAAAAAAATTATGCATACCTATGATTCAATCTCCTGATTTTAGACGGTAAAGAATAACAATTATCACTAGACTAAAAACATATTTTACTAAATTAAAAGGTCGAAACTGTATAGATAAAAATAAGACAGTAAGTATGGGCTTGGCCTATTTGGAGTCAGGACCCCATTATTATAATTTAAAATTTTAATGTGTGATTGTAAAAGTTTTAACAAAAATAAATACTTAAGGTGCAAATAATAAAAATGAATTGAAACATTGATTCCACTAGATTCTTCTAAAAACTTACCAATTAAGATAAATTTTCATTTCTCTACAAATTAATGGGATACATAGAATTAGAGAAAAAACTGTTAATTCCTCTCAAATTTGTTACTCTTAAAAAAATACCAAAAAAATAAATTTCATTCAACTTAACTGCAAAAAATTATTCAATTCATTTTTATTCATCTCTTCATTATTACTTCCATTCAAACTCATTCTAACCATTTGCACCCATAAAGATATTACTATGTTAACATATTTTGTGGGTTTGACTTTGACTTGCATTTGTTTTACATATGGAAGTTAAATTTTGTAAGAAATTTATTATTTGACTTTGACTTGTATTTTCTTTTGGAAAACTTTTTTTACAAACTCCACGCACGGATCTCAAAGAATACAAATACAGATACAATACAGATTACAAGAGATTGACACAACACACTAAGTACTAACAGTGTTGAAAATAATGAAACACAAGAAAACCCTTCAGATTTTAGATTCCCAAAAATCCCATATGCGACCACCGTTGCCCCGTCACACACAACAGCCGTCTCCGGCCATGGCGTCACATTCACCGCTTTCAACCACCGTCGCCCGTAAAAGGTTTGTTACTCTCATCCATTTCTTACAAATGATTCGATTTGAGAGTTGTGATTTGAGTTTTATCTTTTCGGTGGTGAATCTGAATTGAATTGAACATTTCGTCGTCTCTCTCTTTCGCTCTCTCTCTCTCTCTCTGTAATATGGTATCAGAGCCAGATTGAATACACGGTTTATACTAAATCGGTCCATACATTTCAATTATGTCTAATAGAATCTGAATTGAATTTCAAAGTTTCTAGCTTTCTCTACCAAATGAACAGATTTTGAATAATCGGGAACATTTTTATCGCCTCCCAGTAAAGAGTTTGTCTTTTCTGTAAGATTTTGAGATTTTGTTTGATTTAAGGTTCATGGATTCAAGAAAACCATATATTATGTACTGAACTTTCAGTTGAAATATGTGGGTATTGTAGTAAGACCCTATTTTCCAAAAGCAGCAACCTTTTTTGATTTGTGGTTTGATTACAAAATTCAGTGTTCTGTTTCCATGATGGGTTGTTCATTTTTATTGAAATATCACAACTTTCACTTTGAGACCATTAGACGAATAAGAAAGTCACAAACTTTTGCCTAATTTGAAGTTCATTTTTTTAATTGTTTTGTAGATCCAAAACTCAGAGCGAAGAGGCCTTGAATCCTAGTTTTGCTGATCTTCCGTCAAGTCTCTTGGAAGTAATAATGTCTCAACTTGTGTTAAAAGACAACATCCGTGCATCTGCTGCTTGCAAGTCATGGCTTGAAGCCGGAGTTTCTGTTCGTGTAGTGGAAAAACATCCTTGGCTTCTGTGTTTTTCTAAACATGGCAGCTTGATTAAACTCAGGGATCCATTGCAATGGAAGTCGTACACTCTTGATCTTCCCGAGCTAGCTAAATCGACTGTGTGTTACTCAAGAGACGGATGGTTACTTATGCACAGATCCAGCTCAAGCGACATCTTCTTCTTCAACCCGTTCTCTCGAGAGCTCATAAGCTTGCCCAAGCTTGATCTATCTTTTGAGGAGATTGCTTTCTCTTGCTCTCCTACAATGGATAGTTGCGTTGTGATAGCTTTAAACTTTGTTGTGGATAATACTGCAACTGCTGTCACTGCCAGCACTTGCTCCCCTGGAGCAACCGAGTGGATCACTGAGGACTTCCCTACTCGCATTCGAGGGGATCTCATGCAGAGCAAGCTTGTCTATCTAAAGAATCGATTCTTTTGCTTTAACGCAGCAAGAGGCGTGTTGTGTTCCTTCAAGCCATCGTCACGCAAATGGAGGCTTCATCCTTTTGCATATATCGATTCTGATCATCAATGGAATGGGTACGAGAAAGCAGGTTTTTTGGCAGAGAAGAATGGAGAGCTCTTTCTCATGTTTACAAGCGGTAACGAGAAGCCAAGGGTTTATAAGTTTTCGACTTTGGTATGGCAAGAGATGAGTATTACTGATCTTGATGGCTTGACAATCTTTGTCAGTTTTCATAACTCTGAGTTGAGAAGTAATCTCCCATGGATGAGGAACAATGTCTATTTCTCAAGGTCAGGTTACAATCGCAAGCGTTGTGTCTCATACTCGTTTGATGAAAGCAGGTACGATCCGTGTAAGGAGTGGCAGAACTGGTCAGAACTTTGTCCTCCTCAAACCCTCTGGATCGATCCGCCGAATAATGTTTTAGACTATTTGTGAGAGAGATTTGTATGAAAAACTGATGTAACTCTGTTTTTGTTTACCAGAACCGATTTAGGCTTGCATAAAAGTCGTCTTCTTCTTCTTCTTCAATAGACTTTTCTTTTTCAGGACAATGTTTATTTAAATTGAATTTGATAAAGAGGAACAGAGGTTAAGAATCTCGATTATATCAAATAGATGAAAGAGGAAAAACTAACATACTGTTTTGAAGATTCCAATTACACAACTTTAAACAAAACAAAACAAAACAAAAAGACCTAGAGCGACTTGTTCTACTGTTAAGACCGGAAGTGTTTCTCCACCGCCTCATTTCTTGCCGGAGCCACCGCAAGATTCAACGTCACGGGGAAACCTACGGACAATAACATCAATCCCTACTCTTATCCTCTGAAGCTCAGGTGAATCAGACATGGCCTCGCGTTTCTTCAGATCCAAGAAATCAATAGTTAATGTATGAACGATATCCCTGTAAGAAGGGACTTGGATCTTCTCGAGAATCTGATAGACCGTGGCTTGTATCTGATCCCTATCGCCACCGATGAGCCAATCTCTACCGAACTCGTGGGTTTGATGAACGATTCGAGTTTCTAAATCGCCGAGATCTTCGTCTTCGTCTGAATCTGAATCTGGTTCAGGGGCTCGCCTGTAAACTAACTCGAAATCGAACAACAAGTTCGGTTTTTTGCGTAGTAGATTGTTGTCGTGATTGATGTGTTGTTTGTCGCTGTAGACTAGGTCGAACGAGATGAAGGTGTCTGGTTCGTTATCGGCGTACAAAAACAAAACCATGATTAAACTTGTTGTAAAAGATTGATGGGTAATTAGAGACTTATGAAAGATAGTGAACCTATTTTTTTTTTTTTTTTTTTACTTTCGAGGGTGTGTTTATACTAATTCCAGATTTCCTTTTCTTTTTAGATTAACTTCCTTTTTTACGGATTTCCTTTTCTTATTAGATTAACTTCCTTTTTTTACGGGATTACCTTTTCTTATTAGATTTCGGATTTCTTGGTGAACTAATATTGTAGTAACGAGCAAGATATTAATGTGTCTAATTTAGTCGAGGATATTAAAATCTGGTTATACATTACAAATCTCAACATTGAAATTACTCATGTTTAACGAGATTGTAATATTGTATAAATGTAGCACATGATTTAATTAGGATAGGTCCACCAAATGGGAAATTCTTTTCCGACTTTAACCATCCATCATGTTAGATAACAAAAACATTGTATTCAGATTATCAAAATTCAATATAAATAAGGGAGTAATACATTTGACGTTAAATAAAATAAATTAGATTTCAGGTTTACTTTTCTAATTTATAAGTTTACTTCATTTATTAGGTGGTCGATCCGCACTATGTGCGCAGTATAAAACATTTTATATGATTAATAATGTATATTGAGGATGATATATATTTTTTCTTGATCTATTGTTAACTAAACCAAATTGAATTTTACCATCTTTTCTTATTCTAAGAGCGGGTAGATGGTTGGCTCACACATTCGTGCGTACCAACCACCTCGCCACTTTTAGGACATATAAATATTTTTACAAAATATAAGTTGTCTAATTAAAATTAAAATTAGACTGTAATCGAGGTTAACAAAATGCATGCGCGACAAGTTCGCATGTGACTTTGACTTTTGCATAATTAATATTTATATCCACACGTACATTTGTGAAAAAATTGAAGTATGACTTTTATGTGTTAAAAAAAACTAAATATCTGTTTTGTAATATATATTTATAATATGTTATGATTGAATTTTTTTAAAAATATATGTATATATATGCATGTAAGCATGAGCTATAGAAATAAGTGACTTGTAATTTCTAGGTGTTGGTTAATTTTTCTAATATTTTTCACGATGGAGTTTTCGGAGTTTAACAACAATCACCAAAATAGTTTCTATCGTTTAGTATTTAATCAAAAAAATTATTTTTAAGCATTTTATGATATATTGTTTCAAATTAAAAATTATATTAAATATTAAAAAAAATTACAAAAAACTCTAAAACCTTAAAAATATAAGATTTAACTTTACCATGAAGATAATATAGTACATTGGATTATCTATTCGTAAATTTCCTTTTCAATAAAAATTGTGATAAAAATTTGTTATAAAATTTGTGAAATCATATTTTATAAAATTCTCTGGTAGCTCTTTGCTCATCTCTTCGTCCAATATTGGGTGTTAGAATAGAAATTCTTTTTATGCTTGATTTGCACGCATGCGATTATTATAAAGTTTTGTATGCACGTGTTCATTAAAAATAACACATCTTTTTAAGATTTTTTAAATGACTTTGTCAAACAAACCGCAATATTTTTATGAAAAATCAAAACTGTAAAGATTTATTTTTGTTTTTACATCTTATTTATATTTGTTTCATCTTATGATCATTTATTCTTTCATTTGATTATTTTTTATTTCATTTATGATCGCAAATTCCTGATATATAATGAAAATGAGTATATATATACATATATCTATGAATATAATATAAACTTATGTTTTTATGTAAAATATGATAAGAGATAAGATGATATGCTAAAAAAAGCTATGTAAATTTCAGAAAACAACAGTATAAAAAGTGTTAATATTATATACAAATACGTGGTCATATTAATACTATAAAATAAAAATTAGTAAATACTTTATTCATTTGGCATAATAAGTAATGGTCCGAAAAGACAAATTATTTTAAGTTATGTTATTTTTTAAACTTTCAATAAAAGTTAATTATTATTTTTAACTATTTTTATTCTTTAAATTATTTGTATCATGATCGTATTTTATTTTAAATTCTACTATTTGATAATGTATCTATTTAAAACTTTTTTAGAAGTTATTATTAGAAATTTTCATAAATTAATAACTTTCCAAAATAAGAATATATACTTTAAACATTATTAATATATAGAGTCTTTACTATCTTATTGGATAATCTAATATTTTTTTATATGAAATTATAATATATAAATATATATGTATATATATTATTGTAAAATTTTCGTAGTAATACTTTATGTTATTATAAATACATGTAAAAATAATTAATCATAATAATTATCATTTTTGTTAATTGAAATTTATTTATAATCTAGTGTATTTTGTGTTTAATTTCAAATTTCATTAATTTTAACTCAGCCAATCGAAACATTTCATTTATTTTAGGAAATTTGACATGTCACATTTACATGTCATCAATACAATACACTAATTTTGATTGTGAGTGTGACCCATCAATAGTTTTAACTTGTTCTACTTCTCAAATAATGTGTAGGGGATTATAAGTTGTAATGATATTATGATTCAAGTTCGGGACTATTTTACAATCTCAATAAGAATATAAAATTACTCATGGTTTAATTAATAACTAATTTAAGAGCAGGTAAGTTTTTCAACAAGAATTTCTCAACAGTTTTATAATAATATTTTTAATATTATTTAACTTTATTATTTAATTTTAAATTTAGTTAAATTTTAAACCATGATATTAAATAAATATGAAATAAGCCTCTCATAAATCGCTCATGAAATTTTTATTTGAGAGATTCTATTTATTCTTTCTTTTCTCTAATTCTAATTGTATTAATATTTTATGATAAGAGATTTTCTTAGAGACATGCAATCTAAGATCATCTCTATAAGAGTATTTCAATGCAAATATCTCACAAAATAAAAAGATAAAATAATAATATTTTATTGCGTGTGTAAGAAAAAGGAAGAGAAAAATGGATAAAATATCTCATATGAAAGACTTTAAGATATTTTTTGAGCACCTTCATTGGTTTAGATACTCTTTTAAAGTTTTCAAGCAAAAAAAAAAAATATAGTATTGTAATACTCCCTCCATTTTTATTTAGATGATGTATTAGAACTTTGCACATAAATTAAAAAAGGAATAACTGCAAAAAAAACCTTAAACTAAATTAATTTTGCAAAATTAACCTTCAGGTCAAAAAAATGCAAGTCAATCCTATAACCTCCAAAGTAACCCGCAATACAGAACATTCTCTATATCGTCGACGTCATCTGTTAATTTTTTCTGATACTACGTCGTTTTGATTAAAAGAAACAATTCCAAATTTACAAAAATTGAGATTCGAACCCATGTTCTCTGGATTAGCAGTGGACATAACTTACCTATTGAACTGATTGGAATATTTGGTATAGCATGAAACCAAAATATTTATAACCCTTTGATTGACTTTCCTCACAAACAAACTAAATATTCGGTGTGAAATTGTAGCTCCACGAATCATTGATGGGGAGATTGAGATTGTGCGTTTTGAGGAAAAGGGTGAAATCAGGGGGAATCGACGGTGAGGATTGGGGAGTGGGAGACCTCGAGGAGGAAGACAGTGAAGGGAATGGACGGAAATTGAAAACCGTTTCTCCAATTGGTCAATTTTACTGCCAATCAATTGATTCTCGAGTCCTACAACGACGAATAAGGATTTGATCGGATCCACATTATCGATTTTGATGTTGGATACGGAGGACAATGGTCGTCTCTGATGCGAGAACTCGCTTCCGGGGAAGAAGAAGAAACGGATCATCTCTCCAAATTACAGTCTTTGCTCCACCTCTCTCTTCGTTCATCGAAAAAGGAAGCAATCGTAGTTAATCTCCCGATAAGCTTCGTCGTCTCCGGTTACCTTTCGTTAATCCTCCGTTTCTTTAAACAAATCCCCGCAAATGTCGTTGTATGCTCGGAAATTGAAGAGCTTGGAATTGAGACGATCGAGGTCCCAATATACTACACTTGGTTTATTTGTGGAAAGATTCGACAGAAGAGTTATAAACTATTTCAGGTTAATATTAAACAAGATATTTCAAGTAACTCGATTGGTGAATCATGTATTAGAGATCATGGGTTCGAATCTTGATTTTTTGAAAATTTGGAATTGTGTCTCTTAATCAAAACGACGTAGTATCAAAATAAATAATAAAAAAGTTAATGATGACGTCGACGATATAGAGATGTCCTATATTGCGGGTTACTTTGGAGGTTATAGGATTGACTTGCATTTTTTTGACCTGAAGGTTAATTTTGCAAAATTAATTTAGTTTAAGAGTTTTTTTGCAGTTATCCCATTAAAAAATGTTATAAAATATATATTGTAACCTTTTTAATTATTATTTATTTTATAGTTTATCAATTGATATAAGGACAAAATAAGTTATTTATTGATAAATTTTGCTTTGCTTTATGAGAATATTATATATATTCAAACAAAAAGTCTTAAAATATCATAAAATTAAAATCTGAGAGAATATAATTTAATTAGATGATTTATTTTTTGTTAGGAAAAATGAACTGAACCAATAGGAAACAAGAAAATGTTTATCTAAGAGCACCTCTGTAATAATTCAAATTCGATCTAAAGAATGAACAAGAATTTGTGGGTTTAAAGAGAGATCTTTATTAAGATTTAGCCGGAGCTTGAGGGTCACACAGATGTTTAGGTCGTCGGAATAAGAACGCTGACCTAAGTTTTATGGAAATAAGATCGAAAACTAGAACAATAAGATTGCTTAGTTTGCCCTAGGTCTCGAGAGAAGATTTTTGGATGATTTGAGAAGTCGAAGACTTCCTCTATTCATAGCCGATCAGGTCGGTCTCTTAGAGAAAATAGAAAAATTGCTTTCACCGATAAGGCCAATCTTCCGTCTTTTCCGGATTTAGTCTGATAGATAAAAGATTCCCATTTATTTGGCCGACCTGAATTTCTTTAGGTTTCCAAAATGGGCCAACCAGAATTCATATCGGGCTTTTAGAGATGGTACGAATCTCATCTCTAACAGTAAGCCCCCCCCCCAGTTCGGCAAGTGAGGATACGTTGCTTGGCGAATTTTGAGAGATGTTGCTCGGTATGAAATGAGGTTGGCCGCTGAATAAGTTAGAATATAAAATGTAATTTTACCTCGAGTTCAGGTCGGCACGATGACGAGGGTCAGATGGTGAATTTGGGCGCGAAAAACTCCCGTCTAAAGTTCCCGCCAAAAGCTATGTAGACTAGGTCTAGGTCTGCACATGCAAAACTAGATTTGACACGTGTCAAACACTAGAGAAGGAGAGCGAAGAAGCTGATTAAAATAAAATGAGAAGAAATGCGAAAGGTCGCCGAACTCATGATGACTCTCGATAACCGTCAAGACTTCTGTATAAAGAAGAGGAGTTTGGCTAAAAAATTTCCACTTCTGCATTTCAGCGAAACTCTGTCAAAAGGTTTGCTCTCTTCTCTCTCTTCTTTGTTCTTCATTATTTTAAATTTCCGGTTAGACTTTCACTGCATTTCGTTCGAACTCCGTCGTTAGATTCCTCAGATTTACCTGAACCGCCGTCAGACTCGATCATCATAAGCAAATCTTTGGAGATCAGGGAGAGCCGACAAGATTTAACTGGAAATAGGTTGGCTCAAATGAAGGCGAATGAGATCGGCATATCTCTGGAAGGGTTTCTTCAGATGTCGCAGGACGATCAGGCTGTAAGAGGCCAATCGAAAGGAAAAAGAATTGCAGAAGAGTCAGATCGGTCCTAGGATGCGAGCGATCTTTCCGCGCTAGAACGAGAATTCCAGGAGCGCGTAAGGGTGAAGAATCAACAGGCGGCAGCCGATCGATTCCACGCCGAACAAATCGGTTCAGTTTGCAGATCGGGAGAAACATCCTCCAGACTAGAATTTGAAATCCCCGAGCTTTGGGACGAAGCCAACGTGAGAGGCGGATCTAATGAGATGGATATCTCAGACGAATTGAACGCCATCATTGTGGAGGATGAAGTCAATCAGTTCGGCATAACTGACATGAACCCTCCAGTGAAGAAAGTCAAGAGGCGAAAAGGAGAGAAAGCGATCAAACCGATCTGCGATAATGCTCTAGGAGTGATGCCGACCAAGTCGACTATGGAGTCCTTGGTGTCGCTAAAGGAGTAGTGTGATATCGGCCCTGAAGTTATTTTCAAGGTCCCGAGTCTGTCTGAGCAACCATGGGACGCGCCGAGAAGGTGGTTATGCATCTACGAGTGCTTCTTCAGGGAATTCCACATTTGGTTTCCCCTCCCAAGGTTGCTGTTGGAGTTTGCCGATCATAAGGAGATGCCGATCTCGCAGTTCTCACATTCCACGATTCGCTTGATGGTGAGTATGCTGGTGATGTCGATCAGGCACGACATCCCCTTGATGTCGATCAGGCATGAAATCACGCTCGTTCAAAGAATTATCCGCCGACCTGGAGTCCATGTTCGATTCTCCCGGTGTACATGGACCGTTAAAAACAGCCCCGGTCGTGCCTTCTGATGGGCATGAGGCATCCAAAGCATCAGAGGACGGCTCTGAAGAGGACTTGACGAAGGCCCAAAGAGCTGCCGATAGGAGAGCTAAAAGGGCGGCTGAGAAAAAAGCCACTAAAGAAATAGAAAAGGCTCGGAAAAAGCCGTGCTGGACGAACACGACAGAGAAGACACGCAAGATGAGTGTGAAACGTCGGCAGTCCGAGAGGTGATGCTGCCAAGAGGGGCCCAGAGGAACTGGCAGAAGAGTCGTGAGGATCGAAAAGATCCCGCATCGAGAAGGCGCTCCATCCATTTGGGTTCTCTTACGAGTACCGCGGGGATGGTCCGGTGGTGAATGATGCAATGTACTGTCTTGATTACTTCCTCCGTCTGAGGGATCACCCAGCCTCATCTCCTACCGACCCACGCGGTTTAATTCGTAGCGAAGTGATTGGTCGATTCACCGCTGATTAAGTGAGGGTAGGTGTCTAAAGGTTTTTTTCTATGTTTTTCGTCCGAACACATTTTGATCGTAAAACTTTTGTTTTTTTTTGCAGGCCCTTAGCACGACACTTAACGTGATGTGCGAATATGATCGCGATGCTAAGAGGTGCTCGACCGACCAGGCTGAGAGAGAAGCCGTGAAAGAAGCCCTTGAAGCCGAAAGGCAAAAGAATACCGAGCTGGATGCTGCTCTCCAGAGGTCTGCCCGGGACCTTGCGCAGGTCCGTGATGATAACGCAGAGAAATACACGCTGCTAAACAAGGCACTGAAACAGATCAAGAAGGAGAGGGCCGAGTCGCAGAAAAAATTTGAAGCCGAGCTGAAAGCGGCCCAAGATGATAAGTTTGCGTTTGGTTAAGACGTGGCCAAGCGTGTGGCCGCTGTGGTGAACAACCACTATGCCGGTCTGGTGGCAAAAGTGAAAGAGTCTCTTTCCCGCAAAGACAAGGCCGATGAGCTAATCTCGACCGCGGCCCAATGGGTCGGTGCAAAGAAGGCCCTCGGCATCATCCACAAGCAGGGCTACGAATTCCCGGCCTTGGTAGAAGAGAATGTGGATAAGATGATTGCGGATAGCAAGGCACACCAAGATGCCTTGGAGGATGTTAGCTTCACGTCCGACGAGCTTAAAATTCCAGAGCCGGAGATTTTTCTTGAAGTTTCAAGCGGTATTCCGTCTGAAACGGCTAAGACCTCAGAAGGAGCCGAGCAAGAAAAGGAGCCAAAGACCGATAAGAGAGATGGCCATGACGCCGACCAGCCTGGCAGTCAAGAGGCCGAGAAGGAAGAGGGAGAGATCCATGAAGGGACCGAGGCTGAAGATTAGCTTCCCTTTTTTTTTGCTATTTGTTATCAAATATTTTATTATCGTAGACCGATGTATTTTATCCGCCGTTTTGACGTTTTATAAATGAAATAGGATTTTATTCCAAAAATCTGTACATAAACTGCGACGTGATATCGGCTTTATTTGTTTATGCGATTGAATTTCTAAGTACAGGAGGAATAATCGAATGAGATCGGCACATATTTGATACTTAAAATTTTTTCTTAAGTCATGCAAGGTGCGACAAGGTCGGCTTAATAATTTTGCATGACTTAAGAACTGCAGAGCGGATTCTGGCTTTAGGAAAGTGTGAATACAAATTTGCGAGAGGCTCGCCTTACATTTGTTTGTACCACTTAATTTCTAAGTGTGAATACTTAGATGCGAATCAGGTCGGCGTTTTTCTATTAGTACCACTTAGAAATATCCGAGTCGAACGCAGGTGCAAGACTGACTTGGCTGATAACTACGCATGATTCGGATCGACTGAGACAAGTTAAACTGTATGATGCAAGACGCACTTGGCTTGTAAGTTGCCAAGCTAAAGTGGATCAGACTTTAGCTTTAGGCGAATCGAGCATCTGGCCAGGACGCCGATGTGAAATTGACAAGATATTTTGGGAAAATTTTTGGTTTCTCATTGAATCAAAGTAGAGAGTAAAGACTTACAAACCAAAAGACTCGGAAAGCACAAAAATATTCGGAGTCTCCCCCGGTTTTAGGAGGGGGATCAGTTGCGCCATCCGAAGATAGACTGCCTACGTACCCCTTTCGGGGATCAAACTGCTTCGTAGTTCATAGGTATTATTCCCTTCTTTTTTTCTTTTTTTTTTTATGCCGACCTGAGGAAGATGCCGATCTAGCTGTGGTACCATTTAAGGTTTAGAGAGTTTCAAGCCCGCGGGACCAATTCGCCGTCCATTGCTTCGAGCCGATAAACACCCGGCTTGACTATGTTTGTGATGATGTAAGGACCTTCCCAGTTAGCTCCAAGCTTTTCTGCATTTTCCTCCTTGGTGTTTTCGTAGACTTTTCGAAGGACGCGGACACCTTTGTCGAAATGTCGATTCTGTACTTTTTTATTATAGTACCGAGCTGCTTGATTTTGGTAGTTCTGCATTCTGAGCAAAGCTTGGTTGCGTGTTTCTTCGAATGTGTGGAGGTTATCGACCTGCATTGTTGCGTTTACAGCAGGAAAGTCCAGGAGTACTCTACGTCGTAAGCTGCTGACGTTGATCTCTGTGGGAACCATGGCTTCGCACCCGTACGCGAGTGAAAAAGGGGTCTTCCCAGTTGCCGTTCTGGGAGTTGTGTGATGAGACCAAAGTATGCCGTCCAGCTCGTCGGTCAAAAAACCCTTCTTAGAGTTGAGACGCTTCTTGATGCCGTCCAGGATAGTGTTGTTGGTGGCTTCAGCTTGTCCGTTGCCTTGCGGATGACGGGGTGTAGACTTGTTGAGGCGGATTTTCCACTTGGCACAGAAGTCTTCAAACTTCTTTGAGATGAATTGGGAGCCATTGTCTGTGACGATCTCGTAGGGGAGGCCATGTCGGCATATGATGTATCTCCAGACGAATTTTTGCACTTCGGTTGCAGTGATGTCGGTGAACGCTTTGGCTTCAACCCATTTAGTGAAGTAGTATGTCATTATGAGCACATACTTGTGCTGACGAGAAGAAATCATTGGTCCGACGATGTCCATTGCCCAGCACATAAAGGGATATGGAGGGATCACCGAAGTCAAAAACTCAGTTGGTTGATGGATCATCGGGGCGTGTCGCTGACAATACTCGGTTTTTGATACAGTCTACCTGCATAGTTGGCCAGAAAAAACCATGTCGGTTTATCTTAAGAGCGAGAGCTCGTCCGCTGGAATGATTTCTACCCGCACCATCATGAGTATCCTTGATATACCATTGTACTTTGTCGCCATGTAGACAAGTAAGCAAGACGCCTGAATTGGTCCATTGGCACAAAACTCCTTCAATGATTGCGTACTTGGCACTGCGTGCAAGAATCTGTCGAGCTGCCCACTTTTCTGCTGGTAACTCTCCAGTTTCGAGAAAACGTCGGATCTCGATTCGCCAATCCGCTGCTGGCTGCTCGGTAGTGGTTGCTGCAGGAACGGTTTCGTGTTCGTCGGCTATGCTAGGTTGGGAGATCCCTTGGACCAGGATAGTTCTCCGAAGGGCTGAGTCTCTGTTTGACGCTATAGCGGCTAAAGCATCGGCGCCAGTATTGGCAGATCGGTCGATTTGATGTAGCTCGAAGGTTGCAAATTCCGCGGTTAACTGCTTCACCAGCTTTAGGTAGGCGTCCATTCGATCGTCTTTCGGATCGTACTCTCCACTGAACTGCTTGGCGATGAGTTGTGAATCGTTGAATGCCCGAATATGTTGGACGTTCATCCCTCGAGCTAGACGGAGACCGCTGATCAGTGCTTCGTACTCGGCTTCGTTGTTGGATGCGCTGAACTCCAAGGAGAAGCACTGTTCGAGGAGTTCTCCAGTAAGGGATTCCAATAGGATGCCGATCCCGGCTCTTAAGCGGGATGATGCTCCGTCGATGTGTAGAGTCCATGTTTCCGAGTTCATCGTGTCGGCATTCAAAAGTTCAGGTGATATTTCGATCAGAAAGTCTACCAAAACTTGGGACTTTGCAGAGGTTCGTGTTCGGTATTCGATATAGAACTCGGATAGCTTGATCGCCCACTTCGCCATGCGCCTGGATTGTGTCGGGCTATGTAAGATCAACCGAAGAAGTTGACTGGTCCGGACGGCTATGGAGTGTGACTGGAAATAGGAACGCAATTTCCTTGAAGCGACGACAGCCGCAAGAGCGAGTTTCTCCAAGGTTGGATAGCGAGTCTCGGCGCCATCCAAACTTTTGCTGAAATTGAAGATCGGCTTCTGCTCTCCACGATCCCCCCGGACAAGAACACTGCTGATTGCCGCACTGGAAACTGCTATGTAAAGTAGCAAAGTGTCGCCGTGTTCACGTTTGGTCAGGATCGGAGGTGTTGAGAGATATTTTTTGAGTTTCAGGAACGCTTCTTCACACTTTTCATCCCACTCGAATCGCATGTTGCCTCGTAGAAGCGGATAGAAGGGCAGACACTTGTCTGTGGACCGAGATATGAATCGATTCAGCGCAGCTATCCTCCCTGTTAGGCGCTGAACTTAGCGAGTATTTCTTGGTAAGGGTAGCTCCAGGATCGCAGAGATCTGTTTGGGTTTGGCTTCAATCCTGCGCTGCATGACTAAGTAGCCCAGGAACTCACCCGACGTGACCGCAAAGGAGCATTTGGCAGGGGAGCTTCATGCCGTACTTGTTTAGTATCAGGAAGCACTTGCATAGATGAATGATGTGGTTGGCTGTTTTAGCTGATTTGATGAGCATGTCGTCTATGTATACTTCCATTGTCTTCCCAAGTTGATCGGCAAACAACTTGTTGACGAGGCGCTGATAGGTGGCCTCTGCGTTTTTGAGGCCGAACGGCATGACCTTGTAGCAGTAATGATATGATCATGGAGGACAATGATGAGCTTGTAGCTTAGGAGAAACAAGAACAAAGCAAGCATGTAGCTGATGGAGCTCTTGAAGTTCAAGAAGGCCCAATGACCTGGTCTAAGACTAAGGCATTTCAAAATGCCTTAGAGGTTCTACTTAGTCAATCTAAGTTTGAATCATGTGTAGAAAAGGCTGAACTAACCGTATTGGTTTGTATTCAAGCCAATGACTAAGCTAAATGGGTTTGTGGGACATTTTGTGCTCTTTTTCCCTTAGTGAGTTTTTTTTCATTGGATTTTCTCACTAAGGTTTTTAATGAGGCAATTGTTCCCACATCGTCATTGCCCATTAAGCTTAACATTGTTCAAGCCCACTTCTTTCTACCATCTGCGGCTTGGAGTGTCTAGATTCATTTCTGTCCTTAGCTATTTTTGAGTCTTGTATTTTGTGTAAGTTTGAACCGAGTCTTGCATGGTCAGTCAAGGGGGTTTGTCCCAAGACTAACTTAATGCTTCTTGTAGTCCATATCTCCTCTTCTCTCCTTAAAACCGTGTGTGGAGAAGAGTTTAGTTTTCAACTATCTTTTTTAATAAAATCTTTTGAGAATAGATCAACCTCTCACGGTGTGTAATATCCTTGAGAAAACCTGTTTGAATCATTGGCGTGTCATATCATTTGTTTCATTCAGTTGTATACAAGAGACATCCGCACCTCTTTTCTACTTCCATCATTCGCTCTTTAACCTTCCATTCACCCAAGTCCGTACAAAGATCTTTGAGTTCGTATTATGTGTTCACCCTCATCGTATCCACTTCATTCAGATATCAGATTGTAAGGTTCATAGTGGGATCATATTACGTGGTATCAGAGCAAACCTTTCAAAGCTAAGTTTTCTGATCCGATCTGTTCTTATTTTATCGTTTCAAAATTTTTTGTCTCTTCATCTACTTTCAAAAACAATTTTAAAAACCTTGTTCATCAGGGATTTAGTTGCTAATATTTTTCAAAACATTTTTAAAATAGTCTAGAATTTTTATTAATTCTAAACTATCAAAGAACTACTTACTGCGAGTTGTTCATTATTTTTCAGGTACCATGGCCGGAGAAGATGATCCGAAGAGTCAGATGGGAAGAAGCCAAAGAATATTGATTGAGGCCCTCACAATCGAGTTGAAAAAGATGTTAAACTCGAAAGTGTTAAGGATCAGACAGGATTTTAAACAAAGGGAGCTAGTAAATAAGCGTCCAGGCAAAGAACTGTGAGAGAAGAAGACCAAGAGGATCAGGCCAGCGGACATTACACAGATCAGTACTACAAAGGCAGTGGTTCTTCAAGGAGTGGTCGGAGAAGCTCTAGACAGGGCAGAGGCAGAGTGCAGGACAACTTGGCCGAGCTTAAGTTGAAGATCCCCTCCTTCCATGGCAAATGTGATCCGGATGCTTACCTTGAATGGGAGAAGAAGATAGAACTCGTTTTCAACGTTCAGCACTATACAGAGGAGAATAGAGTTAAGGTCGCAGCAACAGAGTTCTATGACTACGCTTTGAGTTGGTGGGATCAGCTTGTCACAACTAGAAGACACAACCAAGAGTATCCGGTTACTACATGGAACGAGATGAGAAACTTAATGAGGAAGCGGTTTGTACCGAGCCATTACCACAAAGAGCATCATCAAAGGCTTAGGAGATTGACACAAGGAAACCGTAGCATGGAGGAATACTTTCAGGAGATTGAGACACTCATGCTTAGGGCGGACATCTTAGAAGATAGAGAAGCCACAATGGCCAGATTCCTTGGAGGGCTTAACCGTGAGATTCAGGACCGCCTTGAAACCCAACTTTATGTGGATCTGGAAGAAATGCTCCATAAGGATGTTTTGTTTAAACAACAAGTGAAGAGGAAAGGGTCGTACCGTACTGGTCTTGGCAACGGTACCAATAATTGGTCAGTCTACCGCAGGATTATAAGAACCATCCGAGAGAGGTCAGGCCATCCGTTCCAAAACCAGAAGCTACATCTTTACAGGGGAAAACTAAGGAAGCTGGTACTAAGGCACGTGATGTGAAGTGTTTTAAGTGCCAAGGCCGAGGGTATTATGCCAATGAGTGCATAAACAAACGAGTCATGGTCTTGCTTGACAATGGTGATATAGAATCAGAAGATCAGAAGCAAGAGGAAACTGAGGAGAATGAATTGCTACCAGTTCAGGGAGAGTTACTTGTGACAAGAAGAACTTTGACCGTGCAAAGCAAGCCAGAGGAATAAGATCAGAGGGAGAATCTCTTTCACACCGTTGCTTAGTTCAAGAAAAGGTTTGCAGTTTGATCATAGACGGTGGAAGTTGTGCCAATGTTGCAAGTAATATCATGGTCAAGAAATTGGGGTTACAAGTGACTCCTCATCCGAGCCGTTATAAGTTGCATTGGCTGAATGAGAAAGGAGAAATGAAGGTTACTGAGCAGGTGCTAGTTCCATTGGCCATTGGAGAATACAAAGATGAGATACTATGTGATGTGCTACACATGGAAGCCAGTCACATCATGTTGGGCAGGCCATGGCAGTCTGACCGTGGTGTGATACATGATGGATTCTCAAACCGTCACTCCTTTGAGGTTAAGGGTAAGAAAAATGTTTTGGTTCCCATGACTCCTTAAGAGGTTTACAATGATCAGAAGCAAACTCTAAGGTCAGCCAAACATTTAAATTTCTTTGCTAGAGCCGGAGAGGTTAAGAAAGCTTTTCATTCTGAAACACCTATGCTTTTGTTTGTTTTTAAAGAAACACTGACCACCACGACTGATCTTACACCGGTATATCCGAGTGAAATGCAAGTTCTTTTACAGGATTTTAAGGACGTTTTTCCAGAAGAAGCCCCGATTGGTCTACCTCCCATCCGAGGCATTGAGCACCAAATAGACTTCACCCCCAGAGCTTCTTTACCAAACCGTCCCGCTTACCGTACCAATCCCATAGAAACCAAGGAGCTGCAAAAACAAGTGGATGAGTTGATGGCTAAGGGCCATATCCGTGAAAGCATGAGCCCATGTGTTGTGCCAGTGCTCCTGGTCCCTAAGAAAGACGGTACCTGGAGAATGTGTGTTGACTGCCGTGCAATCAACAATATAACGATGAAGTATCGCCACCCCATTCCTAGATTAGACGACATGTTAGATAAATTACATGGCTCTAACATCTTTTCCAAGATAGATTTAAAGAGTCGTTACCACCAGATTCGACTGAAAGAAGGGGATGAGTGGAAAATCGCATTCAAAACCAAGCATGGTTTATATGAATGGCTGGTTATGCCATTCGGATTATCTAACGCCCCTAGCACTTTTATGCGTTTGATGAATCATGTATTAGGGCGTATATAGGCATCTTTGTGGTAGTTTATTTTGATGATATTTTTGTTTATAGCAAAGCCCTAGAAGAGCATGTAGAGCCTATTAGATTAGTTCTTGATTTGCTTAGAAAAGAGAAGTTGTATGCTAATCTTAAGAAGTGTATATTTTGCACTTCTAGTCTTGTTTTTCTCGGTTTTGTAGTGAGTTCAGAAGGAGTCAAAGTGGATGAGGAGAAAGTGAAAGCTATCCGTGACTGGCCAAGTCCTAAGACCATGGGAGAAGTGAAAAGTGTCCATGGTTTAGCCGGGTTCTATAGGAGATTTGTAAGGGACTTCAGCACAATATCGGCTCCACTCACCGAGATCATCAAGAAGGATATAGGCTTTAAGTGGGAAACGGCTCAAGAGGAGGCATTTCAAAGCCTGAAAGAGAAGCTTACCAATGCCCCTATCCTTATTTTACCTAATTTCTTGAAAACTTTTGAAATTGAGTGTGATGCATCAGGGATAGGTATTGGAGCTGTTCTGATGCAAGATAAGCAACCAATAGCCTTTTTCAGTGAAGAACTTGGTGGTGCCATGCTTAATTACCCAACGTACGACAAGGAGCTATATGCTTTGGTAAGGGCTCTACAAACATGGCAGCACTACCTCTGGCCTAAGGAGTTCGTCATTCACACGGATCATGAATCCTTAAAACACCTCAAAGGTCAGCAAAAGCTAAACAAAAGGCATGCAAGGTGGGTTGAATTTATAGAAACCTTTCCATATGTTATAAAGTATAAGCAAGGTAAAGATAATGTGGGCGCCGATGCCTTGTCAAGAGGGTACACCTTACTCTCTACTTAGAAGCTAAGTTGCTAGGATTTGATCAGCTTAAAGAGCTATACAAAGTTGATGATGATTTTTCAGATATTTTTATTGCTTGCTCTAAATCTCCTTCGGGTAAATTCTTTAAACAAGATGGTTTTCTCTTCTATGAGAACCGTCTTTGTGTACCTAACTATTCTATGAGGGATTTGTTTATTAGAGAAGCACACGCTGATGGGTTGATGGGGCACTTTGGCATTGCTAAGACTTTAGAAGTGATAAAAGATCATTTTTGTTGGCCACATATGAGGCGTGATGTTGAGAGAATCTGTGGAAGGTGCAACACTTGCAAACAAGCAAGGTCCAAAGTACAACATCACAGTTTGTATTCCCCTTTGCCCATACCATCTCATTCGTGGCATGACATATCCATGGACTTTGTTTTAGGTTTGCCTAGAAAAAAGATAGTAAGCTTGTTCTTTAAGGAGATAGTCCGCATTCATGGCATGCCTAAGTCCATTATCTCTGATAAGGATGCTAAGTTTTTAAGTTTTTTTGGAAAACATTATGATCTAAGTTAGGCACTAAGCTCATGTTTTCTACTACTTGCCACCCTCAAACGGGTGAACAGACTGAAGTAGTCAATATGACTGTAGGTACTCTTTTACGTGCATTGATCAAAAAGAATCTTAAGTCATGAAAAGAATGCTTGCCACATATAGAATTTGCATATAATCATGCCGTGCATTCAACATCTAAGTATTCTCCTTTTCAAATTGTTTATGGGTTTAATCCCATATCTCCTTTGGATTTAATGCTGTTACCTTTGAGTGAAAGAGTTAGCATGGATGGCAAGAAGAAAGCAGAGCGGGTACAACATATTCATTTAGATGCAAGGAAGAACTTGGAAGAAAAGACCTAACTATATGCTAAACATGCCAACAAGGGACGCCATGAAAGGATTTTTGAGGTTGGAGATCAAGTATGGGTACATTTGAGGAAAGAAAGGTTCCCGGCTAAAAGAAAGTCTAAGTTGATGCCGCGGATTGATGGCCATTCAAAATCACTAAGAGGATCAACAACAACGCCTATCAGCTTGACCTCCAAGGTAAGTATGCTATAAGCTCTAGTTTTAATATTACTGACCTGGTGCCTTATGTTGCAGATGATTCGGATTTGAGGTCAAATCCTTTTCAAGACGGAGGGGATGATATGATCATGGAGGACAATGATGAGCTTGTAGCCGAGGAGAAACAAGAACAAGGCAAGCATGTAGCTGATGAAGCTCTTAAAGTTCAAGAAGGCCCAATGACCCGATCTAAGACTAAGTGATAGGGTCAGGTTTTACCCAAATAAAACTACTGCAAGTGCACAGCAAAAGCAGTTGTAGTACAAGGGGTTATCGAATCCCAAGGGAGTATGTAAACCACACTAGCGATTATAGATTCAGATTAAGCTAAGAGATAAATAATAAATGTAATGCAACACAGTAAATAAATGCAAGAGGGCATTTTTATGCTTGTTCTTAAAGTTCAGAAGGCTAAAGGCGCTAAGTCAGGACAGTTCGCAGGTTGAATCCGAGAGTGTAGAATGCATGCAATCAGGAATGAATTAAAACCGTCTTGAACATGAATCGCAAAGATATAACTAATCAATTCTCATTGCAGAAGTTATCTATGTCTAAATCACAGAGTTTCAAATCTCTTTGCAAACCCTAACAACCTAAACATGCAGTAATGATTAGGTTCAATTGTTCACAAAACTCCTAAGCCAAATCTCTTTGCACTAGGGCGTTTTGCTCATCTAATACTAGTTCAGGTGATTAATAATGCTCTCACATCTATCAAAAACCTAGGGTTTCGAAATCCAGATGATGTGTCTAAGAAATCGATATGAATTCAAGCACAGATGAAGAACCAATGAATTTCCTATAAGTTTTAGCAATTCTACAAACTCTTCTTCAACCTTTGAAAAGCCCTAACTTAACTAACAAACTACTCAGACATGGTGATTTGAGAATACATCATGAAAATAATAGATTGCATAAAAGAAATAAGAAGTAGAAATAAAGGAGTTCAAAATCTGCTCTGAAGGAGTTTGATTTGTCTCTCCAAAAGCTCTTCTATAAAAATCTCTCTCTAAAGCTCTCAAAATAATAAGATACAAGATCTATGCCAAAAGAATGGCTGAAAACCCTAATATACAAGCTAAAACACGATCTGGGGCCTTTTTACAAATATTAGAACTTTTGGGCCAAAACTGCAATTTCTTCCCAATCTTTTAAAAACAGGCACGACCTCTTTCCTTTCTGGGTGACGAGCGTCACCAGATTGGTGACGAGCGTCACCCATATGCATACTTTTCTTCTTCGAGCTTGGTACTTCGTGGCTTCAACTCAGAATGCTCCAAAAGGTTCCAAAATCTCCAATTATGCTCCAGACATGCTATAACCTGCAAAGACTCTTCTAGGACTCTAAAAAGACCAAAAAGACTCAATAAAAAGGACTTATATCATGGTTAAAAACCATAAAAACCATGATATATCAACTCTCCCAGACTTAGCTTTTGCTTGCCCTCAAGCAAACATCAGATAGAGTACAGGGTCGAGGTTTGAAAACAAGAAACAGTCAGTCAGTCATCAGAAACACCACACTAGTCAAAGCATTCGAATCTACATACCATAGAGTCAACACAAGATCAAATTTCAGTCTAATCATCACAAGCTTAGCAAATCTCTCGAGTCCAGTCCAAATCCCTTCAAGAAATCCGAAATTTCTACTGTCAACTCCTTATTTATATCTAAGTGTGATATCTCATCAAGGTTCTATCATCTTAATCACTTTACAGATTCTTTTCCCTTCCTAACAACTGAACAAATCAATCTCAACACAGCTCTCCTATTTTCTCTTCCCTTAATCTTTTTCCTTAGGATATTTTCGATTTTTCACTTCTTTTTCTCAACTTTTTCAGTCTAAGAAATGGTGCTACTCAATACTTGTGTTCCTTGTGAGGAGACAGGTTCTTGAGTGTGTTCACTACTGTTGTTCCTTGTTAGGAGACAGGGTCATGAATGCACCATTCTTTGAACTTAAACTTTTAAAACTACATCAGGGAAGATCAAAGAGAGACTGTATCTTAACCTTATTGTCAGTGCTTAAAGAGAGAATCAAGATCAATAAGAATCAATCACCAAGACAAGAAATTTAAAGTTCATTAAGGTGGAGCTAACAGCAAATTTTCCAGATTCTCTAAGAACCTAAACCTTCATTGCTAGACTGATCTACCTATGACTTTCAACTTAGTAAGACTTGTAATCAACTACTGTGGCAATGGTTCTTATCAGCAAAAACGTCCTATGGCTAGTTCCAAGAAAAACTAACAGTTTCAAAAATTTTGACTCTAGAAAAACAGGTTTTTGACTCAACTTTAAGACTCTATAAACATGACACAAAGCACACAACGTCAGTAACCACCTCCCCCAGACTTAAACACACTGTCCCCAGTGTTATTAAGCCAAGAGTCGGTCAAAATGAAGCATGAGAACGTGTAGAACTGAGGTGGAAAAGTGGTACCTCGCGAAGGACCGGGTGACGAGCGTCACCAGCTTGGTGACGAGCGTCACCACTCTGAAACTTCAGAAATCGTCATGTTGGATGTTGTAAAGTAATGCTATCATGTGTACTCCGAAGTATGACTGTAAGAGCACTCAAAACACACATCAAAACATCCAAACAAAGCATAATCCATGGTCTAACAAGTTCACAAGACATCATCAAAGCAAACTGACAAACTGACTCTTTTTTTTTTTTTTTTTTCGATTTTTCTCATGTTTTTTTTTTTTTTTTAGCTATGTAATAGAAAACTAAACTAATATATGAAAAAGAAAACTTACCAGTGGGTTGCCTCCCACTAAGCGCTTGTTTAAAGTCATTAGCTCGACTTTAAATGCTGCTCAGACAGCTGGTGGAGCAGAAGGTGGCATTGAATGCCTTGGAGAAGAATGTCTCCTCATCCATGGTGGTTTGTAAGCAGTAGATGCTTGAATTCTTCCAAGGAAGTGAGGAACATCAGCAGAGTGGGTCGTGACTGTGGGTGGGATACTTCTTTTTCCTGCAGAATCATCAAAAGAAACACCAAGCTTCCTACGAGAATCTCGTTGCTTGCATAAGTGTGAAGCAGCTTTTTCACCTTTTAAATTCTTATTGATGAGATTAGGAGGTTTGGAACTGGTTCCAGGAAGTGCATACCTTTGCTTAGTTGCAGGTTTCTGGGTTGTGGAATGGTGAATTTTCGGATTGGCAACATATGATGCACTTGTAGCTGTAAAATCACGTTGCTGCTTTGTGTTCAGGTTGGTGACGAGCGTCACCAGGTCAGTGACGCTCGTCACTGACTCTGCAGTTTGAGTTTCTGCAGTTTTCCTGCGGTTCAGCTCTGCAAGTCTTGCCTCCATCACAAACACGTCTTCCTCCAGCAACTTGGCATTCATTAGAACCTCTTTTTCAAGCCTAGTCATGAAGATATGATCCTCAGTGCAATCCTCAAACCCAACAGCTTCTGCAGAAGTTTCAGATATTGTCTCTTCAACAGCCATCTTGCTCACTTGCCCACTAATATCTGATTCATTGACATGCCCAGCAGTAGTGTCTTCTGAATGCTCCATGACAGTCTCTTCATCTCTGGAAGTTCTTACAGAAAAGGTCTGACCATCAATGGTAGAACTCTTTCTTAACTTATCCATGTCAAAGTTCATGACAGCATCACCAAGATCAAGCTCAATGTTCCCCCTTCTAACATCAATGATGGCTCCAGCAGTAGCCAAGAATGGTCTTTCCAGAATAAGAGGATCTTTAGGTTCTTCAGCATATTTCAGAACCACAAAATCTGTAGGAATTATGCAGCCTTTAATGTTAACAGGAACATTCTCTAACATGCCTTCTGGGGTCCTTATGGATCGATCTGCTAGGATGAGAGAGATCCCAGCTGGCTTGAAATCAGTCATTCCAAGTCTAGCAGCAACAGAGAAAGGCATTAAGTTAATACTAGACCCTAGATCACAAAGAGAGTGTGGAAAACGTCCTGCAGATATTGAGCAATCAAGCACAAAGGTCCCTGGATCAGATAGCTTCTCTGGAACTCTGCTTTGAGTGATGGTATTGACTTGTTCAGAAACAGTCACCTTCTTCTTCTTCTTTGGAACTGTGCCTAAGAGAATTGCACTGATGTCTCTGGTAAGCAATGCTCCTTCCTCAGGACTTACACCATTCACAACCATTCTCTTTACATACCTTCTTAGAGCTGGTGAAAGCTTGACTGCATCAACAAGTGGGATCTCAAGCATCAGCTTGTCTATCATAGCTTTGCATTTGGCTTCTTCTATCTCATGTTTAGACTTCCTAGGATGCTTGGGGAATGGTGTTTTGGGTTTATAGACACGTTCCTGGTCATAATTTGCAGTTACAGGCGAAGCAGCTTCGTTCTGGGGTGGGTGACGACCGTCACCAGGGGGGTGACGCTCGTCACTCACTTGTGACAAACCCCGATATCCTTGTAAGTTGGTGACGAGCGTCACTCCTCCTTGGTGACGCTCGTCACTCATCTCTGAGACAGAAAAATTTTCATCTTCAGACTCCATCAGTTGCACGATCTGCTCTGCACTCAGCCTCTTTTTCTGCACTGTTTTAAGCTCCTTTTCATTCCTGATTGTGATGGCATTAACCTGATGCTTGGGATTGATATCAGTCCTTCCAGGAAGGAATCCCTCTTGCCTTTGAACAGCTCCTGCAGTTTGAGCAACCTGCACATCAAGCTTCTTCATGTGAGAGTTCAGACTATCAATTTTTCCATTCAGGTCTTGATACAGCGAATCTAGCTTGCCATTGAAGTTCACTGTCATCTTCTGCTGTCCTTCAAGTACCTGCTCCAGCATAGCTTCCATTTTATTATCTTGTGGAGGTGCAGTTTGGTAGGAAGAAGAACCAAAATTCCTGCTGTTTTGGTAAGGTTTCTCAACTTCAGTCTTCTGGAATGGGGGCTTAGGAGTGTAACCAGGCGTGCTCTGTCCTCCTGTAAATGTACTCTGCTGATTATTGCTGTTGTAGCCTCTGTTCCATTGCTGATTTCCAAACCTTTGGCTCTGAAAGCCCTCTCCATTGATGAAATTAACATCTTTCTGCTCAAATTCTTCAGGATTTTCGAAACTCTCCACTTCTACAGCAAACTGAACTGACTTCTTTCCCACCAGAAGGCTGTGCATGCTGTCTAACTTAGCCTTAACTTCAGCTATTTGGTTTCCATCATTCAAACCAGCCTGCTGCTTTCTCTGAAAATCTGCATTCTTGGTGCTGTTGCTGCAGACCAAGTTTTCAATCAATCTTACAGCTTCTTCTGGTCTGTTGGTGTTGAAGTTTCCTGCACTTGCTGCATCCAGCGCCATCTGATATTTCCAGTCAATGCCTCTGAAGAAGATCCCAAGTAATTGCACCTGACTGAAACCATGATGAGGACAGTCCCTTTGATAAGACTTAAACCTGATCCAAGAAGCCTTAAAAGCTTCAGTAGGACCTTGTGTAAAGGATGCAATTTTCGTCCTCATGTCTTCTGATCTTGCATCATCGTAGAAATTATTCAGAAAGGCATTCTTGGTGTCCTCCCAAGTAGTTAATGAACCAGGCTCCAGTTGCTTCAGCCAATATGCAGCCTCTCCTCCAAGAGAGTAAGGGAAAAGCTTGCAGAACAGAAAGTCATTGCTAACCCCATTAGCTTTGACACTGGAAGCCAAGTCCTCAAATCTCTCTATGTGATCCATAGGATGCTCATGAGGTAAACCATGGAATGGATGCTGACCAACCAGCTGATAGTAGACTGGTTTAACCTCAAAATCGTTCCTCTGGAAGGCAGGAGGTCGGATTGCAGCTCTGTTGGCATAGAACTGATCAGGTCTGTTGTAGTCACCTAGAGTCCTCTGAACAAAACGCCCAGCAGCGTTATTGACAGCAGCAGGGACTCCCACGTTCTCAGCCACTTGCTGAACCTGCTGTTCAACAATGACATTCCCCTCTTGATCAATTCTCTGCCCCTCTTCGTTTCTCCTGTTTCCTTCCCTGTCAACCAAGTGACCTTCTGCATCTTCAACCAAGATCAGTGGAGCGACCATTGTAGATTGCTTCTTAGCTTTTCTGTTAGTTCTCTCCAACCTAGCAAGCTCGTCGATGCTCAAAGTCACTAGCTCCTTCTCTTTGTTGCTTCTGGTTCTGCGATTAGGCATACACCTGAAACAGGAACAAAGAAAAGTAGCTGAAAATCAGTAAACAAATAAAAACTTAGACAAAATCCTAATACTAAAAATCGATAGGCAGCTATTACTCCCCGGCAACGGCGCCAAAAACTTGATAGGGTCAGGTTTTACCCAAATAAAACTACTGCAAGTGCACAGCAAAAGCAGTTGTAGTACAAGGGGTTATCGAATCCCAAGGGAGTATGTAAACCACACTAGCGATTATAGATTCAGATTAAGCTAAGAGATAAATAATAGATGTAATGCAACACAGTAAATAAATGCAAGAGGGCGTTTTTATGCTTGTTCTTAAAGTTCAGAAGGCTAAAGGCGCTAAGTCAGGACAGTTCGCAGGTTGAATCCGAGAGTGTAGAATGCATGCAATCAGGAATGAATTAAAACCGTCTTGAACATGAATCACAAAGATATAACTAATTAATTCTCATTGCAGAAGTTATCTATGTCTAAATCACAGAGTTTCAAATCTCTTTGCAAATCCTAACAACCTAAACATGCAGTAATGATCAGGTTCAATTGTTCACAAAACTCCTAAGCCAAATCTCTTTGCACTAGGGCGTTTTGCTCATCTAATACTAGTTCAGGTGATTAATAATGCTCTCACATCTATCAAAAACCTAGGGTTTCGAAATCCAGATGATGTGTCTAAGAAATCGATATGAATGCAAGCACAGATGAAGAACCAATGAATTTCCTATAAGTTTTAGCAATTCTACAAACTCTTCTTCAACCTTTGAAAAGCCCTAACTTAACTAACAAACTACTCAGACATGGTGATTTGAGAAAACATCATGAAAATAATAGATTGCATAAAAAAAATAAGAAGTAGAAATAAAGGAGTTCAAAATCTGCTCTGAAGGAGTTTGATTTGTCTCTCCAAAAGCTCTTCTACAAAAATCTCTCTCTAAAGCTCTCAAAATAATAAGATACAAGATCTATGCCAAAAGAATGGCTGAAAACCCTAATATACAAGCTAAAACACGATCTGGGCCTTTTTACAAATATTAGAACTTTTGGGCCAAAACTGCAATTTCTTCCCAATCTTTTAAAAACAGGCACGACCTCTTTCCTTTCTGGGTGACGAGCGTCACCAGATTGGTGACGAGCGTCACCCATATGCATACTTTTCTTCTTCGAGCTTGGTACTTCGTGGCTTCAACTCAGAATGCTCCAAAAGGTTCCAAAATCTCCAATTATGCTCCAGACATGCTATAACCTGCAAAGACTCTTCTAGGACTCTAAAAAGACCAAAAAGACTCAATAAAAAGGACTTATATCATGGTTAAAAACCATAAAAACCATGATATATCACTAAGGCATTTTGAAATGCCATAGAGGTTCTACTTAGTCAATCTAAGTTTGAATCATGTGTAGAAAAGGCTGAACTAACCGTATTGGTTTGTATTCAAGCCAATGACTAAGCTAAATGGGTATGTGGTGCATTTTGTGCTCTTTTTCCATTAGTGAGTTTTGTCCCATTAGGTTTTCTCACTAAAGTTTTTAATGAGGCAAGTGTTCCCACATCGGCCTTGCCCATTAAGCTTAGCATTGTCCAAGCCCACTTCTTTCTACCATCTGCGGCTTGGAGTGTCTTGATTCATTTCTGTCCTTAGCTGTTTTTGAGTCATGTATTTTGTGTAAGTTTGAATCGAGCCTTGCATGGTCAGTCAAGGGGGGTTGTCCCAAGACTAACTTAATGCTTCTTGTAGTCTGTATCTCCTCTTCTCTCCTTAAAACCGTGTGTGGAAAAGAGTTTAGTTTTCATCTATCTTTTTTAATAAAATCTTTTGAGAATAGATCAACCTATCACAGTGTGTAATATCCTTGAGAAAACCTGTTTGAATCATTGGTGTGTCATATCCTTTGCTTCATTCAGTTGTATACAAGAGACAGCCGCACCTCTTGTCTACTTCCATCATTCGCTCTTTCACCTTCCATTCACCCAAGTCCGTACAAAGATCTTTAAGTCCGTCTTATGTGTTCACCCTCATCGGATCCACTTCATTCAGATATCAGCTTGTAAGGTTCACAATCAAAGTGGGATCATATTAAGTAAGTTCCTCGATCCGTGATGAATGCAGTCTTCTCACTGTCGTCTGGGTTCATAAAAATCTGGTTGTATCCTGAGAACGCATCCATGAAGGAGAAGAGTTCGTTGCCCACGGTCGCCTCGACGGGCTGATCGATACGAGGAAGAGGGAAAACTGTCCTTCGGGCAAGCTTTGTTGAGGTCTGTGAAATCTACAGAAACTCGCCACTTCCCGTTTTTCTTCTTGACTACCACCGGGTTGGCGAGCCACTCCGGGTACTTGACTTCAGCGATTGATCCGGCCTTCAGCAGCTTATCCACCTCATCGTAGACAGCTTGTGCCCATTCAGGACCCAATTTTCGTCGCTTCTCTTTGATCGGCTTGAAGGTGGGATCGACATGAAACTCATGATCGGTGATTAGAGGGCTGATGCCTTTCATATCGGCCATTGACCATGCGAACGTTCCGACATTCTCCCGGAGGAAAGTGATCAGCTCGTCCTGCATGCTTGGCAATAGCTCCGTGCCGATGCTGATGCAACGCTCGGGGTGAGCAACGTTGATGTTGACTTGAATAATGAGGTTTCTCTTCAGCTTCTCGTGGTGGACTATTTGTAGATCAAAGTCGTTGCTGCTGCCGATCACGAATGCGGATGCTTTACGGGCGCGCTGTTTGTCGACGTAACTATACCGAGATGCTATCTGATCACCACAGATGGTGAAGAAACGGCCTCTGATCGGCATTTTGATGCACTGATGATAAGGAGACGAGATGGCTCGCATGGCGTTCAACCAAGGCGTTCCCAGAATGGCATTGTAGATCGTAGGTTTGTCGATAACTTCGAATTTGACTGTTATAGATTTTCCTCCTACGGTCACTGGCATCGTTATGGTCCCAATCGTTGAGATCGAATCTCCAGCAAATCCAGTGAGGGGCGATGGTGCGATTTTGATGTCGCGTTCGGTGATGCTCATCTTGCATAGCGTGTCCATGAAGATGAGGTCGACCGAGCTTCTTGTGTCGATTAATATCTTCGAAACGTCGTCTTCTCCGAGCCGAAGCGAAATGACGAGTGGATCGTTTGTGCGGGCGATCTATATTTTGCGCATCTTATTCGTTAAACACAATCGGGAGGTCGTCTTTAAAAAGTGGTGGGGCATCCTTTGGAGGATTAGCGGTTTTTCGCTCGTGCCGTTTGATCGAGTTAATAGAGTCGGTACATGAGAGGAGTCCTCCCATGATCATGTTGATTCGTCGTCGAGGCGAAGTCGGGGGTGTGTGGTCGTCCTCGCGGTCACGTTTTATTTCTTTCCCTTTGCGTTTAATAGATGGATGATCAGCATCGGATCTTCTATCTCGATCGCTGTCAGATCGCTTGTCCTGATCATTATCAGATCGTCGTGCTAGACTTTGGGCCTCCAGTATGGTGCACTCACCATCTTCCCATGCCTTCTGCAAGAGGGCTGTGCGCCTTGTGGTATTTGCACCACGGCTTCTTGCTATCGGGATCTTTGGCGCTCTGGCGATCCCAAATATTCCACCGAGTCTGTCGACCAACAGAGTTGATACTCTTGCGGCTTTTATCGTCCATGTCGTAGTGCTGTCGAGGCTCCTGATGGCTATCCTGATTCGACGATCAGGGTTTCTTATCGCGCAAAGATTTTTTTGTCAGCCAACTTGGCTTTGGCTGCTTTATCTTCTTCGTGGCTGATATAACCGGTTGCTTTATGCAAGGTGTCCTTTAGGGTTTTTGGTCTTCCCAGTTTTCAATCTCTCGCAGTACGATTGATCATCTCTCAAGTTTCTGATGAGGATGTTGAGGGAGAGCTCATCCGACAAGCTGCATCAGGAAACAATAGATCGGAATCGATCGATGAATTCATGCAACGGTTCTGTGCCGCCCTGGACGCACGCCCATAGGTCGAGCACTGTGGATTCCGTGTCAATGTAGATTGAATAATGTTTAAGGAAACGACCTGTGAGCTCCTTGTAGCTGTCGATGGAATTCGGAGAAAGCTACGAAAACCAGGTGAGGGTGCTTCCAGAGAGCGTCTCCACAAAGTACTGACAGAGGCATGCATCCCGTTCTTCGTCCATGAAGCGAGCTCGTCCCATGACTGCGTTGAACGCGGTCAAGTGTCCTTTCGGATCCGTCGTGCCGGTATAACTGGGAGGTAGCTTCATCCGTCCTATGTCCTTGAGAGAAGCCTTTTTGATGGCCAATGTGAACGGGGTCTGCTGCATTTGTTGGAGGATTTTGTCTAACTCCGGTGCCGAGGTCATCGCCTTGTGGATCTTGCTATTTATGTCGTCAAGGCGTTGATGGAGAGAATCGAGTTCTGAGGCCGTCGTCAGATTGGCACCTGTGGTGTTTTGGGATGAATGGGCGTTGGAGCCTTCCACATGTGCTCTTCATAGGTCGTCTGTTGGTGTGGTGCCGAACAGGTTATTCACCAGCCTCGTTGTTTCTGCATTGCGGATCGGCCGGTGTGGGAGCATGGTCAGATCAGCCTGTTCTTGGGTATGAACCCTAGCGTTGAGAAGCCGATCTAGGTCCTCTCGGTAAGCCATCTGTTCGGCGCGGAGGGACTCGAACCGAGCATCCATGCCCTGTTGTAACTGTGCTGCGACCGATCTGATGAGGCCGGCAATATCGATCGGAGGTGGCTGTGGCAGGTCGGTCTGGTTTGTTCCGCCAGTCTTGCCGACCTGGTCTGTCTCACAGATGTTCTGCGTGGCAGCCGCCTTGTCTTCCTGCAGGTTGGTCTGGTTGACCACTGGGAGTCCGATGACTGGTTCGATGATCGGCTCCTGGGTGTTGATTCTGGTGAGATCGGGGGCTCCACCGGTGAGGTTGGTAGCATCGAGATTGATAGGTGCTCCGCTTTTCTTTAAAGATTGAGTCTCTTATTCCTCTCAGACGGCGCCAACTGTAATAACTCAAATTCGATCTAAAGAATGAACAAGAGTTTGTGGGTTTAAAGAGAGATCTTTATTAAGATTTAGCTGGAGCTTGAGAGTCACACGGATGTTTAGGTCGTCGGAATAAGAACGCCGACCTAAGTTTTATGGAAATAAGATCGAGAGCTAGAATAATAAGATTGCTTAGTTTGCCCTAGGTCTTGAGAGGGGATTTTTGGATGATTTGAGAAGTCGAAGACTTCCTCTATTTATAGCTGATCAGGTCGGTCTCTTGGAAACAACTGTATGAATCCAAAATAGGAAAATTGCCTTCGCCGATAAGGCCAATCTTCCGTCTTTTCCAGTTTAGTCCGATAGATAAAAGATTTTCATTTATTTGGCCGACCTGAATTTCTTTATGTTTCCAAAATGGACCAGACATAATTCATATCGGGCTTTTAGAGATGATACGAATCTCATCTCTAACTCCTTCATCAATGTTGATGAGATATATCTCTTAAGAATAAATGAAAAGAGATAAAGTCTCTCATTTAAGATACCTTAGAATCATTTGTAGACACCTGTCAGTTAACAATTGGTTTTTTCTTTTTATTATTTTAAATTTAATTATAAAAATAAATTTAATTTATATTTTACAGTTTAGATATAATAAAAAAATATATACAGCTGAAGATGTTATAAGAAAATCTCATACATATCACTTTGTTCTCTTTTTTTTTTTAATTATTTATTATTTTGTGTGCCAAGATATTCTTTGAGATACTCTATTGAGTACTCTTAAAATAGCTCCATCGGTGGGTTGTTAAGTAAAATGTCTCAAAAAAAATATAAAACAATGATAAAATAAGGATATAAATGGTAAACATAAGTGTAATTAGTAGAATAAGCGTGAGTGGAATGCAAATCATATATAATGAGCAAGTCATATCTCTATCTAAGGTGTTCACATTAGCATATTTTTAATTTTAAAATGAGCTTTTAAATATTTTGAGTTTTGTTTTTAAGATTTATATTTAGGTATTTATTTTTGGGCTTTCAATATGATTAATTTGAAATTAAAAAAAAATATTTATTTTACAAATCATAAAATTACAAATTTTTCATTTGTGAAAAGGGGTTTGGAAGGCAACCAAATACAAAAGATTACAGAAAATCATATATATAAAACAAATATTTAATTTACAAACTATAAAAACTACAAATTCTATTTGAAATAAAAAATTCAAAAAGTTATTTCGAATATAAACAAACAGAATTTGAAAAAAGAATTGGAAAGTGAACAATTACGAAAGATGACAGGAGAACTAGCTAAGAATAGTTATCAAACTTATTTAAAAATGCTCAAAAATATTAGTGCTTAAAACTAAAGTAATATCATTCATATCCATTTTACTGTGTAAAATGAATGAAAGTTTTTCATAAATAAAGTGTTTAATTATATAGCATAGAAATGAATTTGATTTATACGAAGGAGAAAAACATGGCAAATACTTATCAACCATTTATTCTCAATGATGGTAATATAAAATTGATATGCGATCACTTTACTCATCAGTTAGATAATATTTAAGTTTTAATCTAAAATATATAATGAAACTAAAATAAGATTATTGATTATACTTTTTAACATAGTCATGTTGTTTACATTCACATTATATGAAAATAGACAAAAATATTCTCACATACATTCACAAATATAGTAAGATTCACCACTGAAAAAGGAAAATGCCTCAAATCAAGTAAAATCAATAATTTATCAAGTACGCATAATTTTTTGATATGAAATCCCATCAAACATATGTAATATTTGAACAGATATTTTGCTCTGTTTAGCCAATTCTAACTAAAATTCTCCTCATTTAGAGTTATAACAGATCACAAAACTGAATGAGATGAAATCTTGCATGAAATAAGAGAAAAAACCAGTAAATTGCAATCAGAATAGCGAGACTAAAAGCTATAAGAAAGGAAAAACAAATAAAAGACTAATTGTGTTTGAAAATGAGTTAGATTTTTTGAAAATCGATATAAAATTAAGAGAACATTTAGTTTAGAATGGAGAAGGATCGATGATGATTTTACTTTGTTGATCTATGAAAATAAGATGTAGAAAAATATAAAAAATTAATTGAATACAAATAAACAGTAAGAATACATATAATACTTATTGTAGTATATAAATATATGAAATATTTTTTTAATAATTAATATATTATAATCTATATTAGAAATATAATTTACAATATATATATATATATTTATATTATGATAACAAAAATATTTTAAAAATAAAGACATATATAACACACAATAATGTTAATTTAATATATATAATAATAATATAAATATATATAATTTTAGTTAAATTAATAAATAAGTCCGCGCAATGCGCGGATAAAAATCTAGTTAGTAGAATTAGAATGGTAGAGAAATGTTTTTATTCCATTCATTTCTCTTCAAAATAATAGAAGAACAATTTTTAAAAATAATTGTGAACAAATTCAGTTATTTTTGGTGGAATAGGTGAAATTATTTTGAAACAATTGGGAAAATACATAACAAAGATATTATAATTTGAAAACTATACTTTCTGCAATTTCTTTTGAAAATTAAATTAGTTAAATATAAAGTGACGAAATTAACCTTATTAATTATTTAATAAACCAAAATTAAAACCGAATAATATATATTTTGATTTTATTTTATTTGTAAATTATAAAATATTAATTTCATAATTATCTGAAAAATAATCTACTAAAATATAGTATTTTGTCATTATTTTTAGAAGGTAAAAAAAAAGATAACCCATCATCTTTCTCTCCCATTTCATTTAATTTAGAGAAAGTAATTTAGTTTTACATTCATCTCCTATTTCATTTAATGTGACTGTTTTAACATTTATCTAAAGCCTTACATTAACGTTACTTGGATAACAACTTGAGTATGCTAAACTTATCGGCTGGCTGCTTTCTAAATCAGATCTAAAAACAAAAAGAACAGACCAATGCATCGTATGTATAGAGAGACATCGTATGTTTATCACGAAATCAGGGTATATCCATTAGCCACTGCATCGTATGCATAGTCTTACTAGTGAATGGTGTCCTCTAAGTCTAATGAGATTTTGCAAATATTTCTGCAGTTCTAAAAACTAAAAGAGGCTATAGAGAGACATAACGTAGCAAGCAGCAGTTGAAATGGCAAGAACTATAGAGATAACACTTAACACCGAGATTTTTCAAACAAATTCCTCAACTAAATTTATCTTTCATGGTAACTTACAAAAAAACTAAAATTAGAGAACTTACAAGTATCTTTCTGAAAGGAAATCTGATCTCTCAATTGATTCATCTTACAAGAAGAACAAATAATCCTTTTTACCTTTAGAATACTTAGACTCTTTAATCTCTGATTTTTTAAAGCAGTTACGAACCTCTATTTATAAATTATAACCATAGAATTCCAAGTTTTACAATTTTCTAATCCTAAGATAAAAATAATTTCTTTTTTATTATTATCTTGTGATTTCCTTTTTTTGTTGTTTTTCCCTTTTCTTTTTATCTTACAAGTTATGATTCTTTAACTAATTTCCTTTTTTAGCAGGTTTCAATTCCACCTTTCTTTAGCAAAATATTGCATCTTCAGCAGTGACCACTACTCTTCTTCGGCTTCTGACTTAGGAATATCTGCATCGATTATTCAAATCAGAATTTTGCCAAACAGTAATTCATTGAACATTAACATCGATAAATAAAAAAACAGATTAAATTTAAAAAACTGAATTTAACAAAAAAAAAAAGAACACCAGGAGTTAGAAGGAAGCTCTGTTTTCTATACGTTGATGTGATGATTTCTTTCCAACTTTTGTACGTGTTCCCTTTATTTTAAGAGATAAATTCTAAATACTAAGATTTATGTAATTATAAAATTTATAGTATCAAATAAATAGATATTTTTATCTTCAATAAAGGTATAATATTAATAATTTTTTTTTCAATTTTATTTATTAAAGTATGCATTTTCTAATTAAAATAGTCTATTTTACATATCAATAAGTGTGGTTTTAAAAAACAATAAAACCGAGGTATTTTTTAAATTACAGATCTTAATTAATGTATTTTTCCAATTATTTTTTATTAATTTTTTTGTAAATGATAATATTTCAGAGGAATGCTCAATTTTAATATTTTATTTTTCTAAGAATACATTCATTAGCACCCGAAAAAAAGAAAAAATAAAGAAGAAAGAGAGAAAGTCTTGTTTGTTTGTCGGCTTACAAAAACAAAACCATGATTAAACTTTGGTGTTTAGAGACTTATAAAAGATTTATGGATATGAAATTACAATTCAGTGTTTAGAGACTTATGAAAGATAGTGAATCTATTTTATTTTCTATTTTTGAAGATGTGTTTATTTCGGATTTCCTTTTCTCGTTAGATCTTTAACTTCCTTTTTAACGCGATTTCCTTTTCTTATTATATTTCGGATTTTCTGATGAATAATAATGAGCATGATATGAGTGTGTTGAATTTAGTCGAGGAAATTTTGTTTTTGTTTTTATTTGTTTAGTCGAGGATATTAAAACCTGATCATACAAATTTCAATATGTTAAAATTAGGGAAGATTAGAAATAAAGAATGTTTTATCTATCAGTTTGTCCATCTACACCTTTATTTTTGTTGGTACAATTGTGTCTAAATTATCTATACAAAAACATTTTTCAATAACTAATTTCGTTTTGAAAATTATTGTCAATATCGATTTAATACTAGAATAGAAAAAACAAATATTTTTAAGGAAACAAGAAAATTATATTATTCCAAAATCATAACAAAAAAATATTTACAAGATATTTTTTGATATATTCTGCGAATTCTCTATAATATGCAAGTTTTAGAATGTGCCTTCTGGAATTTCTATATGTTCTGCGGTTTTGAATAATATATGTTCAGCATAATTTACTTGTTCTGCGAAGCTTAGAACATACATTCTGTCTATTTTGGATAATAACTGAAACACGTTTCTCATAATTTATCTCCATTCTCCACGCTGGCTTCATTCTTTTAGATCTCAGCAAAAATCAGTGGTATAAACCATAAAGTACTGGATCGATTTTACATAAATCTGGTGAGTTTATTGAATTTTTTGTTTGCTTTACCACCTCTGCAAATTCTATATGTGAGAACTTATGGAAACTTTTTGTTTATCACAGATAATCTGGAAATTTATGTGAGGTGCGGTATATGGACTTCATTTGGCAACAACAAGTGGAGATTTATTGTTGATCAAGAAAAACGTGCTAGATTACATACTTTGGAATAAACTACTACTTTTGAAGAATTAAAGATGATGGTTTCAAAAGACTTTGGAGTAGAACTAAAGATGATGGTTTATGTGGAATTAAGTTATCTATCTACTGATTTGGTTAGTAATTTAGAATCTCTGCCAGTTTTTAATGCAAGCGATCGACAAGTTAGATTTTTGGTTGGGTATTTGAGAAAGAAGCCTATGATAAGTTTATGTGTTACGTTTAAGGCTAGAGTTGCCAAGCGAGAGAGTAGAGCCAATATTGATTTAAATGAGGATCCACATGACTCAACTGATGAAGCTGATGAGCGTCATTTCCAGAAAAAGTCTGCAGAATGTGTGAATCAGTTTAAACAGAATGATCGTTCCAAAAGCAATCACAAAGACTGCAAAGTTGTTCGTGATAATGGGATACAATCTGAAAACATTGATGGGAGGAAAAATGAAGATCATTGGTTGACAAGCTCTTTGAAGGAGGAGCAACATTTCACAAGCAAGGATTTTACTACGATAACTTTATAATTTTCCAGTTCATGTCGTGAACCATCACAATAAGGGACTCAATCAGCAATAATAACATCACAATAGATATTTTATTGTACCTTTTGTGTGGAGAACATTTGTGAGAAAACAGGGAAGATCGATTACGTTCTTTGGTGTTGACGGAGAAATCGGTTTAAGAAGAAGAGTTGGTGAGGAATAAGAGATCAATTTGCTAAGGAGAAAAAACGATGGGACCGGCGGTGATAACAAAGAAGAAAGGTAAATTTTTATGTTTTTGGTTTTACATTATTTATTATTGATTAATAACTATATAAAATTTAATAATTAAAGGATATACTTAGTTTTCAATTAATCTAAGGTATATCTCACCAAAAATTGGTTAAAAAGGTATAGATGGACAAAGTCATTGAAAAACATCTTTTATTTCTAATTTTTCTTTGAAACTACTCATATCAAATGATATTGTAATATTGTAGCACATGATTTAGCTAGAATAGTTCCACTAAATGAGATATTTTTTTCAAGCATTGAAATTATCCACCATATTGGATAACAAAAATACTGTATTCAGATTAGGAAAATTACACAGATTAGCACTAATATATATGCTTATTACTAGAATAACATCTGTGAAAGAAGATTTACTAAACTATGGTGTAACTGGTGACCAAAGAAATAATGAGAAATAATGAATTCATCTTCATTCCTTAATTTTTTTTTATCATTTATTAATAATATTGTTTACACATTATTCCATACCATTCCCTATTCTAAAAGGAATTATAGAACAAAACTATTTCTTATCAAATTTGGAGAGGAACAAAATATATTTATATGTTTTTTTATTCCCATTCATTCATATTATTTCGTTTCTTCCATTCTTTTCCTTTTCATTCCTATTATTTTTTTAATGGTCACCAGTTAGAGCCTAACAAGATTTCCACTACTATTTATATTAATTACAGTCATACCATTTATATTTTAATTTAGTAACAGAGTTTTAAATAGCAAATTATCAAATTTATAAACGAAAATAAAATAGAAAATAAATATAACTTACCTAAAATCTAACATCGCAAAAGCAACCGTCAAGTTTTCCACTAAAGCATGGATGTATAGAGAGCTTGTAAAGAAGTATCAAGACTACAAAGGCACCACTACTAAGCCCAATGCAAACAACAAGGAGAGCAAAGTTGGCTATTTGCAAATTTTATGAATTGATCTGTCCCCTCCATAAACTCTGCCGAGAAATTTTCCGTCGCTTTATCGAACCTCATATACACCCACTGTCGACCATTCGTATAATTGTAGTTTCCAGACATTTTTTTATTTGTGAAAAAAATTTCTCTCAATTTTTCCTGTGTGTTTACGAGAAAAAAAAAAGAAGGAATGTGGAGTGAGGGAAAGGAATGTGTGAGGTTGGTATACATAGATTTTTGCAACTAAATTGCGACTACATTGCGACTAAATTTGCGACTACAAAATTCAGTCGCAAAAAACCGTTACACCAACCCCGAAACGAATAACATATGTTTTACCTAACGGGAATTTTGAAACCCGCCGTAAATATAGTCGCAAAATAGTCGCTAATTTGCTACTGTTTTCCGACTACAGTGTAGGTACTCATAAAGAGTCGCAACTTAGTCACTAAACAGAATGACGGTTCCAAAAGCAATCCCAAAAACTGTGAAGTTGTTCGTGATAATGGGATACAATCTGAAAACATTGATGGGAGGAAAAATGAAGATCATTGGTTGACAAGCTCTTTGAAGGAGGAGCAACATTTCACAAGCAAGGATTTTACTACGATAAATTTATAATTTTCCAGTTCATGCCGTGAACCATCACAATAAGGGACTCAATCAGCAATAATAACATCACAATAGGTATTTTATTGTACCCTTTGTGTGGAGAAAATTTGTGAGAAAACAGGGAAGATCGATTACATTCTTTGACGTTGACGGAGAAATCGGATTAAGAAGAAGAGTTGGTGAGGAATAAGAGATTAATGCTAAGGAGAAAAAACGATGGGGCCGGTGGTGATAACAAAGAAGAAAGGTAAATTTTTATGTTTTTGGTTTTACGTTATTTATTATTGATTAACAACTACATAAAATTTAATAATTAAAGGATATACTTAGTTTTCAATTAATCTAAGATATATCTCACCAAAAATTGGTTAAGAAGGTATAGATGGACAAAGTCATTGAAAAAACATCCTTTATTTCTAATTTTCCTTTGAAATTACTCATATCAAATGATATTGTAATATTGTAGCACATGATTTAGCTAGAATAGTTCTACCAAATGAGATATTTTTTTTCCAGCTTTGAAATTATCCACCATGTTGGATAACAAAAATATTGTATTTGGATTAAAAAAATTACACAGATTAGCACTAATATATATGCTTTTTACTAGAATAACATCTGTGAAAGAAAATTTACTAAATTATGGTGTAACTGGTGACCAAAGAAATAATGAATTCCTCTTCATTCCTTAATTTTTTTTATCATTTATTAAGAATATTGTTTCCACATTATTCCTTACCATTTCCTATTCTAAAAGGAATAATAGAACAAAACTATTTCTTATCAAATTTGGAGAGGAACAAAATATATTTATTTGTTTTTTTCATTCTCATTCATTCATATTATTTCGTTTCTTTCATTCTTTTCCTTTTCATTCCTATTATTTTTTTAAAGGTCACCAGTTAGAGCCTAACAAGATTTCCACTACTATTTATATTAATTACAGTCATACCATTTAGGTTTTAATTTAATAACAGAGTTTTAAATAGCAAATTATCAAATTTATAAACGAAAATTAAATGGAAAATAAATATAACTTAACTAAAATCTAACATCGCAACAGCCACCGTCAAGTTTTCCACTAAAGCATGGATGTATAGAGAGTTTGTAAAGAAGTATCAAGACTACAAATGCACCACTACTAAGCCCCAATGCAAACAACAAGGAGAGCAAAGTCCACCCCAGAACCGAAGTCTACTCTTAAGCAGAAGATTACTTATTTTTCTGAGCCCAAAAAAATGTCTACAAAGACATCACGATGTCAAACAGAGGTTAAGAACATCTTTCTAGTAAAAAAGGATCAGCAATAGCCAACATCTACACTTATATTTACGCCAGAGCTACAGAAAAAGCTCCAACAACTTATGAAAGATTTAAAATGGAAAGAGGAGAAAACAGAGAAAAATCACAGTTTTAAAGTTAATTCTATGAGAAGAGAAGAATCTGGAGTTGCACCCATGGCAACAACAACTAGCTACAATTCTCTACCAAAGTTGCAAGATACCCTAAACCAAGGTAAGTCTTCTAACTTTGTAAATTCTTAAGATCCAATAAGTTATAAATGCCATAAGAGAGGATTTTTTTCTGAAAATTTTCCTATTAAGAAAATGTTAATTGAAACTTCCCTAGAAGAGAAAATAGAAAAATTTAAAAGATAGTGATAGTTTATTTCATTCTGATAATTTAATTACCAATTCTAGATTCATGCACTTGTCTTTGCCAAATCGTTTTGATAAGGTATAAGACAAAAAGAACGGGCAACAAGCATAGATGAAAAACTACAAGGATAACAGATTCTACAATTGAATTGTCCAATAAAGAATGATAAAGGAGAAGCCTTAGTGATCTCTAGATTAAAAGTAAAACAGAAAAGTTCAAGTGAACAAAGAGCAACAGATGCAACTAGCTAACACCATCATTTTGAGTTTAAATATTTCAAGGTCTATCTATATAAATTTAAACTTAGATATGATGCATTTGTTCTTGAGAGTTTGTTTTATGTACAAAACATATCAAGGAGAAATCACCAGATTCAACCTAAAGTCCTCTCACCATAATTTCTGAGCAAAAAAAAACACTAATAGTATTATTCAGGTAAGTAATTCCCTAAACCGAATTATTCTTGATAGTTTAGTAGCTGAGTTAATAAACTTCAAAAACTTAAAAGAATTTGAGAAATCAAAGCTTTGTTTAGAACTAAAAGCAGAACAAAGATTTGTTACTTCAAGCATGAAGAGAATAAGTTAACAACTATATCTCATTATAAGAAACCCATAATGCACTTGTTAATTTTCTAAAGTGATGAGTTTATTTCAGGTACTCAAGAGAAAAACCCCAAAGAAGTTCCACCAGGGAAGAGAATGATGTTAAAATAAGCTCAACACAAAGAAACATCACCACCCAAGGTAAACAAAGGGGTAAATGCTACAAAACAGGGGAGCCACGCAACATACCAGACCAGATGAGTTATTTTACCCACTTGATCTAAGGAAAATTCCCAGATACCCAACATCAGCTCCACCAGAGCACAAACCAAAACCGTTTGCAAGGTAAGATTCTGAACTCTCCTATAATTCATGATACTAACTTGAGTTATCTATGTGCAGATAAACTAGTTTTGAGGACAAAACCTTTTGAAGAAGGAGAGGATAATACAATATCAAGGATACCATCAACCTTGGAGCAGAGGATCAACGGACATGATGGTCTAGCCAAGGGTAAATGAGAAACAATATCCCTTGGAGAACACATCATGAATAAATGAGAAACGATATCCTAGTCTCTAATATTTTGTCGCTAATTAGTCGCAACATTGCGACTAATTAGTGACTACACATATGTCGAACAAAAACAGTCGCAAATCAGTCGCAAAATCTAGCGATCAAAGTGCGACTACATGACGACTTGTGACTATTTTGTAGTCGTTACATATGTAGTCACTAAAATAGTCGCAAAATAGTGCGTCTAATTAGCGACTGTTTTATAGTCGTTACATTTGTAGTCGCTAAAACTTGCGACTGATTAGCGACTTTTTATAGTAGTTACATGTTGCGACTGGTTAGCGACTGTTTTGTGACTACTTTGCAACTAAATAGCCACTAATTATTATTTTTATTTTTTATTTTTGGTAATTTGTATTTTTGATAACCAATTTTTGATTTTGATATTTTGTTTGCAAATGAAAATTTTATATAAAAAAAAAGCTTATAACCAAAAAGTTACTAATAAGATACTTAACATAAATTGTCTTTGCAAAAAAAACATCTAAACATATTTAACATAAATTGTCTTTGCAAAAAAACATCTAAACAACCAAATATAATACAAATAGTACATATAAGTTTGAAATGATAGAAACCTAAGAAGAGTGAGTTGGATCAGATTGGGAAGTGCGGAACTCAAGGTATGTCGGGTCAGTTTTGCGAAGATATTGCTCCATCAAACTCAAGTCCTTCTGCTCGGCTGCTTGTCGGGCTAGCTCTGTTTCAAGCCGAGAGTTGTGAGCGATCTGTTCTTCTATTTTGCGCTGATCTTCTTCCAGTTGTTGTTGGAGCGAGTGATAAGACGAAGAAGAGCTACCTGGATATTTGCGTTTGTCGTTGCCGTGAGACTCTCCTAGACTTCCAATACCATAAGCATTGCCTTTTTCATCGATAATTGTTGACTGAAAACGCAAAAAAAAGTGTTAATAATGAAAACACATATGCTTAATGAAAGATGATATCCATATTTACCTGAAGAAAGAGGTTGTTGTCCTCGTCTATGGTTAGCTCTCGAGGTTGTGAAATCCCATCTCTGTGCAAGAGGTTGGCTATTTGCAAATTTCATGAATTGATCTGTCCCCTCCATAAACTCTGCCGAGAAATTTCTCGTCGCTTCATCGAACCTCTTATACACCCACTCTCGACCATTCGTATAATTGTAGTTTCCAGACATTTTTCTATTTGTTAAAAAAAGTTCTCTCAATTTTTCGTGTGTGTTTACGAGAGAAAAAAAGAAAGAATGTGGAGCGAGGGAAAGGAATGTGTGAGGTTGGTATATATAGATTTTTTGCAACTAAATTGCGACTACATTGCGACTAAATTTGCGACTACAAAATTCAGTCGCAAAAAACCATTACACCAACCCCGAAACGAATAACATATGTTTTACCTAACGGGAATTTTGAAACCCGCCGTAAATATAGTCGCAAAATAGTCGCTAATTTGCTACTGTTTTCCGACTATAATGCAGCTACTCATAAAGAGTCGCAACTTAGTCGCAAATTAGCGACTAATTGGCGACTACATAGTTTAGTCGCAATTTAGCGACTATAGTCGCAAATTAGTCGCAAATATATCGGTAATTAGTCGCCAAATTTAGTGATTGTATATGTAGTCGCAACTTGTGGTCGCGAAATGTCTGTTTTCTTGTAATGTCTTATATGGGAGATCACAAGTTTGTTCTTTTTTTTTATTCATAGAGTGTTTCTTTGTCTAAATAACTTGTTTTTAGATTCATTTGTTTCTACTGATTTTTGGAATAGATTTGTTTGTGTGATCCAGACAAGTTTAGTTCTGAAGGCTCATCAGTCTTCCCACCGACTGAGTGAATCAGTCAACCCACCAATTGAATGAGTCAATCATAAGTTTCATCACCATCTCACCTTCATCTCCTTCTGCGCTAACCTTCTTTGATCAGTTTTGTTTATTATGTGTTAAAAGTTGTAGAGTGGTTTCCAATCTTATATCATCTGATATCAGAGCCTAAAAACTCAGTGAATTTTTCCAATTACACAAACAGAGAAAATTCTCATTTTTATTTTCTTGATCGCTACAAAAGTCTTTCAATTTTATATGGAAAGCTAAAAACATAACAAATTGTTAGTTTATCTATCAGATTTTACCTATTGTGTAATCTGAAATAACATACTGTAGTATTATATTGTATTGAACTATTGATAGAACTGAAATAAAATAAAATAAAGAAGAACTACATTAAATTAAAACACTGTATTGATAAAACTGAAATTACACTATACCGAAGTATAGTATTGTATTAATAAAACTGAAAAAAGAAGCAAACAACAACATCAAATCAAGACAGTACTACATAATGAAAATACTTATTCAATTACACAACTTTCAAACAATAGCCTAAAGCGGCGGGAAGACGGCGCGACAAACCGGACAAATCCCACTGCTCCTAAGCCACTCCTCTCCACACTTCCGATGAAACACGTGCGAACACGGCATTCGACCAGCCGCCACACCCGACCCGCCCCGGATGGTATCCATACAAATCATACAGTCGCCTTCATCATCATTCCCAACAACCACCGTTTCAAAGTGTTTCTCCACGGCATCATCACTTGCCGGAGCCACCGAAAATTTCACCTCCACGTCGTCGTCATCATTACCGGGGAACCTATAGACGACAACATCAATCTCCACTCTTACCCTGTCAACCTTAGGTGAAACATAAAATTTGGAATGAGATCTAAGTAGCATGCATTAAAATAAATTAACTAGATAACATGCAGAACAAAAAAGAAACCTTAGGTGAATCAGTCATGGCCTCGCGTTTCTTCAGATCCAAGAAATCAAGAGTTAATGTATGAACGATATCCCTGTAAGAAGGGACTTGGATCATCTCGAGAATCTGAAAGATTGTGGCTTGTATCTGATCCCTGTCGCCACCGATGAGCCAGGCTCTATCGAACTCGTAAGTTTGATGAATGATTCGAGTTTCCCGATCGCTGACATCGAGATATTCGTCTGGATCCGAATCTGAATCTGGTTCAGGGACTAGTCTGTAAACCAATTCGAAATCGAACACAAAGTTCTTGTTGTTGTGTTGGTCCTCGCTGCGGACTAGGTCGAAGGAGACATATGAGGCGGGTTCAACATCTAAATACCAAACCATGATTTGTTATAAAAAAGATTGATTGAACTTGAGAGAGAGAGAGTGAAAGAGAACGAGTTTAACTGTGGGAAATAGGTGTGTCTATAATCATATTTATATTAGGTATTTTCTGTTGGGGTCAAATATTAGATTTTTACTTCCTTTTTCGTTTACTAGGAAACAAACCCTGAGGTCAACCAGTAACTATTTCTTTTTAATAAAATTAATAAATAACATCTCAACATTTATATTTTGGTCAAATAAATTATTAACTTTCTCATAAACATATTTTTAGAAATTTAATAAATTATTATATTTACAAAATAAATAGAATATCATTTCTGATGTTTTGGAAAAATTGAATATGATTTATGTGTTTTTATCATTATAATTTGAACTTCTGATGGTTATTACAATTTATTTGAACTTTTATTATGTTACCACAAACATTACATTGAGGTTTGCGTTTGACCAATTTGGGTACATTCAATATTTTCAATAAATATATATTTAATTTGTTAGTTATTAATTAAATCACATTATAATCATTAAAAAGTAAACATAAATTTTCATAATATTAAAATTATGTATTAATGGAAATTAAATCTAAATTAAGTTGTTGTTCTTACAACTTTATTTAAAACTAGATTAGGACCTGCATATATGCGGATTTATAATAACAATTTTTAAATCTATGAAAATATTTTTTTTTAAAAAAATAGAAAATAAAATCAAATCATTAATGAAAAAATATATTAAAAATACAAAATCAAAATTTCAAAGTTGTTTATTTTAATTCTTGTTTATTTTTAATTAAAATATTCAAAACACAAAATCTGTTGCAGATTTTTAGCAATATTAACCCTACTTCATTTGTAGTTTAACACTATATCAACTATTTTTCTATTTTCCTGTGTTAAAAATTTGGGTATGTATTTCAAATCTTTCAATTATGTTAACTCTCTCTCCACTAACTCTTTCCAAACAAAAAAAAACTTTTTAGTTTTCTCTAGACTCATTCATATATAATCTTTTTGTTTTCTAGAGAAGTTATAATTCTTAAGACTCGTGTCAAAAGCTTTTCTACATGATTTTCGATGATCCTCCTCCTCATTAAACTCATCATTAGCATCTAAGATTTCATTTTCATGTAATCCTACATTACAAATTTTGCATTATTTTGAAATTGTCTAGTTATTGAATACCAGAAACACTTTAGATATATTTAATATTCAGCAAACAAATCTTAAAGGATAAAAATTTGGTCTTCATTGAATTTAAAAAGAGATAGATTAATGCATAAAAAAACTTACGCTTTTAACAAAGTCAGTAACCTTTCTTAGAGTAGATGTACTATTACTACACACATCAGTTTTTTCCATACTTTTAATATATTTTATTACATCTGAAATAAAAATAAATGTTAAACATATATTTTACTATATACACACATATAAACTAATTAAGAATAAAATAATGAATATACCATATAAATTTTCTATCTTATCTTTTAGATTATCAAAATCCTCATAATTTTGAAATCAAAAAAAAAAAAATTTTAGATTTTTTTTGTTAGAGATTTTGTTTGTTTATATATAAGTGTTTACGATAAGTGTTTTATCTTAGATTTTTTACGATAAGTGTTTTATCTTAGATTTTTTTAACTGAAGTTTATCTTAGTTAATTATATAAGATTGAAACATATTTTATATTTTCTGAATATTGTTTTATTTTTTCTTATAGGATTAATATTATAGATTAGATTTCCTAAATTCTTTTTTAATTGACATATATCGAAATTTTATCGATTTAAACCACCACGTATCGCGATTAAGTTAATTACTAATTTTGACACATCCAACTTTATATAATAAAATCTTAAATTCGATACTATCATTTGAATACAATATATACAATTAGTTTTTCTTTATGGGTTACGCCAGGCTCATTGTCTATCTCAATAATCAATTCTATTGCTTAAACGGGGTGGACTGGTGGTTGCATTCCTTTTACCCATGTTCACACAAATGGAATCTTTATCCTCAGTGGCAATGGAATGGTTACGAAAACGCAGTTTTGGCGGAGAAAAAAAAAGAGCTCTTTTTCATGTTAACAAGCGGTAACGAGACGCTAAAGGTCTATAAACTAGCCGCTTTGGAATGGGAAGAGATTAATATTAGTGGGCTTGATGGCTTGACAATCTTCATCAGTTATTCATAACTCTGTGTTGAGAAGTAATCTCCCATGGCTGAGGAACAATGTCTATTTCTCTAGGTCTGGTTACAATCGCAAGCGTTGTGTATCTTATTCGTTTGATGCGATCCATGTAAGGAGTGGCAAGAACTGGTCAGAACTTTTTTCTCCTCAACCCCTTTGGATCGATCCGCCGAAAACTTTTTAGACTATTTGTGAGAGAGAATTGTATGAAAAACTGATGTGTTTTCATCTTTTCTAATAGGCGAGGTTACAATCACAAGCGTTGTGTATCCTAGTGGTTTGATGAAAGCAGGTTGTCAAAAACCTAATTTGTGTAAAGGTTCTATCTTGTTTATTGAATACGCCAAGAACAAGTATTTATACAATCAGTGTAACCTAATTGCATATTCTAATAGTGCATAACTGCCTTTATATGTATAAGCAGATATACATCAAATATAAAGATATAGATATGCATGATATCAAGATTCTAACATAATTTAACACTCCTCCTCACTTTGCAGCATAAAGATCTTGAATGCCCAACTTGACTTTGAAATCCTCAAACTCTTTTTGACTAAGTGCTTTTGTCATTATGTCTGCCAGCTGAGTCTTTGTTGTGACATGTCTTGTTGCAATGGTTCCCCTTTTGATCTCATCACGTACAAAATGAGAATCATTTTTCACATGTTTAATTTCTTCGTGAAACACAGGATTAGCAGAATCGCAGCCAAGCTGTCACAATGTACCATGATTGGATCCGGGTGATCAACACCAAAAAATTGGAGAAAGTTTTTCAACCAAAGCACCTTATGAACAGTAAATGACAGAGTTCAGTATTCTGCTTCGGCAGAAGAACAAGAGACTGTTTCCTGCTTGATTGTCTTTCAAGAGAGAGAGAGGAGAGTTACCAAGCTGAATGAACCAACCTGTCATGGAACAACGAGTGAGAGGACAGCCGGCCCAATCTGCATCGCACCAAACATTGAGTTTCAAACGAGAATCTGAGCGTAGAAGAATTCCTTGACCCGAATTTTGTTTGAGATAAAGAACCACAAAGTGCAGCTTCCCAATGTTCTTGTTTTGGTTCCTTCATGAACTGATTTAAAATGTTTATAAAATAAACCAGATCAGGGCCTGTAGTATCAAGATAAATCAAACGTCCCACCAGGCGACGGTACGGAGCCGGATCGAGCATGAATTCTTCTGATGTAAGTGCGAGCTTGTGATTCTGATCAAGAGAAAAGGCAACTGGTTTGACTCCAAGAAGACCTATTTCAGTAATGATATCAATGGCATACTTTCGTTGACAAAGGTAGAAACTAGACGATCGAGCCACCTCAATGCCTAAGAATTATTTCAAGACACCAAGATCCTTCATATGGAGGCACTTGCTGAGATACGCTTTAAAATGTTTGAGTAGATGAAGCGAGTTCGCAGTGAGGATGAGATCATCCACATATACAAGAACGTGAAGACGATCTGTGCCGTTGGAGTAGAGAAAAGTGATGAGTAATCTGGTATAGATTGAGTGAAGCTGTAATCAGAAACGTGGAGCCTTGCGTAACCCATAAAGAAACTTTCTGAAGTGACAAAGCTGCGTTTTATCAGTTGTTCAGAATCCAGGAGGGAGCTGCATATAGATCTCCTCCTCTATATCACCATGAAGAAATACATTATGAACATTCATTTGGTGAACATGCCAATCTTTCGCAGCAACCACCTCTAACAACATCCGCACTGCAGTCATTTTGGCAACAAGTGCAAACGGTCTGTAAAATATGTTCCTTCTACTTGCTTATTACCGAGAACCACTAAAGGAGCTTTGTATCATTCAAGTGTGCCATCAGCTTTGAACTTGAGACGAAAGAGCTAATTACAACCAATGGCTTTCTTTCCTGGTTGTAGTGTTTCCATAGTCCAAGTTCCGTTTTGGTCCAAGGCATCAATCTCTGCTTGCATGGTCTTGCGCCAATGCTCATTAAGTACCGCTTGTGAGTAATGTTGCGATTCATGAGTGTTCGTGAATAGTGAGTAAGTTTATCTTTTTCTTTAATTTTCAAATAGACAATAAAACATATAATTTTAATTTGATTTGCGGGTGTTCTGGGATTCTCTCACTACTGTGTTTTTGTTGATCTGTTTCTGGTTTTCTATGGAATCCACAATTAATAAACATAGAAAAAAAGAAGAGAGAATGAGGGAAAGTGATGGAGCGATGAGAGAAGGTTCGCCCTAGTTTCTCTCCCAGGCCTGGCGCCTGAGGAGCCCTGCCGCCGCCGCTCTACTCTGCCTTCCAGATGCAGCTCTTCCACTTCTACTCCGCTGGTTGACCTTCCTCATCGTGAAGCTGCGTCCCTCCGTCAACCCTCGCCATCCATCTCTCCTATCTCGTGAGAATTTGATCTGTATATCTAGCTCTCCGGCAGCCTTGTCGATGAGTGTCATGATGCTTTTGAGGACTGAGCTCCTGACCTGTCTCCTCTCTTTGCTGGAGCCGCCAGATCCAGTGCTCTCTTTCTCTCACCTCCAGCTGACCTTATCCTCACCACGGCTGAACCCTCCTCTCCCTCCTGATCCCCCGGATCCACCGGATCCGCCAAATCTGTGGGATCTTCCTTCCCAAATATTTTCGGTCTCTAAGCCTCTCCATCACCATCCACCACTGCCTCATGCTCAGGCGCTCTTCCACACAATGAGAGCTAGGGTTGCCGATCTACACCGTTCACCACCATATCTGTCAGATATTCAGCGCCAGACTTTCATCTTGCGACAAATCTCAGCTCCAAAATTGTCAGACTATTGGGAGACTCCGCCAGCAAGGAGGCAGAAGCTCAAATCATGTTTCACCGGCCAATACAACCATTGTCTCCTCTGCTTGCCAACCACTACCTCCCGACTGCTCAAAGATTCACCATCGGGTTTTCATTCTCCTCCACCATTATCCAGTTCACCGCAGCCGCTTAAGCTTGTCCTGGTGGAAAGCTCCGCCGACAGTAGCTGCTGTCTTCTCCTCCGCTGCTGTCTTCTCCTCCGGTGGGCTTTAATGGGCCTAGACCAGTTTGGTCATCGTTTGGGTGTGTATTACAAAGTTAGCCCAACAAGAGTATGTTCTGATTTTTTGGTCGGCTGTGAGGTTCTTGACCACCCACCTTTTGCATTTGGCAAGTTATTCTCATGTTCCAGAGTTAGAGGTAGTCTAGAAAGGCAACAATCCTCCTCTGTACAGTTTTGATCGAGAGTTAGAGGTAGCCTATGTTGGCAACAATCCATCTTTGTTCAGTTTTCACCGTTTTCGAGAGTTAGAGGTAGTCTAGGATGGTCACAATCCTCCTCCACTCGCTTAGATTTACCCTTCTTCTTTCTGAAGATCATATTTCAATGCTCAGTATTCAAGGAATCACGAGCTATTTGTATGGTTCACTCGTCTTTGATGACACAAGAATCTCGGATCGATTCGATCATCTCAAGCTTCCAAGTTTCTATCTTTGATTTAAGCTGTATAACATATAGTTTAATTTCCTGTTTTCTTTTCCTGTATCAAGTAGCATCTACTCCTTGGCAAAGAATATTCTTCTATTGTCTGCTTTTATATTCTGAAATTAAATTTTAATATAAACAAAAATTTGACCCAAAAAAAAAAGGTTTTCTTTGGAAAGCTAAACATAAGAATTCTTTTACTCATCGATCCTTCAGTTATCACATAAAAATTTCATCGTGCTCGAGCATTGGAATTATATTATATATATATATATATATATATATATTTTTTTTTTAAAAACGTCATATTGTATTTTATTGATAAAACTGAAAAAAAGAAGCAAACAACAACATCAAACCAACACTTGTGACATCGAAGTCCTTGTTTAATAATACTTAATACTTGTGACTTCATTTTTTCTGTTGTATTGTATTTTATTTATAAAACTGAAATTACACCATACCGAAGTATTGTATTGTATTTAATAAAACTGAAAAAAGGAGCAAACAACGAACTACATCGAATTAACACACTGTATAATGAACGTGAATATTCATTTACACAACTTTCAAACAATAACCTAGAATAAAATAAACAACAACTACATATTTCCCTTTTAAGAACGGGTCCCCATGGGAAATATCAGGAGCGACATTTGAAATTCAGTATTATGTCGTAGTCGTAGAAACCAGTATCCAGATTTGACCGAATATACCCATTTTCGTATAATTCCAGAGTATACTATCTTCTTTAGGTCTTTTCTAAATATAAAGATTTCGCTAGAACAATATCGTCATCTTGTAGGAAAGCCGTTAGAGCATCTAAATCTCATTGTCGATAATTCCCATTTCTTGATAATAAATTCTTGACTAGGACATTGCAATTTTCATTTCCTCCATAAGCGAGTCTAGGATGAATAGGAAGTCAATTATTTTTGTAAACTCTTATTTGGCGTCCATCTCCAATGATAGAGCGAGAGCCTTTTTTTAATTAGATCTATACCGCATAGAATGGAGGACAATCTGTATGATTTATAATGCACACATCCTTAAAAGAACAAGCTACATATAGCCTTGAGAATAATCAATCAGGATATTTCAAAAGTCACCAAACTTGTTTAGCAAGTAAAGCATCATTAAAATTCTCAAAGTCCTTAAAGCTTAAGCCATTTTCATGTTTAGAGTATTGTAATCGCTTCTAAGCAACCTAGAGGATACCTTTTAATTGAGCATTCTTTTCCCATCAAAATTGTGTCAAAGTGCTTGTTAACTCTGAAGTTACATGTTTTGGTAGTTTGAAACATGACATGGAATAAACGGGCATTGAAATAGCCACTGATTTCATAAATACTATTTTACTAGGTTAAGATAACAGCTTTGCACTCATAGTCGATGTTGGTTGTTTAAGACGGTTTGTAATGTTAGTAAACATTTCCTCTTTTATTTTCACCACCTCCATGATTTTAAATGTTCCTGTGTTGATCCATGGATTTAGCTTGATTTATTTTTTTGCATGAACATTGCTCGTCCGGAATTGCAGAATTATTTTTTTAACATTTGCTTTGAAGAAAAAAAGAGAGTTACCGGCAAAAAGAAGATGTGCGATGCTTGGAACACCGTTTCCAACTTTTATGCCATTGATTTTGTTTAACATATATCTACAAGAGATGACTCATAACTAACATGCAAAGAGAATAGAGAGATAAGGAGAAAGAGGATTCTCCTGTCTCAAGCCTCGTTCATGCAGAAAATTTCCTTATGGGTTCTAATTCTAACGGTCGCCATAATCCATTTTATCCACTTAGAACAAAAGCTAAATGCGGACATAATAATTTCCAAGAAATCTCATTATACACGATTGTATGCCTTAGTCATATCAGTTTTAATTGCTATATAAGTTTGAGAAACATGTTTACGATTTTTCAATAAGTGCATTAGTTCATCGGCTAACAAATACATTGTCAGAGATTATGCGACCTGGTGACAAATGCAGCTTGGAATTCCAAAACAATATTTAAAAAAACTTGTCTTATAACGAGAATCTTAGAAATTATCTTGTAGAACATATTACATAATGCGATAGACTTAAAATTAGAGAGAGTTATCGAAGATTTTATATTGTAGTTCCTTTTCATATGTGCAGTGTCGAAGAAACCTAGGATCTCTGTAAAGACATCATTACCCATAATATTCCAACATTTGTTATAGAATCGAGCAGTTAGTGTATCCGGATTAGAGACTTTTTCAGTATTAATAGCTCAAACAGCCTCAAAAAATTCATTAGCAGTAATGTCTCTTGTAAGTGATTGGTTAATCTCGGAAGTGACTTTTACTGGTTAATAATATAATTTCAAATTATGTTAAGTTAATTATCTAATAATATATATATAATAAATTTATTTAATATAATAATTATACTAACATAACAATTTTATCTAAACTATTAAAAGAGAATCATTATTAATAAAACTGTCATGGTATTTACAATATATACCATTGCATTTACTAGACAATTTTATTAATTTATTAAGGGTAATTTAGTCATATTATTAAACTACTAAAATATATTAAATTAAATTATATTATATTAGTTTGTTAACATATAAGATTAATAAATTATATTTGATTTTAATAAAATTCAAATTAATTTAATTTCGAAATTACTTTAAAATCTTTCATAATACCTTAACAAAATTACCACAAATATATATGGCATGATAACTAATATAATTATATATATTATATTATAAATTAAATATATACTATTTTATAATCAATTTCTTATCTATATAATTAAAAGAAAAGTACTACTTCAAAATGTCTAAAAGCTAATATGATATTTATTAAATGTGACAATTTATAGTCAATGGTAAATATGTAATCATTATTTTTTGGTTACATATATACATACTATAAAAAAAAATATTATGTAAATAAATTTTTCTGGTTTGTTAATGAATTTTTTACCGGAAATCATGAGTTTGCAGATTTGACAAACATAAATTTATAGATTTTACGGGTTTTACAAGTTTTAGCGGATTTTATAAGTTTAGTAGAAAATATACTTTTACGAGAAAATACTGGTTTGACAAGAAATGTGCTTTTGTAGATTTAGCAGAAACACATGATTTTAGGATTTTGATTGTTAATCATGATTTTGCAGGTTTTATGGGGTTTACAGGAAAACTCGGGTTTACGGAATGCGAATAACGCAATTTTGCGGATTTTATAGATTTTACAGATTTTAGTGGGAAAATATAGTCATACGAAAAAATGCGGGTTTGTGGGTTTGGAAACTCGATTTTGCAGGTTTGGCGGAAACACATGAGTTTATAAATTTGGTCGTAAAACATGATTTTACGGATTTTACAATTTTATGAAAAATATGTGTTTGTGGATTTGGCCGAAAACGTGGTTTTGCAGATTTTACGAGGTTTACATGTTTTGACGGGTTTATAGGTTTTGATGGAAAAATACGGTTTTATAGATTTTATTAAATATACAGGTTTGCGGGTTTCATGAGAAAAGCAATTTTGCAAGTTGACAAAAATACGTAATTTTAGAAATTTAGCCATAGAGTATGGTTTTATGGTGTTGGGAAAAACATAAATTTTGGTTTTGTTAAAAAATATGGATTTACAGTTTTGGAAGAAAAAATGGTTTGATGGAAAAAATGCTATCTTTACAGTTTCTACGGAAATTTCCGATTTTGGGTACAACAACATGATTTTAATAATTTTTGGTTTTGTTGAAAAATGTGGGTTTACAATTTTGGCAGAAAATAATGTTTGTTGAAAAATGCTATTTTTACAATTTCTACAGGAATTTCCAATTTTGGTACAACAACGTGATTTTAGTATTTTGCAGAGAAATGCAGCTTTTTATTTTGATAAAAAACTTTGATTTTATGGTTTTGACAAAAGAAAAACCTTAATTTTGTGGTTTAAATTAAAAGGTGTTTTGGTCTTTTAATTTTTGAGATTCAAATTCTGCATCCGAACTCTATCTTTTTAGCATCTTAAATATTAAAATTTTGAGATATTCTAAATTTTATATCCAGATATTTAAAAGAACAATATTTGAGTATTTACATCCAAATAAGTATCTGGGTGGAAAAACAAAAAAACCTAAGTAAATAATAAAATCTTAATTACAAACAAATAAAATATCTATTGCATTATAAAGCATAATATTTTGAAAATATTAGTTCAAAATTGAATAGAAAATCCGCTAATCAAAATATCTTTTTGTACTAAAATCAAGCCTAAATAATTTTAAAAACATAAAATCATAATGTAAAAATAGTTAATATAATCTAATAAAAAGATTCTGTTTGGGCCACAATTTTGGATTTAATAATACAAGCTGTATGGTCTAAAAACATTTTATGAAAAGAAACATCCGCAAGTGTGCGGATCCAAAATCTAGTTACAGTAGAACCTCTATAAATTAATACTCGATAAATTAATAATCACTTTAAATTAATAATTTTTGCCGGTCCCAAGTTGGGTCAGTGTAAAAATTAGCAAAATTTCGATAAGATAATAAGATAATAATTTTTTTTGAAACTTCTATGTAAAAATATAGTCCCAATAATTAGATAAATTAATAATTATACATATAAAATATATGAATAATATAATATAGTAAAATATAATTATATTGTTGTTTCAAGTTTATAAAAATTGTTTGACTTATTTTTCAAATTCAATTATATGATATTTTCTAAATAAATTTTACATTATTGAAAATATTTTTTTGTTTTTTGACAAATATTTTGAATTTGAACAGAAATATCTCTCTATAAATTAATAAATTATTAATTTATCGATAAATTAATAATTATTAATTTATCGATTAATTAATAATTCTATAAATTAATAAATTTTTGAATTCCCAACATTATTAATTTATAGAAGTTTTACTGTACTATATTATAATTGCTTTGACTCATTACTTTTACAATATTTTAATACATTAATTAGATAAACAGTATTATCGGAAGGTTGTAAATAATATTGCCGAGACGAATTGAGAACATTGTACGTACACAACAAAGTTTTCAGGCTAATTGCAATTTATTTAATTAACTGGTCAATTGTGTATATGATTAATTTTATCTTTTAAATACTTACCTATGATCATTTATTTGAATATTCAAGAACATTTATTTTATTCAAATGAATAGAATAAAAGTACCAAAAAAGCAGATATGTAAAAGTACATGAATTATCAGTTTAACATTTAAAAAGGTTAAAAGTAATATTAAATTTCTTTAACAAAATTCAAAAAAATCAAAATATCCATTCCAAATTTGACAACCAAATTTCCTAAACCGGTTCATTATCCAAGCGGCAACAAGAAGCCAGACGTGTATAAACTAGTCTCATTGAAATTGGAGAAGATGAGTAGTACTGATATTGATGGCTTGACAATCTTTGTTAGCTTATATAACTTTGACTTGACAAGTAATCTCCCATTGTTTTATCTTTTCAAATAGACAAGAAAACATATAATCTTCAATATGAGATTCCCTCACTACTGTGTTTCCATGGAAAGCTAAGCATAAAAAAATGTTTTATTTATCCTTCAGATTTCATAAGAATGACATAAGATTTAGTTATCCTTCAAGGTTTCATAAGAGCACTTGTGACATCGAAGTCCTCAGTTAATACTTGTGACTTCAGTTTTTCAGTTATATTGCATTTTATTGATAAAACTGAAGGAAACAACAACATCAAATTAAGAACAACTCAAACTGAAGCAAACAACAACATCAAATTAAGAACAACTCAAACTGAAGCAAACAACAACATCAAATTAAGAACAACTCAAACTGAAGCAAACAACAACATCAAATTGAAAGACTGGTGGATATTCAATAACACAACTTTTAAATAATAGCCTAAAGCGGCGGGAAGACGGCGCGACAAACCGGACAAATCCCACTGCTCCTAAGCCACTCCTCTCCACAGTTGCGATGAAACACGTGCGAACACGGCATTCGAGCCGCCGCCACACCCGACTCGACCCGGATCGTATCCATACAAATCACACAAACGCCTTCATCATTCCCAACAACCACCGTTTCAAAGTGATTCTCCACCGCCTCATCACTTGCCGGAGCCACCGCAAGATTCACATCCGCGTCGTTGACATCAACACCGGGAAATCTCGGGACGAAAACATCAGTCTCCACTCTTACCCTAGCAACCTTACGTGAATCAAAAAAATTTGGAATGAGATATTTGCATTAAAATAAAATAAATTAGATAACAAACTCATTTTAGTTACAAAAACAAAAAAACAAAAAAACCTTAGGTGAATCAGACATGGCCTCGCGTTGCTTCAGATCCAAGATACCTTCAGTAAATCCATCAACTATACTCCGGTGAAAGGGGACGTCGAGAATCTCGAGGATCTGATGTACAATGGCTTGTATCTGATCCCTGTCGCCACCGATTAGCCAATCTCTATTGAACTCATGACTTATATCTTCGATTCGTGTTACCCAATTGTTGATATAATCAAGATCCATGTAGTCGTCTACATGAAAAACTAAATTTGGATTAAGGACTCTGTAAACCGAATGGAAATCGAACACAATGTTCATGTTATTGTGTTGGTCATCGCTGTAGACTGGGTTGAAGGAGAACATAGAGAAGTACTGTTCGTAATCCAAAACCATTATTTGTTGTAAAAAAGATTGATGGATATGAAAATTTAGTTTGGTGTTTAAGAACTTGAGAGAGAGTGAAAGAGAACGAGTTAATTGTCGGAAAGGGTGTGTCTATAATTATATTTATATTTGGTTTTTTTTTTTTGTTGGGGGTCAAATATTAGGTTTCTACTTTCTTTTTCGTTGACTATAAGCAAACTCTGAAGTCAAGCAGTAACTATTTCTTTTTAATACAATTAATAAATAAGGTTTCAACTTTTATATTTTGGTCAAACAAATCATCAACTTTCTAATAAACATATTTTAACAATTAAGTAAATTTATTATATTTACAAAATAAATAGAATATCATTTGTGAAAGTTTTGAGAAAAATTGAATATGATGTGTTTTTATTTTATATAATTTGAACTTTTGATGGTTATTACAATTTATAGTATTTCTTTATTATGTTACCGCAAACATAAGATTTGACCAATTTGGATACATTTGATATTTTCAATAATTATATTTTTGTTAGTTATTAAATCACATTATATTCATTAACAAATAAATATAAATTTTCATAATATTATAATTATGTATTAATGATAATTAAATCTAAATCAAGTTGTTGTTCGTACAACTTTATTCAAAATCTTAAATTCGATAATATTATCATTTGAGTACAAAATATAATATTAGTTTTTCTCTAAACATTGAATAGATTAGTTGAGAAAAGAGCAGGCCTTGGCATGTGTTGGTGCTGTAAGAACTCAATATTACATAAGAAAATAATAAGGAGTTTGGAAATTTAAAAAAGTAAATCTTATTTATTTTTAATTGGAACTCTAAGATGTTACAAGTTGAGTTAGGTCGTCAGAATGAAAATGCTAATCTAATAGAGAATCTAAATCTTAAGATAGAAAGCAGAAAAGACCACAATCTCCAAGGAGGCGGTGTAACCGACTTCTCCCCCCTTTTTTGGAAAAAGGTAATTTTCCTTCAAAAAAAATAGAATATTCATTTTTTTAAAATCTAATGTTTAAAAGAAAAAGAGTAAAAAAAAAAAAGTGATATATGATCTTACAATATTGTTTGAGTGTTTTCAATATTGTTTATGTTTACTGGATGAAAAGGAATTGTTTGCAGAAAAGAAAAAAAAAACATTGAACCTTCTTTATTTGTATTTGCTTAATGAAAGAGAATTCAATAAAGATTATAAAAAAAGAAAAAATGATACATGTCAATTTTTAAAATAACATATGACATGTCAGAGCTGTTTCTAAAAAAAACAGATACCATATTATATAATGGAGAATGAGTTTTGATTATATTAGGGAATTAAAGCACCACCATTCAGAACAAGTACACGAAAATGATTGGAAAAAATATTTTAGAGAGCAAAATTGAGATTGTGATAGTGGAGGCGATTTAAGGTTCAATGAAGTATGAGAGAAAAGAATGAGTCATTAATCTAAAATATTTCATGAAAGCAAACAATGCATGACTTTCTATTCGATAAACCATAAAAAAGAAATCTATTTTTTTTTCGTGCAAAAACAATATCACAGTCAGCTTTTAAAAGTTAAAAAAGTATTTCTCAATAATGTAAAGTGACAGACATAATGAAAGAAAATAATGTTGAGAAGAAAAGAAATTAAGGAATGTGCTTGTTTGATTACAAAGAATTTAGTAGAGATAAGAAACAAAAAGTGATACATGACCTTATTATATTATATAAGATTTGTTTGAGTGAAATATGTAAGTTCTTATTTGTAAAAATTGGAATTTCAAATTTGAAAGGTATATATAATTGTAAGACTTTATAATTTGATTTTCTTTTAAATGTTTATAGACTAACCACAAAAAAATATTATTTTACATACAATATTCGTATTGTAGTATAGAATATGTTTATATCTTTTTTATATTATTTCATTTTCGATTTGTATGCTGTATAGGGAAGTAAAACTTACGATGTGTTGAATATAAGAGAGTTAAACTATAATAAATTTTATAATATATACAAAATTTACATACTAAAATATAGCCAAAAAATTAACAAGAGATTTTAAAAGCACATAAATATATAATATACAAATTATTGACCATTGATAATCAATTTAATTTATAATTATATATAACTATAATTTTTCAAATATTTTAACTAAAACATTAATTTATTGATAATGTAAATTTTAAGGATTAAATATACTATAATATATATATATTATCATTATAAATATAGTTCTGTGTAGTTTTTTATAATTAAAATAGTTTGTGTAGTTTTGAATACATTTTCCTGGTAATGGATAAGATGGTTGTAATGTTAATGACATAACATCATTTAGTTCATACATTTCGTCATGTTAATATATAGTTTGTGTAGTTTTGAATATATTAATATTCTTTGCATGTGTAGCCATGTAGTTTGTGTAGTTTTGAATACATTTTCCTGGTAATGGAAAAGATGGTTGTAATGTTAACAACATAACATCATTTAGTTCATACATGTCGTTATGTTAACCATATAGTTCGTGTAGTTTTGAATACATTAATATTCTCTGTATGTGTAGCCATGTGATGGCGTATACTTCGTGTAGCTAGCAATCATTTTTCCTATTTTAAAACTTTAGAATGGCACTTATTTTGAAACGGATGAAACACATGCATACACGGCATTTGAGCCGCCGCCACACCCGACCCGCCCCGGATGATATCCATACAAATCATATAGTTGCCTTCATCATCATTCTCAACAACCACCGTTTCAAAGTGTTTCTCCACCGCCTCATCACTTGCGGAGCCCCCGCAAGATTCACATCCGTGTCGTTGACATCATCACCAGCAGACATATAGACGACAACATCAATCTCCACTCTTACCATGTCAACCTTAGGTGAAACATAAAATTTGGAATGATATCTGTTAGAGGAGAAATGAGCACATTTCCTAAAAGGCTTTCTCTAGCAATAACCTAAGCCCACCAAGACCAAGAAGACTACAACGGGATGAAAGACCCGAACCTATGGTTGACCGCGTTCAACGTTGCCATGAAGAGGAACCGGTTCGAAACCGACCTCGAGCACGAAGCTAACCATTGTCAAACCTTCGTAGAGCACCTCAATAAGGATGCTCTCAAGTGGTTCTCTAACCTCCCGCCGGCATCGATCAAATCCTTCAACGATTTATCCCACGCTTTTATAAAAAACTACTATATGTTCATTACAAAGAGGACGGTCAACCTTTTTACTCTAGTACAGGAGCACGACCAGCCACTCCGTGATTTCATCGAGAAATTCAAAAGCGCAGCCGAGGCATACAGGCAGATTCCACAAGCTTTAGTCATCGAGGCACTCATGAACGGCATATGGCTCGAATCCTCCTTCAAGGAAGATCTGCAGAAAAACCCGAAGGAAACTATAGAAGACGCACTCCACCGAGCTCAAACTTTCATATGAATGGAGGAGGAAAACATTTTCTATGCCAAGAAGCACGGCATGGACGTGGCAAGCACCTCAAAAGATAAGGATCTCGCAAGCAAAAGCAAGCCATCCTCCCATGCCGTCGTGACCACCGGAGAGATGCCCTGGAATCAGTGGACCCGTGGTGATCCTCCAAGGAATTCAGATGACAGGGACGATAAAATGGGCAAACAGGACACGCTACCTCGGCCTGTCGACACCTCCAGAACTCGTTGTATGAAAAATACAAGGAAGGCAAAATTGACGTTGGTAGCAATCGATCCCAGAACAAAATTTTCTACTCCCGCTGTTCCAACCCTAAAGACTCGCGCCGAAGCACCTCCAGCAAGGATCGCTGAGACCCAGGGAAAAGCAGCAGCCGAAGTAGTTCCGAAGGAAGACGCCGAAGTCACTCGCCCGAGAAAAAGCGCGAAGAAAAAGAAAAAGATAAGGGAGTGGAGCACGAAAACGATGAAGGCGAACACGACAATCCACCCCCTCCGCCCAAGCGACGGGTTAATATGATCATGGGAGGACTCCCCGATTGCGACGATTCAGTCCGTGCCATTAAAGAATATGGCCGAAAAGCGATTGCTTCGCGAAAGTTCCCTCGCCCTGTGGACTACCATCCGACAATCACATTCACATCAAAGTATATGCTCGGGTTACACACTCCTCATAACGACCTACTGGTTGTCGAGTTACATATCCACGATAGCGAGGTCGCCAAAATATTGGTGGACACCGGCAGCACGGTCAAGATCATCTTCAAAGAAACTTTGACCAAGATGAGACTTCACGATAAAGACATAAAGGCGGCACTGAAGCCTTTACCTGGTTTTGTCAGCGAGTCCTTCTTCAGCCTCGGCACCATACCTCTGACAGTCTACGTCGGCGGAGTGACAAATATTGTCAAATTTACGGTCATGGATTAACCAGCGATCTATAATGTCATATTTGGCACACTTTGGATCCACGAGATGAAAGCTATCATCTCGACCTACCACCAATGCATGAAGTTTGCTACTTTGGTCGGCATCTTCACGCTCTGCGGCAATTAGCAGATGGCAAGATCCTGCTTCATTAGCGAGCGCAAGGTGCGACTCTCCACGGAAAAATCCCTTGAAGACGCCAAACAAGCGGAATAGATTCAACAAAGAATCTCGCAGCTTTAATACTTAGTATTTTCTCTTATTTCGTCAATAAGGGCCAGTTTGGCCCCTGAGTGATAAACACTCATTCCATAATTGTAGCTAATTACGAACAGCTTGATCCTAATTTGGGTACATAGGCAACCTCTGGGTGCAGCTGTAAATTTAATAAATTTTTATTTCGGAAAATCAGCTCGGCACATAGAGTCGTATTTTCTTATGCGATTGCATTTTGCTGAATCGATGTTCTGGACAAACATTCGATTCGTAAAAGCAAACACACAAAAATTCATTTGATACTTCGGTTTGATTTAATTACTTCCGAGGTGGATAAGATGAAAGCCGAGGACAATACTCGCACGACCCTCGATCATACCTTTCAGGCTGGAGTGAATCCTGAAAAGCTTGGTATTCGATCTTGATTGTCGTTTGGGATAAGACGGGCAGAGGAATCCCGCTCTCAACTCTGAACTAAAAAGTTCAAATCGCATAACAGAAATTTTAAAAGTGTTTACGGATACTTTAATTTATTTTTGCAAAAAAAGAAGCACGAAGAGCAAAACGTAAATTCTTATAAAAACCCTTTCGGACAAAGTCATTACAAAAAGGACCTCGCAAGGGCCAGTAAAATAAAAATATTTACAAGGAAGATAAAAAAGTAAACGGCTCGATATAGATCGTTTCTCGGCTCACTTCAGCAGGCTATTGATTTCCGATCTGCTCGGGAGGCTAAGGTCTTCACCAGAAATAACTATCTCGTTGATAGCATCACTGGTAGCCCGCCACTTCGCAAACTCCCTCTTAAAGGATGGAAGTGTTCCAGCAGGGAGTTCCCATCCCTTCTCCTGCATCTTCTTCAGAAACTCCACCATTGAGCCATTCTTCTCTACGCCCACAAGGGCAGCTTTTACCTCCTCTCGCTGAGCCAGTAATGCCTGAATCCGATTAAGTCGCGGCTTAAACCAGGCGACCATACCGTCGAAGATCCTGTCAGCAACACCTCGCGAGACCTCGTCATAAGACTCTTGAAGCTTTTCTTTTTCAGCGAAGAACCTTTGCGAGTTCTCCTCGTTATGCTTCTCGAGCGACTCATTCTGCGCGCGAAGGGCGGCAACTTGCTTGCAAAGCCGATAAGCTTCTGCTACCTCGCCTTCAAAGGCTTCAATGGTGCCTTCGAGCTGGGTGCATCTCTCTTTGAGAAGTCGATTCTCCTCCTCTGCCTTTTTGAGCTCCTTGATCTCATCACAGGCGACGTCCAGCATCATCTCTTCCTGGCAGAAGTTGTTATCATATGTCGCAAATACCGACATATACGCTCCCAAACCCTGCACCACGATCTACCATTATGCACAATAAAACAAAGCAAGTATGTATTAGCACCGCCAAAAAAAAGGGGGATAAATACATACCCGAGCTATCATATGATTCGCTGAGGATATTGACTCCGCCAGTTTCAACTCTCGCAGAGGCTTACCCCACCCCGGATTCTTCCTCAACTTCTAGATCAGCTTCACGGCAAAATTGCGATCAAGCATCGCCGGAGTGGTCCCATCCCATTTCAAGTTGAAGTGATGGGGATTGAAGTCGAAGAACTCCTCCTCCTGCTTGGGCTCAGTGGGAGCACTTGGACCGGCACCATCAGTGCCCGAAGCAATTTGTGCGGGAGCAGGCCGCTCCGGACGAGCCACAACAGGCTCCACGGTCTTTTCCCGACTTGCATCTTCTGTGTCCTGGACCCCAAGACTGAGGAATGTCAGCCCGAGGCGGAGAGAGAATAGCCTCGTGAAAGTTTGCAGCATCAGAGGGACACCCATCATCCCCGCCTTCGGTCTGGGAGGTAGATCCTTCGAACACTTCGCCTTAAGGGTCCCTTGCAGCCTTCACGGCCCAGGATCGCCTCAACCTTTCCAGCGCTGCTGCCCTGGAGAAACTTTAAAAAGAAAAAGAAAAAAGTTGTAGGAAAAATCATCTCGGCACGACGACGTAAAATGCAAAGTGAAAATAACGATTTACCTCGTGAGAGTCTTGTTCTCTGCAGCCAGCTCGGCGTCAGAATTCACTAAAATAGGTGGATCTCGAGGAGCTGTCCTCCTTCACTTCACAGAGGATTTCGCAGCAGTATCTGCATTCACTACCGAAGCCGCTTTTCTCCTCTTTTGGCCAGCTCCTTCGGATCGCGGCTGCAAAACCCTCTTGGCAGCTGAAAATACCAAGCAAACTCGCAAATAAGGCGCTACTCTTCAAAGAAATAACAATCAAAATTACTTCTGTCTAGCAATTCACCTGCTCGTGAAGATTTGGCCCCTTCTCGGCCAGCTTGGCCAACTTCTTCTTCTTCTCGGCAGCCCCCTTCTTCTCAGGCCATAATTGCTGGCTCAACTTGCACAGCTTCATGACATCGACGTCGAAACCAAACGGGTCCTTCCCGAGATTTATTGCCACTAACATAGCAAAGAAGAGGAGCGAGCATATTAGCACCTAGGAACTAGCTGAAGAAAAGTAAAAAAAAAAAAATTGGTGCGTCTTACATGGCATTGACCTCCAAGTCCTAAATAAATCAAGTTCGGAGCTGCCAATGGACGTCTTGTTGATCTTCACATTAAAGAAAAACCAGTTTCATTCGTGAACTTTGCTTGTTGGGTCCCTACCAACAATCCCCTCCTTCAGCGTAGTGTAAAAATGACGCCACCCCCCCCCCCCCCCCCCCCCCCCCCCCCCCCCCCCCCCGCAGTTTAGCCTCCCTTTCTTCAAAATTGGTATCCTCTCAAAAATATCCCAGTTGAAAGGTACCTTCGCCATCCGAGCGACAGCCACTAAACTATTGAAATGGCGAATTACAGCGTGAGAGAGCTGCGCCACTGGCATCTTCCTCCGTTTACAGTAACGGAGAAGTAACGAGATAGGGAATCGCAGGCCGAAATCCGTGAAGTGGCACTCCTAGATGCAGAAATAGCCCTCCGATGGTGTTATCACTCTCTCATGAACCTGGGGAAGTAGAAGCTCGATTCCCTCAGGAAAACAACATTTTGACTGAAGCTCCTGGAGCCTTTCCGCGGTCATCCAGGTCCTCCCATCTTTGATGCCAGTCCTGTGTTTCGATATCGCGATCTTCTGCAGGAGGCCCTCGATCTTGCTTTTTAGCTCCAAGCCCCCTGGCTCGAAGTTCTCTGACTCCACCTCGGAGTCGATGTCAGGATGGCTCGGTGAAATCTCGCCCCGATAACCAGAACACCCCTCAGAATTAGAGGGAGAAGAAGGCTCTAGGCTAACCCAGGCTCGCCTCGCGGCGAGAGAAATCTCATCATCGACATTTTTCTTATAAGAAATTTCTGGGCGGATTACAAAAGCAAATGGAAGATCGGCAAAGAAAGATTATCGCAGCAAAAAGAGGATTTTGCAGAACAGGAGAAAGTAAAAATATTTTAGAGCAAGAAGACGGAGAGATAAAACTAAGTAATAAAATCAGAAGGAAATATCAACAGTTTCTAAAGGGACGCGTGTCGAGATTCGCACAATCTCGCCGTCTGGCAAACCTTTCGCCTTTCCCGCTTAGAGCAATACCCTAAATGGGTCGGAATATTTAATAAATTATTTTGAGGAAGCACCACGCGTCAAACCTATTTTAATCAGGCCGAGCTGGCCGTCGCGAAGAAACGCTCTTGACGAGCTAACGCTTATTGAGAGATCAAACCCGCTTAACTTGTTGAAGTCCGCCGACCTGATCTACAATCAGTCTCCCCAAACTGGGGGGAGGGGGGGGGGGGGGGACTTACTGTTAGAGGGGAGGGGAAATGAGCACATTTCTTAAAAGGCTTTCTCTAGCAATAACCTAAGCCCACCAAGACTAAGAAGACTGTACCGACCTAGCTCGGACAAAAGGAAAACTACTAGAAATAATCTTCGAAGTCCGGAAGCATCGGATTCACTCGAAGGGTAAAGGAGAATTTCCATATTCTTCAGAGAATAAGGGATATTTTCATATTGAAAATATGGAAATATTCACCAAAGGGAAAAAGGAAAAGGAGTTCGGAGCAACCGACCTCCTATCCCTATAAATAAGAAGACCCCAAAGCTGAAGAGAGCAACTCATGCAATAGAGAGAGCAGTAGAGCAAAAACAAAGAACTCCAACGCTTTCTAGTTTACGTCGCAAATACTTTCTTTTCACTTCGGCATAACCTTTTGGTTAAGCCATCTCTTGTAATCGCTTCGTTTTAAAGCTATTAATAAAAGGATCTTAATCTCCAAAACCCACAACTATTAATCAAATCCTTAGTGGTGATTTTCTGGTTTAATAAGATCTAAGTAGCATGCATTAAAATAAATAAACTAGATAACATGCAGAAAAAAAAACCTTAGGTGAACCAGTCATGGCCTTGCGTCTCTTCAGATCCAAGAAATCAAACGATATCCCTGTAAGAAGGGACTTGGATCATCTCGAGAATCTGAAAGATTGTGGCTTGTATCTGATCCCTTTCGCCACCGATGAGCCAATCTCTATCAAACTCGTAAGTTTGATGCACGATTCGAGTTTTCCAATCACTGACATCAAGATATTCGTCTAGATCCGAATCTGAATCTGGTTCAGGGACTAGTCTGTAAACCAATTCGAAATCGAACACAAAGTTCTTGTTGTTGTGTTGGTCCTCGCTTTGGACTAGGTCGAAGGAGACATATGAGGTGGGTTCAACATCTAAATACCAAACTGTTAGAGGGGAAATGAGCATATTTCCTAAAAGGCTTTCTCTAGCAGTAACCTAGGCTCATCAAGACCAGGAAGACCGCGCCAACCTAGCTCGTATTAAAGGAATATTCTTGAAGATAACCTTCGAAGACCGGAAACATCGGATCAACTCGAAAGATAAGGGAGAATTTTCATATTTTTCGGAGAATAAAAGATATTTCCATATCACAGAAATGGAAATATTCACCAAAGGCAAAAAAGAAAAGGAGTTCGGAGTAACCGACCTCCTATCCCTATAAATAAGAAGACCCCAAAGCCAAGAAGAACAACTCATACATTCTAGAGAGCAGCAGAGCTAAAACCAGAGACTCCAACGCTTTCTAATTTACTTTGCAAACACCTTTTTCACTTTCGCATAACCTCTCGGTTATCCCTTTCCTTGTAATCGCTTTCCTTATTTCTATTAATAAAAGATCGTATTATCTAAAACCCACAACTGTTAATCAAAACCCTAATGGTGATTCTGGTTCAATAGTTGGTGCCGTCTGTGTGGACTAGGAGAATAAAATTCTTAAAAAACTAGTAACAAAAAGCCAAAGCGATGAGTCTCCCGATCGATAACAGCAACCTCATCCGCAACAACGACGATATCACCACACACACTGAGACAACTGGTCTCGACGAGCATGGTAACCCTACAAATGCAAATCCACCCACAGGAGCACCCTCGGCTTCCATCCACGCCACCGACCTTGAAGCAGCAATCCAGGCTGCCTTACTCCCCCTCACGCAAAACCTGGTGTCCAAACTAAACACCCTTCAGGCCCAGTAAGCCAAATACGACAAGCACCTCAGCGCCTTCGCGGCCGCAACCACCGCAAGATCAGAGCCACTCAGACGGCGGTTAATTTTTGAAACTCCAGAGCAAGACAACGCCCGGGGCACAGCACCAGCCACCAAGGAGCCATCAGACGAACTAAATTCCAAGATCGCAAGGTTCCACCAGCGAATCAATGCAATCGGATCCCAAGTCCATCGCGCCACCAGTTCGGCACCCAAGATCTCGACAATACTATCGGATGCCAAACGTAACCCGTTCGCCCCACGGATCACTAACGTACGACTTGGCGAGGCAATTAAAATGAAGCTCCCATATTACAACGGGATGGAAGACCCCAACCTATGGCTGACTAGATTCAACGTCGCCATGAAGAGGCAACGATTCGAGACCGACCTCGAACGCGAAGCTAACCATTGCCAAACCTTCGTAGAGCACCTCAGCAAGGACGCCCTGAAGTGGTTCTCCAATCTCCCTCCAACATCGATCAAATCCTTTAAGGATTTATCATATGCTTTTATAAAACACTACTCTATGTTCATTACAAGGAGGACGATCAACCTTTTTACTCTAGTAGAGGAGCGTGATCAGCCACTCCACGATTTCACCAAAAATTTAAAAAGCGCAGCCGCGGCGTACAGACAGATCCCGCAAGCCCTAGCTATCGAGGCACTCATGAACGGCCTCTGGTTCCTTTAAGGAAGATCTGCAGAAACACCCGAAGGAGGCAATAGAAGATGCGCTCCACCGAGCTCAAACTTTCATACGAATGGAGGAGGAAAAAATTTCCTATGCCAAGAAGCATGGCATGGATTTACCAAGCACTTCGCAGGATAAGGACCCCACAAGAAAACGCAAACCGTCCTCCCATGCCGTCGTAACTACCGGAGAGAAGCCCTGGAATCAGTGGACCAGCGGCGATCCCCATGGAGCTCAGACGATAGGGATGACAACAACGACCTCTATTGCTCATTCCACGGGCGGACAGGACATGCTACCTCTGCCTGTCGACGCCTCCATCTGTATAAAAAATACAAGGAGGGTAAAATCGACGTTGGAGGCGACCGATCCCAGAGCAAAAACTCCTACTCACGTAGTTCCAATTCCTGGGACTCGCGTCGAGGCACTTCTAGCAAGGATCGCCGAGATCCAGAGAAAAGCAGTAGTCGTAACAGTTCTGGAGGAAGACGCTGAATTTGTTCGCCCGAAAAGAAGTGCAAAGAAAAAGAAAAGGATAAAGGAACTGAGCACCAAAACGATGAAGGCGAGCATGACAATCCACCCCCTCCGCCAAAGCGACGGGTTAACATGATCATGGGAGGACTCCCCGAGTGCGATTATTCGGTTCGCGTCATCAAAGAATATGGCCGCAAAGCAATCGCTTCGCCAAAATTCCCTCGTCCGGTGGACTACCACCCTACGATCACGTTCACATCAAAAGACATGCACGGGTTACACACCCCACACAACGACCCACTGGTGGTCGAACTACACATCCACGATAGCGAGGTGGCTAAAATATTAGTGGATACCGGCAGCACCGTCAATATTATCTTCAAAGATACATTGACCAAGATGGGGCTCCAGGACAAAGACATCAAGGCAGCCCCAAAGCCTTTGATTGGTTTTGCCAGCGAGTCCTTTTTCAGCCTCAGAACCATACGACCCACAGTCTACGTCGGTGGAGTAACAAAAAATTGTCAAATTTACTGTCATGGATAAACCCGCAATCTACAATGCCATCGTGTCGACCTACCATCAATGCATGAAGTTTGCTACCTCGGCCGGAGTTTTCACACTTCACGACAATCAGCAAATGGCAAGATCTTGCTTTATTAGCAAACGAAAGGTGCGACTCTCTGCAGCAAAAGCCCTTGAAGATGCTAAATGAGCGAAGCAGATTCAACAATGAATCTAGCAACTCTAATACTTAGTTTTATTTTTTTTTCTCTCAAAAGCGGGCTTGGCCCCGAGTGATACCACTCATTCAATAATTGTAATGAACTACGAACGGTTTGATCCCAACTTAGGTACGTAGGCAACCTCCGGGTGCAGCTGCAAAATTAATAAAATTTTATTTTTGAAAATTAGCTCGGCGTGTTGAGTCATATTTTCTTATGCGAATGCATTTTGCTGAATCGATGTTCTGTCCAAACATTCGATTCGAAAAAGCAAACACAACAAATAAAAAAAATAGTGGCTGATCACCACTCCTTTGATACTTCGGTTCGATTTAATTACTTCCAAAGTGGATAAGAAGAAAGCCGAGGATAATACTCGCACGACCCTCGATCATACCTTTCAGGCCGAAGCGAATCATGAAAACATGGTTTTCGATCTTGATCGTCGTTTGGTATAAGACGGACAAAGGAATCCTGCTTCCAGCTCCGAACTAAAAAGTTCCATCACACAACAGAAACTTTAAATTTCGGTACGCAGAAACAGAGAAAAGGACAAAACAACATTCATTTAAAAAAAAGAGCCCTCTTGGGCAAAGTTATTACAAAAAAAAAAAATAATAAAGACCTCGCAAGAGCCAATCAAATAAAAACAAAAGCAGCTAGATGTGCGACGTCTTTTGACTCCCTTTACGCTCGCTTCAGCAAGCTGTCTATTTCTGATCTGCTCGGGAGGTTAAGGTCCACGCTAGTAATGACTATCTCGTCGATAGCATCACTGGTATCCTGCCACTTAACGAACTCCTTCTCAAAAGATAGAAGTGCTCCGGCAGGGAGTTCCCATCCTTTGTCCTGCATCTTCTTTAGAAATGCCACCATCGAGTGACTCGTCTCTACGCCCACAAGGGCTGCTTCTACCTCTTCGCGCTGAACCAGTGAAGCCTGAATCCAATCTAATCACTGCTTAAAACAAGCGATCATGCTATTAAAGATTCTGTCAGGAACACCTCGCGAAACCTCGTCATAAGACTCTTGAAGCTTTTCATATTCGGCAAGGAACCTTTGCGAATTTTCCTCATTCTGCTTGTTGAGCAACTCGTTCTGCCGCAAGGAGGGCAGCTACCTGCTTGCGAAGACGGGAAGCTTCTGCCACCTCGCCTCTGAAGGCTTTGATAGTACCTTCGAGCTGGGCGCATCTCTCCTTGAGAAGCTGATTCTCCTTTTCTGCCTTTTCAAGCTCCTCGATTTTGGCACAGGCAACGTCCAACATCATTGCTTCTTCGCAATACTCGTTGTCATATATCGCAAATGCAGACATGTACTCTCCCAGGCCCTACACCATAGCATACCATTAAGAAAAGCGCGCAACAAAACAAAATAAAGAACATAAAGAGAGGTATGCATACCCGAGCTATCAAATGGCTCGCCAAAGATATCGACTTTGCCAACTTCAGCTCTCGTAGAGGTTACCCCATCTCGGGTTCTCTCTACACTTCCAGATAAATTTGGCAGCGAAATCGCGATCAAGCATTGCCAGAGTAGCTCCGTCCCACTTCACACTAAAGTGATTAGGGTTGTAATCGAAGAACTCCTCTTTCAGCTTAGGCTCAGCAGGAGCATTTGGACCGGCGCCATCGGTGCCCGAGGCATTTTGCGAGGGAGCAGCCTTCTCTAGAGCATTTGGATCGGCACCATCAGTGCCCGAAACATTTTGCGAGGGAGCAGCTCCCTCAGGAGCACTTGGACCGACATCGTCAGAATCTTGAGAAGGAGTAGGTCTCAAGACCTACCCCTTCGGGCTTTGGCTGCAAAGTCCTTTTAGCGGCTGAAAAACAAACGCACCAATAAGACCTCATCGCTAACAAAAATGCTAATCAAAACTACTTCGATCTACTGACGCACCTGCTTTGGAAGGGCCTGCCTTCTTCTCGGCCGGTTTGGCCACCTTCTTCTTCTCCTCGGCGGCCTCCTTTTTATCCTTCTCGGACCATAACTGCCGGCTCAGGTCGCGCAGCTTCTTGACGTCAACGTTAAACCCAACCGGGTCATCTCCAAGACGTATTGCCACTACCATGACAAAAAAAGGAGAACACATCAGCATCCAGAAATTAGCCAGAGAAAAGAAAAATAAAAAATCAGTTCGCCTTACATGGCGTCGACCTCCAGGTCTTGAATAAATTAAGCTCGGAGCTGCCAATGGATGCCTCATTAATCTTCACGTAGAAGAAAAACCGGTCCCATTCGTGGACTTTACTTGTCGGGTCCCCACCGACAATTCCTTCCTTCATCAAAGTATAAAAATGATGCCACCCACCATGGTTTAACCTCCCTCTCTTCAGAATGGATATCCTCTCAAAGATATCCCAGTTGAAAGGGACTATCGCGGTACGAGCTATCGCCGCCAAACTGTTGAAATGGTGGATTACAGCGTGAGAGAGCTGCACCACTGGTATCTTTCTCCGTTTGCGGTAACGAAGAAGCAGAAAAATGGGGAACTGAAGGCCGAAGTCCGCGAAGTGGCATTCATAAATACAAAAATAGCCCTCTGGCGGCGTGGTTACTCTCTCGTGAACCTGGGGCAGTAGAAGCTTGACTTCCTCAGGAAAACGACATTTTGAGCGAAGCTCCTGGAGCCTTTCCGCAGTCATCCAGATCCTCCCGTCCTTAATACCAGTCATGTGCTTCGACATTACGATCTTCTGCAGAAGACCTTCGATCCTAATTTCTGGTTCAAAGCCCTCCGACTCTAAATTATCTGATTCCAACTAATAATCTATGTCGGGATGACCCGACGAAATCTCATCTCGGTAACCCGAGGATTCAAAAGAATTAGAAGAAGAGGAAGCCACTGGGCTAATCCAGGACCGCCTGGCACGATCGACGAGACAAATCTCGTCGTCATCAAAAGAAGAGTTTAGAGACGAAGTCAGCATTTTAGAAAATTTCTGAATGGATTACAGAAGCAACTAAGAAGATCGGAGAATAAGAAAGGAGAATTATCGCAAAACAGAAGGAAGTTAAGAGTTTTATAAAGCAAGAAAATAAAGAGTTATCCGGAGCAAGAAGACGAAGAGATAAAAGTAAGTAACAAAATCAGAAAGAAATATCAACAGTTTCCTAAAAGGACGCGTGTCAAGATTCGCACAATCTCGCCGCCTGGCGAACCCTTCGTATTTCCCGCTTAAAGCAAAACCCTAAAAAGAGGGTGGAGTATTTAATAATTCATTCCAAGAAAGCGCCACGCGTCAAGTCCACTTAAAATTGGGCCAAGCTGGCCATCGCGAAGTAACGCTCTTGACGAGCTAACGCTTATTGTGAGATCAAACCCATTTAAAACTTCATGAAGTCCACCAACCTGATTTACAATCAGTCTCGCCAAACTGGGGGAGGACTTACTGTTAGAGGGGAAATGAGCACATTTCTTAAAAGGTTTTCTCTAGCAGTAACCTAAGCCCATCAAGACCAGGAAGACCGTGCCGACCTAGCTTGGATTAATGGAATATTCTTGAAGATAACCTTCGAAGACCGGAAACATCGGATCAACTCGAAGGATAAGGCAGAATTTTCATATTCTTCGGAGAATAAGGGATATTTCTATATCGCAGATATGAAAATATTCACCAAAAGCAAAAAGGAAAAGGAGTTCGGAGCAACCGACCTCCTATCCCTATAAATAAGAAGATCCTGAAGCCAAGAAGAACAACTCATACATTCTAAAGAGCAGCATAGCTAAAACCAGAGACTCCAACGCTTTCTAATTTACTTCGCAAACACCTTTTTCACTTCGACATAACCTCTCGGTTATCTCTTTCTTTTTAATCGCTTTGCTTATTGCTATTAATAAAAGATCTTATTCTCCAAAACCCATAACTGTTAATCAAAACCCTAGTGGTGATTTTCTGAATCAACACAAACCATGATTTTTTATAAAAAGATTGATTGAACTTGAGAGAGAGAGAGTGAAAGAGAACGAGTTAACTGTGGGAAAAGAGTGTGTCTATAATCCTATTTATATTATGTATTTTCTGTTGCGGTCAAATATTAGGTTTTTACTTCTTTTTTCGTTTACTAGGAAACAAACCCTGAGGTCAACCACTAACTATTTCTTTTTAATAAATTTAATAAATAAGATCTCAACATTTATATTTTGGTCAAGTAAATCATTAACTTTCTCATAAACATACTTTTAATAATTTAATAAATTTATTATATTTACAAAATAAATAGAATGCCATTTGTGATGTTTTGAGAAATTTCAATATGATTTATGTATTTTTATTTCATTATAATTTGAACTTTTGATGGTTATTACAATTTATTTGGACTTTTATTATGTTACCACAAACATTAGATTGAGGTCTGCGTTTGACCAATTGGGGTACATTCGATATTTTCAATAATTATATATTTGTTAGTTATTAATTAATTCACATTATATTCATTAAAAAGTAAATATAATTTTTCATAATATTTAAAATTATGTATTAATGATAATTAAATCTAAATTAAGTTGTTTTTCGTACAATTTTATTTAAAACTAGATTAGGACCTGCATATACGAGGATTTATAATAACAAATTTTAAATTTATTAAAATTGAAAATAAAATCAAATCATTAATGAAAAAATATATTAAAATGCAAAATCAAAATCTAAGAGTTTTTTATTTTACTTCTTGTTTATTTTCTATTAAAATATTCAAAACACATAATCTGTTGCGGGTTTTTAGCAATATTAACCCTACTTCATTTGTAGATTAACACTTTATCAACTATTTTCTATTTTTCTGATTTAAAAATTTAAGTATGCAATTCAAATCTTTAAATTATGTTAACTTTCTCCCCACTAACTCTTTCTAAGCAAACAAAGTTTCTCTTTTTTTCTACATTCATCTTTCGTATATAATCTTTTTGTTTTCTAGAGAAGTTATGCTTCTCAAGACTCGTGTCAAAAGCTTTTCTACATGATTTTTGATGATTCTCCTCCTCATTGAACTCATTATTAACATCTAAGATTTCATTTTCATGTAATCCATATGTTACAAATTTTGCATTATTTTGAAATTGTCTAATTATTAAATACAATAAATACTTTATAAGTGTATAATATTCAGCAAACAAATCTTAAAGGATAAAAATTTGGTCTTCATTGAATTTAAAAAGAGATAGGTTAATGCATAAAAAACTTACGCTTTTAACAAAGTCAGAGTAACCCTTCTTAGAGTAGATGTAGTATGACAAGGCACATCAGTTTTTTCCATACTTTTAATACATTCTATCACATCTGAAATAAAAATCAATGTTAAATATATATCTTACTATATACACACATATAAACTAATTAAGAATAAAATAGTGAATATACCATATAAATCTTCTATCTTATCTTTTAGATTATCAAAAATCCTCATAATTTTGAAGTCAAAAATTTCCTTTTTAGATTTGTTTGTTAGAGATTTTGTTTTTTTATATATATATATATATATATATATATAAATATTATTTTCCTTTTTTTACAATTAGTGTTTTATCTTAGATATTTTTTAATTGATGTTTATCTTATATAAGACTGAAATATATTTTCTATTTGCTGAATATTGTTTTCTTTTTTCTTATAGGATTAATATTTTAGATTACATTTCCTAAATTATTTTTTAATTGATTAAATCGCCACGTATCGCAATTAAGTTAATCACTAACTTTGACGCATCCAACTTTATATAATAAAGTTTTACATTCGATACTATCATTTTAATACAATATATAAAATTAGTTTTTCTTTATGGGTTACGCCAGGCTCACTACCTATCTCAATAATCGATTGTATTGCTTAAATGGGATGGACTGATGGTTGCATTCCGATCCTTTCACCCATCTTCATGCAAATGGAATTTTTATCCTCAGCTGCAACGGAATGGGTAAGAAAACGCAGTTTTGGCGGAGAAGAAAGAAGAGCTCTTTTGCATGTTAACAAGCGGTAACGAGAAGCCAAAGGTCTATAAACTAGCCTCTTTGGAATGGAAAGAGATTAATATTACTGAGCTTGATGGCTTGAAAATCTTCATCAGTTTTCATTACTCTGAGTTGAGAAGTAATCTCCCATGGTTAAGGAACAATGTCTATTTCTCTAGGTCTGGTTACAATCGCAAGCGTTGTGTATCTTATTCGTTTGATGAAAGCAGGTACGATCCATGTAAGGAGTGACAAGAACTGGTCAGGACTTTGTTCTCCTTAACCCCTTTGGATCGATCCGCCTAATAACGTTTTAGACTATTTGTGAGAGAGAATTATATGAAAAACTGATTTGTGTTCATCTTTTCAAATAGGTGACGTTACAATCTCAAGCATTGTGTATCCTAGTGGTTTGATGAAAGTAGGTTGTCAGAAACCTAATTTGTGTAAAGGTTCTATCTTGTTTATTGAATACGCCAAGAACAAGTATTTATACAATCAATGTAACCAAATTGCATATTCTAATAGTGCATAACTGCCTTTATATATATAAGCAGATATACATCAAATATAAAGATATGGATATGTATGATATCAATATTCTAACATAATTTAATACTCCTCCTCACTTTGCAGCATAAAGATCTTGAATGCCCAACTTGACTTTGAAATCCTCGAACTCTTTTTGACCAAGTGCTTTTGTCATTATGTCCGCCAGCTGAGTCATTGTTGTGACAATGGTTCCCCTTTTGATCTCATCACGTATAAAATGACAATCATTTTTCACATGATTTGTTTTTTGTGAAACACAGAATTAGCAAAATGAATCGCAGCCAGGCTACCATGATTGGATCCGGATGATCCACACCAAATCGGAGAAAGTTTTTCAACCAAAGCACCTCATGAACAGGAAAGAACAAAGCTCAGTATTCTGATTCTGCAGAAAATCAAGAGACTGTTTCCTGCTTGATTGTCTTCCGAGAGAGAGAGAGTTACCAAGCTGAATGAACCAACATGTCAAGGAATGACGAGTGAGAGGACAGCCGGCCCAATCTGCATCGCACCAAACATTGAGTTTCAAAAGACAATATGAGCATAGAAGAATTCTTTGACCCGAATTGTGTTTGAGATAATGAACCACACGAAGTGCAGCTTCCCAATGTTCTTGTTTTGGTTCCTTCATGAACTGAGTTAAAATGTTTATAGAATAAACCAGATCAGGGCCTGTAGTATCAAGATAAATCAAACGTGCCCCCAGGCGACGGTACTGAACCGGATAAAGCATGAATTCTTCTGATGCAAGTGCGAGCTTGAGATTCTGATCAAGAGAAAAGGCAACTGGTTTGACTCCAAAAATACCTATTTCAGTAATGATACCAATGGCGTACTTTCGTTGACAAAGGTAGAAACCAGACGATCGAGCCACCTCAATGCCTAAGAAGTATTTCAAGGCACCAAGATCCTTCATATGGAAGCACTTGCTGAGATACGCTTTAAAATGTTTGAGTAGATGAAGCGAGCTCGCAGTGAGGATGAGATCATCCACATATACAGGAACATGAATACGATCTGCACCGTTGGAGTAGGAGAAAAGTGATGAGTAATCTGGTATAGATTGAGTGAAGCTGTAATCAGAAACGTGGAGCCTTGCGTAACCCATAAAGAAACTTTCTGAGGTGACAAACCTGCGTTTTATCAGTTTTTCGGAATCCAGGAGGGAGCTGCATATAGATCTCCTCCTCTAAATCACCATGAAGAAAGATATTATGAACATTCATTTGGTGAACATGCCAATCTTTCGCAGCAACCACTTCTAACAACATCCGCACTGTAGTCATTTTGGCAACAGGTGCAAACGTGTGTAAAATATGTTCCTTCTACTTGTTTATTACCGAGAATCACTAAAGGAGCTTTGTATCATTCAAGTGTGCCATCAGCTTTGAACTTGAGACGAAAGAGCTAATTACAATCAATGGCTTTCTTTCCTGGTTGTAGTGTTTCCATAGTCCAAGTTCCGTTTTGGTCCAACGCATCAATCTCAGCTTGCATGGCATTGCGCTTGTGAGTAATGTTGCGGTTCATGACTGTTAGTGAGTAAGTTTGTTTTTTTTCTTTAATTTTCAAATAGACAATAAAACATCTAATCTTAATTTGATTTGCCGGTGTTATGGAATTGTCTCACTAGTGTGTTTTTGTTTACCAGAATCTGTTTCAGGTGTGGAAAGCTAAACATAAGAATTCTTTTACTCATGGATCCTTTAGTTTTCATAAGAACACTTATCACATAAAATTTTCATCGTGTTCGAGCATTGGAATTATATTGTATATTTTTTTTTAAAACGTCATATTGTATTTTATTGATAAAACTGAAAAAAAAAGAAGCAAACAACAACATCAAACTAACAGTCTAACACTTGTGACATCGAAGTCCTTATTTAATAATACTTAATACTTGTGACTTCATTTTTTCTGTTATATTGTATTTTATTCATAAAACTGAAATTACACCATACCGAAGTATTGTATTGTATTTAATAAAACTGAAAAAAAAGGAGCAAAGAACGAACTACATCGAATTAACACACTGTATAATGAACGTGAATATTCAATTACACAACTTTCAAACAATAACCTAGAATAAAATAAACAACAACTACATATTTTCCTTTTAAGAACGGGTCCCCATGAAAAATATCAGGAGCGACATTTGAAATTCAGTATCATGTCGTAGTCGTAGAAATCAGTATCCAGATTTGACCGAATATTACCGATTTTCGTTTAACTCCAGAGTATACTATCTTCTTTAGGTCTTTTCTAAATATAAAGATTTCGCTAGCACTATATCGTCATCTTGTAGGAAAGCCGTTAGAGCATCTAAATCTCATTGTTGATAATTCCCATTTCTTAATAATAAATCCTTGACTAGGGCATTGCAATTTTCATTTCCTCCATAAGCGAGTCTAGGAGGATGAATAGGAAGTTAATTATTTTTGTATTCTCTTATTTGGCGTCCATCTCCAATGATTGATCGACAGCCTTTTTTTAATTAGATCTATACCGCATAGAATGGAGGACCATCTGTATGATTTATAAATGCACACATCCTTAAAATAACAAATGCACACATCTTTAAAATAACAAGCTATATATAGCCTTGAGAATAATCAATCAGAATATTTCAAAAGTCACCAAACTTGTTTAGCAAGTAAAGCATCATTAAAATTCTCAAAGTCCTTACTTTAAGCCATTTTCATGTTTAGAGTATTGTAATCGCTTCTAAGCAACCTAAAGGATACCTTTTAATTGAGCATTCTTTTCCCATCAAAATTGTGTCAAAGTGCTTGTTAACTCTGAAGTTACATGTTTTGGTAGTTTGAAACATGACATGGAATAAACGGGTATTGAAATAGCCACTGATTTCATAAATACTACTTTACTAGCTTAAGATAACAGCTTTGCACTCCTAGTCAATGTTCATTGTTTAAGACGGTTTGTAATGTTAGTAAACATTTCCTCTTTTATTTCTACCAAATTGCTGTGGAATCCCTAGATATTTTCACCACCTGTGTTGATCCATGGGTACATGAACTAAATGTAATCATGAATTTAGCTTGATTTATTTTTTTGGCATGAACATTGCTCGTAAATTTTGAACACATCCAGAATTGCAAAATAATTTTTTAACATTTGCTTTGAAGAAAAAATGAGAGTTATCGGCAAAAAGAAGATGTGCGATGCTTGGAACACCGTTTCCAACTTTTATGCCATTGATTTTGTTTAACATATATATACAAGAGATGACTCATAACGTCAGCAAAGAGAATAACGAGATAAGGAGAAAGAGGATTCTCCTGTCTCAAGCCTCGTTCATGCAGGAAATTTCCTTACGGGTTCCCGTTTATAAGAACTGAGTAGGGAACAATTCTAACGGTTGTCATAATCCATTTCATCCACTTAGAACAAAAGCTAAATGCGGACATAATATTTTCCAAGAAATCTCATTATACACGATCATATGCTAGTTATCTATCAGTTTTAATTGCTATATAAGTTTGAGAAACATGTTTGCGACTTTTCAATAAGTGCATAAGTTCATGGGCTAACAAATACATTGTCAGAGATTATGCGACCTGGTGACAAATGCAGCTTGGAATTCCGAAACAATATTTAAAAAAACTTGTCTTATAACGAGAATCTTAGAAATTATCTTGTAGAACATATTACATAATGCGATAGACTTAAAATTAGAGAGAGTTATTGAAGATTTTATATTGTAGTTCCTTTTCATATGTGCAGTGTCCAAGAAACCTAGGATCTCTGTAAAGACATCATTACCCATAATATTCCAACATTTTTTATAAAATCGAGCAGTTAGTGTATCCGGATTAGAGACTTTTTCAGTATTAATAGCTCAAACAGCCTCAAAAAATTCATTAGCAGTAATGTCTCTTGTAAGTGATTGGTTAATCTCGGAAGTGACTTTTACTGGTTAATAATATAATTTCAAATTATGTTAAGTTAATTATCTAATAATATATATATAATAATTTTATTTAATATAATAATTATACTAACATAACAATTTTATTATTATATTATAATTGGTTTGACTCAATACTTTTACAATATTTTAATACATTAATTAGATAAACAGTATTATCGTAAGGTTGTAAATAATATTGCCGAGACGAATTGAGAACATTGTATGTACACAACAAAGTTTTCAGGCTAATTGCAATTTATTTAATTAACTGGTCAATTGTGTATATGATTAATTTTATCTTTTAAATACTTACCTATGATCATTTATTTGAATATTCAAGATTATTTATTTTATTCAAATGAATAGAATAAAAAGTACCAAAAAAGCAGATATGTAAAAGTACATGAATTATCACTTTAACACTTAAAAAAGGTTAAAAGTAATATTTAATTTTTTTTTAAAAAAATCAAAATATCCATTCCAAATTTGACAACCAATTTTCCTAAACCGTTCCATTATCCAAGCGGCAACAAGAAGCCAGACGTGTATAAACTAGTCTCATTGAAATTGGAGAAAATGAGTAGTACTGATATTGATGGCTTGACAATCTTTGTTAGCTTATATAACTTTGAGTTGGCAAGTAATCTCCCATGGATGAGGAACAGTGTCTATTTCTCAAGGCTTAGTAACAAACGCAAGCGTTGTGTCTCCTACTCGTTTGGTGAAAGCAGGTACAATGGCCGTGAAGATCAAGAACTTTGTCCTCCTCAGAGCATCTGAAATCTATCCGCCCAAGAACGTTAAAAACTATTTGTTGGAGGCATCTTTTGCATGAAAGTTGATTGTTTTATCTATTCAAATATACAAGAACATGTAATCTTTAATTTGATTTGGGGGTTATGAGATTCCCTCACTACTGTGTTTCCATGGAAAGCTAAGCATTAAAAAAATAAAATAATTATCCTTCAGTTTTCATAAGAATGACATAAGATTTAGTTATCCTTCAAGGTTTCATAAGAGCACTTGTGACATCGAAGTCCTCAGTTTTTCAGTTATATTGCATTTTATTGATAAAATTGAAATTACACCATACCGAAGTATAGTGTTTGTATTAATAAAACTGAAGGAAACAACAACATCAAATTAAGAACAACTCAAACTGAAGCAAACAACAACATCAAATTAAGAACAACTCAAACTGAAGCAAACAACAACATCAAATTAAAAGACTGGTGGATATTCAATAACACAACTTTTAAATAATAGCCTAAAGCGGCGGGAAGACGGCGCGACAAACCGGACAAATCCCACTGCTCCTAAGCCACTCCTCTCCACAGTTGCGATGAAACACGTGCGAACACGGCATTCGAGCCGCCGCCACACCCGACTCGACCCGGATCGTATCCATACAAATCACACAAACGCCTTCATCATTCCCAACAACCACCGTTTCAAAGTGATTCTCCACCGCCTCATCACTTGCCGGAGCCACCGCAAGATTCACATCCGCGTCGTTGACATCAACACCGGGAAATCTCGGGACGAAAACATCAGTCTCCACTCTTACCCTAGCAACCTTACGTGAATAAAAAAAAATTGGAATGAGATATTTGCATTAAAATAAAATAAATTAGATAACAAACTCATTTAAGCATACAAAGCAACATGGCCTCGCGTTGCTTCAGATCCAAGATACCTTGAGTAAATCCATCAACTATACTCCGGTGAAAGGGGACGTCGAGAATCTCGAGGATCTGGTGTACAATGGCTTGTATCTGATCCCTGTCCCCACCGATTAGCCAATCTCTATTGAACTCATGACTTATATCTTCGATTCGTGTTACCCAATTGTTGATATAATCAAGATCCATGTAGTCCTCTACATGAAAAACTAAATTTGGATTAAGGACTCTGTAAACCGAATGGAAATCGAACACAATGTTCATGTTATTGTGTTGGTCATCGCTGTAGACTGGGTTGAAGGAGAACATAGAGAAGTGTTCGTAATCCAAAACCATTATTTGTTGTAAAAAAGATTGATGGATATGAAAATTTAGTTTGGTGTTTAAGAACTTGAGAGAGAGTGAAAGAGAACGAGTTAATTGTCGGAAAGGGTGTGTCTATAATTATATTTATATTTGGTTTTTTTTTGTTGGGGGTCAAATATTAGGTTTCTACTTTCTTTTTCGTTGACTATAAGCAAATCTGAAGTCAAGCAATAACTATTTTTTTTTAATAAAATTAATAAATAAGGTTTCAACTTTTATATTTTGGTCAAACAAATCATCAACTTTCTAATAAACATATTTTAACAATTAAGTAAATTTATTATATTTACAAAATAAATAGAATATCATTTGTGAAGTTTTGAGAAAATTGAATATGAATTATGTGCTTTTATTTCATTATAATTTGAACTTTTGATGGTTATTACAATTTATTAGGAATTCTTTATTATGTTACCGCAAACATAAGATTTGACCAATTTGGATACATTTGATATTTTCAATAATTATATTTTTGTTAGTTATTAAATCACATTATATTCATTAACAAATAAATATAAATTTTCATAATATTATAATTATGTATTAATGATAATTAAATCTAAATTAAGTTGTTGTTCGTACAACTTTATTCAAAATCTTAAATTCGATAATATTATCATTTGAGTACAAAATATAAAATTGTTTTTTCTCTAAACATTGAATAGATTAGTTGAGAAGAGAACAGGCCTTGGCATGTGTTGATGCTTGTAAGAACTCAATATTACATAAGAAAATAATAAGGAGTTTGGAAATTTAAAAGAGTAAATCTTATTTATTTTTAACTAGGTGGTTGCCCGCACATATGTGCGGGTATAATTTTTTTATATACATAGTTAATTATAATATTTAAATATTGATTAGTTTTTTTAAACATTAGTATGTTTGTATATATATTGTTTTAATATTTCACAGACTTCTTTTTGAAACCAATGAATTAAAAAATTTTATTTTTACAATGCTTGTAATAATATATAATCACAAATATAAAAGTTATGTTAAATAATTATTAAATTCTTATAATATTTTTTGAATATTTCTATAATATGCTTTATTTTTGCTTACACAATCTACAATATGCTTTTTTACGTCTTACATAATATGAATTTGCAGATACATATATAATATATTTTAAGTATATATTTTTTATTATTTATTGCAAAGTAAACTGAAATAGTTTTTACCATTTTTACTTATTCTTAAGAGCGGATAGATGGTTGGCACGCATGTGCGGACATACCAACCACTTCACTACACTTAGAATATATAAATATTTTTTTCAAAATATAAATTGTATAATAATTAAAATAAAAATTAGACTGTAATCAATCTTAACAAAATACATGCAATAAAAAGTGCGCATGTGACTTCAACTAATGTACAATTAATATTTATGTATGTACGCATATTTGTAAAAAAATTGAAATATGGCTCTTACGTGTTAAAAAGTTTTTAAGTGGCTTTGTAAAAAAAGTGCGAGAGATTTATTTTTATATACTTCTATTTTTATTTCTTATTCATATTGTTTCATCT